>JAKCOX010000004.1:0-600000 GCA_022605575.1 Laterallus jamaicensis coturniculus
CACAAGAGACAAAATCCTTTATTACAACTCCATATTGTCTTCTCTCTCTGTTTTTGAAGTTCTTACTGAGGACTTCCTGTTAGGACTAGAACATATTCAAAATTCTGTACAAATTACTGGTTACAGGACACACAGCTCACAGAGCTGTAGAAATTACCATGATGCTTTTACAATTTTCAGCTTATTACTTCTCCTCACACTGCCATCTTTTGCTTCAAACTGTAATTTCCTCCTACATTTGTTCCCCTAGGAAACAGTAAACAGCTCTGATCTATAGGACACATGGTCACCTACTCTGCCCACACTAAAGCTTACAGGAAAATTACAGCTCCTACTACAACACAATACAAAACCTAACACAACTCCTGCTTTGGTGAAAACCAAATTAGGACCGCCTACACAGCAATCCAGTCCACCGCAGAACATCTCTCTAGAATCTCTCTCCACCGTTCTGCCAACATTACTACAAATCTCTCCTTGTAACTGTTTAAGAAACAACATACCTTCCTGCAAGAAGTCACACCTGTGACAATCCATAAAACCCTACCACAGACAATGCAACCCCTACACCTCAAAAATACACAACTGGCATGGCACACCTTGGAAACACCGTTCCCGGGGGCCTCCTCAAAGATCGCCCTGCCTGCAAAAACCCCATCCCGAGAGCCATCTGCGCCCAAACTTAGGCGACGATAGTCGCCTCGCAGACCAGCCGGGACCGAGGGAAAAAAAACCCAGCCAGGGGAACAAAAAAAAAAATCCCCCGGCTGGGGTTTTTTTTATTCTGAAATATCTAATTCCTAAGGCCTGAGCAAACCTGAAACAAAAACATCCCGCACCCAAGGTTAGGCACGCATACTCGCCGCCGCTCGCTCTGCCCTGCTAGGCACCGTCCAGGAACGCCATTCCCGGGGGCCTCCGAAAAGATCGCCCTGCCTGCAAAAACCCCGTCCCGAGAGCCGCCTGCGCCCAAACTTAGGCGACGATAGTCGCCTCGCAGACCGGCCGGGACCGAGGAAAAAAAAACCCAGCCGGGGGAACAAAAAAAAAAATCCCCCGGCTGGGGTTTTTTTTATTCTGAAATATCTAATTCCTAAGGCCTGAGCAAACCTGAAACAAAAACATCCCGCACCCAAGGTTAGGCACGCATACTCGCCGCCGCTCGCTCTGCCCTGCTAGGCACCGTCCGGGAACGCCGTTCCCGGGGGCCTCCTCAAAGATCGCCCTGCCTGCAAAAACCCCGTCCCGAGAGCCGTCTGCGCCCAAACTTAGGCGACGATAGTCGCCTCGCAGACCGGCCGGGACCGAGGAAAAAAAAACCCAGCCGGGGGAACAAAAAAAAAATCCCCCGGCTGGGGTTTTTTTATTCTGAAATATCTAATTCCTAAGGCCTGAGCAAACCTGAAACAAAAACATCCCGCACCCAAGGTTAGGCACGCATACTCGCCGCCGCTCGCTCTGCCCTGCTAGGCACCGTCCGGGAACGCCGTTCCCGGGGGCCTCCTCAAAGATCGCCCTGCCTGCAAAAACCCCGTCCCGAGAGCCGTCTGCGCCCAAACTTAGGCGACGATAGTCGCCTCGCAGACCGGCCGGGACCGAGGAAAAAAAAAACCCAGCCGGGGGAACAAAAAAAAAATCCCCCGGCTGGGGTTTTTTTATTCTGAAATATCTAATTCCTAAGGCCTGAGCAAACCTGAAACAAAAACATCCCGCACCCAAGGTTAGGCACGCATACTCGCCGCCGCTCGCTCTGCCCTGCTAGGCACCGTCCGGGAACGCCGTTCCCGGGGGCCTCCTCAAAGATCGCCCTGCCTGCAAAAACCCCGTCCCGAGAGCCATCTGCGCCCAAACTTAGGCGACGATAGTCGCCTCGCAGACCGGCCGGGACCGAGGAAAAAAAAACCCAGCCGGGGGAACAAAAAAAAAATCCCCCGGCTGGGGTTTTTTTATTCTGAAATATCTAATTCCTAAGGCCTGAGCAAACCTGAAACAAAAACATCCCGCACCCAAGGTTAGGCACGCATACTCACCGCCGCTCGCTCTGCCCTGCTAGGCACCGTCCGGGAACGCCGTTCCCGGGGGCCTCCTCAAAGATCGCCCTGCCTGCAAAAACCCCGTCCCGAGAGCCGCCTGCGCCCAAACTTAGACGACGATAGTCGCCTCGCAGACCGGCCGGGACCGAGGGAAAAAAAACCCAGCCGGGGGAACAAAAAAAAAAATCCCCCGGCTGGGGTTTTTTTTTTTCCTCAAATCTCTACTTCCTGAAGCCTGAGCAAACCTGTAAGGAAAACATCACACACACTAGCAGAGCTAGACTAACTCACCAACAGCCTGTCCGCAGCTCCTGACGCCCACCCGAACCACAGCCATCCCACCTCCGGCCGCCGCATTGGCCCATTGCCTCAAGTCTACAGCCATGCTTGGCATGGTGTCGCCCTTCAAACAGCTTCACCGCTATGACACTTAAGTGTTACATCGCAAAACCTAAAGGCTAAGAAACCGCTTGGCTACCTGCGGCACCCTAGCTCCTGCTTCTCTTTGAAATTTACGCTCTGGCATAATGTGCCACAGATTGTTCCGCAGGAAGCCAAACCTCAATGTACTACCTGGCAAAAAACAGACCTAGCAAATACACTGTACAGTCCAAGACTGCACCCCTACACAGAGTCATACAATGGAAGACTACCCAAAACCTCAGCCAGACAGCAACTTACAACCCCATGATACAACACTGCTATTGATGACACCATCCCAAAACCTTTCCAGACCGCACAAAATGCTAAGTAGATACAGGCATACAATGCAAAGCCCCACAGAGATAGATAGCCCGACAGTGCAAGATGACATCCTAAAACATGACAATGCTATGGATCCCACCCCTTTACACAGGCACGTGGCACGAGACACAGTTCACATACAGAGGCTGACGGCGCGAGACGGCATCCCGAGACATGACAATGCCGTGGATGCCACCCCGTTACAGAGTCACGCGGCACGAGACACAGTTCACATACAGAGGCTGACGGCGCGAGACGGCATCCCAAGACATGACAATGCCATGGATGCCACCCCGTTACAGAGTCACGCGGCACGAGACACAGTTCACATACAGAGGCTGACGGCGCGAGACGGCATCCCAAGACATGACAATGCCATGGATGCCACCCCGTTACAGAGTCACACGGCACGAGACACAGTTCACATACAGAGGCTGACAGCGCGAGACGGCATCCCAAGACATGACAATGCCATGGATGCCACCCCGTTACAGAGTCACACGGCACAAGACACAGTTCACATACAGAGGCTGACGGCGCGAGACACCATCCCAAAACATAACAATGCCATGGATGCCACCCCGTTACAGAGTCATGCGGCACCAGACGTCACACAGAGCCAGAGCCTTATGATGCAAGACAATCCAAACAATGCGACGTTATCGAGGTCTCACAGCAAGGAAAACCGCTAGAGACTGCTGCGATGCGGTACAAGACCAAATCCATCCATTTGGAGGAAATCAACTGGTAAAGTATGTCGCTAATGAATCGGAGATCGACACTGAATCCCCGCTTAAGACTCCAAACTTTCAAAAGCAGAGATATTGTTCCAGCCCAGGCTCTGCAAAGCTGACAGCGGAGAAGCATTTGAAATGTGAAATCCTTCAGACTGAGAGCGAAATGATTGTTGTTCGCTACGCTTCCTGACAAAGCGAAGAGGCTCAAACGCAATGATGCTCGCTGAGGGTGGAGAGCAGGGAGGCGTGACACAGCCAGCATCTGTAACGGGCGAGACGCAACAGAGACTGTGGATAACAAGTGACATTTGAATACAGATAAAATCCCAAATGCTTGCATCGTGCAGAATGGACGCAAAACCTCTCTCTGACCCTTAATACAAAGGCAATCGGCCTCTCGACACTGATGACAATAAACCCCTGCGTGGCCCCGCTGCAACCGCCCCTTTTTCTTTAAGTCGCCTTTCAGAGATCACCTTAGGGAAACCAGCCTTGGGAAGACCACATCATTTAAGACACGTGCTCGCTCATCCCAAGGGTTCCTCCTCTTTGCCTGTAATGCAGAACGGTGTCGGTAACCACCGGTGCGGCAGCACGGACCTCACATTGACATCACCTGCATCAATTGCTTGGAGTCAGATTATGCTTTACTCTAACATGCTGACACCCACCTGCCACTGATAATACTAAAACAGGATACAGTTTGTGCTACGCTGGTAGGATGCCTGTAAAACTCCTCTTTTGGCACACTAGGTGTCGGTCACCTCAAAGTTAGCTCGGGGGCTGACATCCCACTATGCGCTTTGTTTTCTACTGAGAAACTAAAACCAGAAATTAATAAGCTCACAACGCTGGCACCGATCCTCTAATGGTGGATGCCAGCCAGCCTTCCTCTGTTACTCCACCTGCCGGTTCGGTTGCCCTCTTCCTTTGACCTGCATCTCAGGCCTCGTGATCTGCATCTGAGAAACTCAAATAAATACTGCGAGTCAACTTGCCCGCTTCCAAGTGATGCTTCCGTGGCACTGCCGGTCGGTCCTCTTTGGGGATAGCTTATCTTACTATGCGGAAAAAGCCAACGAAACCCCAGAGATTGACTCCTACATACACAATGTAAGGCGGGTGCGCTACTTGACACCTGTGACCCAGCTTATTGCCGTAAGACAGATCTGCACAAGAAAATCTGTAACGATGCAAGCCAAACAGAGCTGCGCTTGAACCTACAACTGCAACACACTCAGGGCTCGATAGGAAGAAAGCTAGGGGCACGCAAGACTCGAGAGGTCTAATTACTACTTTGCAAAGACCCAACAACTAAAAGATCTCAGCAAGTTATAATGCAGAATCTAAGAAAAACACTGCAACCTACACAAGCGTAAACACAGGCTGGAACCGCCCTGCCTGCCGCACTCTAACATTGCGCTGACAAGTGACCCGCTCATCCATCACCCAAAGGGGACGGCTCCTGGGCAGACTCTTCCGGGACATGGACTCTCATGGACAAAGAGCACCGAACTCTCACCGCCTGTGTCCCGCCCTCTACTTTGTGCCCTCTTGCTCCCTCTCCCCAGCCCTGCTTCCTCCGCTTAGCTTGCACGCGGCTGCCAATCGGTATCTGTCCTCAATAACAAAAGAGCAAACGCAACGCTACGTGGCCTAACTTAGAAGTTCCTGGACTACCCTGAACTTTGGGGTTGGACCCGATGATCTCTCCAGGTCCCTTCCGACCCCTACAATTTTGTGATTCTACAGCAAACAAAAGCTTGCAGACAAATCAAAACAGGTCAAACAACTAGTATCACAACCATCAACTGCAACCTGAAGACCCTGCTTATCCAAAAGGTGGTGGCATCCCACTGACCCGCTCGAACCTGACACATGCCGGTCATCGTGGCGTGTGCTTGCTATCACCCCCAAGAGATGCAAAGTTACTCTTCCCCTTCTGAGAAATCATTGCTACCGCAACCGCCTCATGCCTGGCGGTGATTCCATCTCACCTCCGTTGCTCCTCCACTTCCACAGGTGGCTGTTCAACACCTACAAGAACAGAGAGGCAAGTGCTACACCTGCCTGCTGAAGTATTAGGCACCACAAAGGATAACAGTCAGCTCACCTACTCAGCGCACAGTGGCCCACCGCCAGCTCCGGAACCTGAAAAAGGCACATGTCAAGACTGCCCAAAACCAGTTCCCACCTTCCATTACCTTACCTTCGCTGATCAATCGCCTGGCCTAGGTCATTTGTGGGAGGCTGCACTGAGGATCAGGCCTGTCCTATAACACACAAACAAGAGATGCCAATAAAACTCAACTGCAAAGCAACGCCAGACCGCTACAAACAGCTCACCTTGCCCAAGTCACCTCCACTAGAAAGGGCCTGCTTCCCTCCTTGTTTTACACCTTCAAAGACACACAGGCAAATCCTGAAATATTCACAGAGCTACCAATCTCATTGAGTAGCCAACACCACCCACCGACCCTCCTTCTCGTGGCACTCCACTCCCGACCTCCAACCCTGGATTGAGACACAGATATCCAGTTAGGGGCTTTGTTTCAAGCAGGTCTTGGCAATCCTCAGGACCAGAGCAAAGAATCCAAACGGAGGCCCTGCATTTGACCTACAAGCAGCACACAAGTGAAAGGGGAAAAGGAAGAAAACAGTGCCGTAAAGAGAGAGCGCTTGAGCGCAACTGCAGGAGCGAGAGAGGCACGCGATACATTACCCCCACCGATACAGAGGGATGTGGCACAAGACATGTCCAATACGGGGGCACACCATCCATTACACCACCCCGATAAAGAGGCACGCGACATGCATTACGCTACCTTATCATCCATGAACATTGCCCAAGGCAAGCTCGATCCAGAAGCACACATTTCTCTCAATCCAAAACCAGAGAGAATAATTTGGCAGAGGTTAAACCCCCTTGCGTTCCAACCGACCTCAGATCGCTCTGGGAGGCTGGGGGCGGCTGGGCTTAACCCCTGTGGGATGTCCAGTTGGGGGCTTTGTTTCGAGCAGGCCTTGGCAATCCTCAGGACCAGAGTGAAGACTCCAAACAGAGGTCCTGCATTGGACCTACAAGCAGCACGCAAGTGAAAGGGGAAAAGGAAGAAAACAGTGCCGTAAAGAGAGAGCGCTTGAGTGCTACTGCAGGAGTGAGAGAGGAACGCGATACATTACCCCCGCCGATACAAAGGGATGTGGCGCAAGACATGTCCAATACAGAGGCACGCCATCCATTACTCCACCCCGATACAGAGGCATGCGGCGCAAGACACGTGTGATACAGAGGCTCACAGCGCAAGGTGACTGCAAAAACAGAGCCAAACGCTCCACCTACCTGCCAGGTACTGCTTCAGTATTAGACATCAACACGGACGACGACCGCCTCAGCTTCTCAGTGCGTTCAGACGTGTGGCTACACCCCAACAACGCTGCCTGTGGAGCCTGCAAGGGACAAAGCAAAGAGCAACGTTCCAAGAAACTGCCTGAAGCCGTTTCCCATCTCCCATTCCCTTCCCTTCACCGACCACTCACAGCCTCCGCCAGTTACAGGTGCCCACGCCGAGGTTCCTGCCTGGGCTGTAAAACAAAAAAGGGATGCCTAGAACTCACCTGCAATGCAACACCGGCCCGCGAGGAATGGCTCGCCTGGCCCGAGTCGCCTCCCCTGGAAACGGACTGCTTTCCACCTCGTTTCACACCTTCCAAAGAAAAAACAGGCACACACAAACAAACCTTAAACGTGGCAGTGAGCTGCCGACCACTTCATCACACCGACACCACCGGCCGACCTACCTCCCTCGGGTCCTCCCCTCGACTCCTCCGTCGCTGCATCAGTACACATTGCATCTGGCCCTGTCGGATAAACCCAACAATTTATTGAGCACGTCACTCCGATACCAACTCCTCGCTACACCATTGCAGACCTCTCGCTTCCATTTAGGAACCCTATCTGCAGTCTAACTGCAGGCAGCCCTTAAGACACAAACAGTAAAAAACCCAGGCATACCTCAGAGCCCCACAGCCTTACACCCCTGCAAAGTTCCATCTGCTTTCTCCAACGCTGAAGGGCCCCACCTAGCAGCTCCCACCATCTCCCAGGAAGAGGATGGACAGGATGGTCCGCACACCCTGCTGACGGTACCACCTTCGCCGAGCCCTCCCAGGCAGAATCCCGCACGCTTACCCTGGACTCTTGCGGCTATGCCCCATCACCCTGACTCCACAAGCCCGGGCAGAGCAGCTCCGTGCCAAACACACACACAGAATGACGCAACGCAGAACCCTGCGGATGATGGGACTCCAAGAGGACCGAAAACTGTCAGCAAGACAGGAGACACCGTCAAACAATGCCACCAAGGGGCGGATGAGAAGAAGATCTATGGCAGCCCCCGAAGAGAGGGGACTGGAACGGCTCATTGGAAGGACTTACTGTCAAAATTGCAACGACGGATGCACAAGAAGCCCGCCTTCAAGACCTAACGATGGAAAGATGCACGGAAAAAGTCTCCAGCCGTGAAAACGAGTGACTGAAGA
This sequence comes from Laterallus jamaicensis coturniculus, assembly GCA_022605575.1. Lineage (NCBI taxonomy): Eukaryota > Metazoa > Chordata > Aves > Gruiformes > Rallidae > Laterallus > Laterallus jamaicensis. The sequence goes on from JAKCOX010000004.1 coordinate 8,057, forward strand.
GCAGAGCTCCAGACAGAGCCCGCAATGACGCCACAAGAGAGGACCGACCGGAAACTTCCGAGACGTGAGGACAAACCGTGCCATGACCTTGCTAGGCAAATCAAGAGCAGCTCCGCGGCTGCTATGCTGATGAACGAGCGTGGGCATTCAAGACCCTAGAGACCGCGCCCGAGAGGCACACCGGGCACCTTTGAGCACAAAGAGGATGCTGACATCCAGAGAAGGACTAAGACACAGAAGACACACCAAACGACAAGCATCAAGACAGACAGGGGCTGGAGCTGCCCTGCCCGGCACACCCTGGCATTGTGCTGCCAAGTGACCCGCTCCTCCCTGTACAGCCTTATCCAGCCTCTCCCCAACCCCTCCCATTCTTGCCCTCTTCTCCCGCTCCTTCTACTTAGCTTGGAGGAGTCCGGGGATCTACAATCCCTTCTTGACAGCAGAAGATGTCTACCGGATGTCTGCTTACTGGGACGCTTTGTTGCGGTGTCAAGTGTCGGGTACCGCCTGGAAAGCAAGAGAGACTGTTAGAACTTCACAGACAGTGTCGCTCCTGGAAAACTCATCTCTGCTTGAGCCCGCTAGTCTCAGCTTGCCTGGCCGAGGTCATATGTTGACATGCTGCCATCTGTCTTTTCTTGGCACTTTGTGACTTCAAAAACGAATGACAGACCAAAAGGGATAAGCTGGTCAGACAGCCCCCGGTCACACGTTACCTTGCGTGACCTGTCCTGACCCACTCTCCTTATGGCACTCTGCTCAGGCATCTGCAAAGATCATTGAGTGAGTCGCCTGGATGCAGGCGGATAGTTGACCGATACCAAAGGTCTCCGCAGGAAGCCTCCCTTCCTCCCAGGCTCAACTTTGCTCATTATTTATCTCCCTTCCTGCCCTCTTCGCAGTCGGCACAGTTCCTGGGGAACTGCCTTGCCAGGCATACCACGTGTTTTGCAGACAGCTGCTAGGTTCGATCTTCTAACAAACTCTTCCCTCTGCTACAGGCCCCTGAAATAAAGAGCTAATGCTTGTAATCCAAGAGGGGCCTGCTGTGACCTCCGAATGAGCTAGGAAAAAACCACAGTGCTCTGGGAACGTCTAGGAAAGCAGTGAGCTCTCCCGGAACTGGGAAAAGGCTATCTATTTGCTGCCTGTTACTTTATTGGGAAAGGCTAAAGCTCATAGGCAGACAAAAGGCTCGCCCTGACCCCACCTAGATAATCTCATCATCCTGCCTTTTAGAAAAAGCAATGCTCGTGGCTTACACATTAGGGAGCAAAGCCTGTTAATAAAATGTGAGGTTCTATCTTCAGTACAATCAGAAATGCCAGTAAAATGCCGCACGCTTACAATTGAAGACTGAGAGATAACTGTATAGGATCATCTTACAATCCCCTAAAAATTCAATACACAATACATTATAAACCCCAAACCAAACCGCAAACCTATCTGGGAGTACGCTGTCTATTACATCCATGCTGCTTAACATCGAGTACTACTTAAGCTCTTACCTCAGATGCATCTGCCCAAAAAGCCAAGCTGACTACTAAGCTCCATCTGCTGAATGAAAGCCAGAGCTCTGATGCTGGAGAAAGCCAGCAGGAGAATGAGCTGCCTAGGGCAAGGCAGATGGCTTATATACCCTTGGCCCCACCCACCACCCTTCCCATAGTCCCCTGGGAAAGGGGAGTGTCCTGCCTCCAGAAGGCTTAAAAGCAGCTCGAGGAGCAGGCAGGGCTCTTTAGTTCTGAGTTGTTGCTCAGAGACTGTAGGAGATATAAAGGCACTGAAGAAGCTGGAGAGGATTTTCTGACTCAAGTGAGCTTTCTGGGATGCCGGGCGCCGAACGACACTGATTCTCACCGAAAGCAGTGATGCTGGCTCTCCTGGGACTGCATCTGTTGTATCGGTATGTAAATAGTTTCAATTTTTCTGGCGTGTAGATCGAAAAAGATAGCTATTAAAGGAAACTTGGTAGGAAAATGGCTACTTAGGCTCTAACGAGAGTGTTTTTACAGTGCATATGCGCTTTAGCTAGCTACCGAAAAAGCCAAAATATCAGAGTTATACTTTGCATCTGGTGATGCCACGTGTACTGCCAGACTTCTACAGGAACTATGTTCCAGACAAGGCTAAATGAGGAAGCAGAAATAGATTCCTCAATATATCCCATCGGCTGTGGCACGAGAACAACAAGCGTTGTGACTCGGGCAGCCTGGAAGAGAGATGAGGGTGGGCAGCAAGTAGATCTTGAGATTTGTGTTAGGGATGGCTAGGCGGACGACTGGCTGCACCTCCTGGAACTGGCAAAAACTCGCTTTGCCTCGAGGCTTCTCTCTCTGCCTCTGCCATATCTTCCTCTTCAGTCTAGTTGCTTAAAGCTGGCCCAGCCAAGAGATGTGGGTGAGTGCCTCGACGCTCCTCCTCTTCATGCCCCCCTCATCCCCTTTCCTCGAGCTATCTCATCTCTTCTGTTGTTTTTTCAAAGTTCCCAAGGGGAGCTCAAGTACCGGGAAGCGACCGCCCAACCTTGGGAAGAACATGCGTTCGGTCCTTGAAGGAACATGAGGCCATTGCAGCCTGGAAAAGACTATTTGATTATGGGGAGAAAAAAAATAAAAAACCCCATTAACCACCATTTTGATCCCATAACCCCCAATTTTTATCCAACAGAACCGCCGCTTTCTTCTATAAAAACACCATGCTTTTTTGCTTAAAAAACCCCAATTGATTCTAAAAAACGCTCTTCTTTCCCTACAAAACCACCAGTTCTGTTCTAGATATAAACTGCTTTTTGTCCTACAAAAAAGCTATTTCAAAGCTGTAAAACACATTGTTAAAACACAGCTTTAGTCGGTAAACTATCATTTGGGCCCTATAAACTACCATTTTAATCTATAAACCCACCGATTGTTCCTCCGTGCCCAAGGGTGAGTTGGTTGTGTGTGTGGGCGATTGGCCCTGGCCGAGGGCGAATTCCCCACTGAACCCAGCGCGGTGCTGAGTCTCCAACTACAGGTGTCAGAACTGAAAGATGTTCCCGGCCTGAAATCTCCCGAGGCCTTCCACAGAGAGATGGAGAAATGGAACATTAGAGAGGCGGAGAAAACAATGGTGGACAGAGAAGCAGAGCTGAAAGACAGGAGCCTGAAATGGAGAGAGAGGGATGGAGAAAGGAAACAGAGCAATGCAGCATAGAGGGAGGAACAAAGAGAGACGAGGAGCCGTACAAACTGAGATGGGGAAAGAAAAAGGTAGCGACAGGCTGCAGTGTAACAAATTTAGGAAATCCTGGGCAGGGGACAAGACAGAGGGAAGAATTCAAAATGAGGGGCGGGGAACGGGATCGATAAAGATGGAGAAATCAATCAATTACCATGAATTGCTACGCGCACCTATGACAAGCGCACAGAGCCGGACAGAGACAGAGGGAGCAGAAACACCGACAGGCTACAGGACTGAATGTGGAATGTCAAAATAGGAACTAGAGTCCAGACAGAGAAAGAGAGAAAGGGGGAAGTACAATAAAAGCCAAATAGAGACTCAAATGCATTGTGGATATCAAATATTACTTCCAGGGGGGTCAAATTGAGTGACAAATAGATGCGAACCAAAATCACGCAGACCCAAAATAACAAGGCCGCTCTTTCCAGGTGGACCATTTAAAGTGACGCGCAACCCAGAATGAAAAAACATCCGGAACCGATGTTGCCAGGTCACCGATTACAGGGGGGAATAGGGGGATGGGGATATGACTGGACAAGATGATGACACATACACAGGTTTCAGTGCTGCAGTCCCTGGAACAAGAAAACCCAGTGGAACCAAATGAGCAGGGTCACCGTTTCTGGGGGAACTGTTTTCAGCGATCCACAGAGCTGAACAAAAAACCCACCCAGAACTAAAGTCATTGAGTCGCTTTTTCTGGCTGTCCCTTAACAGCGCTGCACACCCCAGAAGAAAATAACGCCCGGAACTAAAGTCACCGAGTCTTCGACCTTCACCTTTGACAACACCACAATGGCAGAATCTTCTGAGAGTCCAGGCAAGGCACGCAATTGTTCGATTCTAGATAGTGACTAGGGCCCGGCACAGTGCAGCAAGATGTGCATCTCTGGGAAATGTACGACAGTTTTTTTTTCATATATGCAATGACTTTATCAGGGTCCTGTAGCTATCCAGGAGTGAAGTTCCAAACCATCGGGTGTGAGAAACTGCCTAGGTACTCGCCCGTGCTCTGCCACGTGCCCTGCTTCTCGTGATTATCCAACCTCCAAGAAAACTCCGGAGTGGTATTCATAAACCTGTGTTTAATATATAACAAAAACTGAACCTTCTGCACCAAACCTACCGATAGCAAAATGCTAGTTTGAGTATCCCACGGATATTGAAGATTTTCAAAGACTCTGAGCTGTTTTATTTAGCCCCAAAGAAAAGAAAACTGAAGTTATTCCCCTCTGTGCCCCCACCATAGCCGTTGCTGTTATTAACCCCTCCCTGTCCAAGGAATGAACAGGACAGCAAAACCTCATACAAGTACCAGCTTAACCTCAGGGTCACCAATATTATTGTATCATAGACTAATATCAAAAAATACACTAAAGCAAAGTGAGGGAACAAGTATGAGAGCCGCAGCCCTGAGAGAGTAAAGAAATCTGCCAGGATTGCATGCAGCAGTTTGAGTACCGCAGCCATTACCACAGCCTTGTGACCAGAGACTGCTTAAATAACAGTGCTTATCGCAGCTCTATCTTAATTGCGATTGAGTTAGGGTCAAATCTATTGTTATCCCAACCTTTTGTGCGCCACGTTGGATGCCAAAAACTGTGGTAGTTTAGCCCCAGCTGAGACCTGAGCCCCAGACAGTGGCTTGTTCTTTTAACAAAAAGAAAGGGGGGGTGGTGGGGGGGGGTGAGCATAGGGTAGGGAAATGTAAAGAGGGAGGAAGAAACCCAAACCAAAACCTAGAAACCCAAAACCGCACAGGTTGGGATAAGGATAGGTTACTAAAATGGCATAAACACAGGAAAAAAAACCAACAATGATAATGCAACTGTAGAGCACAGAATGCGCAAAACTGGTGATACACAAGACCGTATCTCACTGAACCACACAACTAAGGCCGCGCAGCTCAGAGCCATCCCGGAACTCGACGGTCCCAAAAAAACCCACACATCCTGGGGTTCCCTCCTCCTTCTCCCAGTCCCCCCTTTATAATAAGCATGACCTGATTGGCAAGGAATATCGTCTTTGTCCAATTCAGGTCACCTGTCCTGGTTGCGTCCCCTCCTGTTGGAAACATCAACAACTGAAAAAGTTCTTGACTGCTTGATAACAACTAGGAACGTCAGGATGCTGTCAGCACTGCTCTCATTCTAACACCCAAACACAGCATTCCACCCACTTCCAAATGGTAAATTAACTCCATCTTAGCTGAAACCAGGACAGGTGCACACCTCGGAACAAAAAACGCAAGGAACCAAAGGCACCGGGTCCCTGTACCCGGGGGGACCCTTTTTGGCGTTGCACACCCCGGAACAAAAAACACCCGGAACCAAAGGCACCGGGTCCCTGTACCCGGGGGGGACCCTTTTTGGCGTTGCACACCCCGGAACAAAAAAACGCCCGGAACCAAAGGCACCGGGTCCCTGTACCCGGGGGGACCCTTTTTGGCGTTGCACACCCCGGAACAAAAAACGCCCGGAACCAAAGGCACCGGGTCCCTGTACCCGGGGGGACCCTTTTTGGCGTTGCACACCCCGGAACAAAAAAACGCCCGGAACCAAAGGCACCGGGTCCCTGTACCCGGGGGGACCCTTTTTGGGGTTGCACACCCCGGAACAAAAAACGCCCGGAACCAAAGGCACCGGGTCGCTGTACCCGGGGGGACCCTTTTTGGCGTTGCACACCCGGGAACAAAAAAACGCCCGGAACCAAAGGCACCGGGTCGCTGTTTTTTGGGAGGCAGTTTTCACCAATGCACGGAGGAGAAATCAAAACACATGGAACTAAAGTCAGTAGAGAACGTATTCTAGGAGGGACAGTTTTCTGCAATAGAGAGGATGGAAGCAAAAGGACAGAAAGCAGCAGGAGAAAAAGAAGGGGAGAGGACAACAGGGAAGGGTTTACAAGAGAGAGGAATAAGGGGGATCTGACAGGACAAACCAAAATGGGAGACAGCAAGACTGGGTAGAACCTCACAGCGCAAAGCCAAAATATGGAGGGGGAGCGGGGTGATATGGCACGCAGCCTAAGACAAAAGGGGAGTACAGGGAAGACTAAGATGACAGAAGAACCAAAAAGTGGACAGGACAAAGGAGGATGCAATCACAAAGAAGTGGGAAATACCAAGAAGGGGAGAGGGACAAAGGGGGGGGGGGGGCTCCAGAGAGCAGGGTCCAAGAAAAAGTGATAAAGAATGTAGGACCAAGGCTGGGGGGGGGGAGGGTTGTGGTACAAAGGAGGGGACCAAGAAGGGCAGAGGAACAAGAAGAGGGAAGAACAAAGGAGATAACGGCACCACAAAGTGCCCTACAAAACCACCAGTTTGTTCTAAATAGAAATAGCATTTTTGTAGGACAAAAAGCAGTTCACCGCCTAAAGCTGTGTTTTAACAATGTGTTTTACAGCTTATAAACTATCATTTGGGCCCTATAAAATACCATTTTAATCTATAAACCCACCGCTTGTTCCTCCGTGCCCAAGGGTGAGTTGGTTGTGTGTGTGGGCGATTGGCCCTGGCCGAGGGCGAGTTCCCCGCTGAACCCAGCGCAGTGCTGAGTCTCCAACTACAGGTGTCAGAACTGAAATATGTTCCCGGCCTGAAATCTCCTGAGGCCATCCACAGAAAGATGGAGAAATGGAACATTAGAGAGGCGGAGAAAACAATGGTGGACAGCGAAGCAGAGCTGAAAGAAGGGGAGGTTTTTTCCCTCAGCGGGAGCAGCATTTCATTCCAAACAATCCAAATGTGCCGCATTAGCTCCCAAACCAAAGCAGCCAGGACTGAAAGATATACGCTGCCTGAAACCTCCCTAATTGTCCAACAAGATGCACATTTCACTCTGGGACTCAGAGATTTCCTTTGCCTGCAAAACTCAAATTGTACCTCCATAATCAGCAGAAAAGTTTTTCTCAGCCGGACCAGCATTTCATTCTGTACATTCCAAGTGTCCAGCAATACCTCCCAAATCAAAGAACTCGGGACTGAAACACATACCTTCTCTAAAACCTCCACAGCCGACTTATAAGAAGCACTTTTCAACCTGGGGCTCAAAGCTTACCTTTCCCTGAGAACCTTAAATGTACCAGCAAAAGTGGACAGGGGAGGATTGCTACACCACATACGCGCACAAGTGTCCGTGCTTCTGGATCTAAGCAGGTCAATCATATATATTTATTAGGTTACCTCACAAATATTTACATATTCATAACCTGTTCCCACTACTGATTAAATTTGTTCCGAGAGGTGTTTTCCATAGTGCCCTCCATTTGAGCTAAACAAAAGAAAAGCAAGCTATCACCCACACCACCCAAAATCCCAGGCACACAGCGCAAGGCAAGCTTGTTACACAGGCATACGGCGCAAGACATGTCTAATACAGAGGCACGCTATCCATTACTCCACTGCCAGCGGGGGAAGAGGCAGGCCTACTCAATATGAGTGATAAAAGCAACTTCGTTTATTAGCTCTAAGTTAGCTCCTTTTATACATTGTGGTTAATATATGCCTATTAGTCAAACTACCATTGGTTATTTGTTACAGGTTATATCATCATAAGCCTGCCTCTTGTTTTCATTCTTACAGTTCCTTCAACCAGTTTTTCCCGGATTCACTTGCTTCTTCTGAGGGCTGTCTTCGTTTAAGGTCGTCTTGACCTTGATCCTGATTGGTCCTGCCGCACTGCTTCTGCTCTCCTTTACTCTGCACTCCATTCCTACGTGCACGTACACAATTCCTTATGTACGCGTAAGCAGCTCAGCTATATCTCCATGACCATTTTCTGTCAGCCATTCTCCAACAATTCCCCCTTTTTTCTTCTGAGCAACAAGAGCAGTAACCTTGCCTTGCAGGGTATAAGCTAACAAAGTGCCTACTACTATAACAGCAACTATAATAATCAACAGCCATCGTATACCTTCCTTAACCAAGTCACTAAGCCAACCTGTTATTCCCCAAGAGCTTAACCAACCCTCTAACCTCCCATTAAACACTGGAACCAACTCCTGCGGTTCCCGAGGTGATACAGGAAGGTAACCAGCCCATCTATCCCATAAACGAAAAGCCATACTATAAAATGTGGCAATCTAAAAACTGCTAATTGGTTACACACACTGTTCACACCAAAGTGATTAATTAGTAATTATAACGAGTTTTGATAAGCATACCTTATAGCCAAACATTGTTAGTTTACCTTTAATGTCTAAAAGTTATCTGCACGCCTGCTGTGCTGTGGCCATCTCATTATGGCTGGTTGATGACATGTTCACTTACTTCCAAATACTTTCTCACAGCTCCTTGATTTAAGGGAGTCTGTACACCTGCTTTCAAGGCCGCTACGCTTTGAAAAAGTGATTACCAAAACTTCTCAGCGTGAGTAATTTTGTTGTTTCATGGGAATTTCAAGGATACTGTCAGAGTCTGTGTTGTTGCGAGGAGAGCCAGGCTGCTAGCAGGCCTGCTGTCCCCCTTGACAAATTTTTCCCTTTTTGTATCTGCGCCACAAAACTGCTTTTAGAGGTTTCTGCAAGGGCCCTTTGCAGAAAGCTCAACAAGCACGGCAGTAAATGTAAGACAAGTACCGAATTGCCAAATCCAATAATCCAAATTTGACCATTGACAATATCCATCCTGAAATTTCCCACTCATGAAACCATTTCTGTTCCATCTCTTAATTTCTGAATGCTCACATGAATCGACTGAGAGCGGTCAGCCAGATTCCTGCAGCACATACCTTCCAAAACTTTCACAATTATGTCTGCGAGCCAGCAGCACAAATCAGCTGCTGCATGTTTCACAGAATCCGCATCTGTAGCTAAGTGCCTCGATACCTTTGCTGTTGTACCTGTTTGCTTTGCCAATCAGGAGTGTCAGAAGTGCAGATAACTTCAGCTTCACGTTTCCGTGCAGGCACCGATTGCAGCCTGTGACCTTAGGCTGTGCAGAAATCACTGTTTCTCTAATTTTTATTTACCGCTAACACACTCATATTTAAAAGAGTATTCAAAATGTCCCGCAGCAAAACTCATTGTCCATTGTGGCTGCACTTGGAACACTTGACTTCAGTTACTGTGATCAGGATCCCGTCCTGGTTCATGCAAGCTTGATTTCTTCTGGATCCACAGCTTTATCTGTTTGGTTCCCATATCTGTAATGACATAGGCAGATCTCCTTTCCCAAGTTAGTACCTGTAACTTCATTTCACTAACATCTAACATGAACTTTTCGGTTCAAAACATACAGAGCCTCATTTAATCAATCAGCTGGAGAGATGTCCTTCTCTCCCCCTTATTGTTTGTGAAGCCTGTGTGCACGTAAACAGTTCCTTATGTATGCGTATGCAGCTCAGCTATATCTCCATGACCATTGTCTGTCAGCCATTCTCCAACACTCCACCCCGCTACAGAGGCACGCGACATGCATTACACTACCTTATGATCCATGAACATTGCCCAAGGCAAGCTCGATCCAGAAGCACACATTTCTCTCAATCCAAAACCAGAGAGAATAATTTGGCAGAGGTTAAACCCCCTTGCGTTCCAACCGACCTCAGATCGCTCTGGGAGGCTGGGGGCGGCTGGGCTTAACCCCTGTGGGATGTCCAGTTGGGGGCTTTGTTTCGAGCAGGTCTTGGCAATCCTCAGGACCAGAGTGAAGACTCCAAACGGAGGCCCTGCATTTGACCTACAAGCAGCGCGCAAGTGAAAGGGGAAAAGGAAGAAAACAGTGCGGTAAAGAGAGAGCGCTTGAGCGCTACCGCAATACCTACCACCATAGAGCTGCAGCACTCCACCGGTCCAAAGCAACTTGGCATCATGTGGGGAATTCCCTTTGTTGTTAGTTGTTCGCGGTTCAGCGCTGGGTGCCCAGGGGCTGATTGCTCCGCTGCAGACGCGCACATTTTTCTGGCAGCTCTTCGTAGTTCCATTCCGTTCCAGGACCCCTATCTATTAGGTTACGTCGCACATATTTACATATTCATAACGTGTTCCCACTACTGATTAAAATGTGTTCTAAGAGGTGTTTTCTATAGGCCGTCCATTTGAGCTAAAGAGAAAAGCAAGCTTTCTCCCACACCACCCAAAACCCCAAGCACGCGGCGCAAGACATGACCAATACAGAGGCACGCGATCCATTACTCGCCACCGCTACAGAGGCACGCGACATGCATTACACTACCTTATCATCCATGAACATTGCCCAAGGCAAGCTCGATCCAGAAGCACACATTTCTCTCAATCCAAAACCAGAGAGACTAATTTGGCAGAGGTTAAACCCCCTTGCGTTCCAACCGACCTCAGATCGCTCTGGGTGGCTGGGGGCGGATGGGCTTAACCCCTGTGGGATGTCCAGTTGGGGGCTTTGTTTCGAGCAGGTCTTGGCAATCCTCAGGACCAGAGTGAAGACTCCAAACGGAGGCCCTGCATTTGACCTACAAGCAGCGCGCAAGTGAAAGGGGAAAAGGAAGAAAACAGTGCGGTAAAGAGAGAGCGCTTGAGCGCTACCGCAATACCTACCACCATAGAGCTGCAGCACTCCACCGGTCCAAAGCAACTTGGCATCATGTGGGGAATTCCCTTTGTTGTTAGTTGTTCGCGGTTCAGCGCTGGGTGCCCAGGGGCTGATTGCTCCGCTGCAGACGCGCACATTTTTCTGGCAGCTCTTCGTAGTTCCATTCCGTTCCAGGACCCCTATCTATTAGGTTACGTCGCACATATTTACATATTCATAACGTGTTCCCACTACTGATTAAAATGTGTTCTAAGAGGTGTTTTCTATAGGCCGTCCATTTGAGCTAAAGAGAAAAGCAAGCTTTCTCCCACACCACCCAAAACCCCAAGCACGCGGCGCAAGACATGACCAATACAGAGGCACGCGATCCATTACTCGCCACCGCTACAGAGGCACGCGACATGCATTACACTACCTTATCATCCATGAACATTGCCCAAGGCAAGCTCGATCCAGAAGCACACATTTCTCTCAATCCAAAACCAGAGAGACTAATTTGGCAGAGGTTAAACCCCCTTGCGTTCCAACCGACCTCAGATCGCTCTGGGTGGCTGGGGGCGGATGGGCTTAACCCCTGTGGGATGTCCAGTTGGGGGCTTTGTTTCGAGCAGGTCTTGGCAATCCTCAGGACCAGAGTGAAGACTCCAAACGGAGGCCCTGCATTTGACCTACAAGCAGCGCGCAAGTGAAAGGGGAAAAGGAAGAAAACAGTGCGGTAAAGAGAGAGCGCTTGAGCGCTAGCGCGGGAGTGAGCGCGATTGCAATACCTACCACCATAGAGCTGCAGCACTCAACCGGTCCAAAGCAACTCGGCATCATGTGGGGAATTCCCTTTGTTGTTAGTTGTTCGCGGTTCAGCGCTGGGTGCCCAGGGGAGGATTGCTCCGCTGCAGACGCGCACGTTTACGTGGCAGCTCTTCTGGGTTCTATTCCGTACCAGGATCCCTATTTATTAGCTTACCTCTCAAATATTTACATATTCATAACCTGTTCCCACTGCTTCTTAAAATGTGTTCCGAGAGGTGTTTTCCATAGTGCACTCCATTTGAGCTAAACAAAAGAAAAGCAAGCTATCACCCACACCACCCAAAATCCCAGGCACACGGCGCAAGGCAAGCTTGTTACACAGGCATACGGCGCAAGGCAAGTCTAATACAGAGGCTCACAGCGCAAGGTGACTGCAAAAACAGAGCCAAACGCTCCACCTACCTGCCATGTACTGCTTTGGAATTAGGCACCAACACGGACGACGACCGCCTCAGCTTCTCAGTGCGTTCAGACGTGTGGCTACGCCCCAATGACGCTGCTTGTGCAGCCTGCAAGGGACAAAGCAAAGAGCCACATGCCAAGAGACTGCCTGAAACCGTTTCCTGCCGGCGGGGGAAGAAGCAAGCCTGCTCAATGTGAGCGATAAAAGCACCTTCCTTTATTAGTTCTAAGTTAGCTCTTTTTATACTTTGTGGCTAACATATGCCCATAAGTCAATCTATTATTGGTTATTTGTTAAGGGTTAGATCATCATAAGCCTGCCTCTTGTTTTCATTCTTGCAGTTCCTTCAACCTGTTTTTCCCTGATTCACTTGCTTCTTCTGAGGGCTGTCTTCGTTTAAGGTCGTCTCGACCTTGATCCTGATTGGTCGTGCCGTGCTTCTTCTGCTCTGCTTTAGTCTGCACTTCGTGCCTACGTGCACGTACTCCAACAATTCCCCCTTTTTTCTTCTGAGCAACAAGAGCAGTAACCTTGCCTTGCAGGGTATAAGCTAACAAAGTGCCTACTACTATAACAGCAACTATAATAATCAACAGCCATCGTATACCTTCCTTAACCAAGTCACTAAGCCAACCTGTTATTCCCCAAGAGCTTAACCAACCGTCTAACCTCCCATTAAACACTGGAACCAACTCCTGCGGTTCCCGAGGTGATACAGGAAGGTAACCAGCCCATCTATCCCATAAACGAAAAGCCATACTATAAAATGTGGCAATCTAAAAACTGCTAATTGGTTACACACACTGTTCACACCAAAGTGATTAATTAGTAATTATAACGAGTTTTGATAAGCATACCTTATAGCCAAACATTGTTAGTTTACCTTTAATGTCTAAAAGTTATCTGCACGCCTGCTGTGCTGTGGCCATCTCATTATGGCTGGTTGATGACATGTTCACTTACTTCCAAATACTTTCTCACAGCTCCTTGATTTAAGGGAGTCTGTACACCTGCTTTCAAGGCCGCTACGCTTTGAAAAAGTGATTACCAAAACTTCTCAGCGTGAGTAATTTTGTTGTTTCATGGGAATTTCAAGGATACTGTCAGAGTCTGTGTTGTTGCGAGGAGAGCCAGGCTGCTAGCAGGCCTGCTGTCCCCCTTGACAAATTTTTCCCTTTTTGTATCTGCGCCACAAAACTGCTTTTAGAGGTTTCTGCAAGGGCCCTTTGCAGAAAGCTCAACAAGCACGGCAGTAAATGTAAGACAAGTACCGAATTGCCAAATCCAATAATCCAAATTTGACCATTGACAATATCCATCCTGAAATTTCCCACTCATGAAACCAATTCTGTTCCATCTCTTAATTTCTGAATGCTCACATGAATCGACTGAGAGCGGTCAGCCAGATTCCTGCAGCACATACCTTCCAAAACTTTCACAATTATGTCTGCGAGCCAGCAGCACAAATCAGCTGCTGCATGTTTCACAGAATCCGCATCTGTAGCTAAGTGCCTCGATACCTTTGCTGTTGTACCTGTTTGCTTTGCCAATCAGGAGTGTCAGAAGTGCAGATAACTTCAGCTTCACGTTTCCGTGCAGGCAGCGATTGCAGCCTGTCACCTTAGGCTGTGCAGAAATCACTGTTTCTCTAATTTTTATTTACCACTAACACACTCATATTTAAAAGAGTATTCAAAATGTCCCGCAGCAAAACTCATTGTCCATTGTGGCTGCACTTGGAACACTTGACTTCAGTTACTGTGATCAGGATCCCGTCCTGGTTCATGCAAGCTTGATTTCTTCTGGATCCACAGCTTTATCTGTTTGGTTCCCATATCTGTAATGACATAGGCAGATCTCCTTTCCCAAGTTAGTACCTGTAACTTCATTTCACTAACATCTAACATGAACTTTTCGGTTCAAAACATACAGAGCCTCATTTAATCAATCAGCTGGAGAGATGTCCTTCTCTCCCCCTTATTGTTTGTGAAGCCTGTGTGCACGTAAACAGTTCCTTATGTATGCGTATGCAGCTCAGCTATATCTCCATGACCATTGTCTGTCAGCCATTCTCCAACACTCCACCCCGCTACAGAGGCACGCGACATGCATTACACTACCTTATCATCCATGAACATTGCCCAAGGCAAGCTCGATCCAGAAGCACACATTTCTCTCAATCCAAAACCAGAGAGAATAATTTGGCAGAGGTTAAACCCCCTTGCGTTCCAACCGACCTCAGATCGCTCTGGGTGGCTGGGGGCGGCTGGGCTTAACCCCTGTGGGATGTCCAGTTGGGGGCTTTGTTTCGAGCAGGTCTTGGCAATCCTCAGGACCAGAGTGAAGACTCCAAACGGAGGCCCTGCATTTGACCTACAAGCAGCGCGCAAGTGAAAGGGGAAAAGGAAGAAAACAGTGCGGTAAAGAGAGAGCGCTTGAGCGCTAGCGCGGGAGTGAGCGCGATTGCAATACCTACCACCATAGAGCTGCAGCACTCCACCGGTCCAAAGCAACTTGGCATCATGTGGAGAATTCCATTTGTTGTTAGTTGTTCGCGGTTCAGCGCTGGGTGCCCAGGGGCTGATTGCTCCGCTGCAGACGCGCACGTTTACGTGGCAGCTCTTCTGGGTTCTATTCCGTACCAGGATCCCTATTTATTAGCTTACCTCTCAAATATTTACATATTCATAACCTGTTCCCACTGCTTCTTAAAATGTGTTCCGAGAGTTGTTTTCCATAGTGCACTCCATTTGAGCTAAACAAAAGAAAAGCAAGCTATCACCCACACCACCCAAAATCCCAGGCACACGGCGCAAGGCAAGCTTGTTACACAGGCATACGGCGCAAGACAAGTCTAATACAGAGGCTCACAGCGCAAGGTGACTGCAAAAACAGAGCCAAACGCTCCACCTACCTGCCATGTACTGCTTTGGAATTAGGCACCAACACGGACGACGACCGCCTCAGCTTCTCAGTGCGTTCAGACGTGTGGCTAGGCCCCAACGACGCTGCCTGTGGAGCCTGCAAGGGACAAAGCAAAGAGCAACGTTCCAAGAAACTGCCTGAAGCCGTTTCCCATCTCCCATTCCCTTCCCTTCACCGACCGCTCACAGCCCCCGCCAGTTATAGGTGCCCGCGCCGAGGTTCCTGCCTGGGCTGGAAAACAAACAAGGGATGCCTAGAACTCACCTGCAATGCAACACCAGCCCGTGAGGAATGCCTTGCCTGGCCCGAGTCGCCTCCCCTCGCTGAAGGGCCCGCTTTCCTCCTCGCTTTGCGCCTTCACAAGAGAAACAGCACACACAAACAAACTTTAAACGTGGCACCGAGCCGCCGACCACTTCATCACGCCAACACCACCGGCCGACCTACCTCCCTCGGGTCCTCCCCTCGACTCCTCCATCGCTGCCTCGGTACACATTGCATCTGGCCCTGTCTGAAAAACCCAACAATTTAGTGAGCACGTCACCCCGATACCGACTCATCGCTGCACCATTGCGGATCTCTCGCTTCCATTTAGGAACCCTCTCTGCGGTCTAACTGCAGGCAGCCCTTAAGACTCAAACAGTAAAAAACCAGGCATACCTCAGAGCCCCACAGCCTTACACCCCTGCAAAGTTCCATCTGCTTTTCCCAACGCTGAAGGGCCCCACCTAGCAGCTCCCACCAACTCCCAGGAACAGGATGGGCAGGATGGTCCGCACACCCTGCTGACGGTACCACCTTCGCCGAGCCCTCCCGGGCAGAATCCCACACGCTAACCCTGGACTCCTGCGGCTATGCCCCATCACCCCGACTCCACAACCCCGGGCAGAGCAGCTCCGTGCCAAACACGCACACAGAATGACGCAACGCAGAACCCTGCGGATGATGGGACTCCAAGAGGACCGAAAACTGTCAGCAAGACAGGAGACACCGTCAAACAACGCCACGAAGGGGCGGATGAGAGGAAGCTCTAAGGCAGCCCCCAAAGAGAGGGGACTGACAGTAAGTCCTTCCAATGAGCCGTTCCAAAACAGTGACGATGGATGCACAAGAAGCCCGCCTTCAAGACCTAACGATGGAAAGATGCACGGAAAAAGCCTCCGGCTGTGAAAACGAGTGACCGAAGAGCGGGCTCCAGACAGAGCCCGCAATGACGCCACAAGAGAAGACCGACCGGAAACTTCCGAGACGTGAGGACAAACCGTGCCATGACCTTGCTAGGCAAATCAAGAGCAGCTCCGCGGCTGCTATGCTGATGAGCGAGCGTGGGCATTCAAGACCCTAGAGACCGCGCCCGAGAGGCACACTGGGCACCTTTGAGCACAAAGAGGATGCTGACATCCAGAGAAGGACTAAGACACAGAAGACACACCAAACGACAAGCATCAAGACAGACAGGGGCTGGAGCTGCCCTGCCCGGCACACCCTGGCATTGTGCTGCCAAGTGACCCGCTCCTCCCTGTACAGCCTTATCCAGCCTCTCCCCAACCCCTCCCTTTCTCGCCCTCTCCTCCGGCTCCTTCTACTTAGCTTGCAGGAGTCCGGGGATCTACAATCCCTTCTTGACAGCAGAAGATGTCTACCGGATGTCTGCTTACTGGGACGCTTTGTTGTGGTGTCAAGCGTCGGGTACCACCTGGAAAGCAAAAGAGACTGTTAGAACTTCACAGACACTGGCGCACCTGAAAAAGTCATCTCTGCTTGAGCCCGCTAGTCTCAACTCACCTGGCCGAGGTCACATGTTGACATGCTGCCATCCAGCTTTGCTCGGCATTTTGTGACTTCAAAAACAAATGACAGACCAAAAGGGATAAGCTAGTCAGACAGCCACCGGTCACATGTTACCTTGAGAAACTTGTCCTGACCCGCTCTCCTCATGGCGCGCCGCTCGTGCATCTGCAAAGATCATAGAGTGAGTCACCTGGATGCAGGCGGACAGTTGGCCAATTCCAAAGGTCTCCGCAGGAAGCCTCCCTTCCTCCCAGGCTCAACTTCATTCATTGTTTATTTCCCTTCCTTCCCTCTTCCCGGTTGGCACAGTTCCCCAGAAACTGCGCTTGCCAGGCATACCACGTATTTTGCAGACAGCTGCTAGGTTCCGTCTTCTAACAAACTCTTCCCTCTGCAACAGGCCCCTGAAATAAAGGGCTAATGCCTGGAGTCCATAAGCGGCCTGCTGTGACCTCCAAACAGGCTAGAGAAAAATTCACAGTGCTCTGAAAACCTCTAGGAAAGCAGTGAGCTCTCCAATGGCATAAGGGAAGGCTGATCCAGAGGGACATGGCTCTCACAGCCCACAACCAGAGAGACTAATTTGGCAGAGGTTAAACCCCCTTGCGTTCCAACCGACCTCAGACTGCTCTGGGTGGCTGGGGGCGGCTGGGCTTAACCCCTGTGGGATGTCCAATTAGGTGCTTTGTTCCTGAGGATTGCAAAGACCTGGTCACAGCAGAGTGAAGACTCCAAACCGAGTCAAGGTTTCAGTCACTGTATTTGGCTGACAAGCAGCATGCAAGAGACTGTGGGAAAGAAAGAAAGAAAAATTGGGGAAAAGAGAGAGCGAAGAAGAACACAAGCCCACGCCTAAGAGCTACCGCGAAAGTGAGCGCGATTGCACTATCTACCACCATAGAGCTGCAGCACTCCACCGGTCCAAAGCAACTCGGCATCATGTGGGGAATTCCCTTTGTTGTTAGTTGTTCGCGGTTCAGCGCTGGGTGCCCAGGGGAGGATTGCTCCGCTGCAGACGCGCATGTTTACGTGGCAGCTCTTCTGGGTTCTATTCCGTACCAGGATCCCTATTTATTAGCTTACCTCTCAAATATTTACATATTCATAACCTGTTCCCACTGCTTCTTAAAATGTGTTCCGAGAGGTGTTTTCCATAGTGCACTCCATTTGAGCTAAACAAAAGAAAAGCAAGCTATCACCCACACCACCCAAAATCCCAGGCACACGGCGCAAGGCAAGCTTGTTACACAGGCATACGGCGCAAGGCAAGTCTAATACAGAGGCTCACAGCGCAAGGTGACTGCAAAAACAGAGCCAAACGCTCCACCTACCTGCCATGTACTGCTTTGGAATTAGGCACCAACACGGACGACGACCGCCTCAGCTTCTCAGTGCGTTCAGACGTGTGGCTACGCCCCAATGACGCTGCTTGTGCAGCCTGCAAGGGACAAAGCAAAGAGCCACATGCCAAGAGACTGCCTGAAACCGTTTCCTGCCGGCGGGGGAAGAAGCAAGCCTGCTCAATGTGAGCGATAAAAGCACCTTCCTTTATTAGTTCTAAGTTAGCTCTTTTTATACTTTGTGGCTAACATATGCCCATAAGTCAATCTATTATTGGTTATTTGTTAAGGGTTAGATCATCATAAGCCTGCCTCTTGTTTTCATTCTTGCAGTTCCTTCAACCTGTTTTTCCCTGATTCACTTGCTTCTTCTGAGGGCTGTCTTCGTTTAAGGTCGTCTCGACCTTGATCCTGATTGGTCGTGCCGTGCTTCTTCTGCTCTGCTTTAGTCTGCACTTCGTGCCTACGTGCACGTACTCCAACAATTCCCCCTTTTTTCTTCTGAGCAACAAGAGCAGTAACCTTGCCTTGCAGGGTATAAGCTAACAAAGTGCCTACTACTATAACAGCAACTATAATAATCAACAGCCATCGTATACCTTCCTTAACCAAGTCACTAAGCCAACCTGTTATTCCCCAAGAGCTTAACCAACCGTCTAACCTCCCATTAAACACTGGAACCAACTCCTGCGGTTCCCGAGGTGATACAGGAAGGTAACCAGCCCATCTATCCCATAAACGAAAAGCCATACTATAAAATGTGGCAATCTAAAAACTGCTAATTGGTTACACACACTGTTCACACCAAAGTGATTAATTAGTAATTATAACGAGTTTTGATAAGCATACCTTATAGCCAAACATTGTTAGTTTACCTTTAATGTCTAAAAGTTATCTGCACGCCTGCTGTGCTGTGGCCATCTCATTATGGCTGGTTGATGACATGTTCACTTACTTCCAAATACTTTCTCACAGCTCCTTGATTTAAGGGAGTCTGTACACCTGCTTTCAAGGCCGCTACGCTTTGAAAAAGTGATTACCAAAACTTCTCAGCGTGAGTAATTTTGTTGTTTCATGGGAATTTCAAGGATACTGTCAGAGTCTGTGTTGTTGCGAGGAGAGCCAGGCTGCTAGCAGGCCTGCTGTCCCCCTTGACAAATTTTTCCCTTTTTGTATCTGCGCCACAAAACTGCTTTTAGAGGTTTCTGCAAGGGCCCTTTGCAGAAAGCTCAACAAGCACGGCAGTAAATGTAAGACAAGTACCGAATTGCCAAATCCAATAATCCAAATTTGACCATTGACAATATCCATCCTGAAATTTCCCACTCATGAAACCAATTCTGTTCCATCTCTTAATTTCTGAATGCTCACATGAATCGACTGAGAGCGGTCAGCCAGATTCCTGCAGCACATACCTTCCAAAACTTTCACAATTATGTCTGCGAGCCAGCAGCACAAATCAGCTGCTGCATGTTTCACAGAATCCGCATCTGTAGCTAAGTGCCTCGATACCTTTGCTGTTGTACCTGTTTGCTTTGCCAATCAGGAGTGTCAGAAGTGCAGATAACTTCAGCTTCACGTTTCCGTGCAGGCAGCGATTGCAGCCTGTCACCTTAGGCTGTGCAGAAATCACTGTTTCTCTAATTTTTATTTACCACTAACACACTCATATTTAAAAGAGTATTCAAAATGTCCCGCAGCAAAACTCATTGTCCATTGTGGCTGCACTTGGAACACTTGACTTCAGTTACTGTGATCAGGATCCCGTCCTGGTTCATGCAAGCTTGATTTCTTCTGGATCCACAGCTTTATCTGTTTGGTTCCCATATCTGTAATGACATAGGCAGATCTCCTTTCCCAAGTTAGTACCTGTAACTTCATTTCACTAACATCTAACATGAACTTTTCGGTTCAAAACATACAGAGCCTCATTTAATCAATCAGCTGGAGAGATGTCCTTCTCTCCCCCTTATTGTTTGTGAAGCCTGTGTGCACGTAAACAGTTCCTTATGTATGCGTATGCAGCTCAGCTATATCTCCATGACCATTGTCTGTCAGCCATTCTCCAACACTCCACCCCGCTACAGAGGCACGCGACATGCATTACACTACCTTATCATCCATGAACATTGCCCAAGGCAAGCTCGATCCAGAAGCACACATTTCTCTCAATCCAAAACCAGAGAGAATAATTTGGCAGAGGTTAAACCCCCTTGCGTTCCAACCGACCTTAGACTGCTCTGGGTGGCTGGGGGCGGCTGGGCTTAACCCCTGTGGGATGTCCAGTTCGGGGCTTTGTTTCGAGCAGGTCTTGGCAATCCTCAGGACCAGAGTGAAGACTCCAAACGGAGGCCCTGCATTTGACCTACAAGCAGCGCGCAAGTGAAAGGGGAAAAGGAAGAAAACAGTGCGGTAAAGAGAGAGCGCTTGAGCGCTAGCGCGGGAGTGAGCGCGATTGCAATACCTACCACCATAGAGCTGCAGCACTCCACCGGTCCAAAGCAACTTGGCATCATGTGGAGAATTCCATTTGTTGTTAGTTGTTCGCGGTTCAGCGCTGGGTGCCCAGGGGCTGATTGCTCCGCTGCAGACGCGCACGTTTACGTGGCAGCTCTTCTGGGTTCTATTCCGTACCAGGATCCCTATTTATTAGCTTACCTCTCAAATATTTACATATTCATAACCTGTTCCCACTGCTTCTTAAAATGTGTTCCGAGAGGTGTTTTCCATAGTGCACTCCATTTGAGCTAAACAAAAGAAAAGCAAGCTATCACCCACACCACCCAAAATCCCAGGCACACGGCGCAAGGCAAGCTTGTTACACAGGCATACGGCGCAAGACAAGTCTAATACAGAGGCTCACAGCGCAAGGTGACTGCAAAAACAGAGCCAAACGCTCCACCTACCTGCCATGTACTGCTTTGGAATTAGGCACCAACACGGACGACGACCGCCTCAGCTTCTCAGTGCGTTCAGACGTGTGGCTAGGCCCCAACGACGCTGCCTGTGGAGCCTGCAAGGGACAAAGCAAAGAGCAACGTTCCAAGAAACTGCCTGAAGCCGTTTCCCATCTCCCATTCCCTTCCCTTCACCGACCGCTCACAGCCCCCGCCAGTTATAGGTGCCCGCGCCGAGGTTCCTGCCTGGGCTGGAAAACAAACAAGGGATGCCTAGAACTCACCTGCAATGCAACACCAGCCCGTGAGGAATGCCTTGCCTGGCCCGAGTCGCCTCCCCTCGCTGAAGGGCCCGCTTTCCTCCTCGCTTTGCGCCTTCACAAGAGAAACAGCACACACAAACAAACTTTAAACGTGGCACCGAGCCGCCGACCACTTCATCACGCCAACACCACCGGCCGACCTACCTCCCTCGGGTCCTCCCCTCGACTCCTCCATCGCTGCCTCGGTACACATTGCATCTGGCCCTGTCTGAAAAACCCAACAATTTAGTGAGCACGTCACCCCGATACAGACTCATCGCTGCACCATTGCGGATCTCTCGCTTCCATTTAGGAACCCTCTCTGCGGTCTAACTGCAGGCAGCCCTTAAGACTCAAACAGTAAAAAACCAGGCATACCTCAGAGCCCCACAGCCTTACACCCCTGCAAAGTTCCATCTGCTTTTCCCAACGCTGAAGGGCCCCACCTAGCAGCTCCCACCAACTCCCAGGAACAGGATGGGCAGGATGGTCCGCACACCCTGCTGACGGTACCACCTTCGCCGAGCCCTCCCGGGCAGAATCCCACACGCTAACCCTGGACTCCTGCGGCTATGCCCCATCACCCCGACTCCACAACCCCGGGCAGAGCAGCTCCGTGCCAAACACGCACACAGAATGACGCAACGCAGAACCCTGCGGATGATGGGACTCCAAGAGGACCGAAAACTGTCAGCAAGACAGGAGACACCGTCAAACAACGCCACGAAGGGGCGGATGAGAGGAAGCTCTAAGGCAGCCCCCAAAGAGAGGGGACTGACAGTAAGTCCTTCCAATGAGCCGTTCCAAAACAGTGACGATGGATGCACAAGAAGCCCGCCTTCAAGACCTAACGATGGAAAGATGCACGGAAAAAGCCTCCGGCTGTGAAAACGAGTGACCGAAGAGCGGGCTCCAGACAGAGCCCGCAATGACGCCACAAGAGAAGACCGACCGGAAACTTCCGAGACGTGAGGACAAACCGTGCCATGACCTTGCTAGGCAAATCAAGAGCAGCTCCGCGGCTGCTATGCTGATGAGCGAGCGTGGGCATTCAAGACCCTAGAGACCGCGCCCGAGAGGCACACTGGGCACCTTTGAGCACAAAGAGGATGCTGACATCCAGAGAAGGACTAAGACACAGAAGACACACCAAACGACAAGCATCAAGACAGACAGGGGCTGGAGCTGCCCTGCCCGGCACACCCTGGCATTGTGCTGCCAAGTGACCCGCTCCTCCCTGTACAGCCTTATCCAGCCTCTCCCCAACCCCTCCCTTTCTCGCCCTCTCCTCCGGCTCCTTCTACTTAGCTTGCAGGAGTCCGGGGATCTACAATCCCTTCTTGACAGCAGAAGATGTCTACCGGATGTCTGCTTACTGGGACGCTTTGTTGTGGTGTCAAGCGTCGGGTACCACCTGGAAAGCAAAAGAGACTGTTAGAACTTCACAGACACTGGCGCACCTGAAAAAGTCATCTCTGCTTGAGCCCGCTAGTCTCAACTCACCTGGCCGAGGTCACATGTTGACATGCTGCCATCCAGCTTTGCTCGGCATTTTGTGACTTCAAAAACAAATGACAGACCAAAAGGGATAAGCTAGTCAGACAGCCACCGGTCACATGTTACCTTGAGAAACTTGTCCTGACCCGCTCTCCTCATGGCGCGCCGCTCGTGCATCTGCAAAGATCATAGAGTGAGTCACCTGGATGCAGGCGGACAGTTGGCCAATTCCAAAGGTCTCCGCAGGAAGCCTCCCTTCCTCCCAGGCTCAACTTCATTCATTGTTTATTTCCCTTCCTTCCCTCTTCCCGGTTGGCACAGTTCCCCAGAAACTGCGCTTGCCAGGCATACCACGTATTTTGCAGACAGCTGCTAGGTTCCGTCTTCTAACAAACTCTTCCCTCTGCAACAGGCCCCTGAAATAAAGGGCTAATGCCTGGAGTCCATAAGCGGCCTGCTGTGACCTCCAAACAGGCTAGAGAAAAATTCACAGTGCTCTGAAAACCTCTAGGAAAGCAGTGAGCTCTCCAATGGCATAAGGGAAGGCTGATCCAGAGGGACATGGCTCTCACAGCCCACAACCAGAGAGACTAATTTGGCAGAGGTTAAACCCCCTTGCGTTCCAACCGACCTCAGACTGCTCTGGGTGGCTGGGGGCGGCTGGGCTTAACCCCTGTGGGATGTCCAGTTCGGGGCTTTGTTTCGAGCAGGTCTTGGCAATCCTCAGGACCAGAGTGAAGACTCCAAACGGAGGCCCTGCATTTGACCTACAAGCAGCGCACAAGTGAAAGGGGAAAAGGAAGAAAACAGTGCGGTAAAGAGAGAGCGCTTGAGCGCTAGCGCGGGAGTGAGCGCGATTGCAATACCTACCACCATAGAGCTGCAGCACTCCACCGGTCCAAAGCAACTTGGCATCATGTGGAGAATTCCATTTGTTGTTAGTTGTTCGCGGTTCAGCGCTGGGTGCCCAGGGGCTGATTGCTCCGCTGCAGACGCCACGTTTACGTGGCAGCTCTTCTGGGTTCTATTCCGTACCAGGATCCCTATTTATTAGCTTACCTCTCAAATATTTACATATTCATAACCTGTTCCCACTGCTTCTTAAAATGTGTTCCGAGAGGTGTTTTCCATAGTGCACTCCATTTGAGCTAAACAAAAGAAAAGCAAGCTATCACCCACACCACCCAAAATCCCAGGCACACGGCGCAAGGCAAGCTTGTTACACAGGCATACGGCGCAAGACAAGTCTAATACAGAGGCTCACAGCGCAAGGTGACTGCAAAAACAGAGCCAAACGCTCCACCTACCTGCCATGTACTGCTTTGGAATTAGGCACCAACACGGACGACGACCGCCTCAGCTTCTCAGTGCGTTCAGACGTGTGGCTAGGCCCCAACGACGCTGCCTGTGGAGCCTGCAAGGGACAAAGCAAAGAGCAACGTTCCAAGAAACTGCCTGAAGCCGTTTCCCATCTCCCATTCCCTTCCCTTCACCGACCGCTCACAGCCCCCGCCAGTTATAGGTGCCCGCGCCGAGGTTCCTGCCTGGGCTGGAAAACAAACAAGGGATGCCTAGAACTCACCTGCAATGCAACACCAGCCCGTGAGGAATGCCTTGCCTGGCCCGAGTCGCCTCCCCTCGCTGAAGGGCCCGCTTTCCTCCTCGCTTTGCGCCTTCACAAGAGAAACAGCACACACAAACAAACTTTAAACGTGGCACCGAGCCGCCGACCACTTCATCACGCCAACACCACCGGCCGACCTACCTCCCTCGGGTCCTCCCCTCGACTCCTCCATCGCTGCCTCGGTACACATTGCATCTGGCCCTGTCTGAAAAACCCAACAATTTAGTGAGCACGTCACCCCGATACCGACTCATCGCTGCACCATTGCGGATCTCTCGCTTCCATTTAGGAACCCTCTCTGCGGTCTAACTGCAGGCAGCCCTTAAGACTCAAACAGTAAAAAACCAGGCATACCTCAGAGCCCCACAGCCTTACACCCCTGCAAAGTTCCATCTGCTTTTCCCAACGCTGAAGGGCCCCACCTAGCAGCTCCCACCAACTCCCAGGAACAGGATGGGCAGGATGGTCCGCACACCCTGCTGACGGTACCACCTTCGCCGAGCCCTCCCGGGCAGAATCCCACACGCTAACCCTGGACTCCTGCGGCTATGCCCCATCACCCCGACTCCACAACCCCGGGCAGAGCAGCTCCGTGCCAAACACGCACACAGAATGACGCAACGCAGAACCCTGCGGATGATGGGACTCCAAGAGGACCGAAAACTGTCAGCAAGACAGGAGACACCGTCAAACAACGCCACGAAGGGGCGGATGAGAGGAAGCTCTAAGGCAGCCCCCAAAGAGAGGGGACTGACAGTAAGTCCTTCCAATGAGCCGTTCCAAAACAGTGACGATGGGTGCACAAGAAGCCCGCCTTCAAGACCTAACGATGGAAAGATGCACGGAAAAAGCCTCCGGCTGTGAAAACGAGTGACCGAAGAGCGGGCTCCAGACAGAGCCCGCAATGACGCCACAAGAGAAGACCGACCGGAAACTTCCGAGACGTGAGGACAAACCGTGCCATGACCTTGCTAGGCAAATCAAGAGCAGCTCCGCGGCTGCTATGCTGATGAGCGAGCGTGGGCATTCAAGACCCTAGAGACCGCGCCCGAGAGGCACACTGGGCACCTTTGAGCACAAAGAGGATGCTGACATCCAGAGAAGGACTAAGACACAGAAGACACACCAAACGACAAGCATCAAGACAGACAGGGGCTGGAGCTGCCCTGCCCGGCACACCCTGGCATTGTGCTGCCAAGTGACCCGCTCCTCCCTGTACAGCCTTATCCAGCCTCTCCCCAACCCCTCCCTTTCTCGCCCTCTCCTCCGGCTCCTTCTACTTAGCTTGCAGGAGTCCGGGGATCTACAATCCCTTCTTGACAGCAGAAGATGTCTACCGGATGTCTGCTTACTGGGACGCTTTGTTGTGGTGTCAAGCGTCGGGTACCACCTGGAAAGCAAAAGAGACTGTTAGAACTTCACAGACACTGGCGCACCTGAAAAAGTCATCTCTGCTTGAGCCCGCTAGTCTCAACTCACCTGGCCGAGGTCACATGTTGACATGCTGCCATCCAGCTTTGCTCGGCATTTTGTGACTTCAAAAACAAATGACAGACCAAAAGGGATAAGCTAGTCAGACAGCCACCGGTCACATGTTACCTTGAGAAACTTGTCCTGACCCGCTCTCCTCATGGCGCGCCGCTCGTGCATCTGCAAAGATCATAGAGTGAGTCACCTGGATGCAGGCGGACAGTTGGCCAATTCCAAAGGTCTCCGCAGGAAGCCTCCCTTCCTCCCAGGCTCAACTTCATTCATTGTTTATTTCCCTTCCTTCCCTCTTCCCGGTTGGCACAGTTCCCCAGAAACTGCGCTTGCCAGGCATACCACGTATTTTGCAGACAGCTGCTAGGTTCCGTCTTCTAACAAACTCTTCCCTCTGCAACAGGCCCCTGAAATAAAGGGCTAATGCCTGGAGTCCATAAGCGGCCTGCTGTGACCTCCAAACAGGCTAGAGAAAAATTCACAGTGCTCTGAAAACCTCTAGGAAAGCAGTGAGCTCTCCAATGGCATAAGGGAAGGCTGATCCAGAGGGACATGGCTCTCACAGCCCACAACCAGAGAGACTAATTTGGCAGAGGTTAAACCCCCTTGCGTTCCAACCGACCTCAGACTGCTCTGGGTGGCTGGGGGCGGCTGGGCTTAACCCCTGTGGGATGTCCAATTAGGTGCTTTGTTCCTGAGGATTGCAAAGACCTGGTCACAGCAGAGTGAAGACTCCAAACCGAGTCAAGGTTTCAGTCACTGTATTTGGCTGACAAGCAGCATGCAAGAGACTGTGGGAAAGAAAGAAAGAAAAATTGGGGAAAAGAGAGAGCGAAGAAGAACACAAGCCCACGCCTAAGAGCTACCGCGAAAGTGAGCGCGATTGCACTATCTACCACCATAGAGCTGCAGCACTCCACCGGTCCAAAGCAACTCGGCATCATGTGGGGAATTCCCTTTGTTGTTAGTTGTTCGCGGTTCAGCGCTGGGTGCCCAGGGGAGGATTGCTCCGCTGCAGACGCGCATGTTTACGTGGCAGCTCTTCTGGGTTCTATTCCGTACCAGGATCCCTATTTATTAGCTTACCTCTCAAATATTTACATATTCATAACCTGTTCCCACTGCTTCTTAAAATGTGTTCCGAGAGGTGTTTTCCTTAGTGCACTCCATTTGAGCTAAACAAAAGAAAAGCAAGCTATCACCCACACCACCCAAAATCCCAGGCACACGGCGCAAGGCAAGCTTGTTACACAGGCATACGGCGCAAGGCAAGTCTAATACAGAGGCTCACAGCGCAAGGTGACTGCAAAAACAGAGCCAAACGCTCCACCTACCTGCCATGTACTGCTTTGGAATTAGGCACCAACACGGACGACGACCGCCTCAGCTTCTCAGTGCGTTCAGACGTGTGGCTACGCCCCAATGACGCTGCTTGTGCAGCCTGCAAGGGACAAAGCAAAGAGCCACATGCCAAGAGACTGCCTGAAACCGTTTCCTGCCGGCGGGGGAAGAAGCAAGCCTGCTCAATGTGAGCGATAAAAGCACCTTCCTTTATTAGTTCTAAGTTAGCTCTTTTTATACTTTGTGGCTAACATATGCCCATAAGTCAATCTATTATTGGTTATTTGTTAAGGGTTAGATCATCATAAGCCTGCCTCTTGTTTTCATTCTTGCAGTTCCTTCAACCTGTTTTTCCCTGATTCACTTGCTTCTTCTGAGGGCTGTCTTCGTTTAAGGTCGTCTCGACCTTGATCCTGATTGGTCGTGCCGTGCTTCTTCTGCTCTGCTTTAGTCTGCACTTCGTGCCTACGTGCACGTACTCCAACAATTCCCCCTTTTTTCTTCTGAGCAACAAGAGCAGTAACCTTGCCTTGCAGGGTATAAGCTAACGAAGTGCCTACTACTATAACAGCAACTATAATAATCAACAGCCATCGTATACCTTCCTTAACCAAGTCACTAAGCCAACCTGTTATTCCCCAAGAGCTTAACCAACCCTCTAACCTCCCATTAAACACTGGAACCAACTCCTGCGGTTCCCGAGGTGATACAGGAAGGTAACCAGCCCATCTATCCCATAAACGAAAAGCCATACTATAAAATGTGGCAATCTAAAAACTGCTAATTGGTTACACACACTGTTCACACCAAAGTGATTAATTAGTAATTATAACGAGTTTTGATAAGCATACCTTATAGCCAAACATTGTTAGTTTACCTTTAATGTCTAAAAGTTATCTGCACGCCTGCTGTGCTGTGGCCATCTCATTATGGCTGGTTGATGACATGTTCACTTACTTCCAAATACTTTCTCACAGCTCCTTGATTTAAGGGAGTCTGTACACCTGCTTTCAAGGCCGCTACGCTTTGAAAAAGTGATTACCAAAACTTCTCAGCGTGAGTAATTTTGTTGTTTCATGGGAATTTCAAGGATACTGTCAGAGTCTGTGTTGTTGCGAGGAGAGCCAGGCTGCTAGCAGGCCTGCTGTCCCCCTTGACAAATTTTTCCCTTTTTGTATCTGCGCCACAAAACTGCTTTTAGAGGTTTCTGCAAGGGCCCTTTGCAGAAAGCTCAACAAGCACGGCAGTAAATGTAAGACAAGTACCGAATTGCCAAATCCAATAATCCAAATTTGACCATTGACAATATCCATCCTGAAATTTCCCACTCATGAAACCATTTCTGTTCCATCTCTTAATTTCTGAATGCTCACATGAATCGACTGAGAGCGGTCAGCCAGATTCCTGCAGCACATACCTTCCAAAACTTTCACAATTATGTCTGCGAGCCAGCAGCACAAATCAGCTGCTGCATGTTTCACAGAATCCGCATCTGTAGCTAAGTGCCTCGATACCTTTGCTGTTGTACCTGTTTGCTTTGCCAATCAGGAGTGTCAGAAGTGCAGATAACTTCAGCTTCACGTTTCCGTGCAGGCACCGATTGCAGCCTGTGACCTTAGGCTGTGCAGAAATCACTGTTTCTCTAATTTTTATTTACCGCTAACACACTCATATTTAAAAGAGTATTCAAAATGTCCCGCAGCAAAACTCATTGTCCATTGTGGCTGCACTTGGAACACTTGACTTCAGTTACTGTGATCAGGATCCCGTCCTGGTTCATGCAAGCTTGATTTCTTCTGGATCCACAGCTTTATCTGTTTGGTTCCCATATCTGTAATGACATAGGCAGATCTCCTTTCCCAAGTTAGTACCTGTAACTTCATTTCACTAACATCTAACATGAACTTTTCGGTTCAAAACATACAGAGCCTCATTTAATCAATCAGCTGGAGAGATGTCCTTCTCTCCCCCTTATTGTTTGTGAAGCCTGTGTGCACGTAAACAGTTCCTTATGTATGCGTATGCAGCTCAGCTATATCTCCATGACCATTGTCTGTCAGCCATTCTCCAACACTCCACCCCGATACAGAGGCACGCGACATGCATTACACTACCTTATGATCCATGAACATTGCCCAAGGCAAGCTCGATCCAGAAGCACACATTTCTCTCAATCCAAAACCAGAGAGAATAATTTGGCAGAGGTTAAACCCCCTTGCGTTCCAACCGACCTCAGATCGCTCTGGGAGGCTGGGGGCGGCTGGGCTTAACCCCTGTGGGATGTCCAGTTGGGGGCTTTGTTTCGAGCAGGTCTTGGCAATCCTCAGGACCAGAGTGAAGACTCCAAACGGAGGCCCTGCATTTGACCTACAAGCAGCGCGCAAGTGAAAGGGGAAAAGGAAGAAAACAGTGCGGTAAAGAGAGAGCGCTTGAGCGCTACCGCAATACCTACCACCATAGAGCTGCAGCACTCCACCGGTCCAAAGCAACTTGGCATCATGTGGGGAATTCCCTTTGTTGTTAGTTGTTCGCGGTTCAGCGCTGGGTGCCCAGGGGCTGATTGCTCCGCTGCAGACGCGCACATTTTTCTGGCAGCTCTTCGTAGTTCCATTCCGTTCCAGGACCCCTATCTATTAGGTTACGTCGCACATATTTACATATTCATAACGTGTTCCCACTACTGATTAAAATGTGTTCTAAGAGGTGTTTTCTATAGGCCGTCCATTTGAGCTAAAGAGAAAAGCAAGCTTTCTCCCACACCACCCAAAACCCCAAGCACGCGGCGCAAGACATGACCAATACAGAGGCACGCGATCCATTACTCGCCACCGCTACAGAGGCACGCGACATGCATTACACTACCTTATCATCCATGAACATTGCCCAAGGCAAGCTCGATCCAGAAGCACACATTTCTCTCAATCCAAAACCAGAGAGACTAATTTGGCAGAGGTTAAACCCCCTTGCGTTCCAACCGACCTTAGACTGCTCTGGGTGGCTGGGGGCGGCTGGGCTTAACCCCTGTGGGATGTCCAGTTGGGGGCTTTGTTTCGAGCAGGTCTTGGCAATCCTCAGGACCAGAGTGAAGACTCCAAACGGAGGCCCTGCATTTGACCTACAAGCAGCGCGCAAGTGAAAGGGGAAAAGGAAGAAAACAGTGCGGTAAAGAGAGAGCGCTTGAGCGCTAGCGCGGGAGTGAGCGCGATTGCAATACCTACCACCATAGAGCTGCAGCACTCCACCGGTCCAAAGCAACTTGGCATCATGTGGAGAATTCCATTTGTTGTTAGTTGTTCGCGGTTCAGCGCTGGGTGCCCAGGGGCTGATTGCTCCGCTGCAGACGCGCACGTTTACGTGGCAGCTCTTCTGGGTTCTATTCCGTACCAGGATCCCTATTTATTAGCTTACCTCTCAAATATTTACATATTCATAACCTGTTCCCACTGCTTCTTAAAATGTGTTCCGAGAGGTGTTTTCCATAGTGCACTCCATTTGAGCTAAACAAAAGAAAAGCAAGCTATCACCCACACCACCCAAAATCCCAGGCACACGGCGCAAGGCAAGCTTGTTACACAGGCATACGGCGCAAGACAAGTCTAATACAGAGGCTCACAGCGCAAGGTGACTGCAAAAACAGAGCCAAACGCTCCACCTACCTGCCATGTACTGCTTTGGAATTAGGCACCAACACGGACGACGACCGCCTCAGCTTCTCAGTGCGTTCAGACGTGTGGCTAGGCCCCAACGACGCTGCCTGTGGAGCCTGCAAGGGACAAAGCAAAGAGCAACGTTCCAAGAAACTGCCTGAAGCCGTTTCCCATCTCCCATTCCCTTCCCTTCACCGACCGCTCACAGCCCCCGCCAGTTATAGGTGCCCGCGCCGAGGTTCCTGCCTGGGCTGGAAAACAAACAAGGGATGCCTAGAACTCACCTGCAATGCAACACCAGCCCGTGAGGAATGGCTCGCCTGGCCCGAGTCGCCTACCCTGGAAACAGCCCGCTCTCCTCCTCGCTTTGCGCCTTCACAAGAGAAACAGCACACACAAACAAACTTTAAACGTGGCACCGAGCCGCCGACCACTTCATCACGCCAACACCACCGGCCGACCTACCTCCCTCGGGTCCTCCCCTCGACTCCTCCATCGCTGCCTCGGTACACATTGCATCTGGCCCTGTCTGAAAAACCCAACAATTTAGTGAGCACGTCACCCCGATACCGACTCATCGCTGCACCATTGCGGATCTCTCGCTTCCATTTAGGAACCCTCTCTGCGGTCTAACTGCAGGCAGCCCTTAAGACTCAAACAGTAAAAAACCAGGCATACCTCAGAGCCCCACAGCCTTACACCCCTGCAAAGTTCCATCTGCTTTTCCCAACGCTGAAGGGCCCCACCTAGCAGCTCCCACCAACTCCCAGGAACAGGATGGGCAGGATGGTCCGCACACCCTGCTGACGGTACCACCTTCGCCGAGCCCTCCCGGGCAGAATCCCACACGCTAACCCTGGACTCCTGCGGCTATGCCCCATCACCCCGACTCCACAACCCCGGGCAGAGCAGCTCCGTGCCAAACACGCACACAGAATGACGCAACGCAGAACCCTGCGGATGATGGGACTCCAAGAGGACCGAAAACTGTCAGCAAGACAGGAGACACCGTCAAACAACGCCACGAAGGGGCGGATGAGAGGAAGCTCTAAGGCAGCCCCCAAAGAGAGGGGACTGACAGTAAGTCCTTCCAATGAGCCGTTCCAAAACAGTGACGATGGATGCACAAGAAGCCCGCCTTCAAGACCTAACGATGGAAAGATGCACGGAAAAAGCCTCCGGCTGTGAAAACGAGTGACCGAAGAGCGGGCTCCAGACAGAGCCCGCAATGACGCCACAAGAGAAGACCGACCGGAAACTTCCGAGACGTGAGGACAAACCGTGCCATGACCTTGCTAGGCAAATCAAGAGCAGCTCCGCGGCTGCTATGCTGATGAGCGAGCGTGGGCATTCAAGACCCTAGAGACCGCGCCCGAGAGGCACACTGGGCACCTTTGAGCACAAAGAGGATGCTGACATCCAGAGAAGGACTAAGACACAGAAGACACACCAAACGACAAGCATCAAGACAGACAGGGGCTGGAGCTGCCCTGCCCGGCACACCCTGGCATTGTGCTGCCAAGTGACCCGCTCCTCCCTGTACAGCCTTATCCAGCCTCTCCCCAACCCCTCCCTTTCTCGCCCTCTCCTCCGGCTCCTTCTACTTAGCTTGCAGGAGTCCGGGGATCTACAATCCCTTCTTGACAGCAGAAGATGTCTACCGGATGTCTGCTTACTGGGACGCTTTGTTGTGGTGTCAAGCGTCGGGTACCACCTGGAAAGCAAAAGAGACTGTTAGAACTTCACAGACACTGGCGCACCTGAAAAAGTCATCTCTGCTTGAGCCCGCTAGTCTCAACTCACCTGGCCGAGGTCACATGTTGACATGCTGCCATCCAGCTTTGCTCGGCATTTTGTGACTTCAAAAACAAATGACAGACCAAAAGGGATAAGCTAGTCAGACAGCCACCGGTCACATGTTACCTTGAGAAACTTGTCCTGACCCGCTCTCCTCATGGCGCGCCGCTCGTGCATCTGCAAAGATCATAGAGTGAGTCACCTGGATGCAGGCGGACAGTTGGCCAATTCCAAAGGTCTCCGCAGGAAGCCTCCCTTCCTCCCAGGCTCAACTTCATTCATTGTTTATTTCCCTTCCTTCCCTCTTCCCAGTTGGCACAGTTCCCCAGAAACTGCGCTTGCCAGGCATACCACGTATTTTGCAGACAGCTGCTAGGTTCCGTCTTCTAACAAACTCTTCCCTCTGCAACAGGCCCCTGAAATAAAGGGCTAATGCCTGGAGTCCATAAGCGGCCTGCTGTGACCTCCAAACAGGCTAGAGAAAAATTCACAGTGCTCTGAAAACCTCTAGGAAAGCAGTGAGCTCTCCAATGGCATAAGGGAAGGCTGATCCAGAGGGACATGGCTCTCACAGCCCACAACCAGAGAGACTAATTTGGCAGAGGTTAAACCCCCTTGCGTTCCAACCGACCTCAGACTGCTCTGGGTGGCTGGGGGCGGCTGGGCTTAACCCCTGTGGGAGGTCCAATTAGGTGCTTTGTTCCTGAGGATTGCAAAGACATGGTCACAGCAGAGTGAAGACTCCAAACCGAGTCAAGGTTTCAGTCACTGTATTTGGCTGACAAGCAGCATGCAAGAGACTGTGGGAAAGAAAGAAAGAAAAATTGGGGAAAAGAGAGAGCGAAGAAGAACACAAGCCCACGCCTAAGAGCTACCGCGAAAGTGAGCGCGATTGCACTATCTACCACCATAGAGCTGCAGCACTCCACCGGTCCAAAGCAACTCGGCATCATGTGGGGAATTCCCTTTGTTGTTAGTTGTTCGCGGTTCAGCGCTGGGTGCCCAGGGGAGGATTGCTCCGCTGCAGACGCGCACGTTTACGTGGCAGCTCTTCTGGGTTCTATTCCGTACCAGGATCCCTATTTATTAGCTTACCTCTCAAATATTTACATATTCATAACCTGTTCCCACTGCTTCTTAAAATGTGTTCCGAGAGGTGTTTTCCTTAGTGCACTCCATTTGAGCTAAACAAAAGAAAAGCAAGCTATCACCCACACCACCCAAAATCCCAGGCACACGGCGCAAGGCAAGCTTGTTACACAGGCATACGGCGCAAGGCAAGTCTAATACAGAGGCTCACAGCGCAAGGTGACTGCAAAAACAGAGCCAAACGCTCCACCTACCTGCCATGTACTGCTTTGGAATTAGGCACCAACACGGACGACGACCGCCTCAGCTTCTCAGTGCGTTCAGACGTGTGGCTACGCCCCAATGACGCTGCTTGTGCAGCCTGCAAGGGACAAAGCAAAGAGCCACATGCCAAGAGACTGCCTGAAACCGTTTCCTGCCGGCGGGGGAAGAAGCAAGCCTGCTCAATGTGAGCGATAAAAGCACCTTCCTTTATTAGTTCTAAGTTAGCTCTTTTTATACTTTGTGGCTAACATATGCCCATAAGTCAATCTATTATTGGTTATTTGTTAAGGGTTAGATCATCATAAGCCTGCCTCCTGTTTTCATTCTTGCAGTTCCTTCAACCTGTTTTTCCCTGATTCACTTGCTTCTTCTGAGGGCTGTCTTCGTTTAAGGTCGTCTCGACCTTGATCCTGATTGGTCGTGCCGTGCTTCTTCTGCTCTGCTTTAGTCTGCACTTCGTGCCTACGTGCACGTACTCCAACAATTCCCCCTTTTTTCTTCTGAGCAACAAGAGCAGTAACCTTGCCTTGCAGGGTATAAGCTAACAAAGTGCCTACTACTATAACAGCAACTATAATAATCAACAGCCATCGTATACCTTCCTTAACCAAGTCACTAAGCCAACCTGTTATTCCCCAAGAGCTTAACCAACCGTCTAACCTCCCATTAAACACTGGAACCAACTCCTGCGGTTCCCGAGGTGATACAGGAAGGTAACCAGCCCATCTATCCCATAAACGAAAAGCCATACTATAAAATGTGGCAATCTAAAAACTGCTAATTGGTTACACACACTGTTCACACCAAAGTGATTAATTAGTAATTATAACGAGTTTTGATAAGCATACCTTATAGCCAAACATTGTTAGTTTACCTTTAATGTCTAAAAGTTATCTGCACGCCTGCTGTGCTGTGGCCATCTCATTATGGCTGGTTGATGACATGTTCACTTACTTCCAAATACTTTCTCACAGCTCCTTGATTTAAGGGAGTCTGTACACCTGCTTTCAAGGCCGCTACGCTTTGAAAAAGTGATTACCAAAACTTCTCAGCGTGAGTAATTTTGTTGTTTCATGGGAATTTCAAGGATACTGTCAGAGTCTGTGTTGTTGCGAGGAGAGCCAGGCTGCTAGCAGGCCTGCTGTCCCCCTTGACAAATTTTTCCCTTTTTGTATCTGCGCCACAAAACTGCTTTTAGAGGTTTCTGCAAGGGCCCTTTGCAGAAAGCTCAACAAGCACGGCAGTAAATGTAAGACAAGTACCGAATTGCCAAATCCAATAATCCAAATTTGACCATTGACAATATCCATCCTGAAATTTCCCACTCATGAAACCATTTCTGTTCCATCTCTTAATTTCTGAATGCTCACATGAATCGACTGAGAGCGGTCAGCCAGATTCCTGCAGCACATACCTTCCAAAACTTTCACAATTATGTCTGCGAGCCAGCAGCACAAATCAGCTGCTGCATGTTTCACAGAATCCGCATCTGTAGCTAAGTGCCTCGATACCTTTGCTGTTGTACCTGTTTGCTTTGCCAATCAGGAATGTCAGAAGTGCAGATAACTTCAGCTTCACGTTTCCGTGCAGGCACCGATTGCAGCCTGTGACCTTAGGCTGTGCAGAAATCACTGTTTCTCTAATTTTTATTTACCGCTAACACACTCATATTTAAAAGAGTATTCAAAATGTCCCGCAGCAAAACTCATTGTCCATTGTGGCTGCACTTGGAACACTTGATTTCAGTTACTGTGATCAGGATCCCGTCCTGGTTCATGCAAGCTTGATTTCTTCTGGATCCACAGCTTTATCTGTTTAGTTCCCATATCTGTAATGACATAGGCAGATCTCCTTTCCCAAGTTAGTACCTGTAACTTCATTTCACTAACATCTAACATGAACTTTTCGGTTCAAAACATACAGAGCCTCATTTTATCAATCAGCTGGAGAGATGTCCTTCTCTCCCCCTTATTGTTTGTGAAGCCTGTGTGCACGTAAACAGTTCCTTATGTATGCGTATGCAGCTCAGCTATATCTCCATGACCATTGTCTGTCAGCCATTCTCCAACACTCCACCCCGCTACAGAGGCACGCGACATGCATTACACTACCTTATGATCCATGAACATTGCCCAAGGCAAGCTCGATCCAGAAGCACACATTTCTCTCAATCCAAAACCAGAGAGAATAATTTGGCAGAGGTTAAACCCCCTTGCGTTCCAACCGACCTCAGACTGCTCTGGGTGGCTGGGGGCGGCTGGGCTTAACCCCTGTGGGATGTCCAGTTCGGGGCTTTGTTTCGAGCAGGTCTTGGCAATCCTCAGGACCAGAGTGAAGACTCCAAACGGAGGCCCTGCATTTGACCTACAAGCAGCGCGCAAGTGAAAGGGGAAAAGGAAGAAAACAGTGCGGTAAAGAGAGAGCGCTTGAGCGCTAGCGCGGGAGTGAGCGCGATTGCAATACCTACCACCATAGAGCTGCAGCACTCCACCGGTCCAAAGCAACTTGGCATCATGTGGAGAATTCCATTTGTTGTTAGTTGTTCACGGTTCAGCGCTGGGTGCCCAGGGGCTGATTGCTCCGCTGCAGACGCGCACGTTTACGTGGCAGCTCTTCTGGGTTCTATTCCGTACCAGGATCCCTATTTATTAGCTTACCTCTCAAATATTTACATATTCATAACCTGTTCCCACTGCTTCTTAAAATGTGTTCCGAGAGGTGTTTTCCATAGTGCACTCCATTTGAGCTAAACAAAAGAAAAGCAAGCTATCACCCACACCACCCAAAATCCCAGGCACACGGCGCAAGGCAAGCTTGTTACACAGGCATACGGCGCAAGACAAGTCTAATACAGAGGCTCACAGCGCAAGGTGACTGCAAAAACAGAGCCAAACGCTCCACCTACCTGCCATGTACTGCTTTGGAATTAGGCACCAACACGGACGACGACCGCCTCAGCTTCTCAGTGCGTTCAGACGTGTGGCTAGGCCCCAACGACGCTGCCTGTGGAGCCTGCAAGGGACAAAGCAAAGAGCAACGTTCCAAGAAACTGCCTGAAGC
This sequence comes from Laterallus jamaicensis coturniculus, assembly GCA_022605575.1. Classification (NCBI taxonomy): domain Eukaryota; kingdom Metazoa; phylum Chordata; class Aves; order Gruiformes; family Rallidae; genus Laterallus; species Laterallus jamaicensis. Next base: position 45,055 of record JAKCOX010000004.1, read on the forward strand.
CGTTTCCCATCTCCCATTCCCTTCCCTTCACCGACCGCTCACAGCCCCCGCCAGTTATAGGTGCCCGCGCCGAGGTTCCTGCCTGGGCTGGAAAACAAACAAGGGATGCCTAGAACTCACCTGCAATGCAACACCAGCCCGTGAGGAATGCCTTGCCTGGCCCGAGTCGCCTCCCCTCGCTGAAGGGCCCGCTTTCCTCCTCGCTTTGCGCCTTCACAAGAGAAACAGCACACACAAACAAACTTTAAACGTGGCACCGAGCCGCCGACCACTTCATCACGCCAACACCACCGGCCGACCTACCTCCCTCGGGTCCTCCCCTCGACTCCTCCATCGCTGCCTCGGTACACATTGCATCTGGCCCTGTCTGAAAAACCCAACAATTTAGTGAGCACGTCACCCCGATACCGACTCATCACTGCACCATTGCGGATCTCTCGCTTCCATTTAGGAACCCTCTCTGCGGTCTAACTGCAGGCAGCCCTTAAGACTCAAACAGTAAAAAACCAGGCATACCTCAGAGCCCCACAGCCTTACACCCCTGCAAAGTTCCATCTGCTTTTCCCAACGCTGAAGGGCCCCACCTAGCAGCTCCCACCAACTCCCAGGAACAGGATGGGCAGGATGGTCCGCACACCCTGCGGACGGTACCACCTTCGCCGAGCCCTCCCGGGCAGAATCCCACACGCTAACCCTGGACTCCTGCGGCTATGCCCCATCACCCCGACTCCACAACCCCGGGCAGAGCAGCTCCGTGCCAAACACGCACACAGAATGACGCAACGCAGAACCCTGCGGATGATGGGACTCCAAGAGGACCGAAAACTGTCAGCAAGACAGGAGACACCGTCAAACAACGCCACGAAGGGGCGGATGAGAGGAAGCTCTAAGGCAGCCCCCAAAGAGAGGGGACTGACAGTAAGTCCTTCCAATGAGCCGTTCCAAAACAGTGACGATGGATGCACAAGAAGCCCGCCTTCAAGACCTAACGATGGAAAGATGCACGGAAAAAGCCTCCGGCTGTGAAAACGAGTGACCGAAGAGCAGGCTCCAGACAGAGCCCGCAATGACGCCACAAGAGAAGACCGACCGGAAACTTCCGAGACGTGAGGACAAACCGTGCCATGACCTTGCTAGGCAAATCAAGAGCAGCTCCGCGGCTGCTATGCTGATGAGCGAGCGTGGGCATTCAAGACCCTAGAGACCGCGCCCGAGAGGCACACTGGGCACCTTTGAGCACAAAGAGGATGCTGACATCCAGAGAAGGACTAAGACACAGAAGACACACCAAACGACAAGCATCAAGACAGACAGGGGCTGGAGCTGCCCTGCCCGGCACACCCTGGCATTGTGCTGCCAAGTGACCCGCTCCTCCCTGTACAGCCTTATCCAGCCTCTCCCCAACCCCTCCCTTTCTCGCCCTCTCCTCCGGCTCCTTCTACTTAGCTTGCAGGAGTCCGGGGATCTACAATCCCTTCTTGACAGCAGAAGATGTCTACCGGATGTCTGCTTACTGGGACGCTTTGTTGTGGTGTCAAGCGTCAGGTACCACCTGGAAAGCAAAAGAGACTGTTAGAACTTCACAGACACTGGCGCACCTGAAAAAGTCATCTCTGCTTGAGCCCGCTAGTCTCAACTCACCTGGCCGAGGTCACATGTTGACATGCTGCCATCCAGCTTTGCTCGGCATTTTGTGACTTCAAAAACAAATGACAGACCAAAAGGGATAAGCTAGTCAGACAGCCACCGGTCACATGTTACCTTGAGAAACTTGTCCTGACCCGCTCTCCTCATGGCGCGCCGCTCGTGCATCTGCAAAGATCATAGAGTGAGTCACCTGGATGCAGGCGGACAGTTGGCCAATTCCAAAGGTCTCCGCAGGAAGCCTCCCTTCCTCCCAGGCTCAACTTCATTCATTGTTTATTTCCCTTCCTTCCCTCTTCCCGGTTGGCACAGTTCCCCAGAAACTGCGCTTGCCAGGCATACCACGTATTTTGCAGACAGCTGCTAGGTTCCGTCTTCTAACAAACTCTTCCCTCTGCAACAGGCCCCTGAAATAAAGGGCTAATGCCTGGAGTCCATAAGCGGCCTGCTGTGACCTCCAAACAGGCTAGAGAAAAATTCACAGTGCTCTGAAAACCTCTAGGAAAGCAGTGAGCTCTCCAATGGCATAAGGGAAGGCTGATCCAGAGGGACATGGCTCTCACAGCCCACAACCAGAGAGACTAATTTGGCAGAGGTTAAACCCCCTTGCGTTCCAACCGACCTCAGACTGCTCTGGGTGGCTGGGGGCGGCTGGGCTTAACCCCTGTGGGATGTCCAGTTCGGGGCTTTGTTTCGAGCAGGTCTTGGCAATCCTCAGGACCAGAGTGAAGACTCCAAACGGAGGCCCTGCATTTGACCTACAAGCAGCGCGCAAGTGAAAGGGGAAAAGGAAGAAAACAGTGCGGTAAAGAGAGAGCGCTTGAGCGCTACCGCAATACCTACCACCATAGAGCTGCAGCACTCCACCGGTCCAAAGCAACTTGGCATCATGTGGGGAATTCCCTTTGTTGTTAGTTGTTCGCGGTTCAGCGCTGGGTGCCCAGGGGCTGATTGCTCCGCTGCAGACGCGCACATTTTTCTGGCAGCTCTTCGTAGTTCCATTCCGTTCCAGGACCCCTATCTATTAGGTTACGTCGCACATATTTACATATTCATAACGTGTTCCCACTACTGATTAAAATGTGTTCTAAGAGGTGTTTTCTATAGGCCGTCCATTTGAGCTAAAGAGAAAAGCAAGCTTTCTCCCACACCACCCAAAACCCCAAGCACGCGGCGCAAGACATGACCAATACAGAGGCACGCGATCCATTACTCGCCACCGCTACAGAGGCACACGACATGCATTACACTACCTTATCATCCATGAACATTGCCCAAGGCAAGCTCGATCCAGAAGCACACATTTCTCTCAATCCAAAACCAGAGAGACTAATTTGGCAGAGGTTAAACCCCCTTGCGTTCCAACCGACCTCAGATCGCTCTGGGTGGCTGGGGGCGGCTGGGCTTAACCCCTGTGGGATGTCCAGTTGGGGGCTTTGTTTCGAGCAGGTCTTGGCAATCCTCAGGACCAGAGTGAAGACTCCAAACGGAGGCCCTGCATTTGACCTACAAGCAGCGCGCAAGTGAAAGGGGAAAAGGAAGAAAACAGTGCGGTAAAGAGAGAGCGCTTGAGCGCTAGCGCGGGAGTGAGCGCGATTGCAATACCTACCACCATAGAGCTGCAGCACTCAACCGGTCCAAAGCAACTTGGCATCATGTGGAGAATTCCATTTGTTGTTAGTTGTTCGCGGTTCAGCGCTGGGTGCCCAGGGGCTGATTGCTCCGCTGCAGACGCGCATGTTTACGTGGCAGCTCTTCTGGGTTCTATTCCGTACCAGGATCCCTATTTATTAGCTTACCTCTCAAATATTTACATATTCATAACCTGTTCCCACTGCTTCTTAAAATGTGTTCCGAGAGGTGTTTTCCATAGTGCACTCCATTTGAGCTAAACAAAAGAAAAGCAAGCTATCACCCACACCACCCAAAATCCCAGGCACACGGCGCAAGGCAAGCTTGTTACACAGGCATACGGCGCAAGACAAGTCTAATACAGAGGCTCACAGCGCAAGGTGACTGCAAAAACAGAGCCAAACGCTCCACCTACCTGCCATGTACTGCTTTGGAATTAGGCACCAACACGGACGACGACCGCCTCAGCTTCTCAGTGCGTTCAGACGTGTGGCTAGGCCCCAACGACGCTGCCTGTGGAGCCTGCAAGGGACAAAGCAAAGAGCAACGTTCCAAGAAACTGCCTGAAGCCGTTTCCCATCTCCCATTCCCTTCCCTTCACCGACCGCTCACAGCCCCCGCCAGTTATAGGTGCCCGCGCCGAGGTTCCTGCCTGGGCTGGAAAACAAACAAGGGATGCCTAGAACTCACCTGCAATGCAACACCAGCCCGTGAGGAATGCCTTGCCTGGCCCGAGTCGCCTCCCCTCGCTGAAGGGCCCGCTTTCCTCCTCGCTTTGCGCCTTCACAAGAGAAACAGCACACACAAACAAACTTTAAACGTGGCACCGAGCCGCCGACCACTTCATCACGCCAACACCACCGGCCGACCTACCTCCCTCGGGTCCTCCCCTCGACTCCTCCATCGCTGCCTCGGTACACATTGCATCTGGCCCTGTCTGAAAAACCCAACAATTTAGTGAGCACGTCACCCCGATACCGACTCATCGCTGCACCATTGCGGATCTCTCGCTTCCATTTAGGAACCCTCTCTGCGGTCTAACTGCAGGCAGCCCTTAAGACTCAAACAGTAAAAAACCAGGCATACCTCAGAGCCCCACAGCCTTACACCCCTGCAAAGTTCCATCTGCTTTTCCCAACGCTGAAGGGCCCCACCTAGCAGCTCCCACCAACTCCCAGGAACAGGATGGGCAGGATGGTCCGCACACCCTGCTGACGGTACCACCTTCGCCGAGCCCTCCCGGGCAGAATCCCACACGCTAACCCTGGACTCCTGCGGCTATGCCCCATCACCCCGACTCCACAACCCCGGGCAGAGCAGCTCCGTGCCAAACACGCACACAGAATGACGCAACGCAGAACCCTGCGGATGATGGGACTCCAAGAGGACCGAAAACTGTCAGCAAGACAGGAGACACCGTCAAACAATGCCACGAAGGGGCGGATGAGAGGAAGCTCTAAGGCAGCCCCCAAAGAGAGGGGACTGACAGTAAGTCCTTCCAATGAGCCGTTCCAAAACAGTGACGATGGATGCACAAGAAGCCCGCCTTCAAGACCTAACGATGGAAAGATGCACGGAAAAAGCCTCCGGCTGTGAAAACGAGTGACCGAAGAGCGGGCTCCAGACAGAGCCCGCAATGACGCCACAAGAGAAGACCGACCGGAAACTTCCGAGACGTGAGGACAAACCGTGCCATGACCTTGCTAGGCAAATCAAGAGCAGCTCCGCGGCTGCTATGCTGATGAGCGAGCGTGGGCATTCAAGACCCTAGAGACCGCGCCCGAGAGGCACACTGGGCACCTTTGAGCACAAAGAGGATGCTGACATCCAGAGAAGGACTAAGACACAGAAGACACACCAAACGACAAGCATCAAGACAGACAGGGGCTGGAGCTGCCCTGCCCGGCACACCCTGGCATTGTGCTGCCAAGTGACCCGCTCCTCCCTGTACAGCCTTATCCAGCCTCTCCCCAACCCCTCCCTTTCTCGCCCTCTCCTCCGGCTCCTTCTACTTAGCTTGCAGGAGTCCGGGGATCTACAATCCCTTCTTGACAGCAGAAGATGTCTACCGGATGTCTGCTTACTGGGACGCTTTGTTGTGGTGTCAAGCGTCGGGTACCACCTGGAAAGCAAAAGAGACTGTTAGAACTTCACAGACACTGGCGCACCTGAAAAAGTCATCTCTGCTTGAGCCCGCTAGTCTCAACTCACCTGGCCGAGGTCACATGTTGACATGCTGCCATCCAGCTTTGCTCGGCATTTTGTGACTTCAAAAACAAATGACAGACCAAAAGGGATAAGCTAGTCAGACAGCCACCGGTCACATGTTACCTTGAGAAACTTGTCCTGACCCGCTCTCCTCATGGCGCGCCGCTCGTGCATCTGCAAAGATCATAGAGTGAGTCACCTGGATGCAGGCGGACAGTTGGCCAATTCCAAAGGTCTCCGCAGGAAGCCTCCCTTCCTCCCAGGCTCAACTTCATTCATTGTTTATTTCCCTTCCTTCCCTCTTCCCGGTTGGCACAGTTCCCCAGAAACTGCGCTTGCCAGGCATACCACGTATTTTGCAGACAGCTGCTAGGTTCCATCTTCTAACAAACTCTTCCCTCTGCAACAGGCCCCTGAAATAAAGGGCTAATGCCTGGAGTCCATAAGCGGCCTGCTGTGACCTCCAAACAGGCTAGAGAAAAATTCACAGTGCTCTGAAAACCTCTAGGAAAGCAGTGAGCTCTCCAATGGCATAAGGGAAGGCTGATCCAGAGGGACATGGCTCTCACAGCCCACAACCAGAGAGACTAATTTGGCAGAGGTTAAACCCCCTTGCGTTCCAACCGACCTCAGACTGCTCTGGGTGGCTGGGGGCGGCTGGGCTTAACCCCTGTGGGATGTCCAGTTCGGGGCTTTGTTTCGAGCAGGTCTTGGCAATCCTCAGGACCAGAGTGAAGACTCCAAACGGAGGCCCTGCATTTGACCTACAAGCAGCGCGCAAGTGAAAGGGGAAAAGGAAGAAAACAGTGCGGTAAAGAGAGAGCGCTTGAGCGCTACCGCAATACCTACCACCATAGAGCTGCAGCACTCCACCGGTCCAAAGCAACTTGGCATCATGTGGGGAATTCCCTTTGTTGTTAGTTGTTCGCGGTTCAGCGCTGGGTGCCCAGGGGCTGATTGCTCCGCTGCAGACGCGCACATTTTTCTGGCAGCTCTTCGTAGTTCCATTCCGTTCCAGGACCCCTATCTATTAGGTTACTTCGCACATATTTACATATTCATAACGTGTTCCCACTACTGATTAAAATGTGTTCTAAGAGGTGTTTTCTATAGGCCGTCCATTTGAGCTAAAGAGAAAAGCAAGCTTTCTCCCACACCACCCAAAACCCCAAGCACGCGGCGCAAGACATGACCAATACAGAGGCACGCGATCCATTACTCGCCACCGCTACAGAGGCACACGACATGCATTACACTACCTTATCATCCATGAACATTGCCCAAGGCAAGCTCGATCCAGAAGCACACATTTCTCTCAATCCAAAACCAGAGAGACTAATTTGGCAGAGGTTAAACCCCCTTGCGTTCCAACCGACCTCAGATCGCTCTGGGTGGCTGGGGGCGGCTGGGCTTAACCCCTGTGGGATGTCCAGTTGGGGGCTTTGTTTCGAGCAGGTCTTGGCAATCCTCAGGACCAGAGTGAAGACTCCAAACGGAGGCCCTGCATTTGACCTACAAGCAGCGCGCAAGTGAAAGGGGAAAAGGAAGAAAACAGTGCGGTAAAGAGAGAGCGCTTGAGCGCTAGCGCGGGAGTGAGCGCGATTGCAATACCTACCACCATAGAGCTGCAGCACTCAACCGGTCCAAAGCAACTTGGCATCATGTGGAGAATTCCATTTGTTGTTAGTTGTTCGCGGTTCAGCGCTGGGTGCCCAGGGGCTGATTGCTCCGCTGCAGACGCGCACGTTTACGTGGCAGCTCTTCTGGGTTCTATTCCGTACCAGGATCCCTATTTATTAGCTTACCTCTCAAATATTTACATATTCATAACCTGTTCCCACTGCTTCTTAAAATGTGTTCCGAGAGGTGTTTTCCATAGTGCACTCCATTTGAGCTAAACAAAAGAAAAGCAAGCTATCACCCACACCACCCAAAATCCCAGGCACACGGCGCAAGGCAAGCTTGTTACACAGGCATACGGCGCAAGACAAGTCTAATACAGAGGCTCACAGCGCAAGGTGACTGCAAAAACAGAGCCAAACGCTCCACCTACCTGCCATGTACTGCTTTGGAATTAGGCACCAACACGGACGACGACCGCCTCAGCTTCTCAGTGCGTTCAGACGTGTGGCTAGGCCCCAACGACGCTGCCTGTGGAGCCTGCAAGGGACAAAGCAAAGAGCAACGTTCCAAGAAACTGCCTGAAGCCGTTTCCCATCTCCCATTCCCTTCCCTTCACCGACCGCTCACAGCCCCCGCCAGTTATAGGTGCCCGCGCCGAGGTTCCTGCCTGGGCTGGAAAACAAACAAGGGATGCCTAGAACTCACCTGCAATGCAACACCAGCCCGTGAGGAATGCCTTGCCTGGCCCGAGTCGCCTCCCCTCGCTGAAGGGCCCGCTTTCCTCCTCGCTTTGCGCCTTCACAAGAGAAACAGCACACACAAACAAACTTTAAACGTGGCACCGAGCCGCCGACCACTTCATCACGCCAACACCACCGGCCGACCTACCTCCCTCGGGTCCTCCCCTCGACTCCTCCATCGCTGCCTCGGTACACATTGCATCTGGCCCTGTCTGAAAAACCCAACAATTTAGTGAGCACGTCACCCCGATACCGACTCATCGCTGCACCATTGCGGATCTCTCGCTTCCATTTAGGAACCCTCTCTGCGGTCTAACTGCAGGCAGCCCTTAAGACTCAAACAGTAAAAAACCAGGCATACCTCAGAGCCCCACAGCCTTACACCCCTGCAAAGTTCCATCTGCTTTTCCCAACGCTGAAGGGCCCCACCTAGCAGCTCCCACCAACTCCCAGGAACAGGATGGGCAGGATGGTCCGCACACCCTGCTGACGGTACCACCTTCGCCGAGCCCTCCCGGGCAGAATCCCACACGCTAACCCTGGACTCCTGCGGCTATGCCCCATCACCCCGACTCCACAACCCCGGGCAGAGCAGCTCCGTGCCAAACACGCACACAGAATGACGCAACGCAGAACCCTGCGGATGATGGGACTCCAAGAGGACCGAAAACTGTCAGCAAGACAGGAGACACCGTCAAACAATGCCACGAAGGGGCGGATGAGAGGAAGCTCTAAGGCAGCCCCCAAAGAGAGGGGACTGACAGTAAGTCCTTCCAATGAGCCGTTCCAAAACAGTGACGATGGATGCACAAGAAGCCCGCCTTCAAGACCTAACGATGGAAAGATGCACGGAAAAAGCCTCCGGCTGTGAAAACGAGTGACCGAAGAGCGGGCTCCAGACAGAGCCCGCAATGACGCCACAAGAGAAGACCGACCGGAAACTTCCGAGACGTGAGGACAAACCGTGCCATGACCTTGCTAGGCAAATCAAGAGCAGCTCCGCGGCTGCTATGCTGATGAGCGAGCGTGGGCATTCAAGACCCTAGAGACCGCGCCCGAGAGGCACACTGGGCACCTTTGAGCACAAAGAGGATGCTGACATCCAGAGAAGGACTAAGACACAGAAGACACACCAAACGACAAGCATCAAGACAGACAGGGGCTGGAGCTGCCCTGCCCGGCACACCCTGGCATTGTGCTGCCAAGTGACCCGCTCCTCCCTGTACAGCCTTATCCAGCCTCTCCCCAACCCCTCCCTTTCTCGCCCTCTCCTCCGGCTCCTTCTACTTAGCTTGCAGGAGTCCGGGGATCTACAATCCCTTCTTGACAGCAGAAGATGTCTACCGGATGTCTGCTTACTGGGACGCTTTGTTGTGGTGTCAAGCGTCGGGTACCACCTGGAAAGCAAAAGAGACTGTTAGAACTTCACAGACACTGGCGCACCTGAAAAAGTCATCTCTGCTTGAGCCCGCTAGTCTCAACTCACCTGGCCGAGGTCACATGTTGACATGCTGCCATCCAGCTTTGCTCGGCATTTTGTGACTTCAAAAACAAATGACAGACCAAAAGGGATAAGCTAGTCAGACAGCCACCGGTCACATGTTACCTTGAGAAACTTGTCCTGACCCGCTCTCCTCATGGCGCGCCGCTCGTGCATCTGCAAAGATCATAGAGTGAGTCACCTGGATGCAGGCGGACAGTTGGCCAATTCCAAAGGTCTCCGCAGGAAGCCTCCCTTCCTCCCAGGCTCAACTTCATTCATTGTTTATTTCCCTTCCTTCCCTCTTCCCGGTTGGCACAGTTCCCCAGAAACTGCGCTTGCCAGGCATACCACGTATTTTGCAGACAGCTGCTAGGTTCCGTCTTCTAACAAACTCTTCCCTCTGCAACAGGCCCCTGAAATAAAGGGCTAATGCCTGGAGTCCATAAGCGGCCTGCTGTGACCTCCAAACAGGCTAGAGAAAAATTCACAGTGCTCTGAAAACCTCTAGGAAAGCAGTGAGCTCTCCAATGGCATAAGGGAAGGCTGATCCAGAGGGACATGGCTCTCACAGCCCACAACCAGAGAGACTAATTTGGCAGAGGTTAAAACCCTTGCGTTCCAACCGACCTCAGACTGCTCTGGGTGGCTGGGGGCGGCTGGGCTTAACCCCTGTGGGATGTCCAGTTCGGGGCTTTGTTTCGAGCAGGTCTTGGCAATCCTCAGGACCAGAGTGAAGACTCCAAACGGAGGCCCTGCATTTGACCTACAAGCAGCGCGCAAGTGAAAGGGGAAAAGGAAGAAAACAGTGCGGTAAAGAGAGAGCGCTTGAGCGCTACCGCAATACCTACCACCATAGAGCTGCAGCACTCCACCGGTCCAAAGCAACTTGGCATCATGTGGGGAATTCCCTTTGTTGTTAGTTGTTCGTGGTTCAGCGCTGGGTGCCCAGGGGCTGATTGCTCCGCTGCAGACGCGCACATTTTTCTGGCAGCTCTTCGTAGTTCCATTCCGTTCCAGGACCCCTATCTATTAGGTTACGTCGCACATATTTACATATTCATAACGTGTTCCCACTACTGATTAAAATGTGTTCTAAGAGGTGTTTTCTATAGGCCGTCCATTTGAGCTAAAGAGAAAAGCAAGCTTTCTCCCACACCACCCAAAACCCCAAGCACGCGGCGCAAGACATGACCAATACAGAGGCACGCGATCCATTACTCGCCACCGCTACAGAGGCACGCGACATGCATTACACTACCTTATCATCCATGAACATTGCCCAAGGCAAGCTCGATCCAGAAGCACACATTTCTCTCAATCCAAAACCAGAGAGACTAATTTGGCAGAGGTTAAACCCCCTTGCGTTCCAACCGACCTCAGATCGCTCTGGGTGGCTGGGGGCGGCTGGGCTTAACCCCTGTGGGATGTCCAGTTGGGGGCTTTGTTTCGAGCAGGTCTTGGCAATCCTCAGGACCAGAGTGAAGACTCCAAACGGAGGCCCTGCATTTGACCTACAAGCAGCGCGCAAGTGAAAGGGGAAAAGGAAGAAAACAGTGCGGTAAAGAGAGAGCACTTGAGCGCTAGCGCGGGAGTGAGCGCGATTGCAATACCTACTACCATAGAGCTGCAGCACTCAACCGGTCCAAAGCAACTTGGCATCATGTGGAGAATTCCATTTGTTGTTAGTTGTTCGCGGTTCAGCGCTGGGTGCCCAGGGGCTGATTGCTCCGCTGCAGACGCGCACGTTTACGTGGCAGCTCTTCTGGGTTCTATTCCGTACCAGGATCCCTATTTATTAGCTTACCTCTCAAATATTTACATATTCATAACCTGTTCCCACTGCTTATTAAAATGTGTTCCGAGAGGTGTTTTCCATAGTGCACTCCATTTGAGCTAAACAAAAGAAAAGCAAGCTATCACCCACACCACCCAAAATCCCAGGCACACGGCGCAAGGCAAGCTTGTTACACAGGCATACGGCGCAAGACAAGTCTAATACAGAGGCTCACAGCGCAAGGTGACTGCAAAAACAGAGCCAAACGCTCCACCTACCTGCCATGTACTGCTTTGGAATTAGGCACCAACACGGACGACGACCGCCTCAGCTTCTCAGTGCGTTCAGACGTGTGGCTAGGCCCCAACGACGCTGCCTGTGGAGCCTGCAAGGGACAAAGCAAAGAGCAACGTTCCAAGAAACTGCCTGAAGCCGTTTCCCATCTCCCATTCCCTTCCCTTCACCGACCGCTCACAGCCCCCGCCAGTTATAGGTGCCCGCGCCGAGGTTCCTGCCTGGGCTGGAAAACAAACAAGGGATGCCTAGAACTCACCTGCAATGCAACACCAGCCCGTGAGGAATGCCTTGCCTGGCCCGAGTCGCCTCCCCTCGCTGAAGGGCCCGCTTTCCTCCTCGCTTTGCGCCTTCACAAGAGAAACAGCACACACAAACAAACTTTAAACGTGGCACCGAGCCGCCGACCACTTCATCACGCCAACACCACCGGCCGACCTACCTCCCTCGGGTCCTCCCCTCGACTCCTCCATCGCTGCCTCGGTACACATTGCATCTGGCCCTGTCTGAAAAACCCAACAATTTAGTGAGCACGTCACCCCGATACCGACTCATCGCTGCACCATTGCGGATCTCTCGCTTCCATTTAGGAACCCTCTCTGCGGTCTAACTGCAGGCAGCCCTTAAGACTCAAACAGTAAAAAACCAGGCATACCTCAGAGCCCCACAGCCTTACACCCCTGCAAAGTTCCATCTGCTTTTCCCAACGCTGAAGGGCCCCACCTAGCAGCTCCCACCAACTCCCAGGAACAGGATGGGCAGGATGGTCCGCACACCCTGCTGACGGTACCACCTTCGCCGAGCCCTCCCGGGCAGAATCCCACACGCTAACCCTGGACTCCTGCGGCTATGCCCCATCACCCCGACTCCACAACCCCGGGCAGAGCAGCTCCGTGCCAAACACGCACACAGAATGACGCAACGCAGAACCCTGCGGATGATGGGACTCCAAGAGGACCGAAAACTGTCAGCAAGACAGGAGACACCGTCAAACAACGCCACGAAGGGGCGGATGAGAGGAAGCTCTAAGGCAGCCCCCAAAGAGAGGGGACTGACAGTAAGTCCTTCCAATGAGCCGTTCCAAAACAGTGACGATGGATGCACAAGAAGCCCGCCTTCAAGACCTAACGATGGAAAGATGCACGGAAAAAGCCTCCGGCTGTGAAAACGAGTGACCGAAGAGCGGGCTCCAGACAGAGCCCGCAATGACGCCACAAGAGAAGACCGACCGGAAACTTCCGAGACGTGAGGACAAACCGTGCCATGACCTTGCTAGGCAAATCAAGAGCAGCTCCGCGGCTGCTATGCTGATGAGCGAGCGTGGGCATTCAAGACCCTAGAGACCGCGCCCGAGAGGCACACTGGGCACCTTTGAGCACAAAGAGGATGCTGACATCCAGAGAAGGACTAAGACACAGAAGACACACCAAACGACAAGCATCAAGACAGACAGGGGCTGGAGCTGCCCTGCCCGGCACACCCTGGCATTGTGCTGCCAAGTGACCCGCTCCTCCCTGTACAGCCTTATCCAGCCTCTCCCCAACCCCTCCCTTTCTCGCCCTCTCCTCCGGCTCCTTCTACTTAGCTTGCAGGAGTCCGGGGATCTACAATCCCTTCTTGACAGCAGAAGATGTCTACCGGATGTCTGCTTACTGGGACGCTTTGTTGTGGTGTCAAGCGTCGGGTACCACCTGGAAAGCAAAAGAGACTGTTAGAACTTCACAGACACTGGCACACCTGAAAAAGTCATCTCTGCTTGAGCCCGCTAGTCTCAACTCACCTGGCCGAGGTCACATGTTGACATGCTGCCATCCAGCTTTGCTCGGCATTTTGTGACTTCAAAAACAAATGACAGACCAAAAGGGATAAGCTAGTCAGACAGCCACCGGTCACATGTTACCTTGAGAAACTTGTCCTGACCCGCTCTCCTCATGGCGCGCCGCTCGTGCATCTGCAAAGATCATAGAGTGAGTCACCTGGATGCAGGCGGACAGTTGGCCAATTCCAAAGGTCTCCGCAGGAAGCCTCCCTTCCTCCCAGGCTCAACTTCATTCATTGTTTATTTCCCTTCCTTCCCTCTTCCCGGTTGGCACAGTTCCCCAGAAACTGCGCTTGCCAGGCATACCACGTATTTTGCAGACAGCTGCTAGGTTCCGTCTTCTAACAAACTCTTCCCTCTGCAACAGGCCCCTGAAATAAAGGGCTAATGCCTGGAGTCCATAAGCGGCCTGCTGTGACCTCCAAACAGGCTAGAGAAAAATTCACAGTGCTCTGAAAACCTCTAGGAAAGCAGTGAGCTCTCCAATGGCATAAGGGAAGGCTGATCCAGAGGGACAAGGCTCTCACAGCCCACAACCAGAGAGACTAATTTGGCAGAGGTTAAACCCCCTTGCGTTCCAACCGACCTCAGACTGCTCTGGGTGGCTGGGGGCGGCTGGGCTTAACCCCTGTGGGATGTCCAGTTCGGGGCTTTGTTTCGAGCAGGTCTTGGCAATCCTCAGGACCAGAGTGAAGACTCCAAACGGAGGCCCTGCATTTGACCTACAAGCAGCGCGCAAGTGAAAGGGGAAAAGGAAGAAAACAGTGCGGTAAAGAGAGAGCGCTTGAGCGCTACCGCAATACCTACCACCATAGAGCTGCAGCACTCCACCGGTCCAAAGCAACTTGGCATCATGTGGGGAATTCCCTTTGTTGTTAGTTGTTCGCGGTTCAGCGCTGGGTGCCCAGGGGCTGATTGCTCCGCTGCAGACGCGCACATTTTTCTGGCAGCTCTTCGTAGTTCCATTCCGTTCCAGGACCCCTATCTATTAGGTTACGTCGCACATATTTACATATTCATAACGTGTTCCCACTACTGATTAAAATGTGTTCTAAGAGGTGTTTTCTATAGGCCGTCCATTTGAGCTAAAGAGAAAAGCAAGCTTTCTCCCACACCACCCAAAACCCCAAGCACGCGGCGCAAGACATGACCAATACAGAGGCACGCGATCCATTACTCGCCACCGCTACAGAGGCATGCGACATGCATTACACTACCTTATCATCCATGAACATTGCCCAAGGCAAGCTCGATCCAGAAGCACACATTTCTCTCAATCCAAAACCAGAGAGACTAATTTGGCAGAGGTTAAACCCCCTTGCGTTCCAACCGACCTCAGATCGCTCTGGGTGGCTGGGGGCGGCTGGGCTTAACCCCTGTGGGATGTCCAGTTGGGGGCTTTGTTTCGAGCAGGTCTTGGCAATCCTCAGGACCAGAGTGAAGACTCCAAACGGAGGCCCTGCATTTGACCTACAAGCAGCGCGCAAGTGAAAGGGGAAAAGGAAGAAAACAGTGCGGTAAAGAGAGAGCACTTGAGCGCTAGCGCGGGAGTGAGCGCGATTGCAATACCTACCACCATAGAGCTGCAGCACTCAACCGGTCCAAAGCAACTTGGCATCATGTGGAGAATTCCATTTGTTGTTAGTTGTTCGCGGTTCAGCGCTGGGTGCCCAGGGGCTGATTGCTCCGCTGCAGACGCGCACGTTTACGTGGCAGCTCTTCTGGGTTCTATTCCGTACCAGGATCCCTATTTATTAGCTTACCTCTCAAATATTTACATATTCATAACCTGTTCCCACTGCTTCTTAAAATGTGTTCCGAGAGGTGTTTTCCATAGTGCACTCCATTTGAGCTAAACAAAAGAAAAGCAAGCTATCACCCACACCACCCAAAATCCCAGGCACACGGCGCAAGGCAAGCTTGTTACACAGGCATACGGCGCAAGACAAGTCTAATACAGAGGCTCACAGCGCAAGGTGACTGCAAAAACAGAGCCAAACGCTCCACCTACCTGCCATGTACTGCTTTGGAATTAGGCACCAACACGGACGACGACCGCCTCAGCTTCTCAGTGCGTTCAGACGTGTGGCTAGGCCCCAACGACGCTGCCTGTGGAGCCTGCAAGGGACAAAGCAAAGAGCAACGTTCCAAGAAACTGCCTGAAGCCGTTTCCCATCTCCCATTCCCTTCCCTTCACCGACCGCTCACAGCCCCCGCCAGTTATAGGTGCCCGCGCCGAGGTTCCTGCCTGGGCTGGAAAACAAACAAGGGATGCCTAGAACTCACCTGCAATGCAACACCAGCCCGTGAGGAATGCCTTGCCTGGCCCGAGTCGCCTCCCCTCGCTGAAGGGCCCGCTTTCCTCCTCGCTTTGCGCCTTCACAAGAGAAACAGCACACACAAACAAACTTTAAACGTGGCACCGAGCCGCCGACCACTTCATCACGCCAACACCACCGGCCGACCTACCTCCCTCGGGTCCTCCCCTCGACTCCTCCATCGCTGCCTCGGTACACATTGCATCTGGCCCTGTCTGAAAAACCCAACAATTTAGTGAGCACGTCACCCCGATACCGACTCATCGCTGCACCATTGCGGATCTCTCGCTTCCATTTAGGAACCCTCTCTGCGGTCTAACTGCAGGCAGCCCTTAAGACTCAAACAGTAAAAAACCAGGCATACCTCAGAGCCCCACAGCCTTACACCCCTGCAAAGTTCCATCTGCTTTTCCCAACGCTGAAGGGCCCCACCTAGCAGCTCCCACCAACTCCCAGGAACAGGATGGGCAGGATGGTCCGCACACCCTGCTGACGGTACCACCTTCGCCGAGCCCTCCCGGGCAGAATCCCACACGCTAACCCTGGACTCCTGCGGCTATGCCCCATCACCCCGACTCCACAACCCCGGGCAGAGCAGCTCCGTGCCAAACACGCACACAGAATGACGCAACGCAGAACCCTGCGGATGATGGGACTCCAAGAGGACCGAAAACTGTCAGCAAGACAGGAGACACCGTCAAACAACGCCACGAAGGGGCGGATGAGAGGAAGCTCTAAGGCAGCCCCCAAAGAGAGGGGACTGACAGTAAGTCCTTCCAATGAGCCGTTCCAAAACAGTGACGATGGATGCACAAGAAGCCCGCCTTCAAGACCTAACGATGGAAAGATGCACGGAAAAAGCCTCCGGCTGTGAAAACGAGTGACCGAAGAGCGGGCTCCAGACAGAGCCCGCAATGACGCCACAAGAGAAGACCGACCGGAAACTTCCGAGACGTGAGGACAAACCGTGCCATGACCTTGCTAGGCAAATCAAGAGCAGCTCCGCGGCTGCTATGCTGATGAGCGAGCGTGGGCATTCAAGACCCTAGAGACCGCGCCCGAGAGGCACACTGGGCACCTTTGAGCACAAAGAGGATGCTGACATCCAGAGAAGGACTAAGACACAGAAGACACACCAAACGACAAGCATCAAGACAGACAGGGGCTGGAGCTGCCCTGCCCGGCACACCCTGGCATTGTGCTGCCAAGTGACCCGCTCCTCCCTGTACAGCCTTATCCAGCCTCTCCCCAACCCCTCCCTTTCTCGCCCTCTCCTCCGGCTCCTTCTACTTAGCTTGCAGGAGTCCGGGGATCTACAATCCCTTCTTGACAGCAGAAGATGTCTACCGGATGTCTGCTTACTGGGACGCTTTGTTGTGGTGTCAAGCGTCGGGTACCACCTGGAAAGCAAAAGAGACTGTTAGAACTTCACAGACACTGGCGCACCTGAAAATGTCATCTCTGCTTGAGCCCGCTAGTCTCAACTCACCTGGCCGAGGTCACATGTTGACATGCTGCCATCCAGCTTTGCTCGGCATTTTGTGACTTCAAAAACAAATGACAGACCAAAAGGGATAAGCTAGTCAGACAGCCACCGGTCACATGTTACCTTGAGAAACTTGTCCTGACCCGCTCTCCTCATGGCGCGCCGCTCGTGCATCTGCAAAGATCATAGAGTGAGTCACCTGGATGCAGGCGGACAGTTGGCCAATTCCAAAGGTCTCCGCAGGAAGCCTCCCTTCCTCCCAGGCTCAACTTCATTCATTGTTTATTTCCCTTCCTTCCCTCTTCCCGGTTGGCACAGTTCCCCAGAAACTGCGCTTGCCAGGCATACCACGTATTTTGCAGACAGCTGCTAGGTTCCGTCTTCTAACAAACTCTTCCCTCTGCAACAGGCCCCTGAAATAAAGGGCTAATGCCTGGAGTCCATAAGCGGCCTGCTGTGACCTCCAAACAGGCTAGAGAAAAATTCACAGTGCTCTGAAAACCTCTAGGAAAGCAGTGAGCTCTCCAATGGCATAAGGGAAGGCTGATCCAGAGGGACATGGCTCTCACAGCCCACAACCAGAGAGACTAATTTGGCAGAGGTTAAACCCCCTTGCGTTCCAACCGACCTCAGACTGCTCTGGGTGGCTGGGGGCGGCTGGGCTTAACCCCTGTGGGAGGTCCAATTAGGTGCTTTGTTCCTGAGGATTGCAAAGACCTGGTCACAGCAGAGTGAAGACTCCAAACCGAGTCAAGGTTTCAGTCACTGTATTTGGCTGACAAGCAGCATGCAAGAGACTGTGGGAAAGAAAGAAAGAAAAATTGGGGAAAAGAGAGAGCGAAGAAGAACACAAGCCCACGCCTAAGAGCTACCGCGAAAGTGAGCACGATTGCAATATCTACCACCATAGAGCTGCAGCACTCCACCGGTCCAAAGCAACTCGGCATCATGTGGGGAATTCCCTTTATTGTTAGTTGTTCGCGGTTCAGCGCTGGGTGCCCAGGGGAGGATTGCTCCGCTGCAGACGCGCACGTTTACGTGGCAGCTCTTCTGGGTTCTATTCCGTACCAGGATCCCTATTTATTAGCTTACCTCTCAAATATTTACATATTCATAACCTGTTCCCACTGCTTCTTAAAATGTGTTCCGAGAGGTGTTTTCCTTAGTGCACTCCATTTGAGCTAAACAAAAGAAAAGCAAGCTATCACCCACACCACCCAAAATCCCAGGCACACGGCGCAAGGCAAGCTTGTTACACAGGCATACGGCGCAAGGCAAGTCTAATACAGAGGCTCACAGCGCAAGGTGACTGCAAATACAGAGCCAAACGCTCCACCTACCTGCCATGTACTGCTTTGGAATTAGGCACCAACACGGACGACGACCGCCTCAGCTTCTCAGTGCGTTCAGACGTGTGGCTACGCCCCAATGACGCTGCTTGTGCAGCCTGCAAGGGACAAAGCAAAGAGCCACATGCCAAGAGACTGCCTGAAACCGTTTCCTGCCGGCGGGGGAAGAAGCAAGCCTGCTCAATGTGAGCGATAAAAGCACCTTCCTTTATTAGTTCTAAGTTAGCTCTTTTTATACTTTGTGGCTAACATATGCCCATAAGTCAATCTATTATTGGTTATTTGTTAAGGGTTAGATCATCATAAGCCTGCCTCTTGTTTTCATTCTTGCAGTTCCTTCAACCTGTTTTTCCCTGATTCACTTGCTTCTTCTGAGGGCTGTCTTCGTTTAAGGTCGTCTCGACCTTGATCCTGATTGGTCGTGCCGTGCTTCTTCTGCTCTGCTTTAGTCTGCACTTCGTGCCTACGTGCACGTACTCCAACAATTCCCCCTTTTTTCTTCTGAGCAACAAGAGCAGTAACCTTGCCTTGCAGGGTATAAGCTAACAAAGTGCCTACTACTATAACAGCAACTATAATAATCAACAGCCATCGTATACCTTCCTTAACCAAGTCACTAAGCCAACCTGTTATTCCCCAAGAGCTTAACCAACCCTCTAACCTCCCATTAAACACTGGAACCAACTCCTGCGGTTCCCAAGGTGATACAGGAAGGTAACCAGCCCATCTATCCCATAAACGAAAAGCCATACTATAAAATGTGGCAATCTAAAAACTGCTAATTGGTTACACACACTGTTCACACCAAAGTGATTAATTAGTAATTATAACGAGTTTTGATAAGCATACCTTATAGCCAAACATTGTTAGTTTACCTTTAATGTCTAAAAGTTATCTGCACGCCTGCTGTGCTGTGGCCATCTCATTATGGCTGGTTGATGACATGTTCACTTACTTCCAAATACTTTCTCACAGCTCCTTGATTTAAGGGAGTCTGTACACCTGCTTTCAAGGCCGCTACGCTTTGAAAAAGTGATTACCAAAACTTCTCAGCGTGAGTAATTTTGTTGTTTCATGGGAATTTCAAGGATACTGTCAGAGTCTGTGTTGTTGCGAGGAGAGCCAGGCTGCTAGCAGGCCTGCTGTCCCCCTTGACAAATTTTTCCCTTTTTGTATCTGCGCCACAAAACTGCTTTTAGAGGTTTCTGCAAGGGCCCTTTGCAGAAAGCTCAACAAGCACGGCAGTAAATGTAAGACAAGTACCGAATTGCCAAATCCAATAATCCAAATTTGACCATTGACAATATCCATCCTGAAATTTCCCACTCATGAAACCAATTCTGTTCCATCTCTTAATTTCTGAATGCTCACATGAATCGACTGAGAGCGGTCAGCCAGATTCCTGCAGCACATACCTTCCAAAACTTTCACAATTATGTCTGCGAGCCAGCAGCACAAATCAGCTGCTGCATGTTTCACAGAATCCGCATCTGTAGCTAAGTGCCTCGATACCTTTGCTGTTGTACCTGTTTGCTTTGCCAATCAGAAGTGTCAGAAGTGCAGATAACTTCAGCTTCACGTTTCTGTGCAGGCACCGATTGCAGCCTGTGACCTTAGGCTGTGCAGAAATCACTGTTTCTCTAATTTTTATTTACCGCTAACACACTCATATTTAAAAGAGTATTCAAAATGTCCCGCAGCAAAACTCATTGTCCATTGTGGATGCACTTGGAACACTTGACTTCAGTTACTGTGATCAGGATCCCGTCCTGGTTCATGCAAGCTTGATTTCTTCTGGATCCACAGCTTTATCTGTTTGGTTCCCATATCTGTAATGACATAGGCAGATCTCCTTTCCCAAGTTAGTACCTGTAACTTCATTTCACTAACATCTAACATGAACTTTTCGGTTCAAAACATACAGAGCCTCGTTTAATCAATCAGCTGGAGAGATGTCCTTCTCTCCCCCTTATTGTTTGTGAAGCCTGTGTGCACGTAAACAGTTCCTTATGTATGCGTATGCAGCTCAGCTATATCTCCATGACCATTGTCTGTCAGCCATTCTCCAACACTCCACCCCGATACAGAGGCACGCGACATGCATTACACTACCTTATGATCCATGAACATTGCCCAAGGCAAGCTCGATCCAGAAGCACACATTTCTCTCAATCCAAAACCAGAGAGAATAATTTGGCAGAGGTTAAACCCCCTTGCGTTCCAACCGACCTCAGATCGCTCTGGGTGGCTGGGGGCGGCTGGGCTTAACCCCTGTGGGATGTCCAGTTCGGGCTTTGTTTCGAGCAGGTCTTGGCAATCCTCAGGACCAGAGTGAAGACTCCAAACGGAGGCCCTGCATTTGACCTACAAGCAGCGCGCAAGTGAAAGGGGAAAAGGAAGAAAACAGTGCGGTAAAGAGAGAGCGCTTGAGCGCTACCGCGAAAGTGAGCGCGATTGCAATACCTACCACCATAGAGCCGCAGCACTCCACCGGTCCAAAGCAACTTGGCATCATGTGGGGAATTCCCTTTGTTGTTAGTTGTTCGCGGTTCAGCGCTGGGTGCCCAGGGGAGGATTGCTCCGCTGCAGACGCGCACATTTTTCTGGCAGCTCTTCGTAGTTCCATTCCGTTCCAGGATCACTATCTATTAGGTTACTTCGCACATATTTACTTATTCATAACGTGTTCCCACTACTGATTAAATTTGTTCCGAGAGGTGTTTTCCATAGTGCCCTCCATTTGAGCTAAAGAGAAAAGCAAGCTTTCTCCCACACCACCCAAAATCCCAGGCACACGGCGCAAGGCAAGCTTGTTACACAGGCATATGGCGCAAGACATGTCTAATACAGAGGCACTCTGTCCATTACTCCACCCCGATACAGAGGCATGCGGCGCAAGACAAGCGCAATACAGAGGCTCACCCTTCTACCCCTGCTCCCTCTGCTTAGCTCTCAGACCGCTGGGATCCATCTCCATTTTCGAGGAATACAGCGCATCCCTCTGTAGGCCAAAGGGGATGTTCCTGTAGTTGCCACGTTATTCTTCAGCCTCTATGATAAAGACAAGCAAAAACACCAAAATGGCACCATCAGTCATCATCTCACACATCAACCCTAAGCTCTAAACCCTACCCCTCTCAAAAGGGACAGACCACTCGAGTCTCCCACTCGTTTCAAAGAGACAAGCTAGCTGTAGCTCCTTGTGGTGCCCAGGAGATACCAATTTACTCTCACGCTCGTGACAAATCATGGCTCCCACGATAGCGCTTCGACACGTGACTGCGCCCCACCAAAGCCACCTGCAAAAAGATAAAGCCAAAGTCACTTGCTGAAGGACCGCCTGAATCACAGACTGCCCCAAAGGCTTTACCATCTTCCATTTCATTGCCTCGACAGGCCGCTCACCTGGCCTCGGTGGTTCATGGCCGGCCATCCCGAGGCCAGTGCCTGGCCTATGAAACAGAGAAGAGGGATGCCTATAGTTTACTCTGCAAAGCGACCGCTACTCCCGCCCCCTTAGAGGAACTCACCTGGCCACCGTCACACCCGTGATGGCATCGGGCTCTCCTCCTCACTTCATGCCTTCAAAGGCAAACACAGACCCACCTAAATCTTGAAGTACCTGCAGAACCACCAACCGCCTCGATCCAGAGGCCCGCCGTCTCGTGGCGCTCCATTTGAGGATTCCATCCCTGGATTAACACACATTGTGTGAGGCCCCATCTGAAAAAAACAAATATTTATTAGTGACTCCTCATGGTGCCAAACCACAGCCACACGCTGCCTGAACTCTCCCTTCCGTTCAGGAACATCATCAACAGTCTAACTACAGACTGCCTTGAAAACAAGAACAGAAGGAAGCAGGCGTGACTCAGAGCCCTACACAGATGAGCCCTTCACCCTGCAAGTTGCCATCGGCTTTTCCTAAAGCGAAAAGGCTCCTCCCAGGCAGCTCCACTCATTGCCCAGGATGGTATCAGAACAGCCTCTCCACGCAGCCTGCCGCTGACTCCTCAATGTCAATGACCGTATGGCTTTTGCTGAGGTCGCCTGGGTGTAGCTACGTGCTGACCCTGCGCTCTTATTGTTATGCCGACTCACCCCAACTCTACGGCCCCGGGCAGAGCAGCTCCACACCAGACACGTACACAGAACAAGGCTACATAGACCACTGCAGACAACACGACTCCAAGGTCGGAAAAATCTCACAGTGAAAAGAGCTCCCAGACAAGAGATGCTGTAGAGCGATGCTGCCTATGGAGGTGAAGCACGGAAGCTCTATGACAACAAACAACTTCCCTTCCCCTGCTCCCTCCCCGGCCCTGGTCACTTCCCTTAGCTCTCAGACTGCTGGGGATCCATCTCCGTCCTCAAGGAACACAGCGCACGCCTCTGTAGGTCAAATGGGATGTTCCTGGAGTTGCCACATTATTCTTCAGCCTCCGTGATAAAGACCGCAACCTGGAAGATAGTTGACTTTCATACCCATTACTTTATTAGGAAATGCTAACAGTCTCTATGCAAGCAAGAAGCTTACTCAAACCCTAGCTAGATAAGCTCATTTTCAGTATCATAGTAACAGAAGTGGTGCTAACAGCTTACAGTTTAAAAAGCAAAGCTGGTGGAAAAAGCCCAATGGTCTACCTTGTGCAAAGTCAGGAACGCTGGTGAAATGCTATGCACCCAGAAGCAAAAAATCAACAGCCAACTATATAGGATTGAGTTGCCTTCAAAGGCCCTGAAAAGGTAACACAAAACACACAAAAAGCTATGTCAATAAGTACTCTTGACTAGGTAGACCCTGGTCACACTCAGCCAGTTGCAAAACGCTTACCTGAGACGCGTGAACCAAGACGACAGCAGCCACTCAAATGCTTCAACGGCAGAATGAAAGCTAGAACGGTACAACAGGAGACACAAAGCAGAATGAGCTGCCAAAAGCAAGACGAGACCCTTATATAAACCAGAGCCCACCCACCACCCTTCCCACTGTGGCCTGGAAAGGGGAGGATGCTGCCTGCAGAAGGATTAAAAGCAGCTGGAGCAGCAGGTGTGGCTCTTCTGACCCGAGTTGTTTATCAGAGAATGAATGCTGAATGGAGAAAGGGATTCTTGCTGAAAACACTCTCTACTGTGCTGAATCTTTATATTGACGATTAAAACAGGAATGTAAACCACCATACATTTACTAAAAGATGGATAAAAAACCCTAAAGAGAGTGCTAAACCTCATAGAGAAAATACTGAGTAAACACTATAAAAATGCTGCTGTTGGGAAATCGTGTAGTTTAGACTTGCAGAAAGCAAGAGAAAAACCTACATAACTGATCTTTCATCTGAGTGAGATGGAGTCTAGCACGCGACTTCAACAGGAAAGCCTTCCAGATAATACCAAAGAACAAGGAACAACTGCATCCCTAAGCAGTCCCACCTAAAGGATATGTCTGCACAAGAACCACAGGAAGTACTGTAGTACACTCACAAATCACTCTAACAAATTTCCATAGAAAATAGAGATGAGACACATGTATTCCTAACACATAATGACCCTAGAAAAAATACAAGCCCCACCAAGAAAAATACCCAGCAGTAGCTCCCAAACCAAAGGAGCCAGGACTGAAAGACATACCTGGCCTGAAACCTCCCCAAGGAGCCCACAAGCAGCCCCATTGACATGGGATATCTCCACACTCCAGTCGAGGCAACTGCCAAGGGCACAAACCTCCCCACCTTCCATCCTAACCTTTAAAAGGCATAAATCCCCTTTTTGAGCCTGTCCACATGACTCCTCAGCCACCATCCAGACCTGCTCACCTTACCTCTCGGCGTGCCTTCTGCCTTCAACACTCCCCCCTCAGCTCAGCCCTCATCTTCTGCAGCAGCCCAGGAGAAACCCAAAGGGACCAGCAGACCCCACCCCAGCTAGCTGCCTTTTAACAGGGAGAGCTGTCTCCATCAGCCCAATTTTTGGCACCTGGGGTTCATCAAGCCCCAGCACTCAGCTTCAGCCCAGTACCTTCGAGTGGGGACTATTTGCCCTGGGGCTCTGAGCTTTCCTTTGCCAGGGAACCTAAAATACACCTGCAAAAGTGTTTTTCTCATCCAGAGCAGCATTTGCTGCCAAACATGCCAAACATCCAGCAATAGCTTCCAAACCAAAGGAGCCAGGACTAAAAGACATAGCTGGCCTGAAACCTTCCCAAAGGGGACTCACAAGCATCCCCTACCCACGTGGGACATCCCCACAGTTTCAGCAGGGCACTTACCAAGAGCACAGAGCTCCCCATCTTCCAACTTCACCTTTAAAATCCAGAAATCCCTTTTTTTTTTTCAGGCTTTTCCCCATGACTCCCCAGCCACCTTCCAGTGCCACTCACCTCATCTCCTGCAGAACCTTCTGCCTTCTTACAGCAATGCTCCCTCCCCTCCTCAGCACAGCTCTTGCCTTCTGCAGCAGCTCAAAGGAACCAGCAGACCCCACCCCAGCTAGCTGCCTTTTAACAGGGAGAGCTGTCTCCATCAGCCCAATTTGTGGCACCTGGGGCTCACCAAGCCCCAGTACCTTCCACTGGGGATGGGCGATACCACCTACACCTGTGGTGCTCCCTCCGTGGCTGGAAGCCAAGTGGCCCCTAAAGCCCCTCTTGCCCTGGGGTCAGGGCTTTCCTTCCCCAGGGATCGGTCCTAATGTGCCCTGTGTCATTTTCCAGCTGTAGCAACATCCCTGTTCGACTGTGCTAAACACCCGGCAGCAACTCCCAAACCAAAGTGCTGAGGATTGAGAGATATTCCTGGCAGAGAAACGTGACATTTTTGGGTCAAAAACTGAAGAATTAAGGTCTGACAGACAAGGGCTGGAGCTGCCCTGCCCGGCACACCCTGGCATTGTGCTGCCAAGTGACCTGCTCCTCCCTGTACAGCCTTACCCAGCCTCTCCCCAACCCCTCCCTTTCTCACCCTCTTCTCCGGCTCCTTCTACTTAGCTTGGAGGAGTCCGGGGATCTACAATCCCTCCTTGACAGCAGATGATGTCTACCGGATGTCTGCTTACTGGGACGCTTTGTTGTGGTGTCAAGCGTCAGGTACCGCCTGGAAAGCAAAAGAGACTGTTAGAACTGCACAGACACTGGCGCACCTGAAAAAAAGTCATCTCTGCTTTAGCCCGCTAGTCTGACATCTGGCTTTGCTCGGCACTTTGTGACTTCAAAAAACGTTACAGGCCAAAATGGATAAGCTAGTCAGACAGCCCCTGGTCACACCTGACCTTGCGTAACATGTGCTGACCTGCGTTCCTTAGGGCGCTCGGCTCGTCCCTCTGCAACGAGCATCAAGACAGTCACCCGGTTGCGGGCCGACCGTTTACCAATTCCAAAGGTCTCCACAGGAAGCCTCCCTTGCTCCCAGGCTCAACTTCGCTCATTATTTATCTCCCTTCCCTCCCACTTCCCGGTCGGCGCAGTTCCCCAGAAACTGCGCTTGCCAGGCATACCACGTGTTTTGCAGACAGCTGCTAGGTTCCGTCTTCAAACAAACTCTTCCCTCTGCTACAGGCCCCTGAAATAAAGGGCTAATGCTTGGAGTCCAAGAGGGGCCTGCTGTGAAGTCTAAACAAGCTAAAACAAGAACCACAGTGCCCTGGGAACCTCTAGGAAAGCAGTGAGCTCCCCAATGGCTTAAGGGAAGGCCGATGCAAAGGGACATGGCTCTCACAGCCCACAACCAGAGAGACTAATTTGGCAGAGGTTAAACCCCCTTGCGTTCCAACCGACCTCAGACTGCTCTGGGTGGCTGGGGGCGGCTGGGCTTAACCCCTGTGGGAGGTCCAATTTGGAGCTTTGTTCCTGAGGATTGCAAAGACATGGTCACAGCAGAGTGAAGACTCCAAACCGAGTCAAGGTTTCAGTCACTGTATTTGGCTGACAAGCAGCATGCAAGAGACTGTGGGAAAGAAAGAAAGAAAAATTGGGGAAAAGAGAGAGCGAAGAAGAACACAAGCCCACGCCTAAGAGCTACCGCGAAAGTGAGCGCGATTGCAATACCTACCACCATAGAGCCGCAGCAGTCCACCGGTCCAAAGCAACTTGGCATCATGTGGGGAATTCCATTGCTTGTTAGTTGTTTGCGGTTCAGCGCTGGGTGCCCAGGGGCTGATTGCTCAGCTGCAGACGCGCACGTTTACGTGGCAGCTCTTCTGGGTTCTATTCCGTACCAGGATCCCTATTTATTAGCTTACCTCTCAAATATTTACATATTCATAACCTGTTCCCACTGCTTCTTAAAATGTGTTCCGAGAGGTGTTTTCCATAGTGCACTCCATTTGAGCTAAACAAAAGAAAAGCAAGCTATCACCCACACCACCCAAAATCCCAGGCACACGGCGCAAGGCAAGCTTGTTACACAGGCATACGGCGCAAGACAAGTCTAATACAGAGGCTCACAGCGCAAGGTGACTGCAAAAACAGAGCCAAACGCTCCACCTACCTGCCATGTACTGCTTTGGAATTAGGCACCAACACGGACGACGACCGCCTCAGCTTCTCAGTGCGTTCAGACGTGTGGCTAGGCCCCAACGACGCTGCCTGTGGAGCCTGCAAGGGACAAAGCAAAGAGCAACGTTCCAAGAAACTGCCTGAAGCCGTTTCCCATCTCCCATTCCCTTCCCTTCACCGACCGCTCACAGCCCCCGCCAGTTATAGGTGCCCGCGCCGAGGTTCCTGCCTGGGCTGGAAAACAAACAAGGGATGCCTAGAACTCACCTGCAATGCAACACCAGCCCGTGAGGAATGGCTCGCCTGGCCCGAGTCGCCTACCCTGGAAACAGCCCGCTCTCCTCCTCGCTTTGCGCCTTCACAAGAGAAACAGCACACACAAACAAACTTTAAACGTGGCACCGAGCCGCCAACCACTTCATCACGCCAACACCACCGGCGGACCTACCTCCCTCGGGTGCTCCTCCCGACTCCTCCGTCGCTGCCTCGATACACATTGCATCTGGCCCTGTCTGAAAAACCCAACAGTTTAGTGAGCACGTCACCCCGATACCGACTCATCGCTGCACCATTGCGGATCTCTCACTTCCATTTAGGAACCCTCTCTGCGGTCTAACTGCAGGCAGCCCTTAAGACTCAAACAGTAAAAAACCAGGCATACCTCAGAGCAGCACAGCTTACACCCCTGCAAAGTTCCATCTGCTTTTCCCAACGCTGAAGGGCCCCACCTAGCAGCTCCCACCATCTCCCAGGAACAGGATGGGCAGGAATATCCGCACACCCTGCTGACGGTACCACCTTCGCCGAACCCTCCCGGGCAGAATCCCACACGCTAACCCTGGACTCCTGCGGCTATGCCCCATCACCCCGACTCCACAACCCCGGGCAGAGCAGCTCCGTGCCAAACACGCACACAGAATGACGCAACGCAGAACCCTGCGGATGATGGGACTCCAAGAGGACCGAAAACTGTCAGCAAGACAGGAGACACCGTCAAACAACGCCACGAAGGGGCGGATGAGAGGAAGCTCTAAGGCAGCCCCCAAAGAGAGGGGACTGACAGTAAGTCCTTCCAATGAGCCGTTCCAAAGCAGTGACGATGGATGCACAAGAAGCCCGCCTTCAAGACCTAACGATGGAAAGATGCACGGAAAAAGCCTCCGGCTGTGAAAACGAGTGACCGAAGAGCGGGCTCCAGACAGAGCCCGCAATGACGCCACAAGAGAAGACCGACTGGAAACTTCTGAGACGTGAGGACAAACCGTGCCATGACCTTGCTAGGCAAATCAAGAGCAGCTCCGCGGCTGCTATGCTGGTGAACGAGCGTGGGCATTCAAGACCCTAGAGACCGCGCCCGAGAGGCACACTGGGCACCTTTGAGCACAAAGAGGATGCTGACATCCAGAGAAGGACTAAGACACAGAAGACACACAAACGACAAGCATCAAGACAGAAAAGGGCTGGAGCTGCCCTGCCCGGCACACCCTGGCATCGTGCTGCCAAACGACCCGCTCCTCCCTGTACAGCCTTATCCAGCCTCTCCCCAACCCCTCCCTTTCTCGCCCTCTCCTCCGGCTCCTTCTACTTAGCTTGCAGGAGTCCAGGGATCTACAATCCCTTCTTGACAGCAGAAGATGTCTACCGGATGTCTGCTTACTGGGACGCTTTGTTGTGGTGTCAAGCGTCGGGTACCGCCTGGAAAACAAAAGAGACTGTTAGAACTTCACAGACACTGGCGCACCTGAAAAAGTCATCTCTGCTTGAGCCCGCTAGTCTCAACTCACCTGGCCGAGGTCACATGTTGACATGCTGCCATCCAGCTTTGCTCGGCATTTTGTGACTTCAAAAACAAATGACAGACCAAAAGGGATAAGCTGGTCAGACAGCCACCGGTCACATGTTACCTTGAGAAACTTGTCCTGACCCGCTCTCCTCATGGCGCGCCGCTCGTGCATCTGCAAAGATCATAGAGTGAGTCACCTGGATGCAGGCGGACAGTTGGCCAATTCCAAAGGTCTCCGCAGGAAGCCTCCCTTCCTCCCAGGCTCAACTTCATTCATTGTTTATTTCCCTTCCTTCCCTCTTCCCGGTTGGCACAGTTCCCCAGAAACTGCGCTTGCCAGGCATACCACGTATTTTGCAGACAGCTGCTAGGTTCCGTCTTCTAACAAACTCTTCCCTCTGCAACAGGCCCCTGAAATAAAGGGCTAATGCCTGGAGTCCATAAGCGGCCTGCTGTGACCTCCAAACAAGCTAGAGAAAAACCCACAGTGCTCTGGGAACCTCTAGGAAAGCAGTGAGCTCTCCAATGGCATAAGGGAAGGCTGATCCAGAGGGACATGGCTCTCACAGCCCACAACCAGAGAGACTAATTTGGCAGAGGTTAAACCCCCTTGCGTTCCAACCGACCTCAGACTGCTCTGGGTGGCTGGGGGCGGCTGGGCTTAACCCCTGTGGGAGGTCCAATTAGGTGCTTTGTTCCTGAGGATTGCAAAGACATGGTCACAGCAGAGTGAAGACTCCAAACCGAGTCAAGGTTTCAGTCACTGTATTTGGCTGACAAGCAGCATGCAAGAGACTGTGGGAAAGAAAGAAAGAAAAATTGGGGAAAAGAGAGAGCGAAGAAGAACACAAGCCCACGCCTAAGAGCTACCGCGGGAGTGAGCACGATTGCAATACCTACCACCATAGAGCTGCAGCATTCCACCGGTCCAAAGCAACTCGGCATCATGTGGGGAATTCCATTGCTTGTTAGTTGTTCGCGGTTCAGCGCTGGGTGCCCAGGGGAGGATTGCTCCGCTGCAGACGCGCATGTTTACGTGGCAGCTCTTCTGGGTTCTATTCCGTATCAGGATCCCTATTTATTAGCTTACCTCTCAAATATTTACATATTCATAACCTGTTCCCACTGCTTCTTAAAATGTGTTCCGAGAGGTGTTTTCCTTAGTGCACTCCATTTGAGCTAAACAAAAGAAAAGCAAGCTATCACCCACACCGCCCAAAATCCCAGGCATACGGCGCAAGACAAGTCTAATACAGAGGCTCACAGCGCAAGGTGACTGCAAAAACAGAGCCAAACGCTCCACCTACCTGCCATGTACTGCTTTGGAATTAGGCACCAACACGGACGACGACCGCCTCAGCCTCTCAGTGCGTTCAGACGTGTGGCTACGCCCCAAGGACGCTGCTTGTGCAGCCTGCAAGGGACAAAGCAAAGAGCCACATGCCAAGAGACTGCCTGAAACCGTTTCCTGCCGGCGGGGGAAGAAGCAAGCCTGCTCAATGTGAGCGATAAAAGCTGCTTCCTTTATTAGTTCTAAGTTAGCTCCTTTTATACTTTGTGGCTAACATATGCCCATGAGTCAATCTATTATTGGTTATTTGTTAAGGGTTATATCATCATAAGCCTGCCTCTTGTTTTCATTCTTGCAGTTCCTTCAACCTGTTTTTCCCTGATTCACTTGCTTCTTCTGAGGGCTGTCTTCGTTTAAGGTCGTCTCGACCTTGATCCTGATTGGTCGTGCCGTGCTTCTTCTGCTCTGCTTTAGTCTGCACTTCGTGCCTACGTGCACGTACTCCAACAATTCCCCCTTTTTTCTTCTGAGCAACAAGAGCAGTAACCTTGCCTTGCAGGGTATAAGCTAACAAAGTGCCTACTACTATAACAGCAACTATAATAATCAACAGCCATCGTATACCTTCCTTAACCAAGTCACTAAGCCAACCTGTTATTCCCCAAGAGCTTAACACACTGTTCACACCAAAGTGATTAATTAGTAATTATAACGAGTTTTGATAAGCATACCTTATAGCCAAACATTGTTAGTTTACCTTTAATGTCTAAAAGTTATCTGCACGCCTGCTGTGCTGTGGCCATCTCATTATGGCTGGTTGATGACAAGTTCATTTTACTTCCAAATACTTTCTCACAGCTCCTTGATTTAAGGGAGTCTGTACACCTGCTTTCAAGGCCGCTACGCTTTGAAAAAGTGATTACCAAAACTTCTCAGCGTGAGTAATTTTGTTGTTTCATGGGAATTTCAAGGATACTGTCAGAGTCTGTGTTTTTGCGAGGAGAGCCAGGCTGCTAGCAGGCCTGCTGTCCCCCTTGACAAATTTTTCCCTTTTTGTATCTGCGCCACAAAACTGCTTTTAGAGGTTTCTGCAAGGGCCCTTTGCAGAAAGCTCAACAAGCACGGCAGTAAATGTAAGACAAGTACCGAATTGTCAAATCCAATAATCCAAATTTGACCATTGACAATATCCATCCTGAAATTTCCCACTCATGAAACCAATTCTGTTCGATCTCTTAATTTCTGAATGCTCACATGAATCGACTGAGAGCGGTCAGCCAGATTCCTGCAGCACATACCTTCCAAAACTTTCACAATTATGTCTGCGAGCCAGCAGCACAAATCAGCTGCTGCATGTTTCACAGAATCCGCATCTGTAGCTAAGTGCCTCGATACCTTTGCTGTTGTACCTGTTTGCTTTGCCAATCAGGAATGTCAGAAGTGCAGATAACTTCAGCTTCACGTTTCCGTGCAGGCACCGATTGCAGCCTGTGACCTTAGGCTGTGCAGAAATCACTGTTTCTCTAATTTTTATTTACCACTAACACACTCGTATTTAAAAGAGTATTCAAAATGTCCCGCAGCAAAACTCTGACTCCATTGTGGCTGCACTTGGAACACTTGACTTCAGTTACTGTGATCAGGATCCCGTCCTGGTTCATGCAAGCTTGATTTCTTCTGGATCCACAGCTTTATCTGCTTGGTTCCCATATCTGTAATGACATAGGCAGATCTCCTTTCCCAAGTTAGTACCTGTAACTTCATTTCACTAACATCTAACATGAACTTTTCCGTTCAAAACATACAGAGCCTCGTTTAATCAATCAGCTGGAGAGATGTCCTTCTCTCCCCCTTATTGTTTGTGAAGCAAACGCTTGAGAGTTTGATTCATATGTTTTGCCATGGCTTTGTATTGTACAAGTTTTTTAGTTTCAGCAACCAACAAGTGGTATTGTTGTTAAAGCACTTTAGCAGATTGGTAAACAAAGTTTCATGTAATTTCTGAGCTCCTGCAAAGCTGTCTGCTGAGAGAGCAGCCCCGGCCGGTGCAACCAGCCTGTCTGCTCTCTGATTTCTCCCTGCTAGACCTAGATGTAGTCAGTTAGCTCAGTGTGGCTGTGAGTCTGAGTAACAGAATACTGATGCATAATACCACACATTGATCTAATCCAGTTAACATTTCTAAGTAATTTTTGAACATCATTTAACATGCCAACCCCAGTTTTGATTGCGATCCTCTGAGGTGTTACAGTACTTTTATCAATTTGTCAGTCCGAATATTTTCACACTGGCTTATTTTGAATTTTTCTATGGAGTAATCTGTAACCCCTTGCTTTTCAAATGCACTGTTAACTCATGAATCAAACTTTCACCGTCCAAGTTTTTTCCCACAATCAATATAGCAACCATATCAGGATGTGTTTTCTGTACTGGAGCAAACGCCCAGGCTACATAAGCCTGGCACATAGTTGCTGAATTTTTTCTGCCTTGTGGGAGCATACCCAGTGACACCTTTTGAAAAGAAAAAACCCAATCTTTTTTAAAAAAAATTTTTTTGCTTGTTCCACAAACTTGTGGAAGGCTTCATATGACTCTTAGTCAGTTGCTCCCGTATTTAATCATGTATGTGGCCAATTTTTTTCTCAAGTAAGCAGCTATTGATCATTGTTTTCCAGGTTAACTTTTAATATGAGCTGCCCTTTTTCAATGTTCACTATATAAAATTCATTTTTGCTAAGTAACCAGCCTTGCTCTCAGTGGACAAACACAGCCCTGAACTTATAGCACATACGAACAAACGAACGCTGCAAACCAATTAATCAGACAAACGACATTGAGAGACCATCCAGTTCATATGGGTGGGAGGGTTGGGGTGTGGGGGGGGGTGTGGGGAGGTGGTTCAGCTACATGCTGACCCTGCGCTCTTATTGCTATGCCGACTCACCCCAACTCTACGGCCCCAGGCAGAGCAGCTCCACACCAGACACGTACACAGAACAAGGCTACACAGACCACTGCAGACAACACGACTCCAAGGTCGGAAAAATCTCACAGTGAAAAGAGCTCCCAGACAAGAGATGCTGTAGAGCGATGCTGCCTATGGAGGTGAAGCACGGAAGCTCTATGACTACAAACATCTTCTCTTCCCCTGCTCCCTCCCTGGCCCTGGTCACTTCCCTTAGCTCTCAGACTGCTGGGGATCCATCTCCGTCCTCAAGGAACACAGCGCACGCCTCTGTAGGTCAAATGGGATGTTCCTGGAGTTGCCACATTATTCTTCAGCCTCCGTGATAAAGACCGCAACCTGGAAGATAGTTGACTTTCATACCCATTACTTTATTAGGAAATGCTAACAGTCTCTATGCAAGCAAGAAGCTTACTCAAACCCTAGCTAGATAAGATCAGTATCAGTATCATAGTAACAGAAGCGGTGCTAACAGCTTACAGTTTAAAGAGCAAAGCTGGTGGAAAAAGCCCAATGGTCTACCTTGTGCAAAGTCAGGAACGCTGGTGAAATGCTATGCACCCAGAAGCAAAAAATCAACAGCCAACTATATAGGATTGAGTTGCCTTCAAAGGCCCTGAAAAGGCAACACAAAATACACAAAAAGCTATGTCAATAAGTACTCTTGACTAGGTAGACCCTGGTCACACTCAGCCAGTTGCAAAACGCTTACCTGAGACGCGTGAACCAAGATGACAGCAGCAACTCAAATGCTTCAATGGCAGAATGAAAGCTAGAACGGTACAACAGGAGACACAAAGCAGAATGAGCTGCCAAAAGCAAGACGAGACCCTTATATAAACCAGAGCCCACCCACCACCCTTCCCACTGTGGCCTGGAAAGGGGAGGATGCTGCCTGCAGAAGGATTAAAAGCAGCTGGAGCAGCAGGTGTGGCTCTTCTGACCCGAGTTGTTTATCAGAGAATGAATGCTGAATGGAGAAAGGGATTCTTGCTGAAAACACTCTCTACTGTGCTGAATCTTTATATTGATGATTAAAACAGGAACGTAAACCACCATACATTTACTAAAAGATGGATAAAAATCCCTAAAGAGAGTGCTAAACCTCATAGAGAAAATACTGAGTAAACACTATAAAAATGCTGCTGTTGGGAAATCGTGTATTTTAGACTTGCAGAAAGCAAGAGAAAAACCTACATAACTGATCTTTCATCTTAGTGAGATGGAGTCTAGCACGCGACTTCAACAGGAAAGCCTTCCAGATAATACCAAAGAACAAGGAACAACTGCATCCCTAAGCAGTCCCACCTAAAGGATATGTCTGCACAAGAACCACAGGAAGTACTGTAGTACACTCACAAATCACTCTAACAAATTTCCATAGAAAATAGAGATGAGACACATGTATTCCTAACACATAATGACCCTAGAAAAAATATAAGCCCCACCAAGAAAAATACCCAGCAGTAGCTCCCAAACCAAAGGAGCCAGGACTGAAAGACATACCTGGCCTGAAACCTCCCCAAGGAGCCCACAAGCAGCCCCATTGACATGGGATATCTCCACACTCCAGTCGAGGCAACTGCCAAGGGCACAAACCTCCCCACCTTCCATCCTAACCTTTAAAAGGCATAAATCCCCTTTTTGAGCCTGTCCACATGACTCCTCAGCCACCATCCAGACCTGCTCACCTTACCTCTCGGCGTGCCTTCTGCCTTCAACACTCCCCCCTCAGCTCAGCCCTCATCTTCTGCAGCAGCCCAGGAGAAACCCAAAGGGACCAGCAGACCCCACCCCAGCTAGCTGCCTTTTAACAGGGAGAGCTGTCTCCATCAGCCCAATTTTTGGCACCTGGGGTTCATCAAGCCCCAGCACTCAGCTTCAGCCCAGTACCTTCGAGTGGGGACTATTTGCCCTGGGGCTCTGAGCTTTCCTTTGCCAGGGAACCTAAAATACACCTGCAAAAGTGTTTTTCTCATCCAGAGCAGCATTTGCTGCCAAACATGCCAAACATCCAGCAATAGCTTCCAAACCAAAGGAGCCAGGACTAAAAGACATAGCTGGCCTGAAACCTTCCCAAAGGGGACTCACAAGCATCCCCTACCCACGTGGGACATCCCCACAGTTTCAGCAGGGCACTTACCAAGAGCACAGAGCTCCCCATCTTCCAACTTCACCTTTAAAATCCAGAAATCCCTTTTTTTTTTTCAGGCTTTTCCCCATGACTCCCCAGCCACCTTCCAGTGCCACTCACCTCATCTCCTGCAGAACCTTCTGCCTTCTTACAGCAATGCTCCCTCCCCTCCTCAGCACAGCTCTTGCCTTCTGCAGCAGCTCAAAGGAACCAGCAGACCCCACCCCAGCTAGCTGCCTTTTAACAGGGAGAGCTGTCTCCATCAGCCCAATTTGTGGCACCTGGGGCTCACCAAGCCCCAGTACCTTCCACTGGGGATGGGCGATACCACCTACACCTGTGGTGCTCCCTCCGTGGCTGGAAGCCAAGTGGCCCCTAAAGCCCCTCTTGCCCTGGGGTCAGGGCTTTCCTTCCCCAGGGATCAGTCCTAATGTGCCCTGTGTCATTTTCCAGCTGTAGCAACATCCCTGTTCGACTGTGCTAAACACCTGGCAGCAACTCCCAAACTAAAGTGCTGAGGATTGAGAGATATTCCTGGCAGAGAAACGTGACATTTTTGGGTCAAAAACTGAAGAATTAAGGTCTGGCAGAGAAATGTGACATTTTTGGGTCAAAAACTGAAGAATTAAGGTCAAGAATCTGAGATTTCTGGCCCAAAATTTTCAGATTTGGGTCCAGAATCGGAGCGGTTTGGGAATAAAAAGTTTGAGATTATTTTTTTTCAGATTTGGGTCAAGGATTTCGATATTTGGGACCAGATTTTGGGATTTGGGGCCAAAATTATGAAGTTTGGGGCAAGAATTTCATGTTTTGGGTGAATTTTGGGGGGTAGAAGCTGGAGATTTAGGTCCAAAAATTAAGATTTTTGTGTCCAAAATTTGAAGTTTTGGTCAAGAATTTTGAGATTTGGGTCCAAAATTTGGATTTTTTTTTTTTTTTTGGGGGGGGGGGGGTGTGTCAAAATTTGGAGGGTTTGGGTGAAGAACTTGACAGTTTGGGTAAAGAAATTGAGATTTAGGTGAAAATGCTGAGGGTTTTGGGGTTCAAATATCTGAGGTTTGGGGTAAAAGTTGTTGAGGGCTTTTGGTAAACTTGAGGTTTTGCTGAAGATTTTGAGGGTTTGGGGTCAATTCTTGGATGTTTGTGGCCCAAAACCCTTCTCCCCAGCCGCTGGGAGCACAGCCCAACCCCCCTGGCCTCCCCCTTGTCCCAGGGGGGGTTAATTTGGGGGTGAGACATCCCAGGGGAACAGGCCCTCCTGGAGATGCTGTTACGCTTGGAACTCACCCGGCCGGGTGAGGAAATATCCGACTTCCCTCCTGGCTTTGTGGCTTCAGAAGAGGAAGCAAACACACACGTCAGTCTTGAAATAGCCAGGGCTGCCGACCCTCTCACCCCACCCAGACACTGGTAGAGCTGGATGGCACAAAACCGCATCCCGTGACGTAACTGTGGAGGCCTGCCCGTCACCTGTGATGCTAAAACAACAGCGTACAGTTTGACAGGATGCCTCTAAGACCGCTGTGTCAATGCAGCGGTCGCTTGCCTCACCGACGTCGGCTCGTGTGTTGGGATCCCACGCGGCCTGTGGATTTGCGTGGAGTAGAACCAGAAATGCCTCGACGAGTCACAAGTGCTCCCGGTTGCCCCGAGCCTCTCACGTCAGATGCCAGGCAGCCTCTGGTTGACGCTCCTCCTCTTCTGTAGGCCTTCAGCTCGGGGCGCATCCCTCACATCTGAAAAGCCCAAGCGAGCGGTCAAAGAGAGTCACACCGGATGCCAACCGATGCCTCGATGAGGCCGACGGTCAGTCATCTATACCTAAATAGCCCAACACCCAGACAAAACGAGCCCCAGAGAACGAGCCTCACGTATATGACGGAAGGCACGTGCGATAGTCGACCTCCTCAACTGCCGTGCACACCGCTGAGCCGGGAAGGCTGGAAGATCGCTCCTGGAACCTGCCAAACACAATGGCAACAACTCTGTGAAAGCTGTGAGGAAAGACCCTACTGTCTTTGCCAAAATACCTGCCTGGGGCAACATTTTACTGCCACACTGTAACCCTCTGCAGTGCCTAGCTCTAATATTGCCACACCTCCTCCTGGGGCAGGTCCGACCCAGAGACGGCACACAGACAGCAAACGTGACCCTGAAACACACGATGGCCAGGATGGATAAGAACAATGACCGTATCAGAGATGATGCTGTCAAAGAAGCCCGATGGCACTGCGATACTGCAGATGCGTTAAGGTGGCATTGAAAGATGCGATGACTGTTGCCTGTAAGAGATAGCAACAGGTGCACAAGAAGCTGTGCTTTAAGACCCAAGACCATTGAACATGAGGGGATGACCCCAGAGAAGACACATCTGTGCCAAACAAATGCTCGGTGGAGAGACTTCCTGTCCAAACTGCAATGTTGGACGCGCAAGAAGCCTGCCTTCAAGACCTAATGATGGAAGGATGCGGGGAAGAAGCCTCAGTCCGGGAAGAGAGATGGCTGCAGAGCACGGCTACCGACAGAGCCGACCATCGCGCTGCAAGACAAGACTGACCGCAAGCTTCTGACACGCGAGGATGAACTGCACCACCAGATTGCTAAGCGAGCGAAGGAGAGCCCGATGGGCGCTGTGCCTGCGAGCGAGTGTAGGCATTTGAGACCCTAGAGGCCATGGCCAAGGGGCACATTTGCCCCTCTGAGTGCAAGAGGATGCCGGCATCCAGAGAAGGACTAAGACACAGAAGATGCCACACAACACACACACACGCGCGCAGACGTGAGCCAGACCTGCCCTCTCTGGCTCACCCTAACGTCGTGCTGGTGAATAACCCGCCGGCCCAAAGGGGGACCGCTCATGGACAGCCCCTTCCCCCTACATCAGCTTTCATGGGCAAGTGACTTCACCGCTGCCTTCGCCCCACCCTTCTCCCCCTGCTCCCTCCGCACAGCTCTCAGACCGCTGGGATCCATCTCCATCCTCGAGGAACACAGCGCATCCCTCTGTAGGCCAAAGGGGATGTTCCTGTAGTTGCCATGTTATTCTTCAGCCTCTATGATAAAGACAATCAAAAACACCAAAATGGCACCATCAGTCATCATCTCACACATCAACCCTAAGCTCTAAACCCTACCCCTCTCAAAAGGGACAGACCACTCGAGTCACCCGCTTGTTTCAAAGAGACAAGCTAGCTGTCGTTGCTTGTAGTGCCCAGGAGATGCCGATTTACTCTCACGCTCGTGATAAATCATGGCTCCCACGATAGCTCTTCGACACGTGACTGCGCCCCACCAATGCCACCTGCAAAAAGATAAAGCCAAAGTCACTTGCTGAAGGACCGCCTGAATCACAGACTGCCCCAAAGGCTTTACCATCTTCCATTTCATTGCCTCGACAGACCGCTCACCTGGCCTCAGTGGTTCATGGCTGGCCATCCCGAGGCCAGTGCCTGGCCTATGAAACAGAGAAGAGGGATGCCTATAGTTTACTCTGCAAAGCAAATGCTACTCCCGGCCTCTTAGAGGAACTCACCTGGCCATCATCACACCCATGATGGCATCGGGCTCTCCTCCTCACTTCATGCCTTCAAAAGCAAACACAGACCCACCTAAATCTTGAAGTACCTGCAGAACCACCATCCGCCTTGATCCAGAGGCCCGCCGTCTCATGGCGCTCCATTTGAGGATTCCATCCCTGGATTAATGCACATTGTGTGAAGCCCCATCTGAAAAAAACAAATATTTATTAGCGACTCCTCATGGTGCCAAACCACAGCCGCACGCTGCCTGAACTCTCCCTTCCGTTCAGGAACATCATCAACAGTCTAACTACAGACTGCCTTGAAAACAAGAACAGAAGGAAGCAGGCGTGACTCAGAGCCCTACACAGATGAGCCCTTCACCCTGCAAGTTGCCATCGGCTTTTCCTAAAGCGAAAAGGCTCCTCCCAGGCAGCTCCACTCATTGCCCAGGATGGTATCAGTACAGCCTCTCCACGCAGCCTGCCGCTGACTCCTCAATGCCAATGACCGTACGGCTTTTGCTGAGGTCACCTGGGAGTAGCTACGCGCTGACCCTGCGCTCTTATTGCTATGCCGACTCACCCCAACTCTACGGCCCCGGGCAGAGCAGCTCCACGCCAGACATGTACACAGAACGAGGCTACATAGACCACTGCAGACAACATGACTCCAAGGTCAGAAAAATCTCTCAGTGAAAAGAGCTCCCAGACAAGAGATGCTGTAGAGCGATGCTACCTATGGAGGTGAAGCTCTATGACGGAAGCTCTATGACAACCCCAGAAAAGAGTGGGCCAGAACAGCACGGTGGAAGGAGTTACTGTCAACATGGAGATGATGGATGCGCAAGAAGCCCGACCGCAAGACCTAATGACAGAAGGACGTGGGGAAGAAGCCTTGGTCTGTGAAAATGGAAGGCTGGAGAGCACAGTTCCCAACAGCCGGCGATTGTGCCGCAAGACAAGACTGACCGGAAACTTCTGAGATGAGAGGATGAACCGTGCTGAGAGCTTGCTAAGCAAGCAAAGAAAAGCCCAATGGACACCCTGCTGATGAGCAAGTGTGGGCGTTTGAGACCCTAGAGACCGTGCCCAAGGGGCAGGCTGTGCTCCTCTGAGCGCAAAGAGGATGCTGACACCCAGAGAGGGACTGAGACACAGAAAACATGAAACATAACGAGTATAAACACACACAGAGGTGGGAACTGCCCTGCCCGGCACACCCTAGCAACATGCTGTCAAGTAACCCACTCCCCTGTTGCCGGCCTGGAGGGGATTGCTCCCAAACAGCCCCTTTGCCT
Source organism: Laterallus jamaicensis coturniculus (assembly GCA_022605575.1). Classification (NCBI taxonomy): domain Eukaryota; kingdom Metazoa; phylum Chordata; class Aves; order Gruiformes; family Rallidae; genus Laterallus; species Laterallus jamaicensis. The sequence goes on from JAKCOX010000004.1 coordinate 84,904, forward strand.
ATGCTGACAAGCAGCCAATCCTGCCACCGCCACCACGTGCACCCCACCCTTCTCTTCTCCTCCCCTTCCCTCCCCAGCCCCAGTCCCTCCACTCAGCTCTCAAGTGACTAGAGAACTGCATCTGTCCTAGAAGGAAACGCATATGATCCCCTGCGTGGGCTGACTAAGACACGCTGGTGGTTGCCATCTCATTCTTCAGCATCTATAATAAAGATAAACAAACAACTAATCAAAACTGTGCAGGCAGGCAGTACTGTGCACCTCGATCCCGACCTCAACTCCCCCTTACCTTCTCAAACGGGATGTGGCAGTCCACTCGCTTGCTCCTTCCAGAGACGGACATGCAGGCAGCGATCACTTGTGTTTCCTACTGGGCTGAGAGACGCAAGAGTGCTGTTACGCTTGGAACTCACACGGACGGAGTTGCCTCCCCAGGAAATATCCGACTTCCCTCCTGGCTTTGCGGCTTCAGAAGAGGAAGCAAACACACACGTCAGTCTTGAAATAGCCAGGGCTGCCGACCCTCTCACCCCACCCAGACACTGGTAGAGCTGGATGGCACAAAACCGCATCCTGTGACATAACTGTGGAGGCCTGCCCGTCACCTGTGATGCTAAAACAACAACGTACAGTTTGACAGGATGCCTCTAAGACCGCTGTGTCAATGCGGCAGTCGCTCGCCTCACCGACGTCGGCTCGTGTGTTGGGATCCCGCTTGGCCCGTGGATTTGCGTGGAGTAGAACCAGAAATGCCTCGATGAGTCACAAGTGCTCACGGTTGCTCCAAGCCTCTCATGTCAGATGCCAGCCAGCCTCTGGTTGATGCTCCGCCTCTTCTGTAGGCCTTCAGCTCGGGGCCCATCCCTCACATCTGAAAAGCCCAAGCGAGTGGTCAAAGAGAGTCACACCTGATGCCAACCGATGCCTCGATGAGTCCGACGGTCAGTCATCTATACCTAAATAACCCAACACCCAGACAAAACGAGCCCCAGAGATCGAGCCTCACGTATATGATGGAAGGCACGTGTGATAGTCGACCTCCTCAACTGCCGTGCACACTGCTGCGCTGGGAAGGCTAGAAGATCGCTCCTGGAACCTGCCAAACACAATGGCAACAACTCTGTGAAAGCTGTCTGTGAGGAAAGACCCTACTGTCTTTGCCAAAATACCTGCCTGGGGCAACATTTTACCGCCACGCTGTAAAGCTCTAATATTGCCACACCTCCTCCCGGGGCAGGTCCGACCCAGAGACGGCACACAGACAGCAAACGTGACCCTGAAACACATGATGGCCAGGATGGATAAGAACAATGACCGTATCAGAGATGATGCTGTCAAAGAAGCCCGAAGGCACTGCAATAGTGCAAATGCATTAAGGTGGCACTGGAAGATGCGATGACTGTTGCCTGTAAGAGAAAGCAACAGGTGCACGAGAAGCCGCGCTTTAAGACCCAAGACCACTGAACATGAGGGGATGACCCCAGAGAAGACACATCTGTGCCAAACAAATGCTCGGTGGAGAGACTTCCTGTCCAAACTGCAACGTTGGACGTGCAAGAAGCCCGCCTTCAAGACCTAACGATGGAAGGATGCGGGGAAGAAGCTTCAGTCCGGGAAGAGAGATGGCTGCAGAGCACGGCTACCGACAGAGCCGACCATCGCGCTGCAAGACAAGACTGACCGCAAGCTTCTGACACGCGAGGATGAACTGCACCACCAGATTGCTAAGCGAGCGAAGGAGAGCCCAATGGGCGCTGTGCCTGCGAGCGAGTGTAGGCATTTGAGACCCTAGAGGCCATGGCCAAGGGGCACATTGCGCCCCTCTGAGTGCAAAGGGGATGCCGGCATCCAGAGAAGGACTAAGACACAGAAGATGCCACACAACACACACGCGCGCAGACATGAGCCAGACCTGCCCTCTCTGGCTCACCCTAACATCGTGCTGGTGAATAACCCGCCGGCCCAAAGGGGGACCGCTCATGGACAGCCCCTTCCCCCTACATCAGCTTTCATGGGCAAGTGACTTCACCGCTGCCTTCGCCCCACCCTTTTCCCCCTGCTCCCTCCACTCAGATCTCAGACCCCTGGGGATCCTTTGCCGGCCGGGGAAGAAGCAAGCCGCTCAATATGAGTGATAAAAGCAACTTCGTTGATTAGTTCTAAGTTAGCTCCTTTTATACATTGTGGCTAATATATGCCTATTAGTCAATCTATCATTGGTTATTTGTTAAGGGTTACATCATCATAAGCCTGCCTCTTGTTTTCAAGTTTCACATCCATGGCCTTGGACAAGCAAAAGAAAATTAATTGCAGCTCTATTTTGCAGCGTAGCATGGCGGACAGAATCAACATCAAGCAAAAGACTGAAAAGTGCAAGGGAAGTAGCATTTGTTTGTTTTGCTAGCCAACACCTCAACTTGTTTAGGTGATTGTGTGCAGCTGCTGCTGACACCCCTGGAGCGAGAAAAGATGCAGATATAATCTCTTCCAGTGACCAGAATGTTACCTGATCGTTGCATTCTTTGTTAAAAGCGTGTGTCTGCCTCCTGGTTCGGCGATGGTGACGGCTCATGTTAAATATCATAGTGGTGTTAGGCGTTAGCAGAGATAAGCGGCCAAGCGTGCATGGCCCCCCTCTTAGACGTGACGGGATACCTGGCCAAGCACGGTCTCCGCATCTCAGTAAATTACCAGGCGGTAGCTGCAAGGGATGGTTAGTAGATATTGAAATGTTAGGCGAAGTATAATTGCACCAGCTTGTAGCGTTGCGATAAACAGACAAGCTAGAATTTACATCGGTGGGCGAGCTTTGTTTCCTACGTGTATGGTTAAAATACAAGCATGCATCAGCCTTTACTGAACCTAGAAGCTCCAACTCCTGCGGTTCCTGAGGTGATACAGGAAGGTAACCAGCCCATCTATCCCATAAACGAAAAGCCATACTATAAAATGTGGCAATCTAAAAACTGCTAATTAGTTACACACACTGTTCACACCAAAGTGATTAATTAGTAATTATAACGAGTTTTGATAAGCATACCTTATAGCCAAACATTGTTAGTTTACCTTTAATGTCTAAAAGTTATCTGCACCCCTGCTGTGCTTTGGCCATCTCATTATGGCTGGTTCATGACATGTTCATTTACTTCCAAATACTTTCTCACAGCCCCTTGATTTAAGGGAGTCTGTACACCTGCTTTCAAGGCCACTATGTTTTGAAAAAGTGATTACCAAAACTTCTCAGCGTGAGTAATTTTGTTGTTTCATGGGAATTTCAAGGATACTGTCAGAGTCTGTGTTTTTGCGAGGAGAGCCAGGCTGCTAGCAGGCCTGCTGTCCCCCTTGACAAATTTTTCTCTTTTTGTATCTGCGCCACAAAACTGCTTTTAGAGGTTTCTGCAAGGGCCCTTTGCAGAAAGCTCAACAAGCATGGCAATAAATGTAAGATAAGTACCGAATTGTCAAATCCAATAATCCAAATTTGACCATTGACAATATACATCCTGAAATTTCCCACTCATGAAACCAATTCTGTTCGATCTCTTAATTTCTGAATGCTCACATGAATCGACTGAGAGTGGTCAGCCAGATTCCTGCAGCACATACCTTCCAAAATTTTCACAATTATGTCTGCGAGCCAGCAGCACAAATCAGCTGCTGCATGTTTCACAGAATCCGCATCTGTAGCTATGTGCCTTGATACCTTTGCTGTTGTATCTGTTTGTTTTGCCAATCAGGAATGTCAGAAGTGCAGATAACTTCAGCTTCACGTTTCCGTGCAGGCACCGATTGCAGCCTGTGACCTTAGGCTGTGCAGAAATCACTGTTTCTCTAATTTTTATTTACCACTAACACACTCATATTTAAGAGTATTCAAAACGTCCCGCAGCAAAACTCTGACTCCATTGTGGCTGCACTTGGAACACTTGACTTCAGTTACTGTGATCAGGATCCTGTCCTGGTTCATGCAAGCTTGATTTCTTCTGGATCCACAGCTTTATCTGCTTGGTTCCCATATCTGTAATGACATAGGCAGATCTCCTTTCCCAAGTTAGTACCTGTAACTTCATTTCACTAACATCTAACATGAACTTTTCGTACCTGTAACTTCATTTCACTAACATCTAACATGAACTTTTCTGTTCAAAACATACAGAGCCTCGTTTAATCAATCAGCTGGAGAGATGTCCTTCTCTCCCCCTTATTGTTTGTGAAGCAAACACTTGAGAGTTTGATTCATATGTTTTGCCATGGCTTTGTATTGTACAAGTTTTTTAGTTTCAGCAACCAACAAGTGGTATTGTCGTTAAAGCACTTTAGCAGATTGGTAAACAAAATTTCATGTAATTTCTGAGCTTGTGCAAAGCTGTCTGCTGTGGGAGCAGCCCCGGCCAGTGCAACCAGCCTGTCTGCTCTCTGATTTCTCCCTGCTAGACCTAGATGTAGTCAGTTAGCTCAGTGTGGCTGTGAATCTGAGTAACAGAATACTGATGTATAATACCACACAATGATCTAATCCAGTTAACATTTTTAAGTAACTTCTGAACATCATTTAACATGCCAACCCCAGTTTTGATTGCGATCCTCTGAGGTGTTACAGTACTTTTATCAATTTGTCAGTCCGAATATTTTCACACTGGCTTATTTTGAATTTTTCTATGGAGTAATCTGTAACCCCTTGCTTTTCAAATGCACTGTTAACTCATGAATCAAACTTTCACCGTCCAAGTTTTTTCCCACAATCAATATAGCAACCATATAATGATAAAAGATTAGATCAGTATGTGTTTCTCGTACTGGAGCAAACGCCCAGGCTACATAAGCCTGGCACATAGTTGCTGAATTTTTTCTGCCTTGTGGGAGCGTACCCAGTGACACCTTTTGAAAAGAAAAAAACCAATCTTTTTTTTTAAAAAAATTTTTTTTTTTTTTTGCTTGTTCCACAAACTTGTGGAAGGCTTTACATGACCCTTAGTCTGTTGCTCCCGTATTAAATCGTGTAAGTGGGCATTTTTTTTCTCAAGTAAGCAGCTATTGATCATTGTTTTCCAGGTTAACTTTTAATATGAGCTGCCCTTTTTCAATGTTCACTATATAAAATTCATTTTTGCTAAGTAACCAGCCTTGCTCTCAGTGGACAAACACAGCCCTGAACTTATAGCACATACAAACAAACAAACGCTGCAAACCAATTAATCAGACAAACAACATTTCAAGACACGAGTTGTCACATACAGCCGATATGGGTGGGAGGGTTGGGGTGTGGGGGGGGTGTGGGGGGGTGGTTCTCGGCCACTGCCTGCAGTGCTGTTCTCCCCCCGCCATAAACCACAGTGTGATCCCATTGTTCACCATGACTGAGCCCCAGGTGAGTGCTAGGACCCCATTCCTTCTACCTCCCACTGGCCCACTACTAACTCTCTCTGCCACCCGCTTTTTCCCCACACAAATCTTTCCCTGGTGATTTCCGTGATTGAGTAGGAATCAAAGTACCCTGATTTAGCTGTTTTTCCCATTCTCACGCCACCTTACGTGACCAAGCTCCTCGGAGCAGTCTGTGCAGAGTCTCTCGGGTGTCAGGAGACAGCGATAGATTGATGAGTGTCCCTGATCCGATGGTTGTTGAAGCTGATACTTGTCCATCTCCATAGGATTCTCTGTCCTTAGGTTTCTTGTCTGTGCTCATAGGTTCCTTGTCCATGGGGGCATCACTGTTCTGTGCCTGAATCGGTGATTCTCCGTCTTTGTAGTTTTCGGGTGGGGGCTCAAACCCTTTTACAACCGGGCATGCCATTGTCTGCTCTGCTTTGTTTTCCAGCTTTTCAAGGACAGGTTGAAGTTGTTGATGCTGGTTAACATTTTCAACTGCGCCATGGGGTGTTTTAGGCTCAGTAAAAGTCAGAGGCAGATAGATATTAAAGGCAGTCGGTTGTACGTTTGTTTTCACATTTTTTCTTTCCAAAGGCATCACAGTGGAGGGAGTGCAGACCGTGGTGGCAGATTTACGTGCACTACTCGCTCCCCTTCAGTTCCGACAGATTTACAACTTTGCTCTCATAACACAGCATTTTTACTTAGTCTAGTAACTGGGATAGGTGAAAAAGCACCCAGAAACAAAACCACATTCTCCGTAGTAGATTTTCTTTTTCTTTTTGAATCAGCTCTGTGGAACCCGTAATTGGTGTTAAAGCTGCAAAGGCTGAAGCGGCAGCAACGAGTTCCGCCTCTATTTCAGTTAAAGTTCTTTTACTTAATTTCCTGAGAATTGTTAACGACTTAGCTTCTTTCACCCCAACTGAGGGTTTGTCAAGGATTTAAATTCCTATAGCTTCCTAAGTAGGTAAATCAATGCTTTTCAGCAACACTGCGTCCAACCGCAAAAATTTTTGCCTTTCTGTGTCCACTCAGTTAACTCGTGAACTGTATGCGGGTTCTGAAAACAACCCTTGTCATACCCATAAACTAACAACCCCATTAATTCCTTCTTTAAATCTATACCCTTAACATTCCTTTTTCGTAAAGTATTTGTAAATAAATCATATGCCACTTGCCTATCCATTTGCAGACGTCCGCTTTTGCAGCTTTTCCAGGCTCCGGTGGCACGTATGGCCCAAAAACACCGATGTGATCTTTGGGGGCGCACTCCTCTATTTCAATTGATCTAGGTGCCGTCCTGGCTGCAAACAGTACCCAACTCCTACTTCTCCAACCGTGGTTGTAGTGGCCTGCTATCAGGTCCTTTACCGGACCTACACTCCGCTTTTGTAAAAAGCTTTGTAATAATTTGAGAGCTACCTCTGTTTCTATGACGTCTTCTGTTCATGGTGCGGCCGATCCCTGGGTAGTCTCGGTGCTGCGGACGGGAGCGTGTCCCCGGGCCGATCCCCACACTTTGTCGCCAGATCTTTTAATCCCGCCAATCGCCGCTTGATGGGTCCATCTCAGCCCCACCGGCCTCGGTCGGTTCCGGATCCCTGGTGCGTTGGTCTCAGGGTCCCTTCCCCGGTGCGTTGGTCTCAGGGTCCCTTCCCCGGTGCGTTGGTCTCAGGGTCCCTTCCCCGGTGCGTTGGTCTCAGGGTCCCTGTTCGGGGGCCAAATGCCGGTGGGGAAAGAAGCAAGCCTGCTCAATGTGAGTGATAAAAGCAACTTCATTTATTAGTTCTAAGTTAGCTCCTTTTATTCATTGTGGCTAACATATGCCTATTAGTCAATCTATTATTGGTTATTTGTTAAGGGTTACATCATCATAAGCCTGCCTCTTGTTTTCATTCTTGCAGTTCCTTCAACCAGTTCTTCCCGGATTCACTTGCTTCTTCTGAGGGCTGTCTTCGTTTAAGGTCGTCTCGACCTTGATCCTGATTGGTCGTGCCGTGCTTCTTCTGCTCTGCTTTAGTCTGCACTTCGTGCCTACGTGCACGTACTCCAACAGTTTCCCATCTCCCATTCCCTTCCCTTCACCGACCGCTCACAGCCTCCGCCAGTTACAGGTGCCCACGCCGAGGTTCCTGCCTGGGCTGTAAAACAAACAAGGGATGCCTAGAACTCACCTGCAATGCAACACCGGCCCACATGGCCCGAGTCGCCTCCCCTGGAAACGGCCCGCTTTCCTCCTCGCTTTGTGCCTTCAAAAGAGAAACAGGCACACACAAGTCTTAAACGTGGCACCGTGCCGCTGACCATTTCATCACACCAACGCAACCAGCCAACCTACTTCTCTTGTGTCCATGAGGGGCTTGCAGTGACCTCCAAACAAACAAAAAAAGCAATTGCTCGCCATGGCTCCATCGCACAGGGGTGGCCGCTCTGAGGCTTGGGACTGGCCTAGACAGCCCAAACAGGGTAGGCCTGTAAATGACTCCACAATGCCACTCCAGATGCCTAGGAACAGCTCAGCCGGCCTGCGTCACCTCCCTCAGCCCGCTCTCCTTCTTGCTTTGCGCCCTCAAAGAGACGCAGGCCCACCGATCTGGGCAGCTGCCACCACTGCTTCACACCTCAGACATAGACCCCTCAGCTCCCACCCTGAAGGGGCCATCTCCCTCTTTGAGGCTTTGTCCAGGACCTTCCAGTCCATTGTGCAGCCCACTCACCTTCTCCCTCAGTGCAGCCCCAGCCCAGTGATGACTCGACTCCTCCCCTACCTCATAACAGTCCCTCCACAGCTACTTATAGAAGAGCAGTAGGAGCCAACAGACCTTCCACAGGCAGACAGCCCCTTGCAGGAACAGGCCACCCCCATCAGCCTCACTGCTGGCACCTGGGGCTCCCTCCTGCCCTGGGTACTCAGCTGCAACCAGGCAGGGAAAAGGGGAGGGCACCACCACCTGATCCCTGTGATGGTTTCATTCTGGCTGGAAGCCAGATACCCACCAAAGCCCTTCACTCCCTTTCTCAGCTAGGCAGGAGAGAAAGTTTTTAATGGAGAGGCTTATGAGTCAAGTTAAAGACAAGCAGAGATCACTCAGCAAGTAACATCACAACTGAAACAGACTCAACACAGAATGAAGTCTTCTAATGTGTTCCCACCACCCCACCCCCCAAAGTTCCCACTGAAAGCAAAGCGGTATAATGGGAAATAAACCCAAATCTTAACACACCACCCCCCACATCTTCCTTCCTCCCAGGCTCAACTTTATTCACAGTTTCTCATGCTTTCTCCTCCCTCGCCTACACCCTCCTCCTCCACAGGTAGCACGGTTCCCCAGGAGCTGCAGTTCAGAGCCATACTTCATGTTTTGCAGACAACTCCTATCTTCTGTCTTCTGCCAAATTCCAGGCTACGCTTAGCTCTCAGGCAACAAGGTAACTGTATGCATCCTCAAGGAAGGGACACACAGGTCGCTGTGCAGGCAAACTGCGACATTCCTGTAGTTACTACATAATTCTTCTGCCTCTAGGATAAAGGAAAATAAACAGCAACAAAAAAAAAGAAAAAAGCTTCACAGCTCTTAGAATCCTACAGACAAGGAGAAAAAACCCAACAAAGCCATGGGGCCAGGGAGCTAGACTGAGAGAGGGAAAAAGAAAAAGGCAACAAATAACAGGGCAGAGACAGGAAATGACAGGGACTGACAGAGTGAAGAGGCAAGGGTCAGGGTCAGGCTACACAGACAAACACCAGCACAAACTGAACCACATAGCTACACACTATCAGGCAGAGGGGCCAAAGTAAGAAACGGGGATGGGGAGCTGGGGAGATAGAAGAAAGATAGGGAGGAAGGCAAAAAGCCACAGAGCAAAAAGCATAGCCATGCATGCAGAACTATGAGGGGGAGGAATTCTGAAAGGGTGTCACCTGGGAACCAGCACCAGGTAGATGGAGCAAAGATAAAATCAACCCAGCTACAGGAAAGGGAGGACAGGATTAACAAATTGGGGCCAAGCCCTGGTCAGTGAGAAATGGAGAAGCACAGAACATCACCAATACTATGTGGCACAGAGAGAGGATTCTAAAATAAAGGGACTGGGACACAGACTTAAAAAAAAAAAGAAAATGCAAACTAGTCACGGGCCACCAGCTGGAATTGCAGGTGAATTGCCTGGGCCACAGGACAGACAGCTGTGAACTTTGAAGACTGAGAGAAGGAGCTGACAGAAAGAGAGATAGAGTGACCAAGGAAAAAAATCCAACCAAGCTAAGGCAGAGAAAGCTAGAACTTAAGACCTGGGAGTAAGGAATGAGACAGAATCAGATACAGAAAATAAACAGATTAAGATACCCAAAAGAAGCCCCACAAAGCCCAAAAACCAAAGAAGCCACAAAAGACAATTAAAAACACCCACAAACCTCAGAGCTCACAAGAAAGGCCATAGAATCCTGTTACTCTAGGAACAATTAGGAAAACCATAAGCTGACCTGGAAGATACTACACCTTTGTTCCCCATTAGTTATAAGGAAAACTCTCTATGGACAAGATGCTTACTCTAACCTCTCTAGAAAAATCTCATCACTAGACCTGTTAGGAGAAGCAATACTCACAGCATATAGGGCAAAGCCAATGAAAACAAAAAATGAAGTCACACACACCTAGAATTAAAAAGCATAAAGAGTTACGTAGAATTAAGTCATCTTACAAACCACTGAAAATTCAAAACACCACCACCCAAAGCTACACATGAATGTACTTTCTATTACATACATACTGTTTAGCCTTGACTACTCCTGAAGCTCCTTACCTCAGAAATACCTCCCCAAACAGCCAAGCCAGCTCAGACGCACGTTCCCAAAAAGCCAAGCCCAATACAAAGCTCCATCTCCCAAAAGAAAGACAGAGCACTAACACCCAAGCAACCTTTCCAATGAGCAGGCTGACTAGGGCAAAGTCAGTTGCTTATATATCCCTGGCCCCACCCACCACCCTTCCCACAGTCCCCTAGGAAAGGGGAGGGTCCTGTCTGCAGATAATTCAAAGGCAGGTGTGGGTTTTCTCCCTTAATTTTATGGGCTGTAAAGTACCAAATGGAAGAAGAGAGTCTTGTTGAAAATGATTTCCACTTTTACTGCAACTGCGTCTTTTGTGTTGATGGTGCAATTTGGTGTGTAAGTAGCTTTAATTCTTCTGGGCTGTAGATAGAAAAAGATTAACTCCCTACTAAACTTTTTAGAAAAATAGCTAATTAAATACAGTAAAAATACTATCCTCGGTAATCATATGCTTTAGCTTTGTACAAAAAAAGCCTAAGTGCTATGTGGTTGTACTATGCTTCTAGCAAGACTATATGTACCACCTGACTTCTCCTAGTACTACATTTTGGATGAGGCTGTATGATAATACAGAAACAGATCTCTCAAGAGTCCCTTGTAAAGAATATCTCTATTTGTGAAGTAAATAGTTTAAATGGTCAACTAACCTTAACCCTCTCTCTGACCAATATCCTTAACAGAACTAAATGAGTCCCAAATGAGAGAAACCTGGTCATGACCTGAAAGCTCCCCAGGTAGCCTCCCATCAGGTTAGAACCTCAGGGCTTTTCCAGCCAAGGGAATAGTCCAAATTTTTCCTTACATAATTTTTAGGCTCTAGCAGCACCAACCAGGGAGAAGGGAAACAAGAACGAGAGAGAAAGTGGGAGCAGGACAAAAAGAAAATAGAGAGGGTAAAGGGAAGCCAAGAAAACCACAGCAGAATGGAAAAAAGATGGGCCAGGGCAGGAACTGCCCGGTATGTGAGAGGGAGCACAGGGTGTTCAGAACCAAGTTATGAAATGGTTGAGGATAGGGGGAAAGGGAGCAAGATCTTTTTCAGGAGTAATTGAAAGCCTGCAGTAAACCACTCAAAACCAGCAACATAACCAACCCTTGTGCTCGAGCAATCTGTGCTGTATGGACACCATAACTGCAAAAACTCCATCCAAAAACAACACCCCCCAGCATGCAGTGGCAAGTGCTGAGTGCCTCAGGACTACACCTCCTGGCGTGTCCCAGAGAACATATATGGCCAAAAGCCAGCCGTGTGCTCCATTGTACCACACTGCCCACATGCTGCAGAGGTGGCCAGCCATGCTTTCTCACCCTGCGGGGACACCTGTGCTAACAGGGCACACACCCCCACCCCCTGATCCAAGCAGCTGCTGCCACTGCTTCATGCCTCAAACATGGACCCCACTGCCCTCTTAGTGTCTTTCCCTGGGATCCTCTAGTCTATTGCACAGTCCCACTCACTTTTTCCTTGGGTGCAGCCACAGCCCCTTCACAGCCGGCCTGGGGTAGGGTAATAAGAGTCACCAGCCCTTCCATGGGCAGACCAGATCAACCTCATTACCAGCACCTGGGACTCTTCCAGCCCCGGCACACAGCTGCAGCCCAGCAGGGATATTAAGGGATGCCACTGCTTGTAATGCTTAAACCCTAGCTGGAGGCCAGATACCCACCAAAGTCCCTCTATCACTTCCCTTCATAGTTGGACAGGAGAGAAAATAAATATTGAGACTTTTACTTGTCAAGATAAGGACAGGCAGAGATCATTCAGCAAGCACCATCACTGGCAAAGCAGACTCAGCACTGAATAAAAAAAATGCTTCTACTTTGTTACCACCACCACCCCCAATCCTCCCCAAAGTACCCACTGAAAAGAGAGTAGGATAATGAGTGCACTATCATCCTCTCAGTAAGAGCCTCTTCCTAAAATTCAGCCTAAACCTCCCCCATAGCAGCTTCACACCATTCCCTTGGGTTCTATCACTGGTGACCAAAAAGAGGCTATCAGCTCCTGCCCCTTCACTCTCCCTTGTAAAGAAGCCATAAACCACAATGAGGTGTCGCCTTTTCTCCAGACTGAAAAAAAAATCAGGGATGGGCAGAAGGCAGTCAGAGATCTACTGCATGGCAGCAGGGCTACCAGTTCCTGACACCGGCAGGAAACCTCCACCACAACGCTTCTCTCCAGCTCTGCCTCTTCCTCCCCCACAGTGACACCTGCCTGATCCTTACCTGCTCAGATGCCTCAATGGTCCTGATCTGCAAAGCTTCCTGGCTTCCTATGGTTTAGCACATAGCCGACACAGGCACCGAGCTCCTGGCATCACATGCTGGTCTGCTCTCTCATGGGCAGCTCAGAGAGATCCTTCCTCGCTGCAGGGACTGGCCATCCTTTGCCAGAGGTGCCTGCCTGCAAGACCCCTTTGGATCCACTCCTTCATCAGCTGCCTCAGGCATATATGCCCGGGTAACCCCCTTTACAGTTGGAGCCCCTTCATGGACCAGGGCCAGCCCCTCAGCCTCATTGGCCATGCCTGGGGCTGCCCCAGCTGCAGCCCTATGGCACATCACCCAGCACATCACCCCTGCACCTGTCCACAGCCATGGGCTCTGCATCTGAGGGCTACAAACACATCCAGAGCTATCAGGAACACTTTACTCGATAGTGCACATCAATCCCAGCAGTGAGTAGGCCACAAGGCTCAATGCCCAGATGCAGCAAAAAATGGTCAGTGGGAGGAAGGATAGGGGGACCTAGAAAAGAGTTGTGGGACACGGAGACAGAAAGCTGGATGTGGCTAACATGATGGATTTAACCTGGTAGGGAGTTAAAACCACACAGACAGTTGCTGGTTTAAGTCCTCTCCAGTGAGATTGGTGAAGAGAATCAAAAAGAAAAGCATAAAACTTGTGGCTTAAGATAAAAACAGTTTAATAATAGGACAAAAAAATCAAGACAATAGTAATTATAAAAAAATATACAAGCAATACACAGCACAACTGTTCACCAGCCAGAGCCAATGCTCAGATAGTCCCGAGCTGCCTGCTCCCCTCAGTCATATTCAGAGTATGACATTATATGTTTGAAATATCCCTTTCGTCAGTTCCAGGCAGCTGTCATGGCCCTGTCCATTCCCAGCTTCTCAGGCGCCCCTAACCTTCTTGTAGCAAGCTGCTATGAGAATCTGAGGAATCCTTGAATGCAAGAAAGTCATCTCCCAGCTGCACATTCAAAGGCACCAGTGGAATATGGCACCTGACTGGCCCCGTGCGGGGTTGACGTGGGGTTCTGCAGGCTGCGCTGCGAGCGGATGAAGGCCTTTTACCAGGCGTTCTTGGGTTAAGGCCCGTCTCAGCTCCTGAAGAAAGCCAGCCAACAAAGACCTTCTCAATGGTTAACAAAAGGAACAGGAATCAAACAACGAGTTGCTGGGTTTAAGGTGCCGGGTCACCTCTGGTTTGAAAAACAGCACTGTACAGGTCGCTGTTCACACACTCATAGACAAAGTGAAAGACCTGGGCTTGCGGATGGCCGTGCAGCTTGACCTTCGTTTTCTGAGGGCAGGTATCCTCCATCAGTCGCTGCTGGGTGTCGTCAGCAAGAAGAAACGGGCTGCATTCTTCTGGCTCGGCTATCTTGAGCTCTTCAGTGCAGAGCTGACAGACGTCTTAGGCAGTGTTGCAGTGTCTCATCGCTCAGTTCTTCCCCCTCCATCCATGGTCAGTCTCCTGGAGTGCAACGGGAAGACTCTCACAAGAAAAGTCATGGAAACCCAAACCCCTGGCACCCTGAGACACCCCCCGAGAGCCCAAAGACTTCCCCAGGATGACCAAGACCCCCCCAGAAACACCTGGGACCATCCCAGGACCCCCCATGAGACTCCCCAAGACCCCTGGGCTCTCCCAAGGATCCACCAAGAATCCCCCCGAGACCCCCTTGCACCCTGAGACACACCCCCACCCCCCTCCCGAGACTCCCAAGAGACCAAGACCCCCAGGACCCTCGGAGAGACCCGCCCAGGACCCCCTGGAACCCTGAGACCCTCGCAGAGACTGCCAAGACCACCCCAGGACACCCGAGACGCCCCCAAAGACGCATGGGACCACCCCAGGACCCTCCCTGGCACTCGAGACCCCCAGAACCACCCCAAGACCGCCCCCCAGGACCCCTGGGCACCCTGAGACCCAACCAGAGACCCCCAGACCCAAAACAGGGCCCCCTCAGACCCCTCCCAGGACTCTCTGGTACCTTGAGACCACTCAGCGACACCTGGGACCCCCCCGAGACCCCCGGGACCACAGGAGACCCCCGGGACACCCCCCCCCCTCACCAACGCCACCCATGGCGGTTCCCTTCTTGGCGCCGCCTCCGCTGGCCGCCCGCAGCTTCGCTAGGGACCGGGCACCGCTGCCGCTGCCACCAGCGCCTCCTCCCGCGACCGCCTCCCGCTTGTATCCCGCCATCGCGCCGAGTCACATCAGGGAAGGGGCGTCGTGCATGCGCAGTGTGGCGGCGTGAAGCGGACTGAGGGCAGAAAGTACTGGCAAAGCGCGACATCCGGGTATCGATTGCAGCGCCAGCGCAAAAAGGGGAGCGAAGGATAGTAAGGGCAGAAAGTACTGGCAAAGCGTGACATCCGGGTAACAATTGGCCGCTTGCGCAGTGCCGGAGGAGAAGCAGTGTGAAGGGAAGAAGTGCTGGCAAAGCGCGAAATCCCCTCTTGGCGCCACCTCCGCCGGCCGCCCGCAGCTTCGCCGCGTCTTTGGGGCAGCGCTGAGCTGTACAGCCTGAGCCCTGCACTCTGGGGACAAACTGCACCGTGCAGCGCCAGTTTCAAGCTATTCACTGTCAGCACTACTCTCATCCGAACCAGGGAGTGAGGGGGGGGGGGGGCAAGTGGGGGGCTGAGAGACAAGGAGACAAAGAAAGAGGGTGCAGAGAAAAACAAAGACAGAACAGGCAGAGAGAGATACAGCCAAAGACATCAGGGGAAGAGCTAACTTTGATCTCCTCCGAAATCAAATAGGGGCTATCCCATGGGCTGCGCTGTTTGAAGGAATGGGAGCCTGCGAGTGCTGGCTAACATTCAAACAGCACTTCTTCCAAGCGCAGAATAGGTGCATCCCTTTGAGTAAGAAATCGGGTAAGAGAGGTAGAAGACCTGCGTGGATAAGCAGGGAACTTATGAGTAAACTCAAAGGGAAGCAGAAGACCTATAAACTGTTCAAACAGGGTCTGAGATCATGGGATGAATATAAGGATGTGGCCAGGGCCTGTAGGGATGCAACTAGGAGGGCTAAGGCCTGCTTAGAATTTAAGCTGGCAAGGGACATAAAGGACAATAAAAAGAGCTTTTTCAGGTATGTAAATAGTAAAAGGATGACCAGGGATAATGTAGATCCCTTGTTGAATGAGGCGGGAGTCCTGGTAATGGGAGATGGTGAGAAGGTGGAGATACTGAATGCCTTCTTTGCCTCGGTCTTTACTCCGAAGGCTTCTCGGGACCCACAGATCCCAGATGTAAGTAGGAGTGGTTGGGGAATGAATGGCTCCCCTCTAGTAGAGGTAGGGGTGGTCCAGGAGCGACTCAAAGGAATGGATGCACACAAATCCATGGGCCCGGATGGGATACACCCACGTGTGCTGAGAGAGCTGGCGGAGGTGATTGCGGAGCCGCTCTCTATCATCTTTGGTAGATCCTGGACTACAGGAGAAGTGCCTGAAGATTGGAGGATAGCCAATGTCACTCCAGACTTTAAAAAAGGCAAGAAGGAGGATCCTAGTAACTATAGGCCAGTCAGCCTCACTTCTGTCCCTGGAAAAGTGATGGAACAGCTTGTTTTGGATGCCATCTCCAAACAACTGGAAGAGAAGAAGGTCATGAGGAGTAGTCAGCATGGATTCACCAAGGGGAGATCGTGCTCGACCAATCTCATAGCCTTCTATGATGTCATTACCAACTGGGTGGATGGAGGGAGAGCAGTGGATGTCATCTACCTTGACTTCAGCAAGGCTTTTGATACTGTCTCCCATGACATCCTGATAGGAAAGCTGAGGGCACAAGGGATAGACGAGTGGACAGTGAGGTGGGTTGAGAACTGGCTGTCAGACCGGGCTCAGAGGGTCGTGATCAGTGGAGTAGAATCTGAATGGAGGCCTGTGACCAGTGGTGTCCCCAGGGCTCGGTGTTGGGTCCGGTCCTGTTTAATATCTTCATTGACGACCTTGATGAGGGAATATCATCCACCCTCAGCAAGTGCTGATGATACAAAGCTGGGAGGGGTGGCTGACACACAGGAACACTGTGCTGCCATTCAGCGAGACCTGGATAGGCTGGAGAGCTGGGCTTGGAGAAATCTAATGAAATTCAACAAGTGCAAGTGTAAAGTCTTGCACCTGGGGAGGAATAACCGACTGTATCAGGACAGGCTGGGGGATGACCTGTTGGAAAAGAGCTCTGTGGAGAAGGACCTGGGGGTCCTGGTTGATGACAGATTGGCTATGAGCCAGCAGTGTGCCCTGGTGGCCAAGAGAGCCAATGGGATCCTGGGATGCATCAGGAAGAGTGTGTCCAGCAGGTCGAAGGAAGTGATCCTCCCCCTCTACTCTGCGTTGGTCAGGCCCCACCTGGAATACTGTGTCCAGTTCTGGGCTCCCTGGGATAAAAAAGACAGGGACCTTCTGGAGAGAGTCCAGAGAAGGGCGACTAAGATGATTAGGGGTCTGGAACATCTCCCCTATGAGGAAAGGCTGAGTGAGCTGGGTCTGTTCAGCCTAGAAAAAAGAAGACTTAGGGCGGACCTAATTAGTGTTTACAAATACCTTAGACATGGGTGGCAGGGGGAATTGGCCAGCCCCTTTTCAGTGGTCTTTGGGGACAGGACTAGGGGCAATGGCTGTAAGTTTGAGCATAGGAAGTTCCGCACCAACATGGGGAAGAACTTTTTCACAGTGAGGGTGACAGAGCACTGGAATAGGCTGCCCAGGGAGGTGGTGGAGTCTCCTTCTCTGGAGATATTCAAGTCTCGTCTGGACGCCTATCTGTGTAACATGAGATAGGGAGCCTGCTTTGGCAGGGGGGTTGGACCCGATGATCTCTTGAGGTCCCTTCCAACCCCTAAGATTCTGTGATTCTGTGGGAAAGAAACACACAGACACAGATGATGGAGAGACAGACAGACAAATGACAGGGGCAGACAAAGACAGATAAACAGAGGGAGAGGAGGAGACAGTCTGACTACTAAAAATAAATCAGCAAAGTCACACAAAAATTTGACAGCAAACACAGTGCACAACATACTTCATAAAAGTATAGACATAATCTTCATCATCTCTTTATTGTTTAAATTTTATACTTGATAACCGACTCCTAAGAGGCTTCTAAACACTATTAGCTGTCATATCCAATGCTGCTACAACACACATGCACATCAACGTACCATTTTTTACTTTGGGCCAACACATGTGATTATCTTCCTTGACGTGGACATATTTTCATACAAACTGACATCACTGACTGGATTCTTTCCGTTAACCCCCAGAAGCAGCGAGAGCTCCGCCGACCTGGATACATTCTCAACAGCTGTTGCACCGGCACTTAAGAAAAAGAGAAATTTAGTAATGAAAATCCCCATGTGACCCAAAATAAATCTACGGTGTTCGCTACCTCTAAATCCAATTGACCCCACCGACATTGCAATCCAATCCTCCGAAGCGAGGACCGCCTGGCGCCCTGAGGCCCTCACAGAGACTCCTCCCCAGAGACAACAGGGATCACTCCAGGACCCCCCCATGAGACTCCTCAAGACCCCTGGGCTCTCCCAAGGATCCCCCAAGAATCCCCCAGAGATGCCCGGGACCCCCCGAGACCCCTCCAGGAACCCCTAGCACCCTGAAACGCTCCCAGAGACCACCCCAAGACACCCTGAGACACCCCCCCAGGACCCCCTGGAACCCTGAGACCCTCACAGACACCCCCAAGAACAGCCCAGGATGCCCGACAAGCCCCCAGAGACCCCCGGGACCACCCCAAGACCCATACCCAGGACTCCCTGGCACCCTGAGACCACCCCGAGTCACCCGGGACCATGCCAGGACCCCCATGAGACCTGCACCCACAACCCCCTGGCACCCTGAGACACCCCTAGACACCCCCCAGGACCAAAACAGGACCCCATGAGACCACCCCCAGAATGCCCTGGAAACCTGAGACCACCCTGAGACACCCGGGGCCTCCCCAGGACCCCCTGAGACCCCCACCCACGACCCCCTGGCACCCTGAGACCCCACCAGAGGCCCTCCAGGACTAAAACAGGACCCCATGAAACCAGCCCCAGGACACCCTGGCTCGTTGAGACCACCCCGAGGCACCCAGGACCACCCCAAGACCCCCTGAGGCACCCACCCACGATCCACAGGCACCCTGAGACACCCCTAGACACCACCCAGGACCAAAACAGGACCCCATGAGACCACCCCCAGGATGCCCTGGAAACCTGAGACCACCCTGAGACACCCAGGGCCTCCCCAGGACCACCTGAGACCCACACCCACGACCCCCTGGCACCCTGAGACCCCACCACAGACCCCCAGGACCAAAACAGGACCCCATGAAACCAGCCCCAGGACACCCTGGCTCCCTGAGACCACCCCGAGGCACCCAGGACCACCGCAAGACCCCCTGAGGCACCCACCCACGATCCCCTGGCACCCTGAGACACCCGGGACCACCCCAGGACGCCCTGAGACCGCCACTCACCACCCCCTGGCACCCTGGGACACCCCCGAGACCACCCCGAGAGCCCCGGGCCCCCCCCACTCACCAGCGCCGCCCAGAGCGGTTCCCCTCTTAGCGCAGCCTCCGCCGGCCACCCGCAGCTTCGCCGCGGCAGGCGGGGAGCGGAGGAAGAAGCGGGAGGAGTGGCCCGGGCGGACGGGAGAGCGGACGGCAGGGCGGGGGGGGTGGAGGGGGGGGGGGAGGGCGCATGCGCAGTGCCGGAGGGGAAGCAGGGTCAAGGGAAGAAGTGCTGGCAAAGCGCGATGTCCCCTCTTGGCGCCGCCTCCGCCGGCCGCCCGCAGCTTCGCCGCGTCAGGCGGGGAGCGGGGGAGGCAGCGGGGAGAGCGGCCGGGGAGGGCCCGGGGGTCGTTGCCGCCGCCTCCTCCCGACTCCATCTCCCGCCCGCGGCCGCCCGCCAGCTCCCGCAGCGTGCCCTCAGAGAGGCAGCAGCGCTCTGCCGCTCCGTCTGCGTCTCCCAGCCGCAGAACCGCGGCGTATCTGCAAGGCAGCAGCACGCAGCGCGTTTCGTGTGCACCGCCGCAGGCACGCGGCGGGTCCGCACGCAGGCACAACGCAGCGGCTTTCGTGCTCGGCGGCACCCGGCCGCAGTACCGCGGCGTGTCCGCCAGGCGGCAGCACCGAGCGGACAGCGCGCGACCTACCGCGCGTGCGCCGCCAGCTACCTGCAGGTGTCGACTCTTTCTCCAGGCGCATGCGCAGGGTACACTTCCCAGCATTCCGCGGGGCATCACATCGCCCCAAAGCGCATGTGCGGGATTCTCCGGGAAGCTTCTATGCACGCTACTGCGCATGCTCCTCGGTCCTCCGGCGCTACCGCGGCACTGTTGCTAGGCAACGGCCGCACGGAGGTTTACAGCGCTCGGCCGCGCGCGCTCCACGCACAGCGAGTCCAGCTTCTCCTACTGCCCGGCTTCGGAACGGGCTGGGGGGCACCCCGGGAGCTGGAAGGGGACAGGGCACCTCACCCAAACTAAGCAGAGGGCTACTCCATACCAGTGACAGCATAAAGGGAGGCTTTCGGGCGGGCGGGGGGGGCTGGAGCGCACAAGACCCACCGGTCGATAACATGGCCCCGCGAGCGCCAGAATCAAAATGCCCGGCTCTTTTTGGGCAGTAGTCGGGGACCGTTAAGATTGTTAGGCGGCTTCTGACATCCCAGTTGTAATTTCTATGGTATTTCAGAGGTAAAATGTCCACCCAAGGACTTCTGACCATTGAGACGAAAGGAAACTATTGTTTCAGAGGTTAAATGGCAGACGCGCGACCTCAGGTCACAGAGACTAAAATCTCTATGGTCTTTCGGCGGTAAAATGGCCGTCGGAGGACTCGGGGTCATAGAGACGAGGAACTCTATGCTATTTCGGCGGTAAAATGGCCGCCGGAGGACTCGGGGTCATAGAGACGAAAACTTTATGGTCTTTCGGCGGTAAAATGGCCACTGGAGGACTTGGGATCATAGAGACGAGAACTTTATGGTCTTTCGGCGGTAAAATGGCCGCCGGGGGACTTGAGGTCATAGAGACGAGAACTTTATGGTCCTTCGGCGGTAAAATGGCCGCCGGAGGACTTGAGGCCATCGAGACTAAAACATCTATGGTCTTTCGGCGCTAAAATGGCCCCTGGAGGACTTGAGGTCATAGAGATGGCGTTTGGGTCAGGGTTTTTGATAGCGATGTCCTTGGCGGTATTGTGAGCACAGAGACGGCGTTTTATTTCTTGGGTTTTATTGTTTGTGGGGCACCGCCCAGCCCCGCCCGCCCTCGCCAGCCCCGCCAACCCCCGCCAGCTCCGCCCACCCCTAGCCCCGCCCATCCCCGCCCGCCCCGCCCGCCCTGCTGTTCTCTATCCGGTCCGACACAGCCCCGCCCGTCACACCGCCCCGCCCCAGCGGCCGCAGCTCCGCCCAATCGCGCCTTGCCCTTTCAATCCGGGCCCGCCCCCCTCCCGCTCCGCGTCCCGGCCGCCTCCGTCCCCCGAAGGCCGCGATCCCGCCGCAGCCGGTTCGGGAGTCTTGGCGCCCTCGCCCCGGAGGCCGGCGTTGGTGTGCCAGTGCGGGGGCGCCGCATCGCGGTCGCTGCCAGTTCCCGATCAAGCCCCCGAGCCGGGAAGCATCTCAGATCGCGTCGGCCGGGCCCGGCCGCCGCTTGTACCCGCGCAGCCGCGGGAGCCGAGATCGGGCGGGACCACTCGGGCAGGGGCCCGGGGCCCCGCGGTGCTGAGCTCGAAGCAGCGACGAAGCAGCGGCGACAGCTGAGCTCGGCTCTGTGAGGAGCTCGCCCCTTCCTCCCTTCCTTTCCGGCTCCCGGCCGCTTCCGCCCGGCCCGGCCCGGCTCCGTAGCTGCCCTGGCGCCCCCGCCCCGAGGCCTGGAACACCTCCTCGAGAGAGGGCGGGGTTGCGGGACCCAACAGGAGCGAAGGAACGGAGACTCCACCGCCCCGGGGCCCCTCGGGCTGGGGCGGTCCCAGCTCTGGGACAGAGCGGGGCCGGATTGAAACATCGGGCCGGGATTGGGCACAGCCAAACCGACAGGGCGAGCTGGAGTGCGCGGAGCGGAGACGGGATTGAAACGATGGGCGGGGACTGGACGGAGCGGCGACGGCGGGGCGCGGGGACGGGATTGAAAAGGAATTACGTGATTGGTCCAGAGCGGAAGATTGGCGCGGCAGCGATAGGCGGCCGGAGAGCCGGCGGGCGTGGCCAGGTCCTTTAAAAGGGGCGGCGGGTCCCAGCGACGTCAGTGACAGCGAGGAGGGGTGGTTACTGTTGCCGTGCCGGGGGCTCCGGAGCGTTGGTGAGCCTGGACGGGGAGCTCGGGGAGAGGGGCGGCGCCGCCGCCGCAGGACTCGCGTATTGGGGTGGGGGTGTGAGCGAGGGGTGTTGGATTCGGCTTGAACCTGGGCGAGCTGTGTATCGCGGCGAGGGGTGCGGCAGCGGGGTCCGGCCCTGTCCTGGGGGCCGCTTCCCTCTCACGTAGCTGAGCCGCGGGCACAGGCTGAAGAGGCACCGGCCGCGACAGGCGCGGAACGCGAGGGGCCGGAGCCCCAGTGCGGGTCGGGGGGCCGGGATCGGCCCGCCGCGGGGGTTGCCGCGAGCGGCATCTTGGAGCTTGGAATACCGACTCGTGACGGCAATAAAGGTGTGAGTGTGAAACCCGCCGTGTGTCCCGATGGCTCAAAGACACCCAGAGCACTGAAGGGAAATAGACTCTGTCCCGGGGGTGCCACTGCCCCCGGTGTCGCGGGGCCGGCTCCGCCCAGGGGGCGGTGTCCTCAGTTCCCAAACACTCCCGGGCCCTGGGGTGCGTGCCCACCCCCCAATCCCCCTAGGAGCCGGAGGAGGAGCCCCGGGGTGCCTCTAGCTCCGCAGAGACATAAGCGCTGTGTGTCGGCTGAGGCTCAGCACCAGCCTTGGGAGAGGACCAGCTGGAGGCCCAGCTGATGTTCCCCCTCCCCAGCTGCTGCTACTGCTCAGAGGGGCCTGGGGGGGATAGGGTGTGTGTCAGGACCGTGGGACCCTCAGTGCAGGTGGGGCTCCAGGCACGGGCCTGCATCGGCAGCCGAGGCTGGGGACCGACACCGCGGGGGATCGCAGCAGCCGGGCAGGGGGGCTGTGACTGATGACAATGATTGATTTATGGCCTTGTCAGCAGCCCCCGCTGCTGCCGGGAGAAGGCGGAGGCAGAGGGAAGATGTAGAGCTGGAGCTGAGATAGGCACTGCAAAGCTGGAGCTGAAACAACGCTGAGCTGGAGCTGGAATAAAGTCAGTGGGGCTGGAATAAACAGGGGGTGGGGGGCGAGGGGCTGGAAGAAAGGGGGGAGCAGTAGTATGGGTCTTGGAAAGCAGCTGGAATCACATGGGGCAAGAATAAAGACTCTGGGGCTGGAAATAAAGGCTGTTGATGTGGGAAAGGAGCTGAAATCACTTGGGGTTGGGACCGTGAATAAAGATGCTGGGGTCGGGAATTAAGATGCCGGGACTCGAATGAATGCTGCAGGGTTTGAAAAGGAGCTGAAATCACTTGAGGCTGGAAATAAAGACACTGGGGCTGGAATGAACGCTGTGGAGTTTGGAAAGGAACTGAAATCACCTGGGGCTAGAAATAAAGATACTGGAGCTGAAATGATTGCTGTGGGATTCAGAAAGGAGCTAAAAATCACTCCAGGCAGGAATAAAAACCGTTGGACTGGAAATAAAAACTGCAGAGTTGGAATAATGGTTGTTGGTGTGGGAAAGGAGCTGAAGTCACAGCTGCGGGGCTGGAGCTGAGACATGACAGAGCTGGAGCTGAATAATGGCTGTGGCTGGAGCCAAAGCACTGGACCTGGGGCAGGAATCAAAACTATAGGGCTGCAATAAAGATTGTCTGTGTGGGAAAGGTGCTGAAATCACTGGAGCTGGGAATAAAGACACAGGCCGGGAATAAAAAACTTAGGGCTGGAATAAAGGGTGTTGGTGTGGGAAAGGAGCTGAAATCACTTGGGGATGGGAATAAAGACTGCGAATAAAGGGGTTGGCAGTGTGAATAAAGATGCTGGGGCCGAAATGATTGCTGTGGGATTCAGAGAGGATCTGAAATCACTCTGGGCAGGAATAAAAGACTGTTGGGCTGGAAATA
Source organism: Laterallus jamaicensis coturniculus (assembly GCA_022605575.1). Classification (NCBI taxonomy): domain Eukaryota; kingdom Metazoa; phylum Chordata; class Aves; order Gruiformes; family Rallidae; genus Laterallus; species Laterallus jamaicensis. The sequence goes on from JAKCOX010000004.1 coordinate 108,517, forward strand.
AAAACTGCAGAGCTGAAATAAAGACGGTTGTGGGAAAGGAGCTGAAATCGGCTGCGGGGCTGGAGCTGGACCTGAATATTGGGTGTGGCTGGAGATGAAACACCAAACCTGCAGCAGGAATCAAAACTATAAGGTTGTTTGTGTGGGAAATCACTCGGGGCTGGAATAAGATGGTGGAGTTGGAATAAAGATGGTTGGGGCTGCAATAAGGACTGTGGGGCTGGAAATAAAAACTGCAGAGCTGGAATAAAGGTGGTTGGTGTGGGAGAGGAGCTGAAATCACAGCTGTGGGGCTGGAGCAGAGACACGATGGAGCTGGACCTGAATATTGGCTGTGGGTGGAGGCAAAACACCAAACCTGGGGCTGGAATAAAGACCATGGGGCTGGGATAAAGCCTGGGATTAGAAAGCAGCTGAAATCACTCAGGGTTGGAGCTGAAATCTCAGAGCTGGAATAAAGACGATGGGGCTGGGTCTGAAATTATTGGTGTGGGGCTTGGAAAGAAGCTGAAGTCACACAAGACCTGGGCTTGCGAGCCTTCGTTTTCTGAGGGCAGGTATCCTCCGTCAGTCGCTGCTGGCTGTTGTCCACAAGAAGAAACGGGCTGCACTCTTCTGGCTCGACCATCTTGAACTTTTCAGTGCAGAGCTGACAGACGTCTTCAGCAGTGTTGCACTGTCTCACCAGTCAGGTCAGCCCTCTGCATCCACGGTCAACTTCCTGGAGCGCAATGGGAAGAAGGTAGCTCTGTAGAACGAGAAAACACACGTCAGCAGCTCGAAAACCTGTTGCAGTTTTGCATAGCTGGGCTTTAATGGAGAACAGGGATGCTGCCGAGATGGCTTCTGCAAGCAGCAGCCAGAAGCTCTCCGCAGGGCCCAGAAAGTCAATGTCAGCTGATTCAAGGCCAGAGTTGTTGCTGACCAAGGCAAAGCCAATCTGCAAGTAACATCATGGGAAAAACAGACTCAATTCAAAATAAAAAAATGCATCTAATTTATTAGCACCACCCCCCCACCAAGGAAGTACCCACTGATAATGAGTCAGGCAATGAGAAATAAAACCAAATTTTAAAACACTTCCTCCCACCACTCCCTTTGTCCCAGGTTCAACTTTACTCATGGTTGTTTTCCCTTTCTCCACCCACACCTCCCTGACACACACACCCCACCACACAGGGGGAGATGGGGAACGGGGGTTTCAGTCGGTTACACATGAGTTGTCTCTGCTGGTTCTTCCTTCTTAGGGGAGCATTCCTCACACTCTTCCCCTGCTTCAGTGTGGGGTTCCACCTACGACAAACAGCTCTCCTTGAACTTCTCCAGCAGGAGTCCTTTCCCATGGGGCTTCAGCTCTTTACCAACGGCCCCAGTGTGGGTTACTTTTATGGGATGCAGAACTTTAGGACCAGACTGTTCCAGCCTGGTTAGCCCAGTCACAAGTCCCCCAGCAAACCTGCCTTGGCATGGTCCCCTCTCTCCATGGGCTGTAGGTCCTACCAGGAGCTTGCTTCTACACGGGCTTCCTACTGGGTCCTTCAAGTGTCTTCACCTGCTCCAGACTGTCCTCCTCTGTAGGCTGCAGCAGAATCATTGCTCCCCACCATCCTCCATGGGCTGCAAGGGGACAGCCTGCTTCACCATGGCCTTCTCAGAGGCTGCAGGGTACCCTCCCCTCCAGCACCAGAGCAACTCCTCCACCCTTCTTCACTGACCTTGGTGTCTGCAGCTTCTCACATCTTCTTAATCCCTTCTCTGGTGGCAAAAAACAGCTGCTTGGGTTTTTTTCCTTCTTAAATGTCATAGAACATACTGAGTTGGAGTACAACTTATCCCAGAGACTCTATGACCATCACCAATGGGCTCAGCATTGGTCAGCAGCATGTCTGTCCTTGAGCTGGCTGGTGTTGGTTCTGTCAGAACTGAGAGCTTCTTGTAGCTTCTAGCAGAAGGCACCCTGTTTCCCCCCACCCCACCAACATCACTTAAACCTTGCCAGGCAAACTCTCAACACCCTTTCCCCTGCCCTCCCTCAAAGACCTCCACCTGGGGCAAAGGAAATACAAACCCAGCCAAGAGGGACGTGGAGGCAGGCAGCAATATTCAGTCACACACAGAACCAGTCCCAGGAGCAACTCTGTGCCAGTGCTCAAGGCCTGCCCTGGGACACCTCAGTACTCGCTCCCAGTTGGTCCAGCATGGTCCTCAATAGATGAGCTGCCATGCCAAGGTGGAGGCTGCCACCAAAACCAGAAGAGTGCAGAATGCTAAGAGGAGGAAAGTGGCTGCCAGTGTGACAGCAGGACTGTAATGAGAAAGTGGAAGGCAGGAAATGGGGTGTCCAGAAAAAGACAGGGACAGTGAGCCTGGCAGAGGTGGAGAAAAAAGCAGCAGGCAGAGGGGAAGAGAGGCAGTGGAAAGAGGGATGGGGGCAGTGACCCAAAAACAAGGACTGGGAGCAGGACAGATATACAGAAAACATCCGGGTGAGCAGCCCTGCAGACAAGAAGGAACAAAAACAGGGCCAGGACTGAGAAGTCCAGTAAGAACTGGTAACACGGGGTGCAGGACAGAGCAACAGGAGAGGGAGGGGAGCAGGGAGAAGGAGAGATAAAAGGATAGAGCAAAAGAGGGAACAAGGACCAAGGAGCAGGACTGTAGGAAAGAATGAGTAAAAAAAAAAAGAAGGGTGGTGAGCAGGACAGAGGGATAGAGAGACAAAGAGGGAGACGAGGACAGAAAGAGACAATTAATCCAGGCGGGGGGAGCAAAAGGCAGGCAAGGAGCAGAGACACCCCCAGGATGCCCTGGAAACCTGAGACCACCCCGAGAAACCCGGGGCCTCCCCAGGACCCCCTGAGACCCCCACCCACGACCCCCTGGCACCCTGAGACCCCACCAGAGACCCCCAGGACCAAAACAGGACCCCATGAAACCAGCCCCAGGACACCCCGGCTCCCTGAGACCACCCCGAGGCACCCAGGACCACCCCAAGACCCCCTGAGGCACCCACCCACGATCCGCAGGCACCCTGAGACACCCGGGACCACCCCAGGACGCCCTGAGACCGCCACCCACCACCCCCTGGCACCCTGGGACACCCCCGAGACCACCCCGAGAGCCCCGGGCCCCCCCCACTCACCAGCGCCGCCCAGAGCGGTTCCCCTCTTAGCGCAGCCTCCGCCGGCCACCCGCAGCTTCGCCGCGGCAGGCGGGGAGCGGAGGAAGAAGCGGGAGGAGTGGCCCGGGCGGACGGGAGAGCGGACGGCAGGGCGGGGGGGTGGAGGGGAGGGGAGGGCGGACGGGAGGAGAGGGCGCATGCGCAGTGCCGGAGGGGAAGCAGGGTCAAGGGAAGACGTGCTGGCAAAGCGCGATGTCCCCTCTTGGCGCCGCCTCCGCCGGCCGCCCGCAGCTTCGCCGCGTCAGGCGGGGAGCGGGGGAGGCAGCGGGGAGAGCGGCCGGGGAGGGCCCGGGGGTCGTTGCCGCCGCCTCCTCCCGACCCCATCTCCCGCCCGCGGCCGCCCGCCAGCTCCCGCAGCGTGCCCTCAGAGAGGCAGCAGCGCTCTGCCGCTCCGTCTGCGTCTCCCAGCCGCAGAACCGCGGCGTATCTGCAAGGCAGCAGCACGCAGCGCGTTTCGTGTGCACCGCCGCAGGCACGCGGCGGGTCCGCACGCAGGCACAACGCAGCGGCTTTCGTGCTCGGCGGCACCCGGCCGCAGTACCGCGGCGTGTCCGCCAGGCGGCAGCACCGAGCGGACAGCGCGCGACCTACTGCGCGTGCGCCGCCAGCTACCTGCAGGTGTCGACTCACCCGCCAGGCGCATGCGCAGGGTACACTTCCCAGCATTCCGCGGGGCACCACATCGCCCGAAGGCGCATGTGCGGGATACTCCGGGAAGCTTCTATGCGCGCTACTGCGCATGCTCCTCGGTCCTCCGGCGCTACCGCGGCACAGTTGCTAGGCAACGGCTGCGCGCTCCACGCACAGCGAGTCCAGCGCCGCAGCAGAACGCGGCGCGGAGCCTGGCGGGACGGTTCTGTCCCCGGCTGCGCTCGGCGTTACGGCGAGAGCGCTGTGGGTGACATGTCGGAGAAGGGAGACTTCGACCACCACATGGTTCATCAGCAAGTCCCAATTTTATTCGAGCAAGCCGTGGTTAAATACACTGCTTAATTAGCTCACGCGTATTGCAGAAGTCAAGCTCACCATTGGTCACGCAGACAGATGCCGGCCCGGCCCCTCTCTGTTCTGTTTCCACATTCCTGAAGTTTAAACATCCTTTTATCGCATCCTGCAGGTGTCCGAGCACCAGCAATATCCAGTTAGTGCTAGCTACTGGGTCAAGCTGACCTCGAGCTAACACTTACCCTGCTCACACCACCTCAAGCAAATCCAGGCTGCCGCGTCCCTCCTCTGGTAGCCAGCACTGAGCCAGGCTCTCCACACATGAGTCCTGGCAAGACATCTCATGTTGAGTCATCTGGACCTCTTGGATTTTACAGGTAGAGTGACTGAGATTTTATAGTCACCTACCGCGGTTAAAGGGACCTGATCTCTGAAAGGTGCCAAGCATTATCTTTTTAAAACAAATTGCAGCACTGGGATTTTTGCACTGGTGACTTTAAGCTGGTTTACAGCAATAAATCACCAGTCATCTCTGAAAACTCTCATCCTGTGTGAGGTCTGTAGGTTTCTATCTGCTTCACAGCTACTCACAACTCCCTGTTGCTGTGACTCAACAGCAGGAGTGTTTCTGCACTTCTGTGGCTGGCCTAGAGCTACACTGGTCATTGTATTTTTGTCAGTTCACATCTAGACAGCCGCCTTGGCTCTGATATGTTTTGATGACTTGATGTCAGCTCTGAGCTCCGCACAGGCTAGCGCTTGTCCTGAGCTTCCTGTGAACAGGAAGGTGTTGGCTGTGAAGTTGTTAGGGGGCTTCTGATGTTCTGCCAGCCTCTTTGCTTGCTAATGAGCTGTCCCTGCTGCTTTTTATCTCTTGCAGTTAGCTGGACTAGACAACAATTTTCTCTGGAAAAAATAAACACACTCTTACCCTCCTACTTCTTGCATGTGTTCTTGCATGGACTTCCTATTTTCCAGTGATCCCAGGACATTTGTAGCTGATCCAGTGTTTAGATGTCTTCTGTATCAGGGGGTTGTGTCAGCAGAATTTCTTTAAAAAACTCGAAAAGCGGTGTCTTTAAATTTAACCTGGATATCCCATTCCACCTGCTTAGTTAATTGAACATGGGAATCTCAAAAGTCCACTTTATAGAGGTAAACTCTTCAACCAGGTTTCAGAATTTAGTGGTATGGTGTAATCTGCTTGCCTAAAGAAAGTGTTATTGGGAATTAAATACATTTTAGTTACTGAACAGCTCCTGTAATGAAAATGTGGGAGTTTTTGCACAAAGCAGGAAAGAAAAAGCAAAGCAAAATAGCAAAGCCTTTTTAGTTGTTGTTTTAGTAGCATAGAGCAAATAAACTTTTAACATGACTGCATGCACTGATAAGACTCATCATTAACTAAACTAGTTTCACTGCAGGAACTTCATTGCATCCATTTCAGACTATTGATTTGTGATCTCTTCCTTTTTCAGAGTCTGTTTTAGGTTAAAAATATACTGAAACATTACTTCCTCACCCAAGGATATGATGAAAATAGGATTACTGCAGAGTTTTTGAGGAAAAGATCTGATTGAGTGTTTAGACACTTGAAGTGGGCTCATTAAATTAAAGGTTACACAAACCCCAGACCCCATTAAAGCAACCCACCCAAACCCCCGAGCTGACAAAAACAGAAAAAAAAAAAAAATCATCAGCCTTACCAACCCTCTTTGCTCATTTTCTGAAAGGAGCCTGAACTAGCAAGACTAACAACACATTTTAATCCTGAACTGGGCTCTCTCTCGTCTTTCTCTTCCCACCCACCGGGTTCTGCCAAGACCAACAGGCACAAACACGGACCCAGACAGCCATACGTCCAGCTCAGATAAAGGCGCCGGAATCCCCAGCCCCGGGGTTACATGCCGCCTTCTCACGGGGAACACGAGCTCCCGAGCTCTCACCTGTAGCAGGGAAAGAAGAGAAACCACTCAGACTTTCAATGCAATGCTCTAAAGCCAGCCAGAGATTCATTCCTGCATCCTCAATGTTAAAATCACACGTGGAATTACAGAATTCTTTATCCTTCAAAAAATATCTCAAAAGGGGACCCTGACAGTCTACCTGCAACTGCTGTAACACGGAATTTTGCGTAAAAATCAGCTCACTGAGTGGTCAGTGTATAAATGAAATGGCAAAAAGTGACCTTTGAACGGAACCCTGAACCGTAACGCTATTCTGCAGTTCATACTGCTCTGTAAAAGGAAAGGCAAATGGGACGAGGTCCCGTACGTCGATTTACTCTGTTACTTAAGAGAAAAATCAGAGTGGAAAAAGAATGCAAGTCCATCAACCACAAAATGTCTCTGACCATCAAAGACAATAAGGTGCAAGGACGTTGCTCTGCATGTACCTCTACCAAAGCATGCTCTAAACATTCAGCATTAAAAGGAATTGACAGAATTAGATACTGATACCACTGCCCCGAGAATTCCTGCTGTACCTTCCTCTGACCATGGCAGATTTAAAATAAGCTAAAGAGAGAGAAAAAAGGAAAAGAAAAAAAAAACCCAACAAAAAAAAGGGTTACTTTTCTGGTGCATACAGTAGCAGCGAATCTTTTCAACATCCACAAAGTTTGCTGTGGGAACAAGCACGCCCGGTTCCTGAGGATCCCTCTGCCGCACCAGCTGCAGGTTTTCCTGTTGCTCTTTCCAAGAGCTGTCTGCGGCGTGAAACTCTCTCAACGTCGCTTCAACGGGGCCCTTCCACAGCTTCAGAACGTGCTTGTGCACGGCCTTCTCCAGGACGGCATCTGCCAGGGCAAAGCACAGGTCCAGCTCAGCTCCTCCTCTCGAGCAGAGCCGAGACCGACGGAACCATTCCCAAAACAGACACCCCAGTGCGAAGCCTACTTGCCAGGGCCCGTCTGTTACACTAGCTGAGGGGGGTAGATGTTTGCTGCCAAGGAAACAAAAGGCAGAGCAGAATCTGCGCTCCGGTTTCATTTATGGGAATGTGGTAAATAAATAAGAAACTCCATCCAACGCCTGAGCCCGCCCAGCCCAGAAAAAAAAAACATTTAAATAAACCTGCAAGCCACAGAAACCACTAAAACCCAGTTTTAAAAAAACCCAAACAAACAAAATCGACCAAACAAACCACAAAACCCCACCAAAATAACCACTAAACACTACAAAAACCACAACAGAAGCCCCAAGCCCTCCTCTGACAAAACAACCCCACGAGCCCGAAAACCCACAAGCTCCAATTAAAGAGAGACACAAACTCACACAAACCCCACAGACACCTCCAGCATCCCCAAACACCCGCCAGCCCCAACCAACTTCCCCTAGCCAACTAAAACAACCCCACAAGCCCGGGTTGTTTCCAGATCCCCTGGCACCCTGAGACTCCCCCCAGCCAGCCGAAAGACCTCCCCAGGATGACCAAGACCCCCCCAGAGATACCCAGGACCACACCAGGACCCCCCATGAGACTCCTCAGGGCCCCTGGGCTCTCCCAAGGATCCCCCAAGAATCCCCCAGAGATGCCCGGCACCCCCGAAACCCCTCCAGGAACCCCTGGCACCCTGAGAACCCCCAGACACCCCCAAGACCACCCTGAGACCCCCAAGACCCTCTGAGACCCCCCCAGAAACCCCTGGAAACCTCAGACCCTCGCATAGACCCCCAAGAACACCCCAGGATGCCTGAGATGTCCCCAAAGACCCCCAGGACCACCACAGGTCCCTCCCTGGCACCCTGAGACCCCACAAGAGATCCCCCCCCGGACCAAACCAGGACCCCATGAGACCACCCCCAGGACCGCCTGGACCCTGAGACCCTCACAGAGACCCCTCCCCAGAGACAAACGGGATCACCCCAGGACCCCCCCATGAGACTCCTCAAGACCCCTGGGCACTTCCAAGGATCCCCCAAGAATCCCCCAGAGACGCCCGGGACCCCCCGAGACCCCTCCAGGAACCTCTGGCACCCTGAAGCGCTCCCAGAGACCACCCCAAGACACCCTGAGACCTCCCCTCAGTACCCCCTGGAACCCTGGGACCCTCACAGAGACCCCCAAGAACACCCCAAGATGCCCGACAAGCCCCCAGAGACCCCCGGGACCACCCCAAGACCCACACCCAGGACTCCCTGGCACCCTGAGACCACCCCGAGGCACCCGGGACCACGCCAGGACCCCCATGAGACCTGCACCCACAACCCCCTGGCACCCTGAGACACCCCTAGAGACTCCCCAGGACCAAAACAGGACCCCATGAAACCAGCCCCAGGACACCCTGGATCCCTGAGACCACCCCGAGGCATCCAGGACCACCAAAAGACCCCCTGAGGCACCCACCCACCACCCCCTGGCACCCTGAGACACCCGTAGAGACCCCCCAGGACCAAAACAGGACCCCATGAGACCACCTCCAGGATGCCCTGGAAACCTGAGACCACCCCGAGACACCCAGGGCCTCCCCAGGACCCCCTGAGACCCCCACCCACGACCCCCTGGCACCCTGAGACCCCACCACAGACCCCCAGGACCAAAACAGGACCCCATGAAACCAGCCCCAGGACACCCTGGCTCCCTGAGACCACCCCGAGGCACCCAGGACCACCCCAAGACCCCGTGAGGCACCCACCCACGATCCACAGGCACCCTGAGACACCCCTAGAGACCCCCAGGACCAAAACAGGACCCCATGAGACCACCCCCAGGATGCCCTGGAAACCTGAGACCACCCCGAGAAACCCAGGGCCTCCCCAGGACCCCCTGAGACCCCCACCCACGACCCCCTGGCACCCTGAGACCCCACCACAGACCCCCAGGACCAAAACAGGACCCCATGAAACCAGCCCCAGGACACCCCGGCTCCCTGAGACCACCCCGAGGCACCCAGGACCACCCCAAGACCCCCTGAGGCACCCACCCACGATCCGCAGGCACCCTGAGACACCCGGGACCACCCCAGGACGCCCTGAGACCGCCACCCACCACCCCCTGGCACCCTGGGACACCCCCGAGACCACCCCGAGAGCCCCGGGCCCCCCCCACTCACCAGCGCCGCCCAGAGCGGTTCCCCTCTTAGCGCAGCCTCCGCCGGCCACCCGCAGCTTCGCCGCGGCAGGCGGGGAGCGGAGGAAGAAGCGGGAGGAGTGGCCCGGGCGGACGGGAGAGCGGACGGCAGGGCGGGGGGGTGGAGGGGAGGGGAGGGCGGACGGGAGGAGAGGGCGCATGCGCAGTGCCGGAGGGGAAGCAGGGTCAAGGGAAGACGTGCTGGCAAAGCGCGATGTCCCCTCTTGGCGGCGCCTCCGCCGGCCGCCCGCAGCTTCGCCGCGTCAGGCGGGGAGCGGGGAAAGAAGCGGGGAGAGTGGCCGGGGAGGGCCCGGGGGTCGTTGCCGCCGCCTCCTCCCGACCCCATCTCCCGCCCGCGGCCGCCCGCCAGCTCCCGCAGCGTGCCCTCAGAGAGGCAGCAGCGCTCTGCCGCTCCGTCTGCGTCTCCCGGCCGCAGAACCGCGGCGTATCTGCAAGGCAGCAGCACGCAGCGCGTTTCGTGTGCACCGCCGCAGGCACGCGGCGGGTCCGCACGCAGGCACAACGCAGCGGCTTTCGTGCTCGGCGGCACCCGGCCGCAGTACCGCGGCGTGTCCGCCAGGCGGCAGCACCGAGCGGACAGCGCGCGACCTACTGCGCGTGCGCCGCCAGCTACCGGCAGGTGTCGACTCACCCGCCAGGCGCATGCGCAGGGTACACTTCCCAGCATTCCGCGGGGCACCACATCGCCCGAAGGCGCATGTGCGGGATACTCCGGGAAGCTTCTATGCGCGCTACTGCGCATGCTCCTCGGTCCTCCGGCGCTACCGCGGCACAGTTGCTAGGCAACGGCTGCGCGCTCCACGCACAGCGAGTCCAGCGCCGCAGCAGAACGCGGCGCGGAGCCTGGCGGGACGGTTCTGTCCCCGGCTGCGCTCGGCGTTACGGCGAGAGCGCTGTGGGTGACACGTCGGAGAAGGGAGACTTCGACCACCACATGGTTCATCAGCAAGTCCCAATTTTATTCGAGCAAGCCGTGGTTAAATACACTGCTTAATTAGCTCACGCGTATTGCAGAAGTCAAGCTCACCATTGGTCACGCAGACAGATGCCGGCCCGGCCCCTCTCTGTTCTGTTTCCACATTCCTGAAGTTCAAACATCCTTTTATCGCATCCTGCAGGTGTCCGAGCACCAGCAATATCCAGTTAGTGCTAGCTACTGGGTCAAGCTGACCTCGAGCTAACACTTACCCTGCTCACACCACCTCAAGCAAATCCAGGCTGCCGTGTCCCTCCTCTGGTAGCCAGCACTGAGCCAGGCTCTCCACACATGAGTCCTGGCAAGACATCTCATGTTGAGTCATCTGGACCTCTTGGATTTTACAGGTAGAGCGACTGAGATTTTATAGTCACCTACCGCGGTTAAAGGGACCTGATCTCTGAAAGGTGCCAAGCATTATCTTTTTAAAACAAATTGCAGCACTGGGATTTTTGCACTGGTGACTTTAAGCTGGTTTACAGCAATAAATCACCAGTCATCTCTGAAAACTCTCATCCTGTGTGAGGTCTGTAGGTTTCTATCTGCTTCACAGCTACTCACAACTCCCTGTTGCTGTGACTCAACAGCAGGAGTGTTTCTGCACTTCTGTGGCTGGCCTAGAGCTACACTGGTCATTGTATTTTTGTCAGTTCACATCTAGACAGCTGCCTTGGCTCTGATATGTTTTGATGACTTGATGTCAGCTCTGAGCTCCGCACAGGCTAGCGCTTGTCCTGAGCTTCCTGTGAACAGGAAGGTGTTGGCTGTGAAGTTGTTAGGGGGCTTCTGATGTTCTGCCAGCCTCTTTGCTTGCTAATGAGCTGTCCCTGCTGCTTTTTATCTCTTGCAGTTAGCTGGACTAGACAACAATTTTCTCTGGAAAAAATAAACACACTCTTACCCTCCTACTTCTTGCATGTGTTCTTGCATGGACTTCCTATTTTCCAGTGATCCCAGGACATTTGTAGCTGATCCAGTGTTTAGATGTCTTCTGTATCAGGGGGTTGTGTCAGCAGAATTTCTTTACAAAACTCGAAAAGCGGTGTCTTTAAATTTAACCTGGATATCCCATTCCACCTGCTTAGTTAATTGAACATGGGAATCTCAAAAGTCCACTTTATAGAGGTAAACTCTTCAACCAGGTTTCAGAATTTAGTGGTATGGTGTAATCTGCTTGCCTAAAGAAAGTGTTATTGGGAATTAAATACATTTTAGTTACTGAACAGCTCCTGTAATGAAAATGTGGGAGTTTTTGCACAAAGCAGGAAAGAAAAAGCAAAGCAAAATAGCAAAGCCTTTTTAGTTGTTGTTTTAGTAGCATAGAGCAAATAAACTTTTAACATGACTGCATGCACTGATAAGACTCATCATTAACTAAACTAGTTTCACTGCAGGAACTTCATTGCATCCATTTCAGACTATTGATTTGTGATCTCTTCCTTTTTCAGAGTCTGTTTTAGGTTAAAAATATACTGAAACATTACTTCCTCACCCAAGGATATGATGAAAATAGGATTACTGCAGAGTTTTTGAGGAAAAGATCTGATTGAGTGTTTAGACACTTGAAGTGGGCTCATTAAATTAAAGGTTACACAAACCCCAGACCCCATTAAAGCAACCCACCCAAACCCCCGAGCTGACAAAAACAGAAAAAAAAAAAAAATCATCAGCCTTACCAACCCTCTTTGCTCATTTTCTGAAAGGAGCCTGAACTAGCAAGACTAACAACACATTTTAATCCTGAACTGGGCTCTCTCTCGTCTTTCTCTTCCCACCCACCGGGTTCTGCCAAGACCAACAGGCACAAACACGGACCCAGACAGCCATACGTCCAGCTCAGATAAAGGCGCCGGAATCCCCAGCCCCGGGGTTACATGCCGCCTTCTCACGGGGAACACGAGCTCCCGAGCTCTCACCTGTAGCAGGGAAAGAAGAGAAACCACTCAGACTTTCAATGCAATGCTCTAAAGCCAGCCAGAGATTCATTCCTGCATCCTCAATGTTAAAATCACACGTGGAATTACAGAATTCTTTATCCTTCAAAAAATATCTCAAAAGGGGACCCTGACAGTCTACCTGCAACTGCTGTAACACGGAATTTTGCGTCAAAATCAGCTCACTGAGTGGTCAGTGTATAAATGAAATGGCAAAAAGTGACCTTTGAACGGAACCCTGAACCGTAACGCTATTCTGCAGTTCATACTGCTCTGTAAAAGGAAAGGCAAATGGGACGAGGTCCCGTACGTCGATTTACTCTGTTACTTAAGAGAAAAATCAGAGTGGAAAAAGAATGCAAGTCCATCAACCACAAAATGTCTCTGACCATCAAAGACAATAAGGTGCAAGGACGTTGCTCTGCATGTACCTCTACCAAAGCATGCTCTAAACATTCAGCATTAAAAGGAATTGACAGAATTAGATACTGATACCACTGCCCCGAGAATTCCTGCTGTACCTTCCTCTGACCATGGCAGATTTAAAATAAGCTAAAGAGAGAGAAAAAAGGAAAAGAAAAAAAAAAACCCAACAAAAAAAAGGGTTACTTTTCTGGTGCATACAGTAGCAGCGAATCTTTTCAACATCCACAAAGTTTGCTGTGGGAACAAGCACGCCCGGTTCCTGAGGATCCCTCTGCCGCACCAGCTGCAGGTTTTCCTGTTGCTCTTTCCAAGAGCTGTCTGCGGCGTGAAACTCTCTCAACATCGATTCAACGGGGCCCTTCCACAGCTTCAGAACGTGCTTGTGCACGGCCTTCTCCAGGACGGCATCTGCCAGGGCAAAGCACAGGTCCAGCTCAGCTCCTCCTCTCGAGCAGAGCCGAGACCGACGGAACCATTCCCAAAACAGACACCCCAGTGCGAAGCCTACTTGCCAGGGCCCGTCTGTTACACTAGCTGAGGGGGGTAGATGTTTGCTGCCAAGGAAACAAAAGGCAGAGCAGAATCTGCGCTCCGGTTTCATTTATGGGAATGTGGTAAATAAATAAGAAACTCCATCCAACGCCTGAGCCCGCCCAGCCCAGAAAAAAAAAACATTTAAATAAACCTGCAAGCCACAGAAACCGCTAAAACCCAGTTTTAAAAAAACCCAAACAAACAAAATCGACCAAACAAACCACAAAACCCCACCAAAATAACCACTAAACACTACAAAAACCACAACAGAAGCCCCAAGCCCTCCTCTGACAAAACAACCCCACGAGCCCGAAAACCCACAAGCTCCAATTAAAGAGAGACACAAACTCACACAAACCCCACAGACACCTCCAGCATCCCCAAACACCCGCCAGCCCCAACCAACTTCCCCTAGCCAACTAAAACAACCCCACAAGCCCGGGTTGTTTCCAGATCCCCTGGCACCCTGAGACTCCCCCCAGCCAGCCGAAAGACCTCCCCAGGATGACCAAGACCCCCCCAGAGATACCCAGGACCACACCAGGACCCCCCATGAGACTCCTCAGGGCCCCTGGGCTCTCCCAAGGATCCCCCAAGAATCCCCCAGAGATGCCCGGCACCCCCGAAACCCCTCCAGGAACCCCTGGCACCCTGAGAACCCCCAGACACCCCCAAGACCACCCTGAGACCCCCAAGACCCTCTGAGACCCCCCCAGAAACCCCTGGAAACCTCAGACCCTCGCATAGACCCCCAAGAACACCCCAGGATGCCTGAGATGTCCCCAAAGACCCCCAGGACCACCACAGGTCCCTCCCTGGCACCCTGAGACCCCACAAGAGATCCCCCCCCGGACCAAACCAGGACCCCATGAGACCACCCCCAGGACCGCCTGGACCCTGAGACCCTCACAGAGACCCCTCCCCAGAGACAAACGGGATCACCCCAGGACCCCCCCATGAGACTCCTCAAGACCCCTGGGCACTTCCAAGGATCCCCCAAGAATCCCCCAGAGACGCCCGGGACCCCCCGAGACCCCTCCAGGAACCTCTGGCACCCTGAAGCGCTCCCAGAGACCACCCCAAGACACCCTGAGACCTCCCCTCAGTACCCCCTGGAACCCTGGGACCCTCACAGAGACCCCCAAGAACACCCCAAGATGCCCGACAAGCCCCCAGAGACCCCCGGGACCACCCCAAGACCCACACCCAGGACTCCCTGGCACCCTGAGACCACCCCGAGGCACCCGGGACCACGCCAGGACCCCCATGAGACCTGCACCCACAACCCCCTGGCACCCTGAGACACCCCTAGAGACTCCCCAGGACCAAAACAGGACCCCATGAAACCAGCCCCAGGACACCCTGGCTCCCTGAGACCACCCCGAGGCATCCAGGACCACCAAAAGACCCCCTGAGGCACCCACCCACCACCCCCTGGCACCCTGAGACACCCGTAGAGACCCCCCAGGACCAAAACAGGACCCCATGAGACCACCTCCAGGATGCCCTGGAAACCTGAGACCACCCCGAGACACCCAGGGCCTCCCCAGGACCCCCTGAGACCCCCACCCACGACCCCCTGGCACCCTGAGACCCCACCACAGACCCCCAGGACCAAAACAGGACCCCATGAAACCAGCCCCAGGACACCCTGGCTCCCTGAGACCACCCCGAGGCACCCAGGACCACCCCAAGACCCCGTGAGGCACCCACCCACGATCCACAGGCACCCTGAGACACCCCTAGAGACCCCCAGGACCAAAACAGGACCCCATGAGACCACCCCCAGGATGCCCTGGAAACCTGAGACCACCCCGAGAAACCCAGGGCCTCCCCAGGACCCCCTGAGACCCCCACCCACGACCCCCTGGCACCCTGAGACCCCACCACAGACCCCCAGGACCAAAACAGGACCCCATGAAACCAGCCCCAGGACACCCCGGCTCCCTGAGACCACCCCGAGGCACCCAGGACCACCCCAAGACCCCCTGAGGCACCCACCCACGATCCGCAGGCACCCTGAGACACCCGGGACCACCCCAGGACGCCCTGAGACCGCCACCCACCACCCCCTGGCACCCTGGGACACCCCCGAGACCACCCCGAGAGCCCCGGGCCCCCCCCACTCACCAGCGCCGCCCAGAGCGGTTCCCCTCTTAGCGCAGCCTCCGCCGGCCACCCGCAGCTTCGCCGCGGCAGGCGGGGAGCGGAGGAAGAAGCGGGAGGAGTGGCCCGGGCGGACGGGAGAGCGGACGGCAGGGCGGGGGGGTGGAGGGGAGGGGAGGGCGGACGGGAGGAGAGGGCGCATGCGCAGTGCCGGAGGGGAAGCAGGGTCAAGGGAAGACGTGCTGGCAAAGCGCGATGTCCCCTCTTGGCGCCGCCTCCGCCGGCCGCCCGCAGCTTCGCCGCGTCAGGCGGGGAGCGGGGAAAGAAGCGGGGAGAGTGGCCGGGGAGGGCCCGGGGGTCGTTGCCGCCGCCTCCTCCCGACCCCATCTCCCGCCCGCGGCCGCCCGCCAGCTCCCGCAGCGTGCCCTCAGAGAGGCAGCAGCGCTCTGCCGCTCCGTCTGCGTCTCCCGGCCGCAGAACCGCGGCGTATCTGCAAGGCAGCAGCACGCAGCGCGTTTCGTGTGCACCGCCGCAGGCACGCGGCGGGTCCGCACGCAGGCACAACGCAGCGGCTTTCGTGCTCGGCGGCACCCGGCCGCAGTACCGCGGCGTGTCCGCCAGGCGGCAGCACGGAGCGGACAGCGCGCGACCTACCGCGCGTGCGCCGCCAGCTACCGGCAGGTGTCGACTCACCCGCCAGGCGCATGCGCAGGGTACACTTCCCAGCATTCCGCGGGGCACCACATCGCCCGAAGGCGCATGTGCGGGATACTCCGGGAAGCTTCTATGCGCGCTACTGCGCATGCTCCTCGGTCCTCCGGCGCTACCGCGGCACAGTTGCTAGGCAACGGCTGCGCGCTCCACGCACAGCGAGTCCAGCGCCGCAGCAGAACGCGGCGCGGAGCCGGGCGGGACGGTTCTGTCCCCGGCTGCGCTCGGCGTTACGGCGAGAGCGCTGTGGGTGACATGTCGGAGAAGGGAGACTTCGACCACCACATGGTTCATCAGCAAGTCCCAATTTTATTCGAGCAAGCCGTGGTTAAATACACTGCTTAATTAGCTCACGCGTATTGCAGAAGTCAAGCTCACCATTGGTCACGCAGACAGATGCCGGCCCGGCCCCTCTCTGTTCTGTTTCCACATTCCTGAAGTTCAAACATCCTTTTATCGCATCCTGCAGGTGTCCGAGCACCAGCAATATCCAGTTAGTGCTAGCTACTGGGTCAAGCTGACCTCGAGCTAACACTTACCCTGCTCACACCACCTCAAGCAAATCCAGGCTGCCGCGTCCCTCCTCTGGTAGCCAGCACTGAGCCAGGCTCTCCACACATGAGTCCTGGCAAGACATCTCATGTTGAGTCATCTGGACCTCTTGGATTTTACAGGTAGAGCGACTGAGATTTTATAGTCACCTACCGCGGTTAAAGGGACCTGATCTCTGAAAGGTGCCAAGCATTATCTTTTTAAAACAAATTGCAGCACTGGGATTTTTGCACTGGTGACTTTAAGCTGGTTTACAGCAATAAATCACCAGTCATCTCTGAAAACTCTCATCCTGTGTGAGGTCTGTAGGTTTCTATCTGCTTCACAGCTACTCACAACTCCCTGTTGCTGTGACTCAACAGCAGGAGTGTTTCTGCACTTCTGTGGCTGGCCTAGAGCTACACTGGTCATTGTATTTTTGTCAGTTCACATCTAGACAGCTGCCTTGGCTCTGATATGTTTTGATGACTTGATGTCAGCTCTGAGCTCCGCACAGGCTAGCGCTTGTCCTGAGCTTCCTGTGAACAGGAAGGTGTTGGCTGTGAAGTTGTTAGGGGGCTTCTGATGTTCTGCCAGCCTCTTTGCTCGCTAATGAGCTGTCCCTGCTGCTTTTTATCTCTTGCAGTTAGCTGGACTAGACAACAATTTTCTCTGGAAAAAATAAACACACTCTTACCCTCCAACTTCTTGCATGTGTTCTTGCATGGACTTCCTATTTTCCAGTGATCCCAGGACATTTGTAGCTGATCCAGTGTTTAGATGTCTTCTGTATCAGGGGGTTGTGTCAGCAGAATTTCTTTACAAAACTCGAAAAGCGGTGTCTTTAAATTTAACCTGGATATCCCATTCCACCTGCTTAGTTAATTGAACAGGGGAATCTCAAAAGTCCACTTTATAGAGGTAAACTCTTCAACCAGGTTTCAGAATTTAGTGGTATGGTGTAATCTGCTTGCCTAAAGAAAGTGTTATTGGGAATTAAATACATTTTAGTTACTGAACAGCTCCTGTAATGAAAATGTGGGAGTTTTTGCACAAAGCAGGAAAGAAAAAGCAAAGCAAAATAGCAAAGCCTTTTTAGTTGTTGTTTTAGTAGCATAGAGCAAATAAACTTTTAACATGACTGCATGCACTGATAAGACTCATCATTAACTAAACTAGTTTCACTGCAGGAACTTCATTGCATCCATTTCAGACTATTGATTTGTGATCTCTTCCTTTTTCAGAGTCTGTTTTAGGTTAAAAATATACTGAAACATTACTTCCTCACCCAAGGATATGATGAAAATAGGATTACTGCAGAGTTTTTGAGGAAAAGATCTGATTGAGTGTTTAGACACTTGAAGTGGGCTCATTAAATTAAAGGTTACACAAACCCCAGACCCCATTAAAGCAACCCACCCAAACCCCCGAGCTGACAAAAACAGAAAAAAAAAAAAATCATCAGCCTTACCAACCCTCTTTGCTCATTTTCTGAAAGGAGCCTGAACTAGCAAGACTAACAACACATTTTAATCCTGAACTGGGCTCTCTCTCGTCTTTCTCTTCCCACCCACCGGGTTCTGCCAAGACCAACAGGCACAAACACGGACCCAGACAGCCATACATCCAGCTCAGATAAAGGCGCCGGAATCCCCAGCCCCGGGGTTACATGCCGCCTTCTCACGGGGAACACGAGCTCCCGAGCTCTCACCTGTAGCAGGGAAAGAAGAGAAACCACTCAGACTTTCAATGCAATGCTCTAAAGCCAGCCAGAGATTCATTCCTGCATCCTCAATGTTAAAATCACACGTGGAATTACAGAATTCTTTATCCTTCAAAAAATATCTCAAAAGGGGACCCTGACAGTCTACCTGCAACTGCTGTAACACGGAATTTTGCGTAAAAATCAGCTCACTGAGTGGTCAGTGTATAAATGAAATGGAAAAAAGTGACCTTTGAACGGAACCCTGAACCGTAACGCTATTCTGCAGTTCATACTGCTTTGTAAAAGGAAAGGCAAATGGGACGAGGTCCCGTACGTCGATTTACTCTGTTACTTAAGAGAAAAATCAGAGTGGAAAAAGAATGCAAGTCCATCAACCACGAAATGTCTCTGACCATCAAAGACAATAAGGTGCAAGGACGTTGCTCTGCATGTACCTCTACCAAAGCATGCTCTAAACATTCAGCATTAAAAGGAATTGACAGAATTAGATACTGATACCACTGCCCCAAGAATTCCTGCTGTACCTTCCTCTGACCATGGCAGATTTAAAATAAGCTAAAGAGAGAGAAAAAAGGAAAAGAAAAAAAAAACCCAACAAAAAAAAGGGTTACTTTTCTGGTGCATACAGAAGCAGCGAATCTTTTCAACATCCACAAAGTTTGCTGTGGGAACAAGCACGCCCGGTTCCTGAGGATCCCTCTGCCGCACCAGCTGCAGGTTTTCCTGTTGCTCTTTCCAAGAGCTGTCTGCGGCGTGAAACTCTCTCAACATCGATTCAACGGGGCCCTTCCACAGCTTCAGAACGTGCTTGTGCACGGCCTTCTCCAGGACGGCATCTGCCAGGGCAAAGCACAGGTCCAGCTCAGCTCCTCCTCTCGAGCAGAGCCGAGACCGACGGAACCATTCCCAAAACAGACACCCCAGTGCGAAGCCTACTTGCCAGGGCCCGTCTGTTACACTAGCTGAGGGGGGTAGATGTTTGCTGCCAAGGAAACAAAAGGCAGAGCAGAATCTGCGCTCCGGTTTCATTTATGGGAATGTGGTAAATAAATAAGAAACTCCATCCAACGCCTGAGCCCGCCCAGCCCAGAAAAAAAAAACATTTAAATAAACCTGCAAGCCACAGAAACCGCTAAAACCCAGTTTTAAAAAAACCCAAACAAACAAAATCGACCAAACAAACCACAAAACCCCACCAAAATAACCACTAAACACTACAAAAACCACAACAGAAGCCCCAAGCCCTCCTCTGACAAAACAACCCCACGAGCCCGAAAACCCACAAGCTCCAATTAAAGAGAGACACAAACTCACACAAACCCCACAGACACCTCCAGCATCCCCAAACACCCGCCAGCCCCAACCAACTTCCCCTAGCCAACTAAAACAACCCCACAAGCCCGGGTTGTTTCCAGATCCCCTGGCACCCTGAGACTCCCCCCAGCCAGCCGAAAGACCTCCCCAGGATGACCAAGACCCCCCCAGAGATACCCAGGACCACACCAGGACCCCCCATGAGACTCCTCAGGGCCCCTGGGCTCTCCCAAGGATCCCCCAAGAATCCCCCAGAGATGCCCGGCACCCCCGAAACCCCTCCAGGAACCCCTGGCACCCTGAGAACCCCCAGACACCCCCAAGACCACCCTGAGACCCCCAAGACCCTCTGAGACCCCCCCAGAAACCCCTGGAAACCTCAGACCCTCGCATAGACCCCCAAGAACACCCCAGGATGCCTGAGATGTCCCCAAAGACCCCCAGGACCACCACAGGTCCCTCCCTGGCACCCTGAGACCCCACAAGAGATCCCCCCCCGGACCAAACCAGGACCCCATGAGACCACCCCCAGGACCGCCTGGACCCTGAGACCCTCACAGAGACCCCTCCCCAGAGACAAACGGGATCACCCCAGGACCCCCCCATGAGACTCCTCAAGACCCCTGGGCACTTCCAAGGATCCCCCAAGAATCCCCCAGAGACGCCCGGGACCCCCCGAGACCCCTCCAGGAACCTCTGGCACCCTGAAGCGCTCCCAGAGACCACCCCAAGACACCCTGAGACCTCCCCTCAGTACCCCCTGGAACCCTGGGACCCTCACAGAGACCCCCAAGAACTCCCCAAGATGCCCGACAAGCCCCCAGAGACCCCCGGGACCACTCCAAGACCCACACCCAGGACTCCCTGGCACCCTGAGACCACCCCGAGGCACCCGGGACCACGCCAGGACCCCCATGAGACCTGCACCCACAACCCCCTGGCACCCTGAGACACCCCTAGAGACTCCCCAGGACCAAAACAGGACCCCATGAAACCAGCCCCAGGACACCCTGGCTCCCTGAGACCACCCCGAGGCATCCAGGACCACCAAAAGACCCCCTGAGGCACCCACCCACCACCCCCTGGCACCCTGAGACACCCGTAGAGACCCCCCAGGACCAAAACAGGACCCCATGAGACCACCTCCAGGATGCCCTGGAAACCTGAGACCACCCCGAGACACCCAGGGCCTCCCCAGGACCCCCTGAGACCCCCACCCACGACCCCCTGGCACCCTGAGACCCCACCACAGACCCCCAGGACCAAAACAGGACCCCATGAAACCAGCCCCAGGACACCCTGGCTCCCTGAGACCACCCCGAGGCACCCAGGACCACCCCAAGACCCCGTGAGGCACCCACCCACGATCCACAGGCACCCTGAGACACCCCTAGAGACCCCCCAGGACCAAAACAGGACCCCATGAGACCACCCCCAGGATGCCCTGGAAACCTGAGACCACCCCGAGAAACCCAGGGCCTCCCCAGGACCCCCTGAGACCCCCACCCACGACCCCCTGGCACCCTGAGACCCCACCACAGACCCCCAGGACCAAAACAGGACCCCATGAAACCAGCCCCAGGACACCCCGGCTCCCTGAGACCACCCCGAGGCACCCAGGACCACCCCAAGACCCCCTGAGGCACCCACCCACGATCCGCAGGCACCCTGAGACACCCGGGACCACCCCAGGACGCCCTGAGACCGCCACCCACCACCCCCTGGCACCCTGGGACACCCCCGAGACCACCCCGAGAGCCCCGGGCCCCCCCCACTCACCAGCGCCGCCCAGAGCGGTTCCCCTCTTAGCGCAGCCTCCGCCGGCCACCCGCAGCTTCGCCGCGGCAGGCGGGGAGCGGAGGAAGAAGCGGGAGGAGTGGCCCGGGCGGACGGGAGAGCGGACGGCAGGGCGGGGGGGTGGAGGGGAGGGGAGGGCGGACGGGAGGAGAGGGCGCATGCGCAGTGCCGGAGGGGAAGCAGGGTCAAGGGAAGACGTGCTGGCAAAGCGCGATGTCCCCTCTTGGCGCCGCCTCCGCCGGCCGCCCGCAGCTTCGCCGCGTCAGGCGGGGAGCGGGGGAGGCAGCGGGGAGAGCAGCCGGGGAGGGCCCGGGGGTCGTTGCCGCCGCCTCCTCCCGACCCCATCTCCCGCCCGCGGCCGCCCGCCAGCTCCCGCAGCGTGCCCTCAGAGAGGCAGCAGCGCTCTGCCGCTCCGTCTGCGTCTCCCGGCCGCAGAACCGCGGCGTATCTGCAAGGCAGCAGCACGCAGCGCGTTTCGTGTGCACCGCCGCAGGCACGCGGCGGGTCCGCACGCAGGCACAACGCAGCGGCTTTCGTGCTCGGCGGCACCCGGCCGCAGTACCGCGGCGTGTCCGCCAGGCGGCAGCACCGAGCGGACAGCGCGCGACCTACCGCGCGTGCGCCGCCAGCTACCGGCTGGTGTCGACTCACCCGCCAGGCGCATGCGCAGGGTACACTTCCCAGCATTCCGCGGGGCTCAACATTTCTCCAGAGCGCATGTGCGGGATACTCCGGGCAGCTTCAGAGCGCACTACTGCGCATGCTCCTTCGTCCTGCGGTGCTACCGTGGTGCGGTCGCTAGGCAACGGCGGCGCGCCCTGTTGAAGCGCCTTGCTGCTCTCGCTGAGCCGCCCGCCCGAAGAACCGCGGAGTGTCCGCAAGGCGGCAGAACGCAGGGGGTTTCTCGTGCATCGTCGCGCTACCGCGACGGGTCCGCAAAGAGGCAGAAAGCAGCGGCGTTCGTGCGCTGGGCCAGCCGGCGCAGTACCGAGGCGTGTCCGCCAGGCGGCAGCACCGAGCGCATTGCGCTCCCTCTACCTGCGCATGCTCCTCGGTCCTGCGGCGCTACTACGGCGTGGTTGTTAGGCAACGGCGGCGCCCTGCTTTAACGCGCTCTACCGCTAGCGCTGCGCCGCCCAGCCGCAGTACCGGAGGGTGTCGGCAAGGCGACAGCACGCAGCGGACTTCGCCAGCACCCACGCGGTACCGCGCCGAGTCCGCAAGGATGCAGAACGCAGCGGCTTTCATGCGCTCAGCCGCCCGGCGCAGTACCGCGGCGTGTCCGCCAGGCGGCAGCACCGAGCGGCGCGGAGCCTGGCCGGACGGTTCTGTCCCCGGCTGCGCTCGGCGTTACGGCGAGAGCGCTGTGGCTAACACACCCCAGTGCTTTCACTGCGTGCCCAGCGGCCACACGCTTGCCAGCTTCTCCTACTGCCCGGCTACGACACAGGCCGGGGGGCACCCCGGGAGCTGGAAGGGACAGGGACAGGGCACCTCACCCAAACTAAGCAGAGGGCTACTCCATACCAGTGACATCGTGCTCAGCATAAAGGGAGGCTTTCGGAGGGGCGTGGGCTGGAGCAGCACGGCAAAAATAGCAAAGAGTGACCTTTGAACGGAACCGTGAACCATAACGCTATTCTGCAGTTTATACTGTTTTGTAAAAGGAAAAGAAAATGGGATGATTTCCTGTACGTGGATTTACTCTGTTACTTAAGAGTAAACGCAGCACTCAGTCCTCACTTTGGGAGCGCTGGACACACCCCCGGGGCTGCTGCTCCAAATAGTTGTGTGAAGGGAAAAGGAGAGGGTGCTCACCGACAACCCAGAGCCCTGGCTCACGAGTGCTTGGGAAGTGGGGGCCACATCCAACAGGGAGAAACCAGTCCCAGGGCACCTGGGGCAGCATCCCCCCACCTACACCCGGGGAAAGCTTTATTGCACTCGTTTACACTTCACAACACCACAGTTCTTGTGCCTTCAATTACAACATCACAATAAAATAATAACAGGGTTAGCAGTGTTTTCTGTTCTATCTTTATTTAACCACCATTTCCTGCCCCAGCCCACCCGGGAGTTGGGACCAGGACAACCCAGCATAGCTCGACCACAACCCCGACCCCTGGTGCGGCTCCGGCCCCGCTCGGGAACCAAACCGTCCCCAGCGCCCGGGCAGTGGCTGGTGGCACCGGCTCCACCCTCCCCGCGGACACCAAGAGCTGCTCGGCTCCGTGCCGGCCTCCAGGGCTGCACCCACCCGACCCAAGCAGGGAGAAGTCGGCGGGACGGGGCTCGGCTCTGCTCGGCACAAGGGACCGAACCGGCTGCCCCACCCGCCCCCCGCCCCCGGCTCCTACACCGGCCCCGGAACACACCGCGAGCCCATCTGCCTGCTCGAAAGTAGGCTCCGGCTCGGCCAGGCACACGGGGCTCGCAGCCGCTCAGCTCTGCCCCGCTCCCAGCGCCCCCGGCCCGGTTCACCAGCCCCCCCGGGACAGCAGCTCCTCCTCCACTCCACGCTAACGCCACTGCGCGCGCGCTCTCCAAGCTCCGGTCCCGCCAATCCAGGCCGGAGACACCGCCCAGCCCCGCCCGCCCTCGCCAGCCCCGCCCATCCCCGCCAGCCCCGCCCATCCCGCCCGCCCTCGCCAGCCCCGCCCGCCCCGCCAGCCCGCTGTTCTCTATCCGGTCCGACCCAGCCCCGCCCGTCACACCGCCCGCCCCAGCGGCCGCAGCTCCGCCCAATCGCGCCTTGCCCTTTCAATCCGGGCCCGCCCCCCTCCCGCTCCGCGTCCCGGCCGCCTCCTTTCCGGCTCCCGACCGCTTCCGCCCGGCCCGGCCCGGCTCCGCAGCTGCCCTGGCGCCCCCGCCCCGAGGCCTGGAACACCTCCTCGGGAGAGGGCGGGGTTGCGGGACCCAACAGGAGCGGAGGAACGGAGACTCCACCGCCCCGGGGCCCCTCGGGCTGGGGCGGTCCCAGCTCTGGGACAGAGCGGGGCCGGATTGAAACATCGGGCCGGGATTGGGCACAGCCAAACCGACAGGGCGAGCTGGAGTGCGCGGAGCGGAGACGGGATTGAAACGATGGCCGGGGACTGGACGGAGCGGCGACGGCGGGGCGCGGGGACGGGATTGAAAAGGAATTACGTGATTGGTCCAGAGCGGAAGATTGGCGCGGCAGCGATAGGCGGCCGGAGAGCCGGCGGGCGTGGCCAGGTCCTTTAAAAGGGGCGGCGGGTCCCAGCGACGTCAGTGACAGCGAGGAGGGGTGGTTACTGTTGCCGTGCCGGGGGCTCCGGAGCGTTGGTGAGCCTGGACGGGGAGCTCGGGGAGAGGGGCGGCGCCGCCGCCGCAGGACTCGCGTATTGGGGTGGGGTGTGAGCGAGGGGTGTTGGATTCGGCTTGAACCTGGGCGAGCTGTGTATCGCGGCGAGGGGTGCGGCAGCGGGGTCCGGCCCTGTCCTGTCCTGGGGGCCGCTTCCCTCTCACGTAGCTGAGCCGCGGGCACAGGCTGAAGAGGCACCGGCCGCGACAGGTGCAGGACGCGAGGGGCCGGAGCCCCAGTGCGGGTCGGGGGGCCGGGATCGGCCCGCCGCGGGGGTTGCCGCGAGCGGCATCTTGGAGCTTGGAATACCGACTCGTGACGGCAATAAAGGTGTGAGTGTGAAACCCGCCGTGTGTCCCGATGGCTCAAAGACACCCAGAGCACTGAAGGGAAATAGACTCTGTCCCGGGGGTGCCTTGGGAGAGGACCAGCTGAAGGCCCAGCTGCTGTTCCCCCTCCCCAGCTGCTGCTACTGCACAGAGGGGCCTGGGGGGGATAGGGTGTGTGTCAGGGCCGTGGGACCCTCAGTGCAGGTGGGGCTCCAGGCACGGGCCTGCATCGGCAGCCGAGGCTGGGGACCGACACCGCGGGGGATCGCAGCAGCCGGGCAGGGGGGCTGTGACTGATGACAATGATTGATTTATGGCCTTGTCAGCAGCCCCCGCTGCTGCCGGGAGAAGGTGGAGGCAGAGGGAAGATGTAGAGCTGGAGCTGAGATAGGCACTGCAAAGCTGGAGCTGAAACAACGCTGAGCTGGAGCTGGAGTAAAGTCAGTGGGGCTGGAATAAACAGGGGGTGGGGGGTGAGGGGCTGGAAGAAAGGGGGGAGCAGTAGTATGGGTCTTGGAAAGCAGCTGGAATCACATGGGGCAAGAATAAAGACTCTGGGGCTGGAAATAAAGGCTGTTGATGTGGGAAAGGAGCTGAAATCACTTGGGGTTGGGACCGCGAATAAAGATGCTGGGGCCGGGAATTAAGACGCCGGGACTCAAATGAATGCTGCAGGGTTTGAAAAGGAGCTGAAATCACTTGAGGCTGGAAATAAAGACACTGGGGCTGGAATGAACGCTGTGGAGTTTGGAAAGGAACTGAAATCACCTGGGGCTAGAAATAAAGACACTGGAGCTGAAATGATTGCTGTGGGATTCAGAAAGGAGCTAAAAATCACTCCAGGCAGGAATAAAAACCGTTGGACTGGAAATAAAAACTGCAGAGTTGGAATAATGGTTGTTGGTGTGGGAAAGGAGCTGAAGTCACTTGGGGATGGGAATAAAGACACAGGCCGGGAATAAAAAACTTAGGGCTGGGATAAAGGGTGTTGGTGTGGGAAAGGAGCTGAAATCACTTGGGGATGGGAATAAAGACTGCGAATAAAGGGGTTGGCAGTGTGAATAACGATGCTGGGGCCGAAATGATTGCTGTGGGATTCAGAGAGGATCTGAAATCACTCTGGGCAGGAATAAAAGACTGTTGGGCTGGAAATAAAAACTGCAGAGCTGAAATAAAGACGGTTGTGGGAAAGGAGCTGAAATCACGGCTGCGGGGCTGGAGCTGGACCTGAATATTGGGTGTGGCTGGAGATGAAACACCAAACCTGCAGCAGGAATCAAAACTATAAGGTTGTTTGTGTGGGAAATCACTCGGGGCTGGAATAAGATGGTGGAGTTGGAATAAAGATGGTTGGGGCTGCAATAAGGACTGTGGGGCTGGAAATAAAAACTGCAGAGCTGGAATAAAGGTGGTTGGTGTGGGAGAGGAGCTGAAATCACAGCTGTGGGGCTGGAGCAGAGACACGACGGAGCTGGACCTGAATATTGGCTGTGGGTGGAGGCAAAACACCAAACCTGGGGCTGGAATAAAGACCATGGGGCTGGGATAAAGCCTGGGATTAGAAAGCAGCTGAAATCACTCAGGGTTGGAGCTGAAATCTCAGAGCTGGAATAAAGACGATGGGGCTGGGTCTGAAATTATTGGTGTGGGGCTTGGAAAGAAGCTGAAGTCACACAAGACCTGGGCTTGCGAGCCTTCGTTTTCTGAGGGCAGGTATCCTCCGTCAGTCGCTGCTGGCTGTTGTCCACAAGAAGAAACGGGCTGCACTCTTCTGGCTCGACCATCTTGAACTTTTCAGTGCAGAGCTGACAGACGTCTTCAGCAGTGTTGCACTGTCTCACCAGTCAGGTCAGCCCTCTGCATCCACGGTCAACTTCCTGGAGCGCAATGGGAAGAAGGTAGCTCTGTAGAACGAGAAAACACACGTCAGCAGCTCGAAAACCTGTTGCAGTTTTGCATAGCTGGGCTTTAATGGAGAACAGGGATGCTGCCGAGATGGCTTCTGCAAGCAGCAGCCAGAAGCTCTCCGCAGGGCCCAGAAAGTCAATGTCAGCTGATTCAAGGCCAGAGTTGTTGCTGACCAAGGCAAAGCCAATCTGCAAGTAACATCATGGGAAAAACAGACTCAATTCAAAATAAAAAAATGCATCTAATTTATTAGCACCACCCCCCCACCAAGGAAGTACCCACTGATAATGAGTCAGGCAATGAGAAATAAAACCAAATTTTAAAACACTTCCTCCCACCACTCCCTTTGTCCCAGGTTCAACTTTACTCATGGTTGTTTTCCCTTTCTCCACCCACACCTCCCTGACACA
Organism: Laterallus jamaicensis coturniculus; assembly: GCA_022605575.1. Taxonomy (NCBI): domain Eukaryota; kingdom Metazoa; phylum Chordata; class Aves; order Gruiformes; family Rallidae; genus Laterallus; species Laterallus jamaicensis. The sequence goes on from JAKCOX010000004.1 coordinate 135,761, forward strand.
CACACCCCACCACACAGGGGGAGATGGGGAACGGGGGTTTCAGTCGGTTACACATGAGTTGTCTCTGCTGGTTCTTCCTTCTTAGGGGAGCATTCCTCACACTCTTCCCCTGCTTCAGTGTGGGGTTCCACCTACGACAAACAGCTCTCCTTGAACTTCTCCAGCAGGAGTCCTTTCCCATGGGGCTTCAGCTCTTTACCAACGGCCCCAGTGTGGGTTACTTTTATGGGATGCAGAACTTTAGGACCAGACTGCTCCAGCCTGGTTATCCCAGTCACAAGTCCCCCAGCAAACCTGCCTTGGCATGGTCCCCTCTCTCCATGGGCTGTAGGTCCTACCAGGAGCTTGCTTCTACACGGGCTTCCTACTGGGTCCTTCAAGTGTCTTCACCTGCTCCAGACTGTCCTCCTCTGTAGGCTGCAGCAGAATCATTGCTCCCCACCATCCTCCATGGGCTGCAAGGGGACAGCCTGCTTCACCATGGCCTTCTCAGAGGCTGCAGGGTACCCTCCCCTCCAGCACCAGAGCAACTCCTCCACCCTTCTTCACTGACCTTGGTGTCTGCAGCTTCTCACATCTTCTTAATCCCTTCTCTGGTGGCAAAAAACAGCTGCTTGGGTTTTTTTCCTTCTTAAATGTCATAGAACATACTGAGTTGGAGTACAACTTATCCCAGAGACTCTATGACCATCACCAATGGGCTCAGCATTGGTCAGCAGCATGTCTGTCCTTGAGCTGGCTGGTGTTGGTTCTGTCAGAACTGAGAGCTTCTTGTAGCTTCTAGCAGAAGGCACCCTGTTTCCCCCCACCCCACCAACATCACTTAAACCTTGCCAGGCAAACTCTCAACACCCTTTCCCCTGCCCTCCCTCAAAGACCTCCACCTGGGGCAAAGGAAATACAAACCCAGCCAAGAGGGACGTGGAGGCAGGCAGCAATATTCAGTCACACACAGAACCAGTCCCAGGAGCAACTCTGTGCCAGTGCTCAAGGCCTGCCCTGGGACACCTCAGTACTCGCTCCCAGTTGGTCCAGCATGGTCCTCAATAGATGAGCTGCCATGCCAAGGTGGAGGCTGCCACCAAAACCAGAAGAGTGCAGAATGCTAAGAGGAGGAAAGTGGCTGCCAGTGTGACAGCAGGACTGTAATGAGAAAGTGGAAGGCAGGAAATGGGGTGTCCAGAAAAAGACAGGGACAGTGAGCCTGGCAGAGGTGGAGAAAAAAGCAGCAGGCAGAGGGGAAGAGAGGCAGTGGAAAGAGGGATGGGGGGAGGTGACCCAAAAACAAGGACTGGGAGCAGGACAGATATACAGAAAACATCCGGGTGAGCAGCCCTGCAGACAAGAAGGAACAAAAACAGGGCCAGGACTGAGAAGTCCAGTAAGAACTGGTAACACGGGGTGCAGGACAGAGCAACAGGAGAGGGAGGAGAGCAGGGAGAAGGAGAGATAAAAGGATAGAGCAAAAGAGGGAACAAGGACCAAGGAGCAGGACTGTAGGAAAGAATGAGTAAAAAAAAAAAAGAAGGGTGGTGAGCAGGACAGAGGGATAGAGAGACAAAGAGGGAGACGAGGACAGAAAGAGACAATTACTCCAGGCGGGGGGAGCAAAAGGCAGGCAAGGAGCAGAGACACCCCCAGGATGCCCTGGAAACCTGAGACCACCCCGAGAAACCCGGGGCCTCCCCAGGACCCCCTGAGACCCCCACCCACGACCCCCTGGCACCCTGAGACCCCACCACAGACCCCCAGGACCAAAACAGGACCCCATGAAACCAGCCCCAGGACACCCCGGCTCCCTGAGACCACCCCGAGGCACCCAGGACCACCCCAAGACCCCCTGAGGCACCCACCCACGATCCGCAGGCACCCTGAGACACCCGGGACCACCCCAGGACGCCCTGAGACCGCCACCCACCACCCCCTGGCACCCTGGGACACCCCCGAGACCACCCCGAGAGCCCCGGGCCCCCCCCACTCACCAGCGCCGCCCAGAGCGGTTCCCCTCTTAGCGCAGCCTCCGCCGGCCACCCGCAGCTTCGCCGCGGCAGGCGGGGAGCGGAGGAAGAAGCGGGAGGAGTGGCCCGGGCGGACGGGAGAGCGGACGGCAGGGCGGGGGGGTGGAGGGGAGGGGAGGGCGGACGGGAGGAGAGGGCGCATGCGCAGTGCCGGAGGGGAAGCAGGGTCAAGGGAAGACGTGCTGGCAAAGCGCGATGTCCCCTCTTGGCGCCGCCTCCGCCGGCCGCCCGCAGCTTCGCCGCGTCAGGCGGGGAGCGGGGGAGGCAGCGGGGAGAGCGGCCGGGGAGGGCCCGGGGGTCGTTGCCGCCGCCTCCTCCCGACCCCATCTCCCGCCCGCGGCCGCCCGCCAGCTCCCGCAGCGTGCCCTCAGAGAGGCAGCAGCGCTCTGCCGCTCCGTCTGCGTCTCCCAGCCGCAGAACCGCGGCGTATCTGCAAGGCAGCAGCACGCAGCGCGTTTCGTGTGCACCGCCGCAGGCACGCGGCGGGTCCGCACGCAGGCACAACGCAGCGGCTTTCGTGCTCGGCGGCACCCGGCCGCAGTACCGCGGCGTGTCCGCCAGGCGGCAGCACCGAGCGGACAGCGCGCGACCTACCGCGCGTGCGCCGCCAGCTACCGGCTGGTGTCGACTCACCCGCCAGGCGCATGCGCAGGGTACACTTCCCAGCATTCCGCGGGGCACCACATCGCCCGAAGGGAAGCTTCTATGCGCGCTACTGCGCATGCTCCTCGGTCCTCCGGCGCTACCGCGGCACAGTTGCTAGGCAACGGCTGCGCGCTCCACGCACAGCGAGTCCAGCGCCGCAGCAGAACGCGGCGCGGAGCCGGGCGGGACGGTTCTGTCCCCGGCTGCGCTCGGCGTTACGGCGAGAGCGCTGTGGGTGACACGTCGGAGAAGGGAGACTTCGACCACCACATGGTTCATCAGCAAGTCCCAATTTTATTCGAGCAAGCCGTGGTTAAATACACTGCTTAATTAGCTCACGCGTATTGCAGAAGTCAAGCTCACCATTGGTCACGCAGACAGATGCCGGCCCGGCCCCTCTCTGTTCTGTTTCCACATTCCTGAAGTTCAAACATCCTTTTATCGCATCCTGCAGGTGTCCGAGCACCAGCAATACCCAGTTAGTGCTAGCTACTGGGTCAAGCTGACCTCGAGCTAACACTTACCCTGCTCACACCACCTCAAGCAAATCCAGGCTGCCGTGTCCCTCCTCTGGTAGCCAGCACTGAGCCAGGCTCTCCACACATGAGTCCTGGCAAGACATCTCATGTTGAGTCATCTGGACCTCTTGGATTTTACAGGTAGAGTGACTGAGATTTTATAGTCACCTACCGCGGTTAAAGGGACCTGATCTCTGAAAGGTGCCAAGCATTATCTTTTTAAAACAAATTGCAGCACTGGGATTTTTGCACTGGTGACTTTAAGCTGGTTTACAGCAATAAATCACCAGTCATCTCTGAAAACTCTCATCCTGTGTGAGGTCTGTAGGTTTCTATCTGCTTCACAGCTACTCACAACTCCCTGTTGCTGTGACTCAACAGCAGGAGTGTTTCTGCACTTCTGTGGCTGGCCTAGAGCTACACTGGTCATTGTATTTTTGTCAGTTCACATCTAGACAGCTGCCTTGGCTCTGATATGTTTTGATGACTTGATGTCAGCTCTGAGCTCCGCACAGGCTAGCGCTTGTCCTGAGCTTCCTGTGAACAGGAAGGTGTTGGCTGTGAAGTTGTTAGGGGGCTTCTGATGTTCTGCCAGCCTCTTTGCTCGCTAATGAGCTGTCCCTGCTGCTTTTTATCTCTTGCAGTTAGCTGGACTAGACAACAATTTTCTCTGGAAAAAATAAACACACTCTTACCCTCCGACTTCTTGCATGTGTTCTTGCATGGACTTCCTATTTTCCAGCGATCCCAGGACATTTGTAGCTGATCCAGTGTTTAGATGTCTTCTGTATCAGGGGGTTGTGTCAGCAGAATTTCTTTACAAAACTCGAAAAGCGGTGTCTTTAAATTTAACCTGGATATCCCATTCCACCTGCTTAGTTAATTGAACATGGGAATCTCAAAAGTCCACTTTATAGAGGTAAACTCTTCAACCAGGTTTCAGAATTTAGTGGTATGGTGTAATCTGCTTGCCTAAAGAAAGTGTTATTGGGAATTAAATACATTTTAGTTACTGAACAGCTCCTGTAATGAAAATGTGGGAGTTTTTGCACAAAGAAGGAAAGAAAAAGCAAAGCAAAATAGCAAAGCCTTTTTAGTTGTTGTTTTAGTAGCATAGAGCAAATAAACTTTTAACATGACTGCATGCACTGATAAGACTCATCATTAACTAAACTAGTTTCACTGCAGGAACTTCATTGCATCCATTTCAGACTATTGATTTGTGATCTCTTCCTTTTTCAGAGTCTGTTTTAGGTTAAAAATATACTGAAACATTACTTCCTCACCCAAGGATATGATGAAAATAGGATTACTGCAGAGTTTTTGAGGAAAAGATCTGATTGAGTGTTTAGACACTTGAAGTGGGCTCATTAGATTAAAGGTTACACAAACCCCAGACCCCATTAAAGCAACCCACCCAAACCCCCCAGCTGACAAAAACAGAAAAAAAAAAAAATCATCAGCCTTACCAACCCTCTTTGCTCATTTTCTGAAAGGAGCCTGAACTAGCAAGACTAACAACACATTTTAATCCTGAACTGGGCTCTCTCTCGTCTTTCTCTTCCCACCCACCGGGTTCTGCCAAGACCAACAGGCACAAACACGGACCCAGACAGCCATACGTCCAGCTCAGATAAAGGCGCCGGAATCCCCAGCCCCGGGGTTACATGCCGCCTTCTCACGGGGAACACGAGCTCCCGAGCTCTCACCTGTAGCAGGGAAAGAAGAGAAACCACTCAGACTTTCAATGCAATGCTCTAAAGCCAGCCAGAGATTCATTCCTGCATCCTCAATGTTAAAATCACACGTGGAATTACAGAATTCTTTATCCTTCAAAAAATATCTCAAAAGGGGACCCTGACAGTCTACCTGCAACTGCTGTAACACGGAATTTTGCGTCAAAATCAGCTCACTGAGTATTGTCATCATGAGTGGTCAGTGTATAAATGAAATGGCAAAAAGTGACCTTTGAACGGAACCCTGAACCGTAACGCTATTCTGCAGTTCATACTGCTTTGTAAAAGGAAAGGCAAATGGGACGAGGTCCCATACGTCGATTTACTCTGTTACTTAAGAGAAAAATCAGAGTGGAAAAAGAATGCAAGTCCATCAACCACAAAATGTCTCTGACCATCAAAGACAATAAGGTGCAAGGACGTTGCTCTGCATGTACCTCTACCAAAGCATGCTCTAAACATTCAGCATTAAAAGGAATTGACAGAATTAGATACTGATACCACTGCCCCGAGAATTCCTGCTGTACCTTCCTCTGACCATGGCAGATTTAAAATAAGCTAAAGAGAGAGAAAAAAGGAAAAGAAAAAAAAAACCCAACAAAAAAAAGGGTTACTTTTCTGGTGCATACAGTAGCAGCGAATCTTTTCAACATCCACAAAGTTTGCTGTGGGAACAAGCACGCCCGGTTCCTGAGGATCCCTCTGCCGCACCAGCTGCAGGTTTTCCTGTTGCTCTTTCCAAGAGCTGTCTGCGGCGTGAAACTCTCTCAACGTCGCTTCAACGGGGCCCTTCCACAGCTTCAGAACGCGCTTGTGCACGGCCTTCTCCAGGACGGCATCTGCCAGGGCAAAGCACAGGTCCAGCTCAGCTCCTCCTCTCGAGCAGAGCCGAGACCGACGGAACCATTCCCAAAACAGACACCCCAGTGCGAAGCCTACTTGCCAGGGCCCGTCTGTTACACTAGCTGAGGGGGGTAGATGTTTGCTGCCAAGGAAACAAAAGGCAGAGCAGAATCTGCGCTCCGGTTTCATTTATGGGAATGTGGTAAATAAATAAGAAACTCCATCCAACGCCTGAGCCCGCCCAGCCCAGAAAAAAAAAACATTTAAATAAACCTGCAAGCCACAGAAACCGCTAAAACCCAGTTTTAAAAAAACCCAAACAAACAAAATCGACCAAACAAACCACAAAACCCCACCAAAATAACCACTAAACACTACAAAAACCACAACAGAAGCCCCAAGCCCTCCTCTGACAAAACAACCCCACGAGCCCGAAAACCCAGAAGCTCCAGTTAAAGAGAGACACAAACTCACACAAACCCCACAGACACCCCCAGCATCCCCAAACACCCGCCAGCCCCAACCAACTTCCCCTAGCCAACTAAAACAACCCCACAAGCCCGGGTTGTTTCCAGATCCCCTGGCACCCTGAGACTCCCCCCAGACAGCCGAAAGACCTCCCCAGGATGACCAAGACCCCCCCAGAGATACCCAGGACCACACCAGGACCCCCCATGAGACTCCTCAGGGCCCCTGGGCTCTCCCAAGGATCCCCCAAGAATCCCCCAGAGATGCCCGGCACCCCCGAAACCCCTCCAGGAACCCCTGGCACCCTGAGAACCCCCAGACACCCCCAAGACCACCCTGAGACCCCCAAGACCCTCTGAGACCCCCCCAGAAACCCCTGGAAACCTCAGACCCTCGCATAGACCCCCAAGAACACCCCAGGATGCCTGAGATGTCCCCAAAGACCCCCAGGACCACCACAGGTCCCTCCCTGGCACCCTGAGACCCCACAAGAGATCCCCCCCCGGGACCAAAACAGGACCCCATGAGACCACCCCCAGGACCGCCTGGACCCTGAGACCCTCACAGAGACCCCTCCCCAGAGACAAACGGGATCACCCCAGGACCCCCCCATGAGACTCCTCAAGACCCCTGGGCACTTCCAAGGATCCCCCAAGAATCCCCCAGAGACGCCCGGGACCCCCCGAGACCCCTCCAGGAACCTCTGGCACCCTGAAGCGCTCCCAGAGACCACCCCAAGACACCCTGAGACCTCCCCTCAGTACCCCCTGGAACCCTGGGACCCTCACAGAGACCCCCAAGAACACCCCAAGATGCCCGACAAGCCCCCAGAGACCCCCGGGACCACCCCAAGACCCACACCCAGGACTCCCTGGCACCCTGAGACCACCCTGAGACACCAGGGGCCTCCCCAGGACCCCCTGAGACCCCCACCCACGACCCCCTGGCACCCTGAGACACCCCTAGAGACTCCCCAGGACCAAAACAGGACCCCATGAAACCAGCCCGAGGACACCCTGGCTCCCTGAGACCACCCCGATGCATCCAGTACCACCAAAAGACCCCCTGAGGCACCCACCCACCACCCCCTGGCACCCTGAGACACCCGTAGAGACCCCCCAGGACCAAAACAGGACCCCATGAGACCACCTCCAGGATGCCCTGGAAACCTGAGACCACCCTGAGACACCCGGGGCCTCCCCAGGACCCCCTGAGACCCCCACCCACGACCCCCTGGCACCCTGAGACCCCACCAGAGACCCCCAGGACCAGAACAGGACCCCATGAAACCAGCCCCAGGACACCCTGGCTCCCTGAGACCACCCCGAGGCATCCAGGACCACCAAAAGACCCCCTGAGGCACCCACCCACCACCCCCTGGCACCCTGAGACACCCGTAGAGACCCCCCAGGACCAAAACAGGACCCCATGAGACCACCTCCAGGATGCCCTGGAAACCTGAGACCACCCCGAGACACCCAGGGCCTCCCCAGGACCCCCTGAGACCCCCACCCACCACCCCCTGGCACCCTGAGACCCCACCACAGACCCCCAGGACCAAAACAGGACCCCATGAAACCAGCCCCAGGACACCCCGGCTCCCTGAGACCACCCCGAGGCACCCAGGACCACCCCAAGACCCCCTGAGGCACCCTCCCACGATCCACAGGCACCCTGAGACACCCGGGACCACCCCAGGACGCCCTGAGACCGCCACCCACCACCCCCTGGCACCCTGGGACACCCCCGAGACCACCCCGAGAGCCCCGGGCCCCTCCCACTCACCAGCGCCGCCCAGAGCGGTTCCCCTCTTAGCGCAGCCTCCGCCGGCCACCCGCAGCTTCGCCGCGGCAGGCGGGGAGCGGAGGAAGAAGCGGGAGGAGTGGCCCGGGCGGACGGGAGAGCGGACGGCAGGGCGGGGGGGTGGAGGGGAGGGGAGGGCGGACGGGAGGAGAGGGCGCATGCGCAGTGCCGGAGGGGAAGCAGGGTCAAGGGAAGACGTGCTGGCAAAGCGCGATGTCCCCTCTTGGCGCCGCCTCCGCCGGCCGCCCGCAGCTTCGCCGCGTCAGGCGGGGAGCGGGGGAGGCAGCGGGGAGAGCGGCCGGGGAGGGCCCGGGGGTCGTTGCCGCCGCCTCCTCCCGACCCCATCTCCCGCCCGCGGCCGCCCGCCAGCTCCCGCAGCGTGCCCTCAGAGAGGCAGCAGCGCTCTGCCGCTCCGTCTGCGTCTCCCAGCCGCAGAACCGCGGCGTATCTGCAAGGCAGCAGCACGCAGCGCGTTTCGTGTGCACCGCCGCAGGCACGCGGCGGGTCCGCACGCAGGCACAACGCAGCGGCTTTCGTGCTCGGCGGCACCCGGCCGCAGTACCGCGGCGTGTCCGCCAGGCGGCAGCACGGAGCGGACAGCGCTCGACCTACTGCGCGTGCGCCGCCGGCTACCGGCAGGTGTCGACTCACCCGCCAGGCGCATGCGCAGGGTACACTTCCCAGCATTCCGCGGGGCACCACATCGCCCGAAGGCGCATGTGCGGGATACTCCGGGAAGCTTCTATGCACGCTACTGCGCATGCTCCTCGGTCCTCCGGCGCTACCGCGGCACAGTTGCTAGGCAACGGCTGCGCGCTCCACGTACAGCGAGTCCAGCGCCGCAGCAGAACGCGGCGCGGAGCCTGGCGGGACGGTTCTGTCCCCGGCTGCGCTCGGCGTTACGGCGAGAGCGCTGTGGGTGACATGTCGGAGAAGGGAGACTTCGACCACCACATGGTTCATCAGCAAGTCCCAATTTTATTCGAGCAAGCCGTGGTTAAATACACTGCTTAATTAGCTCACGCGTATTGCAGAAGTCAAGCTCACCATTGGTCACGCAGACAGATGCCGGCCCGGCCCCTCTCTGTTCTGTTTCCACATTCCTGAAGTTTAAACATCCTACCTGCAGGTGTCGACTTGTCCTCCAGGCGCATGCGCATTCCGCGGGGCTCGACATCGACCCAGAGCGCATGCGCAGGACTCTCCGGGCAGCTTCGGCGCGCACTACTGCGCATGCTTCTCTGTCCAACGGCGCTACCGCGGCACAGTTGCTAGGGAACGCTGCGGCCTCCTTTAAAGCACTCCACCACTAGCGCTGCGCCGCCCAGCCGCAGTACCGGAGAGTATCGGCAAGGCCACAGCACGCAGCGGGTTTCACCTGCACCCACGCGGTACCGCACCGAGTTTGCAAGGAGGCAGAACGCAGCGGCTTTCATGTGTTCAGCCGCCCGGCGCAGTACCGCGGAGTGCACCCTGTACTGCGCATGCGCCGATCCTGCTGCAGTCACCCGCTAAGGCGCATGCGTAGGTTACACTTCCCGGGAAACCGCGGGGCACCACATCGCCCCAGAGCGCACGCGCAGAGTACTCCAGGCAGCTTCAGTACACACTACTGCGCATGCGCCTGCGTCCAGCGGCGCTACCGCGGCATAGGTCCTGGGCAACGGCCGCGCGCTCCATGCACAGCGAGTCCAGCGCCGCAGCAGAACGCGGCGCGGAGCCGGGCGGGACGGTTCTGTCCCCGGCTGCGCTCGGCGTTACGGCGAGAGTGGTGTGGCTAACACACCCCAGTGCTTTCACTGCGTGCCCAGCGGCCACACGCTTGCCAGCTTCTCCTACTGCCCGGCTACGGAACAGGCTGGGGGGCACCCCGGGAGCTGGAAGGGACAGGGACAGGGCACCTCACCCAAACTAAGCAGAGGGCTACCAGTGACATCGTGCTCAGCATAAAGGGAGGCTTTCGGAGGAGGGTGAGATGGAGTGCACTCTCCAGGAAGGGCGATTTGAGGACACTCCGGCCTTGGGGCAGCGCTGAGCTGTACAGCCTGAGCCCTGCACTCTGGGGACAAACTGCACCGTGCAGCGCCAGTTTCAAGATATTTTGCTGCAAAGTTCTCTTTTTGCTAATTCTCTTTTACTTCCGATAAACTCCCCTCATCCCTGCACCCTAGAATTGCGCCTTTAACTTTCTTTGCCCTCCCCTTTCCAACCTCCTCCCCCTCGCACAGAGAGAGCACCCCCGCCTGCGTGCAACGCAGGGGTGAAATGATGACGACCACACTTTTCAAACTCGTTCCTCACGCTGCCTGACTCTCCAGTGCCTGAGCGCATCACCCAAAGCCTCAGAAATCGCTTCTGCACCAGGCTCGCTCAGAGCGGACAGCGCGCGATCTACTGCGCATGCGCCTCCATCTGCCTGCAGATGCCAATCACTCGCTAGGCGCATGCGCATGGCACACTTCCCAGCATTCATTGGGCCCTACATCTCCCCAGAGCGCATGCGCAGGATGCTTTGGTCAGCTTCAGCTCGCACTACTGCGCATGCTCATCGGTCCTGCGGCGCTGCCGCGGCACAGTTGCTAAGCAACGGCCGTGCGCCCTGCCTTAAAGCGCTCTGCCGCTCTCTGCGCCGCCCTCCTGCGGAGGGTCCGCAGGGCGGCAGCACGCGTGGGGTTCGTGCGATGCGCTGCCCGTTCTCAGTACCGCGACGTATCCGCCAGGTGGTAGCAGGGAGTGGATTTCAGCGGTAAAATGCTCTCCGAAGGACGTCAGGCTATAGAGAGGATCAGCTCTACCGTGATTCGGCGGTAAACTGTCCGTCGGAGGACTGCCGGACATGGACACACGCTCTGGGTCGTAGAGACCTATTTAAGCAATGCCGGAGATTGGGCTTTAAACCGCTGCCTGGCCGCCGTTTTCGCTGTTGGGTATTTGGTGTTTTTTTGTTATTCACGGTTCTGTCAGGTCAGCCGCAGTACCGCGATCCCCTCACCAGGCGGCGGCAGAGTGCATCTTTCTGGCTTATACTGCGCATGCGCAGCACCGCAGCTGCCGTGTCCTTCGAAACAGGGCGGCAGGGAGACTCCTCTGGCGTCTCGCGCTTGACCGCGCACGTTCCGGCGTCCCCTGCCCGGTGCTGAGCGCCGTCCACGCGCCGCAGCCGCGCTCTGGCCGCCAGCAGCCCCCGCGGCACTCCGAGCCCGCCCCGTCCCCACCTCCGTCGCTCGGCGCCCTCTCCTTCGGCCCTGCCCTCCCCGCGCCCGGCCCTCGCCCCCGCCGCGGGTTCTGCAGCGCCTGCGGCAGACGCGGCTCCCTAGTCGAGGCTCCCGGCCGCCGCTGCCCCTTCGGCCGGGCGCCGGCGGCGCCACCTCCGGTTCTTCGGCAGGAGCCGCGGGTGGGACAAGCGGCCTCTCTGCCTCCCCGCCGGGCTGTCAGACCGAGGGGCACAAAGCCTGACCCAGTCAGAAACACAAGGCCGATGGGATCCTGGGGGCATCTCAGGAGGGGATCCTCCCCCTCTACTCTGGCCTGGTCAGGCCCCACCTGGAGCGTTGTGTACGGGGCTGGGTTCCCTGCGATTAAAAAGACCGGGGTGTCCTGGAGAGTCCAGAGGAGGGACATGAAGGTGATAAAGGGGCTAGAGCATCGCCCCTACGAGGAAAGGCTAGGTGAGCTGGGGCTGCTCAGCCTGGAGAAGCCTGAGAGGGGATTTGATCAATGGTTATTAATATCTGTAGTGTGGGACACAGGGATATGGCCAGCCTCCTGTCAGTGTCTGTGAGAACAGGACAAGGGACAATGGCTTCAAGTTGGAGCACAGGGAGTTCCACACCAATATCCTTAAGAACTCTGCAAACACCAAGGTCAGAGAACAATTCAAGTGCTCAGACTGCAGAAAAAGACAAGTCTGCAAGAAATTTTCTGCAACAGAAAGGTAGTGCAGTTTCCTAATTCCATTTTCAACTCAGCAACCTATCCCAGACACACATGGTTAGAGATATGCAAACAATAATCACGAAGCCTGCCACTGCTTCCTTTACTAGAGCTCTGAAGACTTTTGTATCATAGCAGTTGTACCACACAGCTATCAAGCACACACCGTGACCCACACAACAACCTTCCGCCTTCATTTGCCAAAAAAGCAGCACATAAAATTCAATGTAACCCACCCGACAAGAATGGTTCAGTTGAAAGGGACCTGTATCCAACAGCCTTCCCACTCCATTACCTTATTACTTGCGCTTATCTTTTGCTCTTCTAGCATCTTTCTAGATCTCCTCTACACAAGACATTTGCCCCAAGATAGTCATATCAAACCTGAAGTCACTTCTTGCTAATGAAAGAACAGCAGAAGAGCCAGAACCATGGCCAGGTTTGGAAGGAGCCTAGGAATACACAAGAACATTTCTAACAGTACAGCTCATTGCAGTGCAAACCACCTGGCAGATGAGACTGGCAAACAATAAAGTGAGTAGTACAGACACAGTTACACAAGTCAGAATTGCGATGTGGAAAAAGAGTGTGTCCCACTCACTGCCAGCACAGGAGCAGCTGTAGAACCCCAGGATGGATGCTTGCAAGGATTGCCACCAAGGGTGCCAAGGACAGCAGAGAGGGGAGAGACATAGCCCTAAGGACGCAGAATGGCAGTCAGCAACCAACACCTTTGGGCCCTACTAAGCCTGCAGTTCTTAACTGCCCCCTGGAGCTGGTGCACTCAACTCTGCAGGTTATTCCCATCAGCATGATGCCATCCACACCTGTATCTGTCATCACTGGTCTCATTAAGGGACACCCCTGCAGAGCAGGCACAGTGGGGAACTGCTAGAACCAACAACAAATTGTGGCCACTCCATATGTCTCCAAACACAGGGACAGAACCTGGCACAGGCATGACACCATATCCACAAAGTTAAAATGCAGGCTTGCACAGACATTTGCAGCAAGACACACATGCTTTATGCTGGCATGAATAGATGCTCAAGGACCCAGCTGGTCACACAGGCAGAGATTTTGCAGCATCGGTGTATGAAAGACAACAAACCCTGGATGTTCCCAGCCTCTATCCTTCTACAGCTGGGGAGTGGGGGAGGAGTGTTGAGAGTAGAGGTGGCTGCAGTGTAAGGCAGAGCTCTTGTCAGGGGAGGCAGCTGGGGCTGGCAGCAGCATTCTTCCCAATTGGTGCATTCAGACCCTCTGGTTGTCTGATTCCCCCGCATCCCATTTGCACAGGAGCTGAAACAGGCTGCAGGACAACAAAGTGACTCTGCACTTGAGCTGAGTTTGTATGTGGAACTGCAACTACTGGAATTGCTCACCTACATGAAATGCTATTTGTTACAAGGACAGCAAAAAATGCCAAGTCATCAATTTATTAGGCCATCAGAGCTTGTAACATGCATCGAGTACTTACAAAATACTATCTGCTTCACTGTATGATGTTTTATTAAGCTATACCAACTACCTCAGGAGTAAACATTTACATTGTATTATAAACCTGAATTCACCATCTTTAGAAATTAGTTATTTTCATGTCTGCCTGGACCTTCAACTTTTCAAATGCATTCCTGATTTTTCAATTGCCGGAATGACACTTCTGAGTGTTGGCACTGAATACCCACTGTCTAAGGTGACCAGAACAAGCACGTAATGTGCTCCTTCCTTAACATCCCATTTTCTTTCAAGTCTTACAGATGACAGGCCATCTCATGTAATGCTAGCAAAACTAACTCTTAAAATCGTGTGGGTCCAATTTCAGCTGTTAAGGCACATCCTTTCTTCTGCACAAGTTAATTTTACACACTCTAACAACAAACTGAACTCAAGGTATTCCAACATACTGCACTCTTTGCAAATACATTTTAGTGTAATTAAAAAAGCTATCAAATATTTATAGCAAATACAATTCCAATACACATGTGACATTTTATTGTACCACCATTCATATAAAGTATTTCAATCCAAAATGGTCAGAAACAGTCTTAAATATCTGCATAAGAATTTACAAGTATTAGTAAAGATAAACCACAGACCATAGCTTTCTAAGTTTTCAAGTGTAAGTTCTGGTAGATATCCATGTTTGAATAAAATGGACAATACCAGTGGAGATGCATACCTCTATCGTCTTTATTTATAAAGAAGTGACAACACTAGAAAACACATCGATAACCAGTGCTTTGAACAGTGATGGTGGGATCTAAAAAAGTCTGATTAAACTAAACAAACTTAGGTCTTTATCAAGTTGCATATCTGTCAGGAATGCTGAAATGCAAGAGCTTACACCTGCAATATTCCATAATGGAAGAGCCACATCATGTCAAATGTAATCTCCAATTCCCAAATCAGTACATTTAAATAATAATTTTTAAAAGCCATCACTAAGTATTAGAAGTCCACTGCCAGTTCTTATTGCTTTTTGAGTTAAATTATCTTCAAAATAAGCCAAAACTTGAACAATTTCTATAGTATCTCGCTCAACCTCCTGTTCATTCATTAACACTGGAAGCAATCAGTTATTACATGATGCAAAAACAGAGGCATTTAAAAAATCCGAACAAAACCTATTTAAGTACATGGACATCCCCACCCTCCCTGCCCACCCTCACCCTGAAACCCACTATAACCACTTAGTGCCAAGTAGAGGAGCAAAACTTGATAGACGAACCCAGAAATCTGACTACAGTAAGAAGGAAAGATAAAGGGATATAGCTTCCTTAAATATTCAAAATCTGATGTCTTCCAAAACAAAGCACATCACCCCCATCACTCAGAAAGGGAAGTTGCTTTATCTGTATCTAATCCTTGCACATGCTGAGTAGTTCTCAAGTCCACTGAGTTCCACTGTGCAGCAGTTGCTTTTTAACTCACCACTTCAAAAACTACAGTAATATTCAATGCGCTTTCTACTAAAAGGAGGGAAAAAACAAATGCATGTTGATGTTGTTCTTGCCAGTTCAGCATTTCTGCAGCAGTTCCATTTGTCTCTTGCAGTGTTAAAGTCTTGCATCAGTCTTCAGAATCATCCTCAGATGCTGTTGGAACAACAGAGTACAAAAATCAAAAGGCTTGACAACAGTCTGTGAAATTCAGGCACTTCAAGATGAGTAGTAGAAATACAGGCAATTTTGATAATATTAAGTAACAGATTGTCATACATGCCCATAGCTTTATTTTTAAATGCATCTCATGTCTGAAAAACAGTATTTTCAAATTAAGACACAGCATTACCAAATGCAGCATCCTCCTGCTCTTCTTCCTCAAAATACAAGGAAGAAAACTTAATTACACCAGAGATTCAACTTTTACATTGTTTTTACAGTGGCTACTTTCAACAGTAGTCAGAGGAGCACATATTCAATCCATGACTGACACCAGCACCCAACACAAAGGAAAGAAATGACTCTTAAATAACAATCTGGATACTAAACTACCTAGGAAACAGGATTCTTTTTTTAACTTTTTAATATATATATATATATACACACACACTCACACACACGTGTGTGTGTATATGTTGCTTAATGCAATTAAGTCAGGCCTACTGGGAAGCAGGTCCTCTTCCCTCCATCCCCATTCTTTCAGCATATGTGAAATGAACAGAAAGCCCATGTATGCGTAGGATTTTGTTGTTGCAAGGTGAATTAGAATTATTATTGATATTTATAAGCCAGTACAGATACCTACAATAGGTTTGTAAAGTATTTGCTTGTCCTTAACAGGAATTTAATCTGTCCTCTTAGGCAAACTCTGTAATTAAGCAGCTACACTCAAGTAAAGAAAGAAGCAACATCTGCTTCCTCACTTCTCCAGTCTTTAAAAATATAACTGAAGTAGCATTGATAACAAACATAAAATTCTGTATTCTTCACCTGCAAGTCAGATAAAGCCTGAATCCAATGTAGATCAAAGTACTGTGTAAAATGGCACTCATTACTTTTGTTACTCTAGAAAGGAGAATTCTAAACTCCAAAGTCCACCTTTGTCTGCTCTGAATGCAGAAATAATCATCGGCACCCTTGACCTAAAACTTATGAACACACACCATTCCTTATCATACTCCATATATATCCTATACTTTGAATGTTGACAGACATTCACACACATACTATAGGGAGAGAAAGGGAAAAGAAAAAGGGGGTGGGGGGAAAAAGTAGATCAACTACCTTTCTACTGCCTACTCATCATGCTCAGAAATAATCCTTAAGTTCAGGGTATGTTTATCAGAAGTCAGCATATAGTTTTGAATTTAAGCACACTACAGAAACTGTTAGGTGAAAAGTAGGCTAGCCCTTTACCAAAACTGACAACTGTTGTATTTCATGTCTGAAGTGGATAGGACTGATCAAGGAATACACACAGCCAGAAAGTGTGTGTGGATAGCAAAAAAAGAAAGGAGAAAACAAGAAATGGCAAGAGAAGTATGGTAATTTAGATGCAGTGAAATTCAGTTTTAAATTTTCTACTAGGACTCATGTAAAAGGCTACAACCTGAAGGTCACCACCAATTCCACAAATATGTACTACTAGAATGACAACAACCAACTGTTACTAGTAAGGCATCTTGTTTTCACCTGCAGAAAACACTTCCATTGTCAGAACAACACTATGCTGATGGAAAATTAATCATGGAGAATTAAAACCAGTTCCCACTTTGAGTAGTTCAACTGATAACTAGAAAAAGTACTGCTGGGTAAAGTAAAATTTCTGGTTATTAGGCTTGGTATTACAAATCTCGGCGAGGAGGACTGATGCTCATTTAAGTTGGTCTAATGGGAGGGGAGGGGAAAAGGGGAACCACCTACTTTCAATATCTTCCATATGTGCCTGAAGAGTTCTTGCAAGGTTAATAAACTAGAAACAAGGCAGAGAGAAAGTAGTTTAAAAGTTGCAAAGTTATCTGCAGAAATTTGCAAGTTAGCAAACTTCACTTTTTCTATCCCAAAGCTTCATCCCAGATGACAGTTACCCTAATGCATTTGCACAACTTATAAATAATGAATGCAAAATTTAATTTAAATCCCCACATGTTCGAGTTCAAGTTGCTACTGCACAATTATTTCAGCTTCCACGCTATGTCAAATGTTTCTGGTAGCAGTTAGTGGCATCATCTTCATGTTCTATAGTCTGTAAAACACATCAATTTTCAGAGTTGCACACATAAACAAGTGCCAGCTGTATGAAAACTATTTCCAGAACTTGTAATGCAGAAAAAAATCATCTGTAATGCAGAAAAAATAATCTGCATGAGTTATTCATTTACTTCACCATTTAGACAACAAAAGAGAACCCTCTGACTGAGGTTAATGAAAGTTGCTTAAGTAGACTTAAGATTTGAGCATTAAATAAAAAGTTTAAGAGCAGGATTACTATTAGGCAATGGTGGCAGATTAATGTTAGAAGGATGTGGTATCAAAACCCAAAGCCACATTTGCTAGGAATACAGGTTCATTAGGCAAGTTTGGAAGGCTCAGCCAAGTGGGGTTTTTTGTCAGTACCAATATACATCACTGTGTTACTGAAAGTCCAGATGTTGAGACACAGCAAATAAAATGAACCAAGACTCTAACACTAGTTTCCATAGCTCGGTTCTGTGCTCTGTGCCCTCACTGGTGTAAAACGCGGTGTCACACAACTGTGTAATGCCACCTCCAGTGGAAACACAGTACAAGGCTTTGACTTCTGCAGTGCACTCGAGCCAACAACCTGCACTAGGTGCCAGCTACAGTTAGATTATGTGTCTTTTAAGTCTCTACACTTCTTGCAGAGCAAACTGGGCATTTCATCTGTGGATCATGGAATACAAGCTCAACATCAGATGTGTACAGAAAAGACAACCACTGTTGTAATATATTAAGTGATTAGAGCACAGTTCTGCATCCATCTCAAAGGCCTAGTACCAGCTGGCAAACATTCCAAGAAGCACTGGACAAGCTTAATCACTCACTGTGCAGTAATAACTTTGTATGATGTTCTTCCTAGTAAAATGTCTACTTGCTGCAATTTTAAAGCCAAGACGTTTAAGTGACAAGAATCCAGGTGCATACAACTAATAAGAGTTTTGACTAAATCCAGAAAAATCATACTATAGCTAGTCAGTTCCAGCGTGTAATGTCCAAGTACATATTTAGGCACAATCCAGAGGACAAGTACTGCAAGGTCTAGACCTCTGCAATGTAGACTGGCACAAAGAGAAAAATTAATAAAATAAGACAGTACAACATTCTCAACTGCACGTTTTGTACAGAGGGAGGTTCACCTTCCAGTTTTTCCTAAGTTCACAGTAACAATGACAACATACATGCAAAGCAATGAATTACCAACAACCCTGGCAAAAATCATTTTGCAGCGCAGCGGTTGGACCTTCAGTTTGAAATCAAAGGTGGCACTACTGCATTGACCATTTTAGACCTAGATTTGTTAAACAGACATGCATCTTGGGTGTATAGGTTACTCAGGGTAACAATCTATTTTCAAGTTCTCTGTACAAGCAATTCTTGCCACAAAGTCACTGCATACTTACTCTGACACGTGTGCTGGCCTCACTTGCTGTTCCCAGCATATCAGAAAAGCGCTGCTCACATAAGTGTAACAATACTACAAGGTAGAGACCGGAGCTGATAAATTCATAGTCTGCCTTAAAGAAGATCAAAAGAAACATTGAGAATGTCAGTAATGTGTCTACATACACAATTCAAGAACTAGAACAAGAATTAAATTTTACTGGAAGCATATTTAATCTCTAGTTGTTCCAAAAGCATTAGGGGAGTGCAATACTAAAGAAAAATACTAATTAAAACAAAATTATTCATACTTCTGGTTCTCTCCACCCACCCCAGATCCAACATGTTATCCTTGAAGATAAATAGAAAAAAGTCTACAAGTAAAATCTCAGTCAGCATTATTAGCTTACAGGAGGTAATCCGAAAATCAGAGTACTACACCACTAGGGAAAATAGAAACCAACAAGCTCTGCTGGTTTCTTCTCAGTGGTTCCAACACTTTACTAAGACAAAGGGATATATTACAAGAACTTCATGACTATATAAATATTTTGGGAAATTATTTTGCCTGCTTAGGTAAAAAGAAACTTTATAAATGCTACTGCTGAACTGATGATTTAGAGCCTACTCATTAGGAAAAAGTTTCAAGGCTCTTTTTTCTCTCAAAGTATACTGACAGTATCCAAGAATCAGTAGTGCCAAAGCCTAAGTTGATAGCACTCCCAAGAGAGACAAGCCAGGCTCAAGGGAAAGGAATAAGGAGTACTAGGGTATGAAAATTAGAGGTCCATATTTAGCCAGTAAACTGGTGTCTCTGTCTATTTCCTTTCGACTTCTGAGGTAGGCAAGTTTCATTAATCTTTCTATATTCCTAGAATACAACCTAGAGAATAAGGAAAACCCTGAGGATAAATTTCATTAAAATAATGCCAGCTTTCTTTTATTCATTTTTAACTACTACACAATCCAGTAGCTCTACAATAACTTATTTATATAAGAGGGAACACAAGCACATGCCTACAGGGCTGTGATCTTATTGGCATCACTGAGATGGGGTGGGATGGCTCCTATGAGTGGAGCATTCCCATGTAATTATACAGGCTTGTTGGCAACTACAGGGAAGGGAAGATGAGAAGGGGGTGCGACCTCTGTCACTGACCAGCTGGAGTGCATGGAGCGCTGCCTGGGGATGGGTGAGGATCTGAGGGGTTATGGGTCAGGACTAAGTGGAGCACAGGGGCAGTGTGGTGAGGGTCTGCTGCAGGTAGCAGGACCAGGGAGACCCTCTAGACACACACACAGGAGTAGCCTCACATTCACATGCCCTGGTCCTCAGGGGGTATCAATCACCCCAGTCAGTACCTACTGGAGGGACACACAGCAGGCCACAGACAGTCCAGGAGGTTCCTGAAATGCACTGCTGATAAGTTCCTCTTCCAAGCAATAGAGGAGGTAATGAGGAAAGGTGCCACGCTGGACCCTGTTCTCACCAACAGAGGGGCTGGTGGGAAATGTGAAGTTCAAGGGCAGCCTTGGCTGCAGTGACCATGAAACTGTGGAGTTCAAGATCAGCAAGGAGGGCTCACAGCAAGCTCACTGCCCTGGGCTTCAGGAGAGCGGACTTTGGCCTCTTCAGGGGCCTGCCTGGCAGAGTACCGTGGGGTAAAGACCTGGAGGGAAGAAGGGCCCAGGAAAGCTCGTTACTATTCAAGGATCACCTCCTCCAAGCTCAGGAGCGATGCATCGCAACACAAAGAAAGTAATGCAGTAACACCTGGCAGCCTGCATAGATGGACAAGGAGCTTCTGGGCAAACCCAACCCAAAAAGGAGGCCTACAGAGGGTAGAAGCAAGGACAGGCAGCCTGAGCAGGACACAGAGAAACTGTCAGAGCAGTCAGGGATCACGGTAGGCAAGGGAAAGCCCTGACAGAATTACATCTGGCCAGGGGCATCAAGGATAAGAAGAAAAGCTTCTACGGGTAGGTCAGTGATAAAAGGGAGATGAGCCCCTTCTGGATGGATATGGGAAACCTGGCAGCCCAGGATAGAGACGGCTGAGGTGTTCAACAAAGTTCTTGCCTCAGCCTTCACCAGCGAGAGCTCCAGTGGTACCTCCCCAGCCACAGAAGGCAAAGGTCAGACTGGGAGAAGGAAGAACTGCCCACTGCAGGACAAGACCAGGTTCCAGGATACCCGGAAAGCCTGAAGATGCACAAGTCCATGGGACCTGACTATGCATCTGCAGGTCCCTAGGGAACTGGCAGATCAAGTGGCTCAACCACCCTCCATCATATTCGAGAAGTCGTGGAAGTGCCAGTCCCCCCGACTGAAAAAGGGGAAACATAGCCCCCATTTTTAGAAAGGGCAAACAGCAATGCCCTGGAAACTACAGAGCAGTCAGTCTCACCTCTGTGCCTGGCAAGATCAAGGAGCAGATCCTCCTGGAAACTATGCTCAAGGCACATGGAAAATAAGGAGGCGCTTGGTGACAGCCAGCATGGCTTGACCAAGGACAAACAGTGCCTAACAAATCTGGACTTCTATGACAGGGTTGTATCACTGGGAAGAGTGACAGGCATCACCTACCTGGACTCGTGCAAAGCATCTGACACTCTCCTGCATACCATCCTTGTGTCTAAGCTGGACAGAAATGGATGTGACGGACGGACCATTTTGTGGATAATGAATTGGCTGGACAGTCTTGCTCAAAGAGTTCTGGACAACAGCTTGACATCCACATGGACAAGTGGTGGGATCAGTGTTATTTAACACCTTTGTCAGCAAGACGGACAGTGTGATTGAGCACACCCTCAGCAAGTTTGCTGCCAACACCAAGCTGTGTGGTGTGGTCAATATGCTGGAGGGAAGGGGTGCCATCCAGAGGGACCCGGATGGGCCTGAAAGGCAGGCCCATGCAAACCATATCAAGTTCATCAAGGCCAAGTGCAAAGTCATGCAAACAGGGCAGGCAATCCCAAGGACACTGGGAACCAGGCTGGGAGGAGAATGGACTGAGAAGCAGCCATGAGGAGGGCTTGTGGTGCCAATTCACAAAAAGCTCAACGTGAGCCAGTAAACGAGCACTTGCAGCCCTGAAAGACAATCATGACCTGGGCTCCATCAGAAACAGAACGCCCAGCAGGTCAAGGGAAGGGATTCTGCCCCTCTGCTCTGCACTCATGAGACCCCCACCTGGAGTACTGCATCCAGCTCCAGGGGCACACATGGAGCTGTTAGTACAAGTCCAGAGGAGGGCCATGAAGATGGTGAGAGGGCTGGAGCACCTCTCCTATGAGAGCTGGTTGAGGAAGCTGGGATTGTTCAGCCTGGAGAAAGCTGCAATAAGGTCTCTGTGCAGTACCTAACAGGGGCCTGCACAGGGCTCTTTACCAGGGAGTGTAGTGATAGGACTAGGGGTAATGGGTTTAAACTAAGAAAAGGGTAGATTCAGATTATGTTAGGAAGAAACCCTTCCTGGCACAGGATTCCCAGAGAAGCCATTGATGCCCCTAGTGTCCTGGCAGTATTCAAGGACAGGTTGGATGGGGCTTTGGGCACCCTGGGCTAGTGAAGGGCGTCCCTACCCAGGGTAGGGATGTTGGGTCTAGATTATCTGCAAGGTTACTCCCAACCCAAAGCATTCTGTGGTTCTCCTAATGGGACTATGATTATTTTTCATGTAGAAAAGGGCTTAAGGATCAGCAGGAAGGCATTGGAAGAGAAGTTATTTTCTACCACTCTTCTACAATTTAAATTTTTAACAGTAGGCTTAAAACAACTGCTTAAGTGTGATAAAATACCAGCTAAAACCAAAGAGAGCTTATGACACTGAAATTCCATCTAATCATACTAGCATTCCCTCTGTATCTATGTGGCAGAGACAGGGGTCTGCAAAGCTAGACGACAGATCTGCAACCAAGAGAAGTGTGAGAGATATACTACACTTACTGAAAGCTTGGCGATAGGAAGCACAGCAGAAAGACAGAGTTTGCCTGAATACTGAGGAGAAAAATCTGTTCCATGCTGACATTGCTTTATGTGCATGAGTCCTCCTGAAAAGGAGATGCGTTTTCCTTCTCTAAAGCACTAACACTTACCAATTAGGTAAAATATACTAACTTGTTCATTTGCATGGGCCCTATAGAGTTCATGAATGTCAAAGTCTTCCAGATTCAGATGCAACTTTTCCTTGCACAGCTCACAAGTTGTTACTGCTTCCAAAGTAGAACCTGTTGGGGAGGGGCAGGAGGAAAGTCAGTCAAGTTGCATGTAGCACAGGACACAATTATGCAAGCATTGCAAACCGTAACTAATTGTTGTCTTTACTCTGCAGAGCAAGGTTAGTATAAAAAAAGCCTCTAACCGAAATGTAATGATTATATGCCACTGTCAGAATTTAAATGCTATTGAATGTTATTCTCTATCCAGCTCCATGTATTTTGGTCTCATCGTTATTCTGGACACAATGGGCTTCTTACTGAAAATATAGCATTGAGTCACTGCTTGGGCTGTTTGAATTCTATAATATAATCCAAGTATACACAAAAGTAGTAATAAATATACTGGAATAGTTTAGATTTATTTCCAGAGTTAGCATTTTGTCTTAAAGTAACAGGTTTAAAACAAGCTGCTCCATAAGCAACAAAACAAAGCAACTTTATGGTGGATTTATGTCTTATTTAAATACTTCAAATTTACACCTTGTACAGGCTGAGGCTTCTAATTCATTCCTACTGTGATGCAGGTCCTCTGATACTGAGTACAGAAGTAAACAGATAGCAACACTGTCCTTTGGTAAAAAGTATTCCATGATCTTCATGTATAGTACCAAGCCACCTATTTTTAAGTCTAAAATATACTACACATAAATTGATTAATCAATATCTAAGATCTTGCAAAAACATTTGTAAAAGCAGTTTTAACTGCCCTGAAGAGGACTTAATATCTTTTTTAAAGTATTTAAGTATAGTTAAAACAGAAAAACATTTTTTTTGTATTTTTAAATCCCTATCACTCTACTACAGTCAGCCTTGCTACAAAATTCTTAAAAACCTAGTACCACAGGTAGTAGGAAGGGTGGGAAACAAACTCACCCAAAGCAGGAGAGTATCCCTAAAGCTACGCTTCTACAATGTTGTGTTTTGTTCAAGATCTCAGCAGACAACCCCAAAAACATAATTCTCTGAATGAAAAATGCAGTTCTGGGAACTACTCACATGAGAAGCTGGAGACACACAGTAAACCTGAAAGCACCACACTGTTGTTTATCCCCAAATGTTTTGGTTTTTTAAATAAACAAGTTAATATTAGTAAGCGTAATCCTACTGATAAGCCTCCCAGTCTAACTAGAAGTCTTCCTTGGTCTAAGGTTGGCTTTACCTGAATTGATCTTGGACTGGAGCCATTTTTTCATACACTCCTGGTGAACATACTGCAGACTTCCAGTGCATTTGCATGGCTCTATTAAAAGGTTGTCAGGACTGGTAGAGGGCATCTGACAGATTCTGCATAAGTCGCCCTCTTCATCTTCAGAATCTTCTAAAAGCAGGCTGAATAGGAACAAAAGTCAGTAAACGCTGTGACACATTTTATGTAAGACTTACAATGACAATTCTATTCATCACACTGTTCTCAAACCTACAAGGATTAGAACAAGTTTCTCTACAGACAAAAGCAAGAAGACAGGTGACAGAGAATTGAGTTGCCATCTTCTCTGAAGGAAATCTTCTTTTTAACGTCATGGTTACAGAAAACCCTCTTGAAGCCAGGTACATTTTATTATCCCAAAAGAACATACTCATTTACCTCTCTTTAATTTTCTGGAGTCTTTCTGGATCTCTTGAAGGTGTTACTTTAGACTTGCTACTTTCTTGTCCATCAGACTGATTCCAGCCAGAGGGAATAATATCTACAGTTATCATAAGATTGTCAGACAGACTGCTTCCTAGTGTTGGAGGCACTGCAAAGCGAAAGAGAGAACCAGGCAGAATTCCAGCACTTCTCCTACTGTGGGTTGAATCTGGTGAGGAGGCAGTAGCTGTAGGAATACCAGATACTGCAGGTGTTGGTGGTCTGCTAACAGAAGCCCGAGAAGGACTATCTGATGCTTCAAGAGATGTCTCCTCACCTGGCTCTCTTCTTCTGAAGACATGTTGTGATCTAGCAGTTGTATCAGAGGTAGAGATCCTCGCAGATTCATCCCTTCCTTCTCTTCTTCTTCTGGAGAAGAGGGGTGTACACCTGTTCCTCAAAGATGATGACAGCCAGGAACCTGTGCTCCTACTTTCAGAGTCTGGTCTGTAACTTTCCCCATCTGAATCAGAGTTATGATTCTGCGAAACTCCTGATAAACCCCATCTTCGTCTAAGAAAACTAAATCCCTGAGAAGCTTCAGATGTCTGAAGTCCTGGAACTTCTGGAGTTGCAGCTCCATTACTGTTTGACAGAGTAGAAGCTTGGACTCTTGGGACCACTGTTGACTCTTCAGAGCCTAATGATCTTGCATGCAATGAGTCTTGGCTAGACCTTCGAGAGAAGAATGTAGATGACATACTAGATGCTAAACGAGACAACAGCTGTCTGGTTGTGCGCCTCCCTTCACTGTCTGCTGTGGGTTCATTCAATGACCTCTGAGAAGACAATACCCTTTCAGAACCACTTGAGGAAGGAGTTTCATCTCTAACAGCAGTAAGAGAGAATGTTGGCTGCACACTCCTCTGGGGAGAATCTGATTCATTTCTCCTTTGTCTTGAAGAGTAGCTGGATCTTGAGGAGCTCATGTTAGAGTCTCTGCTGAAAAGAGATGGCTGATGATCAGAAGGCAACTGGTGGTTCATGGATGCATTCAGCCTCAAAGTGCTTAATGAGTTCTCTTTTGGTCTTGCTCCCTCTGCATACGAAGAGGCAGGCCTGTCTTGAAGATCTGTTGCAGAAGAGCAGAGAAAAATACCATGACAAGATGTGCTCCAATTGTTAAATTCCAGGCATAACTTTAAGGTGTACATGCAGAAGTTCAGGATTTCAAGACCCTTACGCAAAACATTTTCCAATTTGGTAAGCAGATCCCAGAGCAATATGAATTTTAAATTTACTTATCAGAGTTCTGAAGGTAAACTGAAACTTATACTGGTTTCAGTCTGGTGAATCCATCTGGAATCTAACTCCCCCAAAGTCTTCAGATTATGGTATCACTTGCTTTCTTATATGCAAATTGAGAACTCTCACCATCTCTTCAGAGCTCTCAGAAAAGCAGCATCTTAAGTAAAAATAGCAAGCTATATACCACACTATTTACAATAAAGGCTCATTTTGCCTGTAGACTAAGAAAGACGGGTTAGTCAAAATTTCAGCAATGCAGCAGACACCAGAGCACCCGAAACAAATGCCAAGGACAAAGCCAAGAATATTCCCCATCTGCTACAATAGGTTACCCTTACTCTTCCCACTGTAAGAACATCAAGGATCACAGTTACAAACACTACTTAAAAGTAGTATAACACTACTGACCTTGGATAACAGAAATTGACTAATATGTTTTAAACTGTGAACTGAAAAATAGAAGGAATAGCCTACAAATACTGTAACTCCACTGCTCCAGCCCAAAAGGGTTATGTAGCTATTTCTTTTATCAAGGAAATACGACAACTACGTTGGTTCATATCTTCAGCTATGCAACTGGCTTAAGCATGCCAAAGCTAACCACTCTGGGAAGTCATCTCATCTGCTTTCCCAATTACCTCGATTACCTATAGTCAATTAGGTAACTATCGTCACATTGTTGTATCCTCCTCGGCTTTCTAAGTGTATGTTTGCCACCACTTCCCAATTGCCTGCAGGTTGAGGGAGACGATTCTGCCCCTCTATTCCACTCTGTTGAGATCACACCTGGAACACTGTGTCCAGCTCTGCAGCCCTCTACAAGGAAGACATGGACCTGTTAGAGCAGGTCCAGAAAAAGGCCATGAAAATGATCAGAGGGAAGGAACACCTCTTCCATGAGGAAAGGCTGAGGGAGTTGGGGTTGTGCAGCCTGGAGAAGGTTCCAAGGAGACATTATTGTGACCTTTCTATATATAAAGGGGGCTATAAGGAAGATGGAGACAGACTTTACCAAGGCCTGTAGCCATAGGCCATGGAGTAATGGTTTTAAATGAAAAAAGGGTGGATTCAGACCATATAAGAAAGTTTTTACTGCGAGGGTGGTTAAACATTGGAACAGGTTGCCTCGAGAAGTGGTAGATGCCCAGTCCCTGGAAACATTTGAGGTCAAGCTGGACAGAGCCTTGAACAAACTCATCTAGTTTTGGATCTCCCTGCCTACTGAGAGTGGGTTGGACTAACAACCTCAAAGTCCCAACCCAAACCATTAGATGATTCTTGTAAGCATGCTTCCTGTAAATACTGCATAAGTACCTAAACATATGCGCTTGAGAAGACTGGGAGCATATAAAGAGGAGGGGAATCAATTTTTTGAAAGGGTAGATAACAGCAGAACAAGGTGGAATGGATTAAAGCTAAAGGAAGGAAGGTTTAGGTATTAGATATTAGGGGGAAGTTCTCTACAGAGAATGTGGTGAGGGGCTGGAACAGGCTGCCCAAAGAGGGGGTGGGTACCCCAACCCTGGGGGTATTCAAGGCTAGGTTGAATGGGGCCCTGGGCAACCTTGTGTAGATCCAGGCCCAGAGATTGGTGTCCCTGCCTGTGGCAGGGGGTTAGAGCTCTGTGATCCTTGAGGTCCCTTCCAATCCAGGCCAGTCCATGATTCTCTGTAGCTAACATTACATAAATAGCTGAGGAGGCTAACATCAGCTACTCTCCTTCCTGAAATGGCTAGATTAGGGTGTGGAGAGGAAGCAGATGAAGCCTGCTAACTTCTTAAGAGGGGAGTCCTCTTCAGTAATTTTAACTACTTAACAATCCTGGAATGATTAAGGTAGGAGGCAGAAGCTTCCTCTATGTATTCTGGAATTTAACCCCTTCACATTTGTAGCTTTGGTGGGGTTTGGTTTGGAGGTTTTGTTTGTTTGATTTAAATGGGTTCTGCATTATCATCATAATTTATTGTTGAAGCTGGTGTTTCTGCATATGGCAGCTTTTAAGAACTATCTGCACAGATGCCAAGCATCTGCCATATGGTTTTGATTACACAGCAGAAAACAGAGGTTGGAGTTCTTTTCATAGCACTTAACAGGGGCACTACTAGAAATGCAGCACGGATGGTACAAAGCAAGGCTGTCCACTCATCCATTTCTCCAACTAGGGTCTACTGGGTAAACTCCAACTGTCCAGTTATTATCAAAATCTGAAGTCCGATAACATTAAAACATACACTTCTGGTAAGGCAAAACTGCAGGAAGAAATCTGGAACTCATCCACCGAGTGGTCCATCTGTCAAACCCAGGTCTCTCCAATTTAGAAACAAGGATGTCATGCTGGACAGCATCAAATGCCTTGCACAAGTCCACGGAGAGGGTATCTGTTATCCTCTCCTTAAAACAGCACTAATACATTCACAAAAGGTGGCAGATCAAGAGCGATGATGTTTCCCCCAAGACAGCTCTACAAGGCCACGCTACTATGAAACAGAAAGTAAAAATGACAGTGTAGAAGTCTACATAGTCCTAGCAGTTACCATAGAACAAACCTCTCTCCTCCTGTGAAATATTACATTATTCATTTTTATTTTCAATGGTCTAACAGTTTTCCCTCAAGAACCCAAACAGAAAGAGGTAATACAATGCAGGCACCTTCACGAACACCCTTTCCCAATTCAAATTATTTCTTTACCCATGCCTAAATACAAACAGATCTTGAGCTGAGTAAGAGGTGGCTTACTGACTATTCAAACAGTTACAATGGTACACTGGTACCATTTTGTTGTGACTGAACGTGTCTACAAACCAGATCATTAATATACCCTTTGACGGTTTAGCCAACACATGCAAAGTGCCCCAACAACTTTATTTAAGAAGATACCCTAAAATTAAATGTATCTGTTGACTTTGTTTTGAAGAAAATGTTAAAAGAACATGTGAAAAAAGTAATAGGTATGCAACCTATGGATTTACAAGCTTTCAGTGGTACAATACATACATGTTGAAGATGAAAAGTCACTGTTTCTGTAGCTGCGATCCACCAGGTTATTAATGGACAGATCTGCTGTTCTTTCTAATTCTCTTCGCTCTCTCACCATCTCAGTTCCAAGGGAGCCAAGCATCACTGATGAAGATCTAGGAATCCTACTGTACCTCCAAGAAGAATCTAGAAATAAAATAAATAAATCCCATTTTTGTAATAATTTAAAAATCCATTAAAGCTGGTATTTGCGCATACATTGTAGTTAAACCACATCAAGGTGAGTTTAACTAAACACCACTAAGTTGATCAAATGGCCAGCTGTCACCATAAACCCAGGAGTAAACTGCACTCATCTTGCCATTAGTTCTGAAAGCTAAACCAGAAAAAAAAAAAGACAGTCCCATTAACACTCAATACAGGACAGGAGGAAGGAAAAAACCACAGCATCTTCCTTTCTAATTGTAGCTAGTTATTAAATAGGCTTCACAGTATGTCAAAAGAGCAGCTTGAGACTCAGTAAATGTTGTTATTTTGATGATGCTGAAACACTCATAAAATTAATTTTCCAGAAAGACAACTGAAGCTTAATGCAGCTTAGATACAATTTTTAAGATCAGCAGCTAATACTGTTCTTGCTCATACTGCAGCATAACATACATCAGTTTAAAACAGGAATCTTGTTTTTTGTTAACAGCCACAACAACTAAACAGGAAAACTGTACATACTTCAGCCAAGTACAACTCTTGTTCTAAAAAGGGGGGGGGAAACAAAAAAAAAAAAAGAAATAAAATGTTCTTCCATGGCTCTGGAAAATCCATCAGCAGGATGATGACCAACCAATCTAGAAATTGAAAGACACAGGCTTACACCATAATAAGAAATGTGAATGGTAGTCATTTTATTAATGAAGAGCAAGAAAGCATCAAACCCACTCAGTTTTCAACAAGAATTCATTAACTTTTATTTGGATGCCTGTGTGGTTCCATAAGGGGATATTAAAAGGACCACGGATCCATACTCACAAGGGTAATCTGAATGGATCTAAAGGTCTATTTCAAAACCTTCTAGAAGTGTTCTCAAAAATTTTTGTCTGTTATTTCCTGACCTTCATTGCATGTTGCTCAACTTAGATCTATTCAAGTATGAGATGCTTATTCACAGCTTTAATGAGAAAATATTTTTTTTACTGAAAAAGCTCCTAGTGTAGAATGTTTATTTTTACCTGGCCTACAGACTGAGTTTAGAACTTGTTAAAAAATAACTCTCTCTTCCTTGAGAGAAGTGCTCTGAGAGTGCTCTACCCAGCCATGATGCTTGGAAGACAGTACTAAGGTTAAGATTTTCTTTCTGCTGTCCCCAGCACGAACAGGTTTACTAACAGAATTGGACTCATAAAATAAGTGTCGCTGCACCCATTCTTTCCTTGAAATCTTAACCAATTAAGACATATTTGAGCCACTAAGTTCAGCTTCACTTCAAATGGAATAGGTACAGGTAATAATTTTCAAGTTACAAGAGTACAATTAGGTTTTGAAAATACCATGTTAACAGCTGTCTCAATAGTTTGGATACTGTTATCAATGTGAATATAACTCTTCTATTAGACATAGGTTTTTAATATTGAAGAATAACAAAAGCGTAATAGTTCAAAGCAAGTGATTTAAAACTTGATAAAACCTAGTCTTAGTACTCAGACACATTTCATGTAATCTAGTAATCAACCTCTCACCTGAAAAGGCAGACAAGCCATTACTTCTCACAGAAGAGGTAGATGTACAAGATAGCTTAGGTCTCTTTGAATCACTATCTCGTTGCTGGCTATGCAGTCTTGAATATGCTCCCTGAGTTCTCTCAGACTCACTGTAACACCCAGATGTAAAATGAGGGGAAGATGATGTAGACTGAAATAACATTAAGAAAGAAAAAAAATTACTGACAGGATTTCAGATGCACTTATACTGAACAAAAACATATATAACACAACACTCAAAAAAAAAAGTGAAGAGTTACCTTAAGATACAAAGCCTTTCTCTTTAAAAATAATGGATTTATGCTCATGCTCTTGATCAGTATCCCCAGGTTTACGCAAGACAGTCCTACCAACAAAAGCTGGCTTCTATCACAACCACTGTTATTTTGCCTTTAGAGATATACGTGGCTTACAGAGGAAGAAGATATTCCTGGCATGTAAGATGCTATAAACATGATCAAATACAGCTTTACAGGTCTCCAATGAAACAATTTTACTGTCCAGAAATGGCCAAAACTCATCTGCTTCAGTATTTAATAGTTTAACTAATCCAGCTCATTTTTTCCCCCACCCTCAAATATATTCAGCTGAGGAGTCAGCTCTAGCTTCTAGAAAAATGTTTAGGTAAGATCTATTTTGATTACTGAAACAAGTTTGGAGTGAAGAATGGGCACAAAGCAATTTTTGCAGTGTACAGCAGTGATATAAAAGTCTTCAGAAACTGGTACTAAACAAATTAAAAAATGGAAATTGGGACAGCCTATAAAGCTATAAGTGTGGTTACTTGCTGCCAAGCCATTAACCTTCTATTTGAAATGTTTTATTTTTTTATATTACAAGCGTGAGCTCAATCAAAAAGCTCAGTTGAGCCCAGGAAGTATCTACAACCAAGATGCTTAAATCAACCATCACATGAAATAGCTAGAATCAAGATACTTTAAGCAACAACTGCATTAGAGTAGATGTTATAGCTGTGTTTTATTTTTACTTTGTTAGGGTTTTTACGAAGCTTATGCCACTACTTTTTCACCCTTTGAAACTAAGTAGTATCTAAGCACTTCTATTATCCCATCATAAAAAGACATATGGGGAGACACAGAAATTTAATCACAAACCAAGTACAAATCCAAGTGAATTTTCCTCATTAATCATCTGTTTAACATGTAACACCTTGGGGGGATAAAGGGGTGTCCATCTAAAAAGGTGACAGCCCAGCTAAAGTGCCTCTACACCAAAGCATGCAGCATGGGCAACAGAGAGAAGCATCTGGAAGCTACCATGCTAGTAGAAAACTATGACACAGTGGCCAATACTGAAGCTCGGTAGGATGAATCCCATGACTGGAGTGTGGCTATGAATGGCTACAAGCTGTTCAGGAGAGACAGGAGAAGGAGGGGTGGAGGTGTGCTCTCTATGTTAATAAAACAGTGTGTGAAGAGGTGTCCCTGAAGAATAATCATGAGCAGATTGAAAACTTACAGGTAGGAATTAGGGATGGAGACAACAAGGGGAGCCTTGTGGCTGGGGTCTACTACAGGCTGCCTGATCAAAGGGAGCCTATCGATGAAGCCATCTTACTCCAGCTCCAGGATGCATTGAGCTCACAGGCTCTCATCCCACTGGGGGATTCTAGCCACCCTGACATCTGTTGGAAAACTAGAATGGCAAGCTGTAGGCAATCCAAGAGACTCCTGGAGTGCCTTGATGAAAACTTCCCGAGTCAGGAAATAGACAGGCCTACTCAAGGGGAAGCAATACTGGACCTGATGGTCACCAGTACAAGTGAGGTCATCAGGGATGTCAAGATTGGAGGCAGCCCAGGCTGTAGAGATCATGCACTGGTGCAGTTCACTGAACGAAGGCGTATGAACCATATGAGAATCGTAGTCAGGACCCTGAATTTCAGGAAAGCCAAATTCCAGCTCTTCAAGGAGTTAGTCAATAGCACTCCCTGGGAAATGGCCCTCAAGGACAAAGGGGCAAAAGAGAGCTGGCAGATCTTTAAGGATGCTTTCAACAAAGCGTAAGAGCTCTTGGTCCCCAGATGTAAGAAATCAGGCAAGGAAGGCAAGAGACAAGTATGGCTAAGTCAAGACTTGCTGGTCAAACTAAAAGGCAAGATGGAACTACACAGACAGTAGAAGTGGGGTCAGGTATCCTGGGAAAAGAATAGGGGCACTGCTTGGTTGTGTAGGGATGAGGTCAGGAAGGCCAAGGTGCAGCTGGAGCTGAAATTGGCAGGGGATGCCAAGAAGAACAAGAAAGGCTTCTACAGGTATGTAAACCAGAAAAGGTTAAAGAAAGCACACCCCACCAGCGAGCAACAATGCTGAACTGGTAACAACAGACAGGAAAATAGCTGAGGTTCTCAACATCTTTTTTGCCTCAGTTTTAACTGGTAGCCACTCTTCTCATAACTCTCAAGCTAATTGCCCACAAGATGGGGACCAAGGAGACAAAGTCCCTCCCACAGTAAGTGAAGATAAGGTCTGTGATCTGAGGAACCCGAATCTGAACAAGTCCATGGGACCTGATGAGATGCATCCCAGAGTCCTGAAGGAATTGGCTAATGTAGTTGCCAAGCCACTCTCCATAATATCTGAAAAGTTGTGGCAGTCAGGGGAAGTCCCTGGTGACTGCAAGAAAGGAAACATTGCCACCATTTTTTAAAAGGGTAGAAGGAGGACCCTTGGGAACTACCGCCCTGCCAGCCTCACCTCTATGCCTGGGAAGATCATGGAACAGATCCTCCTAGAAGCAACACTGAGGGGAACAGTGAGGGTAATTCAAGACAACCAGCATGGCTTTATTAGAGGCGAGTCCTGCCTTACCAATCCAGTGGCTTTCTACAACAAAGTAACTGCATCAGCAGAGAAAGGAAGAGCTATGCATGTCACCTACCTGGATTTCTGCAAGGCCTCTAACACAGTCCCCCACAACAACCTTTTCTCTTAAGCTGGAGATACACACATTTGAGAGGTGGCCTGCCCGGTGGATAAGGAATTGGCTGGATGGTCGCACCCAGAAGGTGGCTAGGCATCCAGATGGACGACAGTGACAAGCAGTGTTCCTCAAGGGTCTGTACTGGGATCGCTGCTGTTTAGCATCTTTCTTAACGATACTGTCAGTGGGATTGAGAGCACTCTCGGCAAATTTGTTGATGACACCAAGATGGATTGTGTGGTTGATGTGCCAGAGGGATCAGACGCCACCTAAAGGGACCTGGACAGGCTGGAGAAGGGGGCCCAGGGGAACCTCATGAGGTTCAACAAAACCAAGGGCAGGGTCCTGCCCCTGGGTCGGGACAACCCTCATTATCCATACAGCTCAGGAGATGATGTGCTGGAAAGCAGCCCTGAGGAAAAGGACTTGGGGGGACTCGTGGGTGAGAAGCTGGGCATGAGCCACCACTGTGCATCTGCAGCCCAGAAGGCCAACCCCATCCTGGGCTGCATCCCCAGGAGTGTGGCCAGCAGATGAAGAGAGAGGGGATTCTGCCCCTCTGCTCCGCTCTGAGGAGACCTCACCTGGAATACTGCGTCCAGCTCTGGAGCCCTCAGCACAAGAAGGACATGGACCTGCTGGAGGGTGTCCAGAGGAGGACACAAAAATGATCCAAGGCCTGGAGCAGCTCTCCTGTGAAGCCAGGCTGAGAGAGTTGGGCTTGTTCAGCCTGGAGAGGAGAAGGCTCTAGGGGGACCTTACAGTGGTCTCCCAGTCCCTGAAAGGCACCTGTAAGAAAGCTGGGGAAGAACACATGGCAATATGACCAGGGTAATGGTTTTAATCTAGGAAAGGGGAGATTTAGGTTGGACATTAGGACAATGTTCTTCAACGTGAGGGTGGCAGACCACTGGGACAGGTTGCCCAGAGAGGCAGTAGAGGCCTCGTCCCTGAAGACGGTCAAGGTCAGTCTTGGTGGGGCTCTAGGCACGTTGATCTGGTAAAGACATCCCTGATTACTGCAGGGGGGTTGGACTAGATGACCTTTAAAGGTTCCCTTCCAGCCCAACACGTTCCATGATTCTATGACTGGAACTTCATTTAAGAGAAAGATTAACCCTAATGAGAAAAATCCCTGTATCTTTTGAAAACTCTACAGCACCAACTTAACTAGACATATAGACCACCTACAACCACTTTGCATTTCAACTCATCGTAGAGACACCTATGGCGACTTCCCCTGAAGGACAGCATCTCCACACTAGTTCCTCCCTCCCCCTCCTTGTCCCACTTCAAAGAATTTTCACCTTTATGTAACTGTAAGAAAACACTTATTTATGGTGTAAGCATTCTCAAGTGCCCAAGTATCTTGCAATTTGAAAGTGGGCAGAATTTTCACTGTTCACTATCTTCCCAACAAGCATCTTTGGTTTTGTGCTGTTCCCATCTTAGTTCTTCTGCTGCAATTCAAAGTGTTTCACTGTCATTCTACAGTGCATGAGCATGTCAAAGCAGCCAAATACTTTATTTTTGGAGTTACGAAGGCGCATTCTGGAGCCTAATTAAGACAAGCTATTAAGCTCTGAGCGCTGGATCTCCTCCAGGTGAAAGTTCTACCTCCATTTTCACAGTATGCTGTAAGCAGCATGTAAGTTAACCACAGTCAGACTACACTCCCCCACAACTAAGTTTTTTAAAGCAGGCCTCTGAATCCATGAATTTCATGTTAAATCACAAAGCTGGTATCAGCCAAAAAACACATCCTCCAGAAATACTTGATATAAGTTGAGTATAGACAATATTAATTTTGCCATCCATACGACTGTAACATGAATGAGATTCACAAGCACCCCTTCCTTTTTTCTTTTAAAATGGATACTTGCAGAGCCATTCTCATTTAAAATTTATTTTTAAACTATTATTAAGACATATACATTATCATTTTCATCCACAGAATAATTTCTTACCAAGCCTTTCTTCTTGCTTTCCCTCCCCCCTAACCTACTAAGATTTACTGAACTAGAAACATTATAATAAGCCCCTGCTAGCAGCTTTTCCGATTCAAAGGCCAAGCTAAAACCCCAATCATTTGTTTATTTTTTTAAACGTATTACACATGAACAATGCTCACCAATCTGCTTCTGCTTCCCAAAAATCTTCCAGAATGTGGATGATCAAGTGTCCCTGAGTAGCGAGTTGGAGAGGACGTTGTTAGCTTCCAAGGAGTTTCACGGGTGTCTCTTTCTCCAATTCCCCAGTCTCTACTGGAACTATTCAATATAGTGGATTCCTGAAGAACAACATGCTTATCATATGCCGATTGTAACAAGGAAGTGAAGGCACTAACAATTCTGAAAACCTTTCATGAGAAACCTCAAGGGATACCCAAGAGGAAATGAAACAGGCTTAAGAGAGAACCACTGGCAAAAGAGAAGATTTTTTAAAAATTACTTTCTGGCCCTTATCAGCTCCTTTATCTGTCCTGTGATTTGACTGCAGACAATAAAAAGTTAAGTGTACGGCTTTTGAAGCTTTACCCCAGCTTAGATACTCCAGCAACAGGGCAGAATTAAGAACGTGACTTTCAAGTGTTAAGTAAAAAAAACCAAAATACCCCTACATATGTAGGAAAAGTCTCCATGACCGTAAAAGTGGCTTTTTGGACACTAAAGCAAGCAATCTGTCTTGTCCTGGTCATGAGTTTTAATATAGGAAAGAGTGGGTGCAAAGAAGGGGGCGGGGAAGAAGAAAAATCCCGATTTGGGCCTGCTAACAGACAATTATTTATACACAAGGAGTGTGATCTGTCCCAGTAAGAGATGAGACCAGAAACCTAAACTGCGTCACCAAACCGTTATTCCTTTAAATAAATATACCACACTATTGTAAATTACACAGCATGTTCTCGGAGTCTTAAGCACTTCCCTTTGCCCACTGTTTAAGGCCCCACAGCATTATCTTATAATCCAGCACAGTGCTACTGGTAGGGAAGGGTTGCAAATTAGTTATTATTAATCCCAATTACATTTCATGCAGACAGCAAAAAATTTATCTCCATTTTGTACCTCAAAATGGAAAAGCTTTTGGATTTCTAAGTTTCCCCTAAACCACCAACATCGAAGAGCACAATAAAACAGTAAACAATGGTGGGCACACAGAACTACTGTGAGCCTAAGAAAGAAGGTAAATAGTTTTAGTAGCCAATTTTGGACAGCGCAAATATAGTGAATCCACAGTCTTACACACTTTAACAAACTAGGACTGCTTGACAAAACTGCCCTGCAAACATGACTGTTTGATTTGTTTCCTCAAAAGAGCTTAAATTATTTGAAGTCTGGTATCTGCTGCAGGGCTATCACTTATGTAACAGTTCTGAGTTTTCAAAGACACTCAGGAGCTCTAATTCTTTGCTACACAAGCAAATTTCGAATAATGAAACTAGGAACCACTTAATATACGAATCTTCCTTTAAATAACTTAAATGATGAAACGACTAGTTTCACTGAATTTCAATGAATAGATGACAATTAAGAAAGAACATTGCCATTTCATTTGCTCCACAGATTAATCACTGAAATTTGTAAAATTAATAAATAACAGGAACCCTACCATTTAATTAGAGCTAAGCAGAGTTAAGAGATTACTTGTCCATCCCCTTTCTATGAACTATTACTACTACACCTACAGTATTTTCTGTCACTATTTCTTAAGAGTTCTACTATTAGGATTTTCAAAGCTGATGCTCGTAATTCACATAAGCAAAATTAAACCTGAAAATAAAGTATCACCAAGTAAGTTTACTCAAATTTCAAAGCCTTGGTAGGATTCATCAGGTTTCTAAATTATTTCATATATGAAATATATATATGCGTGCCCATGGGTGCAAGATTATACAACTTTCAGATAGAAGCAAAGCTGTATCAAAATGTTCTTTAATACGAGACTGAATACCTGCCTTTCCTTTTTCTCCAGCTGTTACATACTGAAGATCTGAGAATTTAATCTTATTTTAAGTGTCAGATCATCACAGTAAAGACCTCAATCCAAGAACAACACACTCACACTAGCACAGCACTGAAAGACAGTTCATGGAATTACACCATTTATCATTCTAATGCCAATACAGCTGTAACACTGTCTTTGCTCTGGCCAGGCCAGAGTTCACCTCCCCAGGCAGCCAGTACAGCTGAGCTGTTTTCCTCACCTGATGTCGCTCCCCCATAAAGGGGCTGGTTGGGGAGAAGTGCTCCTGGGTGCCTCCAGGGCAGCCTGAGTGTGGTCAGGGTGTTGGGTCAGTCTCCTTTTTGGTACCCAACTCCAGGCTTGAACTCATAGGATTGACAGTCCCATGCTCTACCAACTACCCCCAATGCTTCAAGCCCCTGTAACAAGTACCATGGCTACCCAAACCTCAGAGGCCAACCCTGTAGCTGAGCCAGAAAGCCAAGCAGTACCAGTGTCAGTTGCCCCTATGCAGAAGAAATACACAAAGAAATCAGTCCGCATCATGAAAGACGACGATGTACCAGAACCAGTGCAAGAACCTCAGGGGGCAGTACCAGAGGTTATAACCTGCTCCTTGTCCTTGAGGGAGCTGAGAGACATGAGAAAACATTTCAGCCGCCTTCCAGGGAAGCACACCATCACCTGGCTACCCCGGTGCTAGGACAATGGGACCAGCAGCCTGGAATTAGAAGGCAGGGAGGCCAGGAAGCTGGGATCCCTGTCCAGAGAAGGAGGCATCAACAAGGCAACTGAAAAAAGTCCCAAGCCCTCAGCCCCTGGAGGTGACTTCTATCAAGTGTAAGGGAAAGGTACCCATTCATTGAAGACGTTGTGTGTTGGTCAGGCAACCGGACAACCCTGGAGTGAGGTATTCAGTACTTGAGGGAGTTAGCCATGCAAGAGATTATTTACTATGACCCTGGCAATTTGCAGCAGCCCACTGAGCCTGATGAAGTCAAATACTCCCGACCCACATGGCCTAAGTTTGTGCAGAGTGCACCAGCATTGTATGCCAACTCACTGACAGTAACAGACTGGGAAAAGGAAGACCAACAGTGGATGAGGTGGCTGGCCGACTCCATCTATTCGAACGAAGTCTTTCTTCCTCCCTAGTCTTAGATGTGTAAGAGCTGTCTCGAGTGGTCTGGTAACTCAAAGAGGACATGCACTACTGCCCACCTGTGCAGACCATGACTTCAGCTATCAGAAGTGGGACTGAACCACCAAACACATCTCTGCATCATGCTGATTTTTTTAAAAATATGTCTCAAGGCCAAAACAGAAACACAAAGAATAACCTATCAAGTATCAAAAAAGTATCTTTAAGAGAAACTAGCTTTATCTTCTAGCCATAGACCTTCTATGATGGGAGTGACAGCATCAGTGGATAAAGGGAAGGCAACCGATGTCATCTACCAGGACTTGTGCAATGCCTTTGACACAGTCTCCCACCACATCCTTATCTCTAAATTGGAGAGATGTAGATTTGATGGGTGGACCGTCCAGTGGATAAGGAACTCGCGGAAAGGATTCAGACAAAGGGTGGTGGTCAATGGGTCTATGTCCAGGTAGAGGCTGGTGACAAGCGGTGTCCCCCAGGGGTCTGTCTTGGGACTGGTGCTCTAACCTCTTTATCAATGACAGAATTGAGTGAACCCTCAGCAAGTTTGCAGAAGACACTAAGCTGAGTGGTGTGGTGGACACAACAGAAGGAAAGGAAGTCATCCAGAGAGTTCTTGAGAGGCCAGAAAAGTGAGCGTGGGTGAACCTAATGAGGTTCAACACAGCAAAGGGTAAGGTCTTGCACTTGGGCCAGAGGAATCCTACATATATATACAGACTGGGAGAAGAGCAACTTGAGAGTAGCCTTGCTGAGAAGGGCCTGGGGGTTCTGGAGGACAAGAAACTTCACATGAGCCAGCAGTGAGCTCCTGCAGCTCAGAAAGTCGATGGTATCCTGGCTCCATCAGAGGAGGGGCAGTGAGCAGGGTCAACATGCTGGAGGGAAAGGGTGCCATCCAGAGGGACCCGGATGGGCCTGAAAGGCAGGCCCATGCAAACCATATCAAGTTCATCAAGGCCAAGTGCAAAGTCATGCAAACAGGGCAGGCAATCCCAAGGACACTGGGAACCAGGCTGGGAGGAGAATGGACTGAGAAGCAGCCCTGAGGAGGGCTTGGGGGTGCCAATTCACAAAAAGCTCAACGTGAGCCAGTAAACAAGCACTTGCAGCCCTGAAAGACAATCATGACCTGGGCTCCATCAGAAACAGAACGCCCAGCAGGTCAAGGGAAGGGATTCTGCCCCTCTGCTCTGCACTCATGAGACCCCCACCTGGAGTACTGCATCCAGCTCCAAGGGCACACATGGAGCTGTTAGTGCAAGTCCAGAGGAGGGCCATGAAGATGGTGAGAGGGCTGGAGCACCTCTCCTATGAGAGCTGGTTGAGGAAGCTGGGATTGTTCAGCCTGGAGAAAGCTGCAATAAGGTCTCTGTGCAGTACCTAACAGGGGCCTGCAGGAAAGATGGAGAGGGGCTCTTTACCAGAGAGTACAGTTACAGAACTAGGGGTAATGGGTTTAAACTAGAAGAGGGTAGATTTAGATAAGATCTTAGGAAGAAATCCTTCCCTGTGAGGATGGGGAGGCCCTGGCACAGGGTGCTCAGAGAAGCTGTGGCTGTCCCCGGATCCCTGGCAGCATTCAAGTCCAGATTGTAAGGGGCTCTGGGCACCGTGTCCCTACCTATGGCAGGGGGTTTGGAACTAGATGATCTTTGAGGCTCCTTCCAACCCAAAACATTTTATGATTCTATAATTCATTTCTCATTAATGGTTAACAATGTTGTATCATAAAGTATAGGACTGATTTTTTCCTCACACCATTACATTAAGTTTTGTGCTTTAAGGCTCATAGAAACAATGCTATGAAACAAGCTATGCAATGTACATCAGATTAGTTTATAGTGAACTTGCTTGTTATACCTCCTCAGATGAGCAGAAGCTACTACCCAGACTCTCAAATGTGAAAGACATACAAGAATTTGTATGTAGATGGGATTGAAAAAAAAAAAAAAAAGAGGGGGAGAGGGGGGAGATAGGAGGAGGAGAACAACCCCACCCAATACAATTTTTTTTAAAGTGGTAGTCAAAACCAAACACTTAAAAGTTTCACTGCTCTGGCTGCAAAAGTTTTTGAGTTGTTAGAATTAAGTATGCTCTCCAGCTGCAGGAATTACTTGTTCTCATTCCTCTATATACCCAAAGCACTACCAACAGTCCAATATTTTATTTTGAATGACAAATATTTTAAATTATTTGGAACTGAAACAGCTCTTAATATTTTAATGTAGGCTTCTGAACAAATTAACAAAGAAAGAAAGACTGCTCATTCCACTCTTATCTGTCTGAACTTCGTTCAGTCTAACTGAATTAGACTAATTGCTTCTTCTTGCTTCAGCCACTTGTAACCTTAGCCTGCCAGTAATCATGGAATTTGCTCTTACCAGTTCTGTAAGTACCAAAGGTTAGTCAAGAGAGCTTCCCTATGCTTTTATCACTAAACACTAGTCTTGTGTAAAAAGCTTCCAGACTACCTCCTATGAACAGGAGCAGAAAGAAGGCACACAACATAATCTTCTATACAATTACCCTCCCCTCTGTTTTAATTGGAAAGTGTTATAAAAATCATTCCTCAGATTCAAAGCACTTTGTTCAACAGGAAATGATCAAGCATACGCAGTGCAGTTCACAAAGTAAAAAGAAATCAAGTTACACAAAGCATCAATTCCAGACTTATGTTGTCATCAACAGCTTTCAGTGTGGTATGCAAACCGTGAGGGTCCCTAAATCCCTACAAAAGTAAAACACTAATTTTATTTTGCTGAGCAGCAAAATGCCTGAAGACTACCTTTCGACACTACCTAAGCCAATACACAAACACATACATTCTCTGTATGGCAAAATATAACACACACACATGTAGCTATGCTAAAAGTCATTAAATGTTTTATTAGCTGTAAACCTTGTTCTGGAAAAGGCATTATTATAATACAGTGTCCCAGAGAGCTTGCCATCAGGGACCAAACTCAGAACCATTTTATCAAAACATCTGATCACAGAGTTAAGTTTCCACAATTTCAAAATCAAGATGGGCTTCCATTTCTGGGCCCGTAATTGAGGTGATAACTGCTGACAGCAGCAGAAACAAATTAAGTGAGACAAACAGCCGTCTGTTGCTTCCAAGTTTCCAGAACAATGTCTAAAGTAGTTTAGTCTCTAACTCCCATAATATTCTTCCAAAGTGGAAGTACCCACACAGAGCCTGACTTCTATTCTTGAGCAGGGCTCCCCTCCACCACAAAAGCAATTTGGTGAGCATAAAGCATTGCACTGGAAAGACCAAATGCTTTTACTCAAATCCCGATTCTTGCGCACTGAAGCTGAATTAACATACTGATGTGACAGTGGGATGTAAGCCTAAAGGTCCTCTTACCTTCACATGCCAAGAAAGTAGGTGCTGCAGAGCAGTACAAAGTACTGCCAACTCTTAGAACTGCAACATATTCCTGTACTTCTTGCAGCATCCGTGCATGAAGTGTAACACCCTATACACACCAAAACTGAAACACCTCCCTTCAACACAAAATCCCATTTACTCAGGTTTAAGACTGCAGTGACTAGTGACAAAACAAATCCACAGTATGAGGATGCCATTCATTCATCAAGCAGCTGATTTTTAAAGGCGCAGCCACAAACAAAAGCAGGTAAAGATGGCAAATCTAGAACTACCAGTTCACATTGCAGGATACCATCACTACCGTTATTAAATCCTTGCATTTTAGAACTAATCTTGGGTTTTGTTTGCAAATGCAAGACCCTGGGTGGGACTTTTCTTTATATTTTCTTTTCTGTGTGTACACGTGTCTAGCTTTTAAGGTTTCTCTTCATGAAAAACAGGCACTAAACTCATAGAATCATAGAATATACGGAGTTGGAAGGGACACATAAGCATCACCAAGACCAACTCCTTTATACTTTACAGGGAGAGACAAAACAGGTTACCTGGTATCCAGATTCTAATCTCCGTGAAGTTTCTCTTGCACTATATGCACCAGCTAAACTGTTTCCAGTCAATGTTCCAGGTCCTAGTGAAGAGCTGGAGGCCTGAACAGATATCCTTCGAGGAATTCTTGAGGGTTTGGACTCCATTCTTTGTATCCTGTATAAGGAAACACCAATTAATTTTTCTTGTAGAAGCAGGGACCTACATGCAAAATACACACAAGTCATTCTAAGTGCACCATAAATATGACTCACGCATACAAATATTTACACAGTGCTTTGGTCTGACTGTACATCAGTAAGATGGGGAAACGAGTTCTTAACCTTGTTTTTATAACCTCTTCTTTACATCTCCTCCCATCCCATGTTAGAAAGCCAGAAACACAGCCCCTTTTGCTATTATTATGACGATATAATCTTTCCATTACATTTCAAGTGGGACTCCCTTAGGAACTCTGCAGCACTGATATTAATGCAAAATGAGCCACGAATCAGGGAGAAAGTCCTCAGGTGCTCTAAGTTAATTTACTACTTAATGAACTGTATCTCAATACCTGCAGAAACTACACTCAGATTTATTTTTCAGGGTCAGAACTATGCGATTTCACCCTGCTGTGAAACAATACACATATGCAGCCTACCTGTTTCAAATAAATGTTTAACTTCGCCAAAGACAACTCCCACCGAAATTAATGTATACAAAAAAGCACATGCTGTCTTAGAAGTATGTGTGTGTGGTCATATATATGTTTTGTTCAGTCAGTGTTTCTTTGCTCTTTTGGTAAGCATTAAAAGAAAAAAAAATGTTAGTGCCTTTTCCACATGAGAAATGATCCTGTCTTTGAAAGGGTATCTTGACTTAAAGTTGCTCAAAGTCCACATAGAGAGCTATATGGTTTGCCAACATTCCCAGATTCTTCCTCCTCAAGATGGCAGACACAGAACTAGACCACAAAAGGTCACTCTTAAATTAAAAATTTAAGGAAACTGCAGTATCCTCAGTGGCACGGTGCAGAAGAGTAGCACGGTAACGAAAAACTCATCACTAACAACTCTAAAAT
Organism: Laterallus jamaicensis coturniculus; assembly: GCA_022605575.1. Taxonomy (NCBI): domain Eukaryota; kingdom Metazoa; phylum Chordata; class Aves; order Gruiformes; family Rallidae; genus Laterallus; species Laterallus jamaicensis. Next base: position 179,192 of record JAKCOX010000004.1, read on the forward strand.
ATATGGCCACAAATTCCACTGGTACCAGGTGATTAGTGTAAGTGGTACAACCCATTTTATTTAGCAACTTTTCATTCGGCCTGAGAATGGAAAAAAAAGAATATTTTTCTCTATCAGAAAAATAAAAAAATTACACTCAGTAAAGCACATTTTTTCCCCACACAGTAGCTGTGCTCACCAGTAACAGAGTCTGAAAATCCACAGCATCAATCCTAACGTGCCTCGTGTCTTCGCTGCAGTTTGAAACTGAGTTCATGTACTCAGGACTTTTCATCTTATCTGAAAGCTGTACTCCCACCACACATTCTACCTGCTAAAAGCTAGTTTCTACAGAACTCTCTTGACCAAACAGTTGGACAGTTGAGGTTAATTTCTTTAATGGAAGGATTTTAAATCACTCTTCAGGTGTATGTTCAGTTGCTAATTTTACAACACAGGTCACTATATAAGGTAGCCTGAATGCTTCATTTTGCAGAGGAGGATTTTTTTTTTTTAAATAACATCAAGCAAACCAAGCTTAAGTGAATATTTACATTTGAGTACAGAAGAGCCATGGATTGTCTTATGAAGAAGCACAGCAGCTTCTAGTTCATGCTTCAGACATGTCCTTATCACAGAATTGTCGGGTTGGAAAAGACCCTTCAGGTTATTGAGTCAGCCTAACCCTGACTAGTCGACCTCTAGATCATGTCCTCAAGATAAGCAACACATCTGCTTTTGCCAGGGGCATTACCAACTAAACAAAATCAGGTCAAAAAGCTAAAATTCTCACTTGCCTATCTGTGGATTAGGAACCTGAAATTGTTAAGTTTTCCAGATCACATTTAAACCCTCAAGGAAATTTTCAGCAACTGTATGCAATTCTCAAAGTTGTAAATACAGCAGTATTGATAAGAATGTTCTAAGCAGCACTGCAAAGCAGAGAACACAGCTGTCAATCATGGAAGTTTAAAAGAAATTCAGTAATTATGAATCTAATCATCTAAGGTATGCCACTTCAAGTGGACTGGTTGTGCAATAAAATGTAACAATCACATTTCTTCATAGTTGTAAGACAGCAACTATGGTCAATTTAAGCTTAATAATCTGTCAATGTGCACTGCAAATCTAGCGCTTGTCTGAAGCTCCACTGAGCATGAACAAGTTAACTACTGAAGTTGCAAACTATGAAAAGAAACTGATGTCACATCAGACTAGGGTGTATGCTGGACAGGACAGCTGTGGGTCTTGATGAGATCTGACATCCAAAGCACTGCTTATCTATGTTTAAGGTAGATACAAAATATAACAGACAGATACACAGAATGATAGATCCAACTCTGTACTACTAAGTATTTGACAAGGAACACCAGCATTATCACTTTTGTTACAGATCATTCTGCTTCTGGATCACTTTGCTTTAGATTGGTGTGGAACCAGATGAGTAACACAGACATATGTAGAATACACAATGATTCTAGAAGGGATGGAAGCTCCTACCAGTAGAAACTATAGTCCAGACAAACAGGGGAAAGAGACAGGAGTGCAAGAAGTTTTAAGAACTTCAAGACTAAATTAGAGATCATCACATAGTAATAAAACTGCTTGTGCATTGTCCACAGAACAGACAAAATAAGAGCATTCAGATAGAAAAGGATACAGTGGAAGACTGGGGACACCAGAGCCAGCTATCTCTAGAAGCAGAAATGGAGTGCAAGATTAGCAAATTGCTTCTACAAACAAGTGTAAAAAGGCACAAAACTAATCTTCTCCTCAAGAGAACAACGTTATCAATGAGCTTGATCTTGTAAATTAGCACAGGTTGTGACTTAATCCCAAGATATATAACATACTCTTTTTTAAAAGAAATCTTGCAGAAACAACGCACAAAAATGTTAAAACAAGGTAAAAGCAGTACATTATAAAATGCAGAATTTAATGTCAGTTTATGTGTACACATTATGATTAATACAACCACACATTTTTTCTGCGGTCTTGACCTCAGCCAGCAAACAAGAAGAAGAATCAGAGTTGTAAAAGAATAGACATTTGACAGGAGGACCCCTGCCTTCTTTGATGCAGATGGAAAGATGCCAAAAACAAAAAAAAAAAACCCAAAAAACCAAAAAATCCCAGACTCTCCTGAGCTGGCAGAGACCCTTAAGGACCATCAAGTCCAACTCTTGGCTCCACACAGGCCCAGCCAAGTCAGAGCATGGGACTGAGCACGTCATACGGACACTTCTTGCCGTAGGTCACAGCTCAGGGCTGCGACTCCTTCCCTGGGGAGCCTGTGCCAGAGCCTGATGCCCCATCTCAGCATAGAACCTCTTCCCAACATCCAACCTAAACGTCCCCCAGCGCAGCTTCACACGGTTCCCTCGGGTTCTGTCCCTGGTGACCAAAGAGCCTGCTCCTTCGTTCACTCCCATCAAGAGGCCACAGACCCTCAAGAGGTCTCCCCTCAGCCTCCTCTTCTGCAGGCTGAACAAACCCAGGGACTTCAGCCTCTCCTTGTAAGATTGGTCTAGGCAAAAAACTTCTGCTTGAGAAAACTGGATTTAATCTTTGCCTTTCAACACAGATTCTGTGACATAAAGTGTGCCCTTCAAGTTAGTAATTTTTTTTTTAAAACCTTTACATAAGAGGTCTTCAATTTCTTGGCATCTATCATAAAGTTTCCTTAGAATCCAACTAGCAGAAATCAAATACCTGCAACTGAAGTCATTGGAGCCATGAGTTGAATATACCAGACAGATAAAACTACATACAAGGCATCTCAACTTTGGTAACCAACACTAATAAGAATAATGCTGGTTTGTTGTTTGTTTGGGGTTTTTTTTGGTCCAGAGTTCTTTGAAAAAGATTTAACACCATACCTTGGAAATCACAATAACACTTGCTGTCTGCAAGAAGAATATTGTGTTTTTATAAGATATTTCAGAATGAGAATGGCTCCCCTCCAGAGTAGCAGCAGCTTAGGGATTTTTTCTGAATGAACACAAAGATACTAAAACTAAAACCTCAAACATTTTGTTTATCCACATAGGAATTCAGCAAATCCCAAGAGGTACTTAACATGCTGTAATGAGTTCTGTAATGACAATGTAGTCACCTCAATTTACACAGAATGTAGTGAGGCAAAGAAGTACTCAAATGACTTACCAATGACGAAATAAAAAAAAAAAAATTAAGTCATGTTGCAGTCTGAACAGATTTGAAAGCCTGTTGTTGCCACAAAGGAAAGGAATACCTTACTTGAAAGTGTTCTGCATCCTTCATTGGGCAACCTCAACACATTATCCTAGCATTTCCAGAATACATATAAACAAAATTATTTCTGGTTTCTCCGTCATTTTGAGACTACTCACTCTGCTATCCAACAACAGAGAAATGAGAAAGAGAACAGCAAGGTGAGAAGCACTCTTCTCAAAGCAACATGTGTCATCATCTCATGCTGTGTTACACAACTCTGCAATCAAAATCTCATGGAAAAATCTGGATGCAATTTTTGTGTCTCCCAGAATAAAAGATACATGTGAGACTTCCTAAGAGCAAAGATCTGAAATCAAACTTTAAATTTAAAGTCGTACCCGGAGAAACAGATGACATTGCAACACAAGGTGGAGCTGAACAGCCTATTCTGAGTACACAGCTAAAAAGTCCTGCCTTTCTTGATCTGTGGTCTCTCCAACTAGATTGTAAAAGATCGACTAGACTTAACGTAGCCCCAAACAGAAATTAAGATCCAAGAGGCCTTTTCAGGAAAGCAGTGTAGTGTCATGAGGCAAAAGTAACACGAACAGCAAATATTTCAAATAAAAACCTCTCACACCTCTCTTCTGCCCAGGCCCCCTCTACTAAAAATGACAATTTCAGGTAGTCATACCTACCAGTAAAATAAGCCTTTCCTAGATTCTATGTTTTCTACTAAGAGCTTAAAGCATTCTTGCATCCTTGATCAGAGAAGCACACACTTCACGCCCAGCTCCTAAATTCACATTTTCTACCTGGAAACTATGCAGTGACACTTCCACCTAAGACCTGAGCTTTTGTGTCTACGTATTTCTGTACGGTTTGATATACAACTGCTCGTACGACTCTACCCAGCAACGTGCGATCACGTGTCTTCCTCAGCGTTTACTCACAATCAAGTTTTTATTACAGAGAAAATGGAGTTGAAGATCAGTTCTCTCGGCCCGCGCAATTCTCTGCTCAGGGTGTTTTCTTATCCTTCCATCAAGAAAGGCTGCCAAAACCTTCAGCAACCTCCGAGTCCCATGACCAAAGCCCCCAATATTTACCAACGCCGATCGCCTGCCTACGGCGCCGCAGCTGGTGGCATGGCGCCGGGCTGCTTCCCTGAACTGGAGTGAGCAGGGTCTAGACAGCGGGTGCGCCGCCGAAGAGGGCACCGTACCCTTCTCCGCAGGCCTGCGGGCAGAGGCCCTGCCAGTACGGCACGGGCCCCGACCGGCTGCTCCCGGCCTCACCCGCGCTCCGGGCCAAGGCCAAACGGGCCCACGCCAGGCTGAAGGGCGGCGCCGACCGCTCTGCCCCGACCCCCCAGGGCAGAGGCTCCTCAGAGGAGGGAAAGGAACGGGGGGACAGAGGCTGTCGGGCAGGTCCGCTGCCAGAGAAGGCACGGAGGCGTGCGGCCGTCAGAGGCGCTTCGCAAGGGTAAGGGGCGGAGGAGCCAGGCGCCAGCCCCGAGACAAAATGGTTCCCCCCAGCCCTGGCGCAGGGCCGCCGGACCCGGCCCGGCACACAGGCACGACTGGGCCGCTCAGGGACATCCTCCCCTCCTCTACACCGCCAGCGGCCCGTACTCACTCTCACAGCACAGCCCTCACGACGCTAACATCCAGCAACCGAGGATTCACCAGAAGGGCCACTTCGAGCCGGGCCCACAACCGGACACACCGAGCCCGCCGCCTCTCCCTGCAACACAATGGCGACAGCCCGGCGACCGCACAACTGTCAATCACCGCGCCCCACCCCGCCCATACTCGCAGCTCTCGCGAGAACTGCGGCGGGAGCGGCCTGGCGGCGGATGCTCGCGGCGGTGCTCGCGTGCCGTCACGCAGGTCTCGCCTCGGCGGCTGGGCGGGGTTCCGGGAGCTGGCGCGAGGGCCGGGCCGCGAGCTGCGTGACCAGTACGAGAAGACCCGCGCTCGCGCTTGGCGCTGCTGGGGATTAAAATGGCGGCGCTCCGCAAAACGTCCCACCCCCTGCCAGAGCGGGGTGCCTAGGACCGGGCGCGCAGGTCGGCGTCCAGGCGGGGCTGGAATCTCTCCGGAGAAGGAGACTCCACACCCCCGGGCAGCCTGTTCAAATGTCAAATACTCTCACGTTAACGATAATCTGGTTTTGAGGCGAAGCATCCCCAAAGCCACGGTCTGAATCGACTTTCGCGTCCGGTGTTCAACCTTAAATCTGCAAGCAGAGGCTTTCATGTTTCCTATGCTACGTGTTCTTCCTGGCAGGCACGTTGAACACTACACAACGTGGAGAGCATTGCACACTGCTGTGTCTTCCAAACCGTGCTCTGAGGAAGGCCTGCTGTGTTACTACTGTGAAGTCTAAGCTTCTGTCTCAGTATTTTACTGATGCAGTATGATTCTGTCATCAGCCTACAGGGTTTTCCCTGAATTCATGTACCACAGTGAGTGCCCTAGATTGCACCGTGGTGTCAGATAGAGGGGTGTGCAATAGTAGCAGGCTGGCTATTCTCTTAAGTAAACAAAACAAAATAGGAACACACACACACACACACATACACAGCCCTAAAACCCAGAAAACATGACCAGGCACCCTGGCACAGGGCTGCAATGCATACAAATTCAATGTGTACACGCTTAATAGCTGTGACAGATCTGGGACACACATAAGACCAGCTGGACTGGTTAGAAACTAGCCAGGTCACATCTCTAAATCGTGTCCTTGATTCTGTTTCCCATTCATGCTTTTAGGTGTGTTTTTCCACATGTTTGGATTGTGACAGGTTTTGTTCACTGGTTTGCTTCCACAGAGAAATGGTGGACAAAGTACAAGTGATTTGGAGGTGAGGACAAAGGTCTGGCAAGAGCTGTGAACAGAGAAGTAATTTGAAAAAAACTGATAGGAGGAAAAGGCTGCTGATTTTTTGCTGATGGGCATGTTGCCTTTCACCAGTATGCTCAAAGCAATCCTTTTTAGACTTGGAAAAATCTTGTCTGTAGCAGCCAGAAGCAGGCTTCTCCCCTTGCCAATACTATTTATCAGGCATATCCATCTCCAGGGAAAGAGGACAGCTGGGAATGGACTTCATAAAGCATTCCAGCAGTAGCAGCTGCCCCTTTTCCAGATTACCAAGCAAGAACACTTACACGAAGAGTTAGATCTACATTAAATTAAATCCTTAAAGCAGTCATTCTGTCTTTTAGTCATGCACAAATCAACTCTAATTCACAAATCAAGTAATGTGACTGTATGAATGTAGAGGACAGAGCACACAGCCCTTCTGCAGCCAGAACAGATCATAGCCACCACTAAGCAAGTCCATTATGCTTTTCTTTTTAAAAGCAAGTTGAAAGGTAAGTGGAGTAAGATCTATCCAATACAAAATGCCAGAGCTCTTCAACTTAGTCTGTCATCAGAGGATGATTTAATGGGCGTGCTAAGGAGGATGTTACACCGTTCACTACTACATTAGCCCTGTCCAATGCAAGGCACAGTTTATATTACTTCAGCGTTGGTACCCTTTTATTAGCAATCTATGAGACATTTGTTGGCCATACTCTTCTCACAACATTGTTCCTCTTCTTAGAATAAAAATAATTGCACTGAGCTCATAGGGTTGCTTTTTTTTTTTTTTTACTCTGCATAATTGTGGTGGTTTGGCCCGGGCTGGGGGCCAAATGCCCACCAAGTCACTCGCTCACTCCCCTCTTCAGCCGAAGAGGGGAGAAAATAGATATTACTCCCTTCTTCCCCCCCCCCACCGTGGCGCAGGGAGGGACAGGGAATGGCCAGTGGGGTTCTGGCGAGCTCTGACAAGCTGCTTTTCTTCCCCAGATCTTAACACTTCTACTTCCCCCCACCCCTCGCCTCTTCATATTCTTGACTTTAATCATAGATTTGCTCCCTTCATCCCTCCCCTCGCAGCACAGGGAGGGGCAGGGAATGGGGAGTGGGGGGTTCAGTCCATTCTTCCCGAGCTGTCTTCCGTCTCTGCTGGGGGGGGGGGGGGGGCATTCCACACACACACATACTGCCCTGGCTGCGCCGTGGGGTCCCACCCACGCGAGAGTCGTATCCACAACTTCTGCAGTGTGAGTCCTCTCCATCAGGGAGCCATCTCCTCACCACAGGCCTCTCAGCAGGGCTCCTCTCCATGGGGTGCTGACATTCGGGTCCAGACTCCCCAGCCTGGTCCCCCGCAAAGTCACAAGTCCCCCGGCAAACCTGCTGAGGCGTGGATCAATCTTCACAGGGTGTAGGTGTCTCTGCTCCCCATCCTCATCCATGGGCTTTGGGGGACACCCGTTTCACCATGGTCTCACCTCGAGCTGCCGGGGAAACTCTCTATTCACATCCTTCACTCCTACACCACCACCCCACCCCCCCCCCGCCTCCTGCAGGCCTGGCCTTGGTGTCTGTGCAGCTTGTTACATCTTCTCTCTCCCGCTCCGGTGGCAAAGTGCCCCTGCCAGCAGTTTTTTTTCTCCTATATGTGATTCCCAGAGGCGCTATGACCAGCTCTGATAGGCCCAGTCTCGAATTTGGCCTTGAGTTGACCATGTTTTCAAAATATGGGGCTTTGCAGAAAGCTGTAACTGCGGCTTACAAAAGCCTCTTAAGCAGCACAGCGACACAAAACTGCAACAATAATGGACCAAAAATCCACCCAGTAATATGACAACACTGCATAAGTAAATTAGTTTAATTGCAAATATATGACGTTTGAAACAGTCAATATATAATGATTAATATCACTGTATTGCATCTCTACATTGTGAATCACAGCTGAAATGGCACTATCCAGTAAGCCTGGAATACAGTTTGGGACTTGTCTGAAAGAAAATATCAGTATGTTGGGTGATAGTGGCTGAAGTCAAAAAACTGTAATAATGTGCTTGTAAATGACAAAGCAGCAGGTTTAGAGTACATCTGCTTCCTCATGGTCCACAGCTTAAACAAACCTTTTAAGTTTGGCAAATGTGAAAGGCTCATTCTAACCCTCCAAACTGCAAAGTACACAGTAGAGATATAAAAAAAAAATACTACAGAGAAAAATTAATTTAGAACAGAAAAAGCCTTAATGAAACTACTGTAATACAGCCAGTGAGAAACATTGCATAATTCTTTTAGCCTATATAATGCAGACATTTTGAGCTTTGTAATTCTTTTAAGACAAGGTCAAAAGCACTGCTTTTAAACTTTTTTATACAGGAAACTAAATAAAACATAGTTTTGATATGGGAAGATTTGAAACTAAAAGACTTTTATTGAAATCAAACCAAAATAATTTTTGGCCCATGCAGATCCTAGTTCTGTGAGATAAAATACTGTGGTGCATGCCCATTTTAAAAAGGTTTCCTTCTCGTTACCTTACCTTATCAGTCCATACTTCTCCAGAAAGCCAATTGTATCCTGGGCTACATCAAAACCAGCATGACTAGCTGCCCCTCTACTGCTGCTGTCTCTCATGAGACCCTGCCTGAAGCACTGTGTCCAGCTCTGGAGTCCTCAGTACAAGACAGCCATGGTGCTGTTAGAGCAAGGCCAGAGGAGGGCCACGGAGCTGATCCAAGGGCTTGAACACCTCTCTTACCAGAACTGGCTGAGAGCTAAGTTTGTCCAGCTGAGAAAACTTGGGAGAGCCTTAAAATAATCTGTCTGTGTTCTAAGAACCAAATAATTGCAAAACACACACACATACATATGTACATAAACATATGGGATGAAAATGTTTTTGAATTGGAGAAATTGCAATGTGAGATTGTATTGAAATCTATCTGGGCTCTGCTACTGAGGATAGTACATAAGTAGGGTGTGGAGTACGTGTTTTACTACTGTGTTGATGAGAATGGACTGGAATCCAGGAACAACATAATTACTGTGTTATTGTGACTAATTTAGTGCTAAAGCAGAGAAGGAAGTGGGAGGAGCAAAGCATCAAGAATTATTAGTTGCTTGAACACACAGCAAGGTGATCATTGTGTTTTTCCTGTAATTGAAACACAGGCAATAGAGTTCTTTCTCTCTCTCTCTCTCTCTCTCTTTTTCCCTCTCAAAATAACTACTTGCATTTATATATTTATTTGTTTAGTTTCCTTAATCTATATTTTTTCCATCATTTTCATGGGTAGGAACAAATGGCTATGATTAAAAAGAAGACTTTTTTGCCACTTTTGGCGAAACTACACCTCTCTATTGCTCTTGTTATGTGGCTGAAAAGATTAATGTCCCTTTCTTGGAGTTCAACTATGAAAAAGTCAAAATGAACAATTGTGTTTTGCTGTGGACCAGGTAAATTTCTTCTTCTGCCTGACACAGATATTTAATAAAATAAATATTGAGAAGATTTCACTTAATAAATCAAGTGTGGGATTAAGAACATAGTCCTGGCTTCTATTGTTATAGATACCAGATATGTATTTCACCTGTGGAAAAGCTGCTCAGGTACTCTGTCTGTCTGAATTTCTTCTGCCTTACATTGAAAATGCAACAGATGAAGTAATTTAATTGGTAAAATACATATAATTACTGATTTAAAATGAAATTACATGTACATAAATACAAAAAAGGCTTAGAGTTTACTTGTTAACAAGTGATTTGCACGAAAAGCTCCCAAACCATTTTTACAACTGTGTCTGTTGAATAGGAGCTGCCTATAGCGTACTATTATATGCTGACTATCAGGATCTGTGTTTTGCCAGTACTTTATGTGAGGTCAATGTAATTTGTGTGCGTAGGAAAGGACATTTATAAATAAGAGACATGGGTGTTAATGACTAATGAATGGAAAATACTGTGGGGCAGCATACCTGTGCAGTTGCATTCCACATTGCCTGTCATGACCGGTAAAGCCCAGTATGCTTTGTATTCATCTATTTCTAAAAATAATTATGACTGAAATAAGAACGCAATGTGTGTCCTAGCCCTGGCACAATTAAGAATACCATGCTGCAGGGCTGGCCTGATAGATTTGAACAAAACCAGCATGCAGCATATGTTCCCACATGTGGCATACTGTAATAATGGACTTAGTGCCACAGTCTGTCAGAGCCTGTCATGGGCACTGTCTTCTAGACAAGAATGTGGTGTTACAAAGAGGAGTGCTGTTGGTCTATATTAGCATTATCTCTGGATCAAATGTTACACAAGGATAGATAACTCTGTCACACCACTTGCAAGCTTTTGATCCTTTGAGTGGAGTTCCAAGGATAGAAATGTAGGAGTTGGCTTTACATCTATTATCATTCCTTTATATTAATGGTGTTCTGACTGTACTGTTCTTAATAGTTCATTGCTCTTTTAATCTCCAAAGTATGTGAAGGAAGTGGAGGTGGTTATTGTCTCTCTTCACCTAAGAATCAGTGTGACTATGAAGCAAAAAAGTTAGCTTAATGATCTTGCAGTTCTTCCAGTGTTACCCCAGTGTAGATCGAACACGAGGAACTTCTATGCTAATTCCAGTAGAAAAACTCTTGTAAATACTACAATTGTCTTTCAAACACTGTTTTCCATTTATGTTCTATGCCTCCTTGTTGAGAGAGAGCAAAATGCATATAAGTATAAATTATGGGAAAGAAGAATTCCTGAAAAATAAGTATTAGGTTGTTGACACAATATACTTCAAGGGCATATGCAAGAGTAAATAATTTGCCAAATAATTTTCTTACTGACTTAGTGTTACTATAACATTAGCTATCATATCTGTAATATGTCTCCACATGTATTCTCTCCTCATTTGAAAAAAGACAATATAGCCTTGCTGCTTACTCCAAGGATCATTTGGAGTGTTGCGAATAGAGTAGAAAATCCCTTTTGAAATAACAAGTAGAATCACAAGGGAAGATTTATTCCAAACTTAGCTGGAATAAGGGTTTTTTTTTAAATCTCTGTACTTAGAGCCAAAAATCTAAGTCATCTTGAAATGTAGGGGAAACTGATACACATACATGTAAGTATATAAATACCTACACATATAAGTGTACATATACACACTTTACACTCAATGTCTTCTCACTCTCCATTTTATACAGTGAGTGGATGTTCTTGGAGATTTGTCCTTTAAATAAGTATGGATCTTGCTAAGCAGTGAGTAGGCTCAATATGAAATACAGAGGATCTAGTTCTCTGAGAAAGGAATTGAGTGCAGTGAAGCCAAGGGGTCAAGGTGGAGCTGAACTGAACTCCCTTGTTAGACTGTAAGAATAACCATATTACACTGATGAAAGATCAGTGAGTGTAGTATCTCTTCTCAAATAATGGCTTGTAGACACTTCTAGGAAAGGGCACAGGAACAGGGCAAAACACATTGTGAAACTCTCCTCTGTTTCACCAAACCCAGATTTCAGCAATTTGGACATAATACCCATGTTCCCATATTTTCAACAGCCTTTGATGGATTTTAGGTTTACTTAATTGGTTTTTTTCCACTTTTTAATATTTTGATACATCCAATAGTGGTAACTCTGGTAGCAATTCCAGAATTTAGCTTTGTGCTTGGCAAAAAATTGATCCTCTTGTTATTTGTTTAGAACTTGCTGTCTGACAAGTTAATTTGATACTTCCTGATTCTTGGAATAAGAAAAGCTGCAAATGACTTTTTCCTTTTCAAGCTGTATCTTTATAGATGCCTATCATCTTGACTGTAATTCTGTCCTTTTCTAAGTTACAAGATTCTGGTACATTTTTCAATCCATGGGTTTTTCTGTAACTTTGAACACACTTCTCATTTTTTGGTCCTACTGTATCTTTTCTGACACAAGTGGCTTAAACACAACTGATTATTCAGGATGTAGGGACACCATGGATTAATAGTGGTGTAGTGGTGTGCTTTCACTTTCGTACTCTTGCCTTTCTGAGCCGCTGTAGCATAGTACTTGGGGTTTAGATCACTACAAAGCACAAAGAACTACAGGAACTTAAGGATTCGGTCTGAAATGAATGTTGTACTGCTTCCCAGGAGGGTTGAACAGTACCTCCTGTGTATGCTAGATTCTAAAGCAAAACAAAGAAGCTGCTTATCACTGTATCTTGCGTTACTCCTGTACTCCCACTAGACATCTGCTGTTAGCTTGTATTGGTTTATGTGGCAGGGGTTTCATAGTGCAGGGACTACAGGAGTAGTTTCTGTGAGGAGACGCCTGGAGCTGCCCCCATGTCAAACAGTGCCATTTCCAGATGACTCCAAGTCAGTTAGATTCTTTCCTTCCTAATACTGTATCTAAAACCATTGGGTGTCCCTTATATAAAAAGGGATTCATTTTTGATGATACTGCTTGATCCAGAAAAGGTGAATCTATATGTGTTAATTTCTGTTCTGGTTGTTGTCATACATCTAGCCCTTACTCGCATGCATAAGAGGAGTGGCAGGTGTTAATACCCTTCCCTCCTTCTTATATGCAATCTCAAAGATAATTTTTTGGCCCTCTCCTGCACACCAGAACGGGTGTCATCTGAAGAGATTCTAAAAGCATAGTGGCCGAACGGTTGTGGAGAGCGGAGAGGAAGAAGTGGGTTATCCAGGATGCACTGTTATAAGTGAGGTAGCATCTCCTCACCCTGCAGATACAATTTCCTTAGGGGGGTTTGGCCAAAATTTGAGGGAAATGCACAGTCCTTACTTCATGTAATATGTTTCTATTTCTTAATTTTAAATGTCAGATACAATATTAAATAGTTCCATTTAGATATTTTGTACATTTTTTGTTTTGTAAATAAGAAATTGTTTTTATCCAACCTCTATATCCTGAATAACTAATATGTAACATCACATTCATAAGATAAGAAAAAATAGATCTTACATTTTTAATAATTTTTAAAATATAGTTATTTAGCACTTCTTAACCTTTTCATTATATTAATGCTAACAAATCTATTGCTTCCTAAAGTAGTCAGGGGAGGGTTTGGCCACAAGCTGTGAAAACAAGAAATTATCACAGCTAGAAGTACCTGCTTTCTTTGTAAATGTTTGTTGGGTAGATGAGAACTAAAATGTTAGTGAAATAATCACATTTCTCAAACTGCTATTCAAATTATTCTTATTGTCAGTATAAAAACCATTAGTGTTTTGACTGCTGATTTAGCTGTACTTGGCAGAAAGTCACAGAAAGAAAATGCATCACAGACTATTAGCATTTTTGCTTCTCATTAAAGATGTAAGGAATTCAAAAAATTTAAAAACACAACCAGTAACATTTTACTCCTAAAACAATGAGATGTGGGAGAAAAGGCTTTTACAATCAGAGCAGCTCTTGCACACTGAATATTAGCTGGTAGAGGCCTATTTAGAAGACTTTTGTGTGAATACCATGCTAAACAAAATGTGGAATTTAATCTCTTGTTAAATGCAGATAAAGGTCAGAGATCATGATCTCCAGAAGCGATAGCTTTCAATATTTCTAACTTCCTTTATGCGCTGGAGGGATGTGCAATGCAAAGAACTAGACAAATCACTGCAAAATAAGGTTTTCTTGGCAACCGGGAGGAATTTACTGCTCCGAACAAAGACCAGCATACAAATGGGTTTGAAACTCAGACACACACAACTGTTGGAAGAGAACTGCAGAACAGTATTTGTCTTGCATCAGCTGGAATCAGGGAAAGGATATAATCTGTCATTTTTTCTAGGAAGTATCCCCTTTGTTGCTGAAGCTCTTCCTTATGAGTTGATTTAGAATTTATGAACTTCATTTTTAGTTGTAACAGGTGCAATGTTACAGAAACTGTAGTTCATACATATTAACAGAGATGTGCCATTTGCTTTTAATATAAAAATGTATCTAAACATTCCTACCCACATTGTTGTAGAAATGGAATAGCACTTACCACAGTGTATTTATCATCTTATCTATTAAAAAAAGTACATATGTATTATGTTTTGTGGGCTGGTTTTTTTTTTTAGTTTAGTTTAGTTTTCATATATCCTCCAGTGAATCACAGATATGTGTTTCGTTTTGACATGTGCAGATATTGACATCTTATCATGCCCTTCACACTCTAGTAAAAACTAATACTGCATGTACTATCGGCTAGTGGAGTGATTACTGGTATATTAAAATTGGTCTTGCAGACTTCACTCAAATAAATAAACTCTGTATATGCAACTGACAGTTTAATATTAAACTTATATTTACAGATATTACTGACAAGCCCATATAAAGCAGCTTGTGACATTAATACCTAGACCTCTAGCCTGATTATCAAGCAGCTGCCCTTATATGCTATGTGGGTTATGGAGCTTCTCACAAACCATAAAGTTTAGCATACTCTTAAATCTTTGTAATGTTAGAGGTTAGGCATAGCAAAGTATAAAATTGTATGCATACAGAGATACTGTCTGTACTAGCAGTGTGTTGTTTGGAATAGGAACTTGGACCTGGATACCACTGCTATATATTAAAAAAATATGGTTTATAATTTATTGAAAACATACTGGTTCTAGTAACAATTACGGGACAGGTGCTTTAACTCACTGATTATCTTGTGATTATTATTAGTATTATTTAGTACGTAGGACACATTATGTCTACTGGTAGCAAAATTAACATAGCTTAGTTTGGGTTTCAGAGCAGACAGAATCATAGCATTATAGAATCACTTAGGCTTCCCTACTCCTAGTCACCCTATTCCTGATACAGGCCAGGATGCCGTTGGCCTTCTTGGCCTCCTGGGCACAGGGCTGGCTCGTGTTTAGCCAGGTGTCACCCAGCATCCCCAGGTCCCTTCCCACCAGGCAGTTCTCAAGCCTCTCTGCCCCAGGCCTAGAGCGCTGCCCGGGGTTGCTGTGACCAAAGTGCAGGACCAGGCACTTGGCCTTGTTAACCCCATTGATGGCCTCTGCCCATCATTCCAGCCTGTCCAGGTCCCTCTGCAGAGCCTTCCTGCCTTCCGACAGATCGACACTCCCACACAATGTGGTGTTGTCTGCAGTCTTACTGAGGGTGCACTTGATCCCCTCATCCGGGTCATTAATAAAGATGTCAAAGAGGACTGGCCCCAGCACTGAGCCCTGGAGAACAGCACTTGTGGCCTACTGCCAGCTGGATTGAACTCCATTCACCACAACTCTTTGGGCCTGTCCGGCCGGCCAGTTTTTAACCCAGCAAAGAATTCCTTGAGTAAACCAATTCAGAATAGATACGGGGGGGTTGTCATCTATGTTATAGCAAGTTAAAATTCTGTTTCATGTTTCCTTTCAGATGGAGCTCTCTTCATCTTCCAACATAATGGGCTTTGAGATTAATCAAAACAGGCAGAAGGAAAGATAATTTTTATTCTGAAAAAGTCCCATTTTATGCCAGTGGAGCTTTTCTGGTTTTAAGGCAGCTATTGCATAAAAGAATTGCAGAATGTAAACTTGTTTTAGCAAACTTGAAGTTCACAGCCCTCTGCTGAGTTTTCCTTTGGGGTGATTTTTCAAGATTGAGTAGGGATGCAATGGGTGAGATAAACATATTTTTGCCCAAGAACAAATAGGAAGATCCGTTCATGGCAACTGAAGAGATTTTGCTGATATATCAACTTCCTTTTTTTACATGACATGACACTTCTGCAGTTCACAGAAACTTCCTCCTAAATATTAAATCTCACTAGTGGGTCATATACTTTATGGAATCTTTCAAACATTTTCCCACATCAAGATTCTTGCAACTTCTTTGACGGAAGTGTCCTTTAGCAAACTGAGATTCAGTGTGTTTCGAGCTGATACACTGGCAGATAAGGTTTCTGTTCTTGGTTTAACATTGGCAAATCTTTTGGCAACCCAAACTTGAATTTCAATGCACACTAATACACACAGAAAGAGTGTGTTCACTTGTTGCATAAAAACTCACAATCCGTTTCCTGTGATCACATCTCCATCCGATGATCATTTGCTTGCATGGTTTCACTGTACTTCAACTCTAGGTGCATAAATCCTCTCCAGCCAATGAATTACAGTTTGTTTCATTAGTTAAAGAATAATTCATCCTCCTGCTTTTAATAGTTTTGAGACTGAATATCAAAGTGATCTTGGATAAAGCAAAGATTGTTTGCTACTGAAATTCATTCAGAGCTAGATGTGAATTTACAATGAGCTATTTTCAAGAGCTATTTTACTTCAGTAAATATTTAAGTAAATATTTCAGTAAATATTGAGTGGGAAGCAAACAAGATTTAAGTGTAAAATTGAGATCTAAGTATCATTGTAATCAAGTCACAGTCCACATCCTTCTCAAACACTCACTTCACTTATGTCTTTTGTGGATTGTACTGTTATTTCTAAATGAAGTTACAGGATTCTCAAACCACACAAAATATGCAAAATAACATGACTAAATGTTTTATGTCTTTCTCTGTACCCACCTAAGAACAAATCTAAAACACAATATAAATGATATTGCAAAATGTTGCTTAATTTCTCTTTTTCTACAGAGGCTCAATTTCAAACCAGAGAAACTGTAAAAGATTTACCTAGCAAGCTGTTGGCTACTACCACCTCGCCTCTTCCCCACAATCATAGCACATT
The DNA here is from genome assembly GCA_022605575.1 of Laterallus jamaicensis coturniculus. Classification (NCBI taxonomy): domain Eukaryota; kingdom Metazoa; phylum Chordata; class Aves; order Gruiformes; family Rallidae; genus Laterallus; species Laterallus jamaicensis. Next base: position 195,894 of record JAKCOX010000004.1, read on the forward strand.
CAAAATCCCACTAGGAGTGCATCTGTTTGTGGTGGCATAATTGACTTGCATGCTTTCAAGTACCACTAAACATCATCTTTCATGCTTGTGTTTTCTCATCTATTCTTCAACTTGATTAAATGCTACATCTCAAAATACTTCTGGAAAAAAATTTATACAAGCTAGTATTTACCTAATGCAGTGTCAATCAGGCTGCCCAGGGGGGTGTGGAGTATCCTCTGGAGATATTCTAGCCCCATCTGGTCGCCAACCTGTGTGACCTGTCCTAGGGACCCTACTTTGGCAGGGGGGTTGGACCCGATGAGTTCTGGAGGTCCCTTCCAACCCCTATGATTCTGTGAATCTGTGAAAAGCCTGAAATGTGATTAAACTGACACCATCCTGTAGCTATGGACATGTTGAACAGCACTCACCAAATAGGAATGCAGTTTTCTTTCACAGAAACCTTATGACTGACTATAAAAGTGGAGTAGGTGATACGGTGTACATCTAACTTTTTTTATATAGATACGCATATTTCTGCTGAGCTTTTGGAATAACATATGCTAATAGAAGGTACAAGGTCTTATGCAAATCTGCAGAATAATTTACTGACTTACCAAACCAGCTGAATCACTTTTAGACAAGAATATTAATGGTTTTCACCTTTTTGGAGCAAAGACTTAGAAGAAAAAAAAGGGGCTGCAAAGGAGAAAACACTGTGAATGTGGTAAAGGCAGATACTTTAAAGCACACCTGGATCAAAACAACAGACCGTTAGCACAACTGTTGTCATTAAAGACTGATCCATTTTTAATACTGCTGCAATGTGTTGCTTGTTACATGTAAGCAGTGGTATAGCTATAGAAAAGCAAGAGCTATAGTAGCCAGGAGTAAAAGTAGTTCTATGGCTACATGGAGTTACAACTAAAATAACTTTGACATTGCAACCCACATCCTATTTTAATGTTTCTCAGGACTACCCCTGTGCTTATGGTCTGGGAGCTAGGAGTGGGAGATGTGCAATGTATTGACTTAGGACTTATCCACAGGAACAAGTTCTTGGAGACGAACAGGATCCTGCTTGTCTGCCGAGCTACATGCACCCTGGCAGAGAGCCCAGTCTTGAACCATGGTAAGTATTAGGGGATGTGCCCTAAATTAATCTTCCCTTTCGATGTATGCCAAATTAACCTCAGGTTTGCTACAGGTAAGGAGCACTCATGAATAATTAAGGTTGCTCAATTTCAACACATTAAGGTTCCGTCTTCTTCTAGGTGTCCTTAGGGTGTAGCTCAGTGGTCCCACAGACTAATCTGCTCTAGTACTGGCAAGGTCCTTTCCTCCTGTCTAGCCACAGGCCTGTTCAAAGACACTAGTACTTATGCAGCCTAGTGATGTTCTGGTTCAAGGACCTGATCTGGCTATAAACTTTTTACTATTTACAGCGTTAACTGTCTATCCTTAGGCTGCTTCCATGGGCAGCTGAGCTCATCTAGTGGCCTGTGAATAGCAAAAGGTAATTTCATTGCATCTTCCATCTGCTTGTCCTTGCTCATCCCCTTCACCACTCTTCCTTATCCTCCAACTCTCCACTAGCGGATATTCACAAATTTTACCCTTCCTTTATACTGATTCTCCTCCGTGATTCTTACATGTGTGAATGTAAATCACTAAACTGCAAAAAAGAAGCTGTGTTGGCAGGGAGGGAGGATTTTTTTTAACACTTTGACTGAAGTCAGAATAAAGTCACAGTAAAAGTTCAGGGCAAGAGTAAATAGCTGGGAGTTGGGAGTAAGATGTGAACTGCATGGTATGTCCCTTTTTGATCTGTAGTTACTCATTAAATCAGCTTAAGTGTCCAATAGAACTACAGCCATTTCTACATTTAAGGAAATAATTCAAAGGAATCAGTGATCAAGTAGTATTGGACTTAATGACAAATGAGATAAAGAATCAGCCAGGTTATAATATAATGGATTGGTATAATAAAACAAAGGTACTGTACAACTAAGCCAAACATTTTAGAATAGAATAGACTATTTCAGTTGGAAGGGATCTACAACAACAGTCTAGTCCAACTGCCTGACCAATTCAGACGTGACCAAGTTAAAACATGCATCCTGGTCTCCATTAAAAATAGCGTGACCAGCAAGTCAAGGGAGAGGATACTGCCCCTCTACTGCTTCTGTCTTTCATGAGACCCCACCTGGAGCACTGTGTCCAGCTCTGGGGTCTCCAGGACCAGCATCCCCAGTTTGTAAACTGCTTTGAAAGTATAACATAGTCATTCATGCTGGAATACAAAAAGTAAATGAAGAGGACAAAGAGAAATACTCAGAAACTGGGGAAATACACCACTTAGGCCAAATAGAGGAATGACAGGTTATTTCTAAATAATGTCGAGTCATCAAAAATGCAAACTATGACCTGGATCTATAAGAGGAATTAGGTGTATAATACAAGAATTCCATCTTTTTGTGGCCAACTGACCCCTTGCCTATGAGAGGTAAGAAATTCAGTCTCCTTCTGGGGAAACTCCTATCTTTCATGCAATGTCCTTACACTACACTACGGCTAGGCTGTATATGTGAGAAAGTGGGGAGGGTGGGTCCTGTCATTGCAAGCTGTTAATGCAGGAAAAGGTTAAAGGTAATTGAATTTCCACAAAACCAGGAAATAAGATTATCTTTTTTAAAACATTGTTGCCTTTACCACTAATAATCAGCCATATTCAGATATGGATAATTTGTTTGTTTTCCCAGAAACAAATTATAATATTCTGGATGAAAAGATAACTTTTACGCACAGATTGCTCACATCCAAGGCATTATTTAAAAATTAAAGGTCTATTTTGAATGTTAATGAGTGTAAATACATTTTTGAAAGCCTCATTCAAAATTGAATTAGAAAAAAATGTTTCTTCCAAAGATGTGTTTTGCTGGTTTGTTATATTTTCTTCCCGTGTTAGCAATTATAGTTTTGTATTGCATGTATTTATCTTGCCTTATTGACACTTCATATGTGGTCCATAAGGCTTTAGTAGTAGTATCTGTAGCATGAAGCACGCATAAACTGTAATGACCTCTTGCATTTCTTTGAAATAGCAGCTTTTCTAGTACAGAAAGAAAAAAATATGGTATTTACCCCAATAGCATGTAAAGTAAGTAGACAGGAAACGGGACACTAGCCAGTGAGAAAATATTTGTCACTAGGTAGGCAGTGGTTTCAGCAAAAGGTTATAATGTATTTAAAGACTGGATCCTCATCCATATGTACAGGAGGCCAAAGTAGAGATGGGTAAAATGTAAGTGCTTGAAATTTTCTAAATGCAAGATCCTCACCATCACATTATCCTGGGAAAGGAGCAGTTTATCGACATCGGCGCTTCAGCAGGTGGCACCCTTTCCTCTGAGTAACCTGAACACCATGTCCTGTAATACCGTGTGGGACAGCGTCCTTCCACAGGAGATAGGGTATTTGTTTCACAGCTTGCATATAAAACCAAGATACTCAGCACTCCTAATTATGTATTGCAGGGGTAAAATATTTATACCTGTGTACTCCTTATATCCTCATTTGGTAAGTATGAGCCTCTGTCTTTGCAGTTTCAGATTTGACACTATTCCTCTTTGTTTTAAATGGTCTGTAATCAAATAGATGTTCCGCTTCAAGAATGGATTCAGTTATCACTGACTGACATGATCCCTGCATACATTTTGCATCTTGGCTTGTTATGTTGTAGTTAGAAAATATTTTGACCCTTCAGGTTGAAATTGCCAAGTATTTGTAAAATAATTACTACTGTAATAGAGATACTGCAAAGCCTGGGTAAGTAAAAGGCATTTAGTTTTTAACTGAATCTTCAAGTATTAAATTAAGATGAATATTAACAGAAACTAATGAGAGAGTCCTAAATGTACGAGCTGTCAACTACGTAAGACCACTGGAAATTTTTCAGACCGCTAGATGGAGTTGTAAACAATACTGTACCGTATTGGTGTTATTTGTTAGATTTGTTAGATTTCATTGAAACTACACACTGCCAAAAATGTAATCTCCAGGAAATAAAGTAATAGTACACTAGCAAAACAGAAATAAGGCTTTCACAGTAATTTATTTAGCCTGAAATACTAAATCCCACATGTACTTTAGAAAAAAGTTTCTAAAACACACTCCAGGCTGAAAGACCCCATTGTGTATCATGTTGTGCTTTTTTTTTTCTTTTCTTTTTGTATCCTAGTATCCATTTTCCTCACTGATGCAGCATGGTTTTCCCCCCTTTGTTCTAAGAGTTTATTAGCAGCAGCTGACACAGCACCAGTAACTGGTGAAATCAGAAACTTTGTGCTGCAGTAAAAACTGGTTTTGATGTAGTCTTCCTATTCGTCTTCCTCTTGTGAGGAAAACCTTTCAGATGAGTTGGCCTTGCTCTGCCAAGCTACACACTGAAGCAATTTTATAACTGAATTCTTCCTAATTAGCTGTATCCCAGTGATGTACAAAGAGGCGCAAGACCAAACAGCAAGACAAAGTGTACCACCCCAATCCTAATACTCTCAAACTATTACAAAAGTGCTTTGTTGCAAGACATTATGCTGCTCTGTTGTGTAATTTATGCACACTTTTTTAATGTAACGTGAGAAGGACAAGGTCACTTGTTAAAACCCTGAAATGGCAAAAATATTCCAGGGCTAAGTTGTCATCTTTAAGTTCAAAGCATCTGCATTGCACCTTCTCATAAATTTGCTCCTTCTTGTATGTCTTCCTTGCAAATAAATCTTACATACATGTAACTGCATGTAAAACCATCGATCTTGCTTGTTCACGTTATTATCAATGTTAACGATTCTTTTTATAATATGTTGGAGACTTTCTATTCTGTTCCAGTCATAAAGGTTGATGTTTGTTTTCTATTTGCCTTGTGAATCTCAATCAATTAAGCACTTGTCAGCTTTAAAATCAGTCACGGATTTTTTAATTGTCTCCTGCTTCATATTCAAGTTCACCTGTCTTCTTCGCTCAGGCTATAAAAAGAGTTTAACATATTGCTGAACAAGTACTATTATCTGGAATTTAAATAATATAGATCCAGTAAGAGAAATATTTGCATTTGAGGAAGAGTGCATTGAATTATGGATTACTGTTGATCTGTGAAGTTAAAACCCCCGGCTTTGAATCTAGCTCTGAGGAGCAAAATAAGTGTGTTACAAAAAGAAAGCTTGTATCTTAAATTTTGTATAACATAACTAAGTCTACTTCTACTGACTGTGCAGAATTACAACATTCTTATGCTAGTGTATTTAGATCCCTCTGATTACACTTGACGTAAGTGGACATCAGGGATGCGTGGCATTATTCAGGGGTTGATACAGGAACCCACACTGTTTAACACCTTTGTGGGTGAGACGGACAGTGTGATTGAGCACACCCTCAGCAAGTTTGCTGCCGACACCAAGCTGTGTGGTGTGGTAAATGTGCTGGAGGGAAGGGGTGCCATCCAGAGGGACCCAGACAGGCCTGAAAGGCAGGCCCATGCAAACCATATCAAGTTCATCAAGGCCAAGTGCAAAGTCATGCAAACAGGGCAGGCAATCCCAAGGACACTGGGAACCAGGCTGGAGCAGGCTGTGCCTGAGGGACTGAGAGACATTCTGTGATCTATGACTGCTCCCCATAGCAGTGACCCACGCTGGGGCAGCTGGGGAAGAGCTGAAGCCCCATGGGAAAGGACTGACGTTGGAGAAGTTCATGTAGGACTGTCTGCCCTGGGTGGGACCGTGGTGCAGCAGGGGAAGGGGGCTAAGGAGGAAAACAACTTGTGAGGAACTGACCGAAACCCCCATTCCCCCAGTCCCTGACCCTTCCTGTGCCACAGTGGGAGGAAGAAGGGAGCTAAAGCGAAGTTTGCTGAGAAGGGAGGGGTGGGGGGGAGGTGTTTTAAATTTTGGTTGTACTACTCATTATCTGAATCCAGTTTCACTGACTGTGAGGTGTAGTGTAATAAATTAGATGGTTTTCTTTTTTTTATTCCATTTTGCCCGTGATGATGATTGTGGAATGATCTCTCCCAGTCCTTATCTCCACTGCTGAGCCTCACAATATATATTTTCTCCCCTGTCCAACTGAGAAGGGGAGTGACAGAGTGGCTTTGGTGGGTGTCTGGCCTCCAGCCAGGTTCAAACCACCACAAGGACTTAGAGAAAATATTTTTTCTTTAAATTGCCATGCCTACAAAGAAACAGTAATAAAATCTGCCTTGGATTGAGATGCATGTCAAATTGCTGCTGTGTAATTTTAGTGATGGCAGTACACAGCAGATAACACTGAGATATTTTAAACAAGTCTTTATATGTTTGTTACTACATTGACCATAAATCAATTGCCCTGGTAAAAAGCAGCTGAAGTCAAACTACAAAGCCAGATTGCATTGGCAATTGCTTGTTTGTACAAAATTAAGAACAAAAAACCTTCTACTTCTTTTACTGTAGCAATATACACACTAGAAAGGCACATGAGGAATTTATCAATTCAGAGGCAAGAGCAGGTTACAAATAATAATTTTTTTACAAATAAAAAATAATCTGGAACAAGAGCAGACCTGTATTAAAAGTAGATTTTTAGCAATATTCTTGTAATATTGTGATTAGATTACGCATTAGACCTTGTTTACATGAGAGTTTATTCTGGAAAAAGTAGTCTTGATTTGGCATACCAGTTTATATGAATTGCAAATTATTTTGTCATTTTTCATATGTGTCATATTGCAATACACATGTGCTAACTTTGCTCACCAGTTTGGATACTCAGATCAAGCACCTGTGTTTTGTGACGATCTTTGCTCAAACAACAGCTCTAAATTTATGTCAATTGTGAATACCCTGTACTTTCAGAAAACAGGTGGCCGAAATGCATATTTAGGTAATGAAGATTAGTTGCTGATCAGCTCTGAAAATTCAGTTTAAGGAGAAACATTTGATGTCAGAGGTAGAGATAGAAAGGTGGCTCTCCCATATGGTGTTCATTTTTCTTAACTTAAAGACAAACTTCTGCAGCAAATGAGTCAAGAATTAAATAGACAACTGCCTCCTTTGTGTATAGCCCTGATACCACAGCAAGCATAAGAATAATAAGCTCATGAGTACAGGGAGGCCAAGTTGATATCACACAAGCAACTTAGTTCTGTTCCTAACTCAGGGAGCTTGTCTTTGCGGTCTTGACCATTTTTTTGTATAACAGGAAAATGAAGAGGTACAGGATTATTTCTGTATTATATATGTAAATTTTTGGTCCTAAGGCCTGCTCAGCACATAGATGATTGACATTTGATAGCTGTCAACTTTGTAGTCCCTGACAGGAAGCTAATTCAGTTTATTGAAATTCAGTCTATTCAGTTTATTGAAAAATAGAAATGGAATAGGAATCAAAGTTGTCAGTTCTCAGTGCTCCCCTCCAAAAGTCTGTTCTTTCTTCTTCCTTCTCTCCTTCCCCTTCCCTCTCCTCCCCTCTCCTATGATTAATAGCATCCACGAAAGATGGGGGGTTGGAATTTTTACTTTCTTAGGTTAAAAGAAACCCAAACAAAACCTCAAGATGGTGGACAGTTGTACTTATTATTCTGCACACACCTTAATATATAAATGAAGCTACAGAATGTGAAGCCAGCATCGCTGCCCTTAGAAGACATTAGACTGAAAGAGATCTCATGAACACCATTTACAATCCACTCAAAATAAGAACAGATGAGCAGGTGTGGAAGAGAGAATTTCCAGGGCTGACTGCATCAAGCCAGCCCATTAAAACCAAAGTTGTTATCAGTGGGCTAGTTGTGCTGTGCTTTCAACAAAGTTCTAGCGAAAGTCCAACTAATGCCTGGACTTGATAGCAAGAAGCCTCATTTCTGAACTTCCCCATATTGAGTATGAAGCTTAGGCTTATTAGAACAAGGAACCTGCCCCCAGATTTATTTTGGTACCATGTACTTCTGGGCACATAGAACACAGCCAAAAAGTCTATAAATGCTGATGATTCTAAGACATAAGATCAAGGTAAGTCTCAGACAACCTTAAGAGGGAAGTTCATAGTTAATAGTAAATATCTGCTGATGTGCTTATAGAATTCAGACGTTTATGAACGGACATACAAGCAATCAATGCAATTAATATTATGCAGCTAAAGTAGGGCTAAGAAATCAAAACTCAGGTTACTTTTGTCAATTCATTTTACTTGCAACAAATTGGCAGAAGTTAGGGAGGCTCAGAGAACTGAGCTAATATAATTGACATAGGGGAAAATATCCTCCCCATTTTTATCTGAACTCCTGAGTAGAGTGAATGGAAAAATACTAGTAAGAAACAACTCATAGATCAAGGTCTTAGAGCAGAAGCATAACCTTTTGTACGCGGTAAGATGAAAAATTAATGTTTGCAAGGAATGAGTCCAGATATTCAGTGTTTCCTTCATAAACATGCTTTCTTAATAAATGCCCCACGGAGGAAAAATGGCAGACTATTGAGGACTTTCTTAGTGAATGGTTTCAGACACAACTACAAGATTCCTTTGCTAGCCGTTTCCTTGCCAGCCTCTAGATCTCTTGACAGAAGCACTGTAACGATATCATTAAGGTTCGCTATCTGAGACTTACCTTGATCTTCTCTCTTGCAGTCCTCAGTATCTATAGATTTCTTGGCTGTCTTCTATGTGCCCTGAAGTATACACGATGAAATTATTTGAGGTTAGTCTGCAATGGGAAAATTGCCTGTTGTGGGCAGTTTGTCCCCACTCCTAAACAATGGTCAATGCTGTTGAACAACTTGTTCAACTGCTTCTGATGTTTGACAGCAGATAATGTGTCTAGTAGAGTTGAAGTCTTTTTTGTAATTCTTTGTCACTGGAATTTTAATTCAATTTCCACATTGGTATCTCATAGGAAGAATTATTCATCTCTGTATGTATTGAAAGAAAAAGATCCCAAAGTGTCTTATTTTGTTGGGGTTTTTGTGTGTGTGTGTGTGTGAGGGGTGTTCTGTAAAGTTTAAGACATGCGCTTGTGATTAGTCCAGAGGCATTATTACCTTTACATTGACTGTGTTAAAATTCAGGGGTCCTGGTTTGGTAGTTCAGACTGCATCTACACGCAAATACACATGTCCTTTCAAGTTGAAGCTCGTGTGTATTTATCCCCAAATGTTAAAAAATGTTCCCCTAGCCTCTTGTACAGATACAGCTAATAGGAGACTGAGAAGAGTTTCTGACATTTCCATCGGTACTTTTACTGTAAAGTTCCATGCTAGAGCTATGTCCAGCAGTGAAAAAAGGTTAAAAAATATGCCTAGTTTAGCTTTTTCATACACCTCATAAAAGATGTAGCGTTTTATGAAACAAGGACACCTAGTCACCTGTATGTGCAACTGCTTTGAAAAATGAGAGAAAATATCTGTCTCGTTTTCCTTCTAAACCATGGCTACTGCTTTCTCCCACTGCCTGCCTTGATTCCTCTGTGTGCAAATATCTCTTGCCTACTCTAGATATCCGTGTATTTCACATTAAACATTCCACTTGCTGTTCGCTAACACTTTCTTGGTACATTGACTTGTTCAGAAGCACCACCCTATTTGAAACCTGCACACATTTTAAACAGAGGAGCATAAGCTGGATTTTATTCTATTTAGTAGAATCCTTGCCAATGAGTAAGGTAGGTGAGAAAAATTAATTGTGCAATAAACCACTCTAGTTGAGCATGAAGTCACCTCCAGTCAATCTTACAGTAGCAAAACTCAACTTCAAGCTTAGATAAGGTCTGGGAACTAAGCTGGAGCCTGGACCCAAGTGTTTTTGGACAGTTGCAGCAGGTTTGGTAGTGGGAACACAAACTCTGGAAATGTGAGGGTCAGTTAAGTCTGGAGCTGTTCTTCAGTAGTGCTGCTGTACCTCCACGAGGCAAGGCTAGGTGCAGAGTCCTGCATTTGGGACATAACAACTCTGTGCAGCGCTACAGGCTTGGGGGAGACTGGCTGGAGAGCTGTCAGGCAGAAAAGGACCTGGGGGTGTTGGGTGACTGCCAACTGACCATGAGCCAGCAGCATGCCCAGGTGGCCAGGAAAGCCAATGGCATCCTGGCTTGTGTCAGCAATAGTGTGGCCAGTAGGTCTGGGGAGGGGATTGTGCCCCTGTACTGGGCACTGGGGAGGCTGTACCTCCAGTGCTGGGCCCAGTTCTGGGCTCCTCACCATCAGAAGGACATGGAGGTCCTGGAGCGAGTCCAGAGAAGGGCAACCAGGCTGTGGAAGGGGCTGGAGGGCAAATCCTCTGAGGAGAGGAGACCTTCTCCCCTCCTCCACTGACCTGACAGGAGGGTGCAGAGAGGTGGGAGATGGTCTCTTCACCCAAGCAACAGGTGATGGGATGAGGGAAATGGCCTCAAGCTGCACCAGGGCAGGATCAGATCAGACATTAGGAAAAAATTCTTCACCGAAAGGGTTATTGGGCATTGGAACAGGCTGCCTAAGGAGATGGTTAAGTCACCAATCCTGGATGTATTTAAAAGATGGGTGGATGAGGTGCTCAGGGATATGGGTTAGTAGAGGACGGGTGCGATTGGACTCGATCTCAAAGGTCCTTTCCAACCTAGTGATTCTGTGAAGACTGCGCCTTCAGTATGTCTGCCTGACTTTAAACTATGTTGGGCCAGTCACTGTGAATATTACTGGGTGGCTAGTCAGCGTGGAGGCAGCTCTGCCCCCCACCACCCCACTCCCTCAGCAGGGCTCTTTACTGTGTCTGGCACTGGGGAGATCTGAGTTCGTGCTCTGAGGGTGAGCAAGCGGGCAAGGGCTGCCATGAGAGGGCCGCACCACACCTCAGGTATGTGAGAGTGTGCCAGGGGCATGAGGGCCCTGTTTCCTTATGTCACACATCTCGTTTTATATTAGCTTACCCTTGGGTTTATTTGGATATATATACATGTGAGGGAAGAGGCAGACAACTGGGAGACAGCTGTGGGTGTTCAGAGGTGATGAAGGAACTGTGATGCTCTTTGGCTCGGTGCTTCCTGTGTGCTGGTGTAGGACTGTGAAACCCTGGGCCAGCTCTAGTTTGTGTGCTGTCTTCAACAGCTAGAAATCCAGAGGATGGCTGAATGTGGGTTAAAGGCCACAAATATGGTAAAACCAGAGAAAGACTGCAGTCTAATAATTAACTATAGGTATACTACTACTTGCTCAAACTTTTTTTTTCTTTAATAGCTGTTTATAAAGTTTTTGCTCAACTGCTGATGCAAAGGAGATTGAATTTAGTATATAGCTTATTAAAATGCTGGGGAAAGCTTCAAGGTCATTTTAAACTCCTTTACTTTATGAATGTATACAATCTTTTATATTATCTATCATGCAGCTGTATTTATATTTGCTGAGTACGATTTAATGTTGAAATTCAGGGCTAGATACTTGGAATGTTTTGATTATTTTTTGTTAGTATTTATTTGTTTATGTTAAAAATTATATGAGAAGTATCAAAGGAATTTGTACTGATTTTGCTGATCAAAATTTGTTTAGAAAACTAATTTTTAGATTAGTGGATTGATATGCTTAATTTGAGAACAGTATCTGTTATAAAAAGTTCAAACATGATAAACTTCTCTGACTTTTGTGTATTCCTATGTGCTTCCGCAGAACCACAAATTAGTTGTTTTACCATCCCAGCAAGTGATTTAGGCAAGATTTTGTCAGCTTTGCCAAAAGTTCTCTGTTTGGGGAAAGCAATGACTTAATGCACTTTTAACTTTCAACAAAAGAAGTTGGTGGAAGAGAGGAAGGGAAGAGGTAGCAGGAAGGCCAAGACTGTCAATGTTTTTTGTTACCAATAAGCATATGTAAGCTTTCTACTTTTCTAGTTACTGTAAGTAACTTCTTGTTAGTTACAACTGTTTGCCTAGGATACCCCCAAATACAGAACAATATACCTAGAGTGTTGGAAACTTTCACTAGTGAGGAAAAAGGGCCTTTCCATTTCCATCAAGAAATGTAAGTTATTTGGTGTAGAAAACAATGTAAAACCTCCTTAATGCAGGTGTCAATCCTTTTAGAAACACTTACAAGAAATATTCAAGTTCTGATAGCTGCAATAATAATTTCTAAATCTGTAGTTCAGCACCCTGTAGTCCTGAGAAGCCTGATCTGTATTTGGGTTATGTTGTACTATGCACAGTGATCATGTTCTGAGGTTTCTAAATGAGTATGAAGAGTTGAGAAATAAAACTGATGATGCAGAAAATGTGCTCAGATTAAGAAATAGTGGATTAGCAAGAGTTTCTCAAGGCATGGAGATAGGATAAACTTTTCTTTTTTAATTGGCAATTGTCAGTATTACACTCAGGAAGCGTACTTCTGAAATCTACTACAAACTGTATTATTATAAACCAAATTCTAACAAAAATTACTTCTGGAACATATATTTGATTACCAACATGTACACCTAACCTTAGTACAAAACTCTTCCTAAAAAGATTAATATTTGGAAGGTGGAACTTGTAAGGCTTAGAATCACTAGAGTATGATTTCAGCTCTTAGTGCTGTCGGTCTCAATCCTTATCTATAACATACCAGTTTTAAAATGTAAGGGCTACTGTTTGTGAGGCTATGAAAAAAAGAACAAGTAAATGGATCATTTTATAACTTACGTTTGAATCTAGCTCTTATCTATAATAGTACGTATGATATAGGGAAAAATTAAATACACTAATTGGTTGATTCTGATATTGTAAGGACATCCTTTGGACATTAGACCAGTATCCTCTGTATTTCTTTCGCTTAATGGTACTGTTGGAAAAGCCATTATCCCAATGGCTGAAGAGATGAATCACAACACTTTGATGTATCGCGTACTTTGTCTTAAATTACTTCACCAGTTATTTTATCTGCCATATTCAATCAAATCAATGAAATTATTTACAATGATACAGTATCAGATTAAGGTAAATCATTTTTCTGGGAATAAGTAGTTAATAGAGGTTGCTGTAACTGAAAAGTACCAGGGGTTTATTTGATCAAACATACACATGTATGTTAGATGAATGGTATTTTAGGATGTTGGGTGGGTTTTTTTATGAACATATTTCATAGATCATAGAATGGCAAGGGTTGGAAGGGACCCCAAGGATCATAGAGCTCCAACCCCCCTGCTACAGACAGGGCCACCAATCTCAGGCCTGGAGCTACACAAGGTTGCCCAGGGCCCCATCCAACCTGGCCTTGAACACTTCCAGGGATGGGGCATCCACTACTTCTCTGGGCAGCCTGTTCCAGGATCTCACCACTCTTTCTGTAAAAAACTTCCCCCTAATATCCAATCTAAACCTTCCCTCCTTTAGCTTTAAACCATTCCCCCTTGTCCTGCCATTATCTGCCCTTTTAAAAAGTTGATTCCACTCCTGTTCCTCTGCTCCCTTCAGGTACTGGCAGGCTGCAATGAGGTCCCCCCACAGCCTTCTCTTCTCCAGGCTGAACAAGCCCATTTCCCTCAGCCTCTCTTTGTAGGGCAGGTGCTCCAGCCCTCTAATCATCTTTGTGGCCCTCTTCTGAGCCCTCTCCAACAGTTCTACATCTTTCTTGTATTGAGGGCCCCAGCTCTGGACACAGTACTCCAGGTGGGGCCTCACGAGGGCAGAGTAGAGAGGGACAATCACCTCCCTGTCCCTGCTGGCCACCCCTCTGCTGATGGAGCCCAGGATACCGTTTGTGTAAAGTCATCCAAGTTAGCTTTCTTGCAGTTACCTGTAATCCATTCTGTATCTTTTCTATTTTATAGATGCATCAGCAAGTTCTTAAAAGGCTGTTTATAACGTCTTTAGCCACATTATTTGTAAACACAATAAGGAGGGACTAAAAGGACTAGAAGCCTCAGAATCTGCACTGTGTAAGCAGAGACAGTTTGCACCTCAAAAACAAGGATTTGCAGGCACCAGAGATTTAACCAAATAAAATTTGGCCATCATGCATCTCTTCAAATACAGAAAAACAAAATGCCAAAACCCAAACAACTGACTTCTCTGTTGCGTCACCGTATTGGTGAGCGTTGAAAAGAAATTCTGCCGTATTCTGGTTTAATATACTAAAAATCAGCTAGTCAATATGTATAAATTTGACATAGCTTTTGAGGTAGCAAATTGCATACTATTTTATGGATAAAACTATTTAAAGCGCACTAAAGGTAACTTATCTATAATAGCCCAAGTGCACCTTGAATATGTATATACTGGCAGAATAATTTGTCACAGCTTCTGTTGCTGCATGCTGTACTATGTATGTAGGAGTAATATGCTGTGCTTTCAAATTAAGTTCATGGACGTAAGTTCAATGAAGAGTGTGCTGAATATTTTGCAAGAGCTCTTAATCCTTGTGACCTGGCCAGATCCCAAGTTGGCATGGAAGGTTATTTCCTGGCTAGCTATAGTTTAATATGAGATGCCATCACTTCCTGTCCTAAACTATTGTGTATTCTTGTCTGCTGTGTAACAGTTGCTGTACTCTCCCCTGAAAGAGCTGGTCTTCACTTACGGGTGTAGTTACTACAGATCCACAATAAATTTTAAGGTGAGCTTTTCTGAGTCCTTGTGGTTAAAGAGGCAACAGGACTAAAAGAAGAAACACCCTACAACAAAACCACAACACACTACATCCTTTGATCAGAGAAAGCTCAGCTTTATTTTTTGTTGAGAAAAAGAGACTTAAAGAAAAATTAACCAATCTATTTTATAAGGTATTTTGTAGAGTTATACAGGGAAGAGGAAATGCCATATACACCTAAATAGCAAAAAGTACCTGATTTCTTTGGATAAAGATAAAAATGAACTGGACTTGCAAGTTACTATTTCCCTGTCCTATTTTTTATAAAAGATTTAGAGGAAAAAGTGATTCAGATCCCCCCCTGAATTTTTGCTTTAGTGAATGTCTTTTGGTCACTTTATTTTTCAAAGCTTCTAATAGAACTATAGAAGGTCTCACGCTAATACAAGATTGTCAGTACTTTGAGTCTGGTGTTTTTTCCAGACAAATACAAACAAGTAACCTAAGTCTTTTTTAACATAGAAGTACTTTATTACCTGACTGAAAGTTTAAAATTAATTTATCTTTCATTCATTCCAAGGGTTAAAATGACATCCTGGATATCTGTCCCGAACAGCCCACACTTGAAAACACTGTAGTATTTTGATGCAAACATTGGTTCTGAGAACAAGACAGAGCCATCTATTTTAACTGCAAAATGACATAAGAATACCAGTAGAAAGGAGACATACTGAAGATTTTTTTAAAATCTATTTACTTTAAAAGGGTTCATAGTTTAATTGTTTAGAATTAATTGACATTTCTCATTTTTAGTGATTTAATTGGTTAGTAAATATATCAGTTTTGGTCACACTCGGTGCTTTCAGATGGGAGAGGACATGAAGGAGATGCTGGAGGAGCTATAGAAGGCAAAGTTGGAGCATGAACAGCTGCTACCATCATAGATTTCTCTGTCTTTTAAGAAGAGCAGAAGTGACCTTTCACAAATGAGGACTGAAGGGAAATAAGTGGCCACTTTCATAATGAGATGTGCGATAAGAGGAGTGCACTTTTTAGTATTTGGTAAGCTGTCTGTAACACAGACTGATGCAGAAAGTCGTTAGGGAAGACTTCAAGGCTTTGATAGTATGTGTGAAGTTGTAGTCTAGATTCTTTCCCATCCTTATGAAGTTCCTATTTTGGCCCTTTTTCAGATTATCTGACTTTGAATCTATACTTTCTGCAAACAGTTACAGCTGTTCTTCTGGAGATTTTTGCCTCAGCACTTCTGGGAAACTTTAGAAGAAAACCTGTGTACATACTGATTTTCAGCTATTAAACAACATTCCTTAATGGAAGCAACTTAGTGGTGGTCACATCTCTCCATTTGTAAAGCAATTACATTTGGTTTATAATGTATATAAAATTATTTGTGCTTTTAAGTATTACTTGGCCTCTTGTACTTCTAACCTCTTTTATTACAGTGAGGAGAAGCACATCCTCATTTAACCACTCTAGGATGACAAAATAAAATCAGGGGTATAAGAGCATAACGCCAGGAGTATTTAGGCACCTTAACTTGTATAAATAGCCATCAGGTAGCATAACCCCTGTGATGCCAAAAAGTATCTGTGATGAGAATAAACTTCCTAAACAGAGTAAATACAGAAACAAGGCTGTGCTTTTTACTGGTTTACACTGCTATTACTTTGGAATGTAAAAATGTAAATGCATCAAAATTGAACAACACAGTAACTTTCTAATAGAAAGAGACCTTTTTTTTTTTTTGGCTACTATAGCATGCATTAAATGCTAACTCTTTTTATCCTTCATGAGAGGAATTACTAGTTCTACTAACCTTGCAAAACTTTGATTATTTTTTCTTTGATGGTTAACTTCCTGCTGGTCCTTACTGCGTATCAAATCACTCTTAATATGTTTTAGAATAATAAAATACATGCCTTGCAAACACTACTTCAGGACATCTGTTAATGGCAGTATATAGTGTGGTTTCTAGTCTCTAAAGAATACTGTGAGCCTCGTAAAACATGTTGAGGAACTTTTTGCTTGTTTCTGTGGATAAGAAGGATCTGTCTAGAATAGACCACGCTGCAAGAATTAGATTCTGGAAATGTTTGTGTGGGTTTTAACTGTACTCACTGACCTTGGAGCTCAGCTCCACAAACAACTGAATTGCTGCAAATGAAAGGTTGTAAACCTGTGCTGTGAGGCTGTGAATAGGGGTGGAGAAGAGAGGAACCTCTTAAACTGGCTTTGCCTTTGCGGAGATCATTACAGTGAACTCCACCTACATAGTTGCATTGGAATTTTGGGCTTGACCTTCCAGACATTTGCATATAGTTCATGAATTGTCCTAGTGACATCACTGTAATGATTCAAGCGTGTAAGGTTACATGTCTCTAAATACGGAGCTTAGTTGACTTTATTTCTGTTTTCTCCCAATCCAACAATTAAGATTATGAATGCAACCAGTTAGAGAAATCTTTATGATAGGGTCAATGAGCGTCATGGAAGAGGCAAAATGAACTACAAAACAATGCTCTGACATGGTATATGTTTTTTAATGGCACTTAACTCTGGAAGCCTGAAAAGAATGCAAAGGCTAAGTATATTTGTAATTAATGCATCATACAAAGAAAGCAAAAGAAACATGAATCCTGGTTTTGTAATACACAGGCTGCAGTTTGAATTTGCATTTTTTTAAATTGAGACTTACCAGCTTTAATATTGCCTGGGGGTGAACAGCCAAATTTGGAAGCTAGGAACCCTTCTGATGTAACAGTTAATCACTTTAAATGCATCAGGAACATCCAGTAACAACAGCTTCTGCAGAATAAACAGAGTAAACCAAAGGAATGGTTAGGACTTTTTTTTTTTTTCCTCAGTAAGTTTTGCAGTAAACTGGTTTGTTTGTGACCAAAGGAAAAAATAATAACTTTTAAAACATATTTTGGTGGAGACTATAAAATACTATGTGGTTACCTAAAAACATTTTAAAATGTTGACTGAAGGCCAAATTAATATTCAGTGCAATTAGAAAGATGTTCATAGTTTGGTGTCAAATATACCTCAGTGGTTTAAATTTTAGTAGTTGATTGAACTTTTTGAAGAGTGTGTTTGGGCCTGTGGTTTAGTATTCAAGTTGATTAAATTCTGTCCTGCTGAGCGTAACAGAAAACAAAGGTTATGTAACATTGTCCAAACATATATATGTCTCTATTTTTCACAATATATGGTATGGATTATTAAATGGAAAAAAAGAGTATATTTAGAATGGTTATTTATAGTAGTCATAATAATAATAGATGCTAGAATTTATTTTAAAAGTTACAGGCAAAGATATTAAATATGGACATAACAGCCAGTAAATCTGGTAGTGAATTATTTAAATTTATTGTTCGCTTCCCCTTATAAAATCCTGTTATCTCCTGAGTGACAAGATTTTTGTCTTGGAAAATGCATGAGTTTTTGATGCATAACATTCTGAGCAAAACAGCTATTTATTGTACCCATACTCATTCTTATCCCACACTCTTTTTTCAAGACCATTATTAGTAAATTTTGAGGTTAGAGAGGTACTGACCCAATCAAACATGTACAGAGCTTGGCCTCCGAGTCAATTAAATACGGGTTAATAGCATATTATAAGGAAATCATTGTCCTTATTACAGTTATTAGGTAGTTAGTCAAATTATAGCTTCAAAGGAATGCAGAGCATGGAGAACTCAGGACTAAATTATGCATTTGAACCTTAGGCCAGCTTTTACTGTTGAGGCAGTTTGCTGCTAAAAGAAATTGTGTGTCATTGAAATTAAATGCCTTTCTGAGGATGGAAGGTTCCAATTTTTAATGAAATTACCGAGTGTGGTGTAGTGAAATGATTAAAATCTGTATTCCGGGAATGTGGCAGACAAAAAAAATCAATAAATGCTAGCAAACCTTTGCTGCTGGATGTGAATCCTGGGAATGAAATAAACTAGTACAAAAATAATAATTAAAAACATATCAGCACATTAATGCATTTAGCATAAGTCTCACGAGACATCGTCTTCACTAATTTTTAGCATACATTTTACTGTGTAATGAGAAGCTTTCTTTTCTCATATCCGTATTAGGCAGCATTTTCGCCCTTCCCCCAGTGTTCCTGCCTTGCAATCATTGTGCTTGCACTTATTATGTTACAAATGACCGAGGTAAGGCTGACATTCTCATTGCATGCAAAAGGAGCTAGCCTGCCAAGCTCTTTTTTTTTTTTTTCCTAATGAAGCAGCTTTGTGAAATCTCCCCATGTGTTAATACTAATGAAGATCCTCCAGCACAATTAAAATCACAGCCAGTGGCTGAAGAGGAAACAGAAAACAATGGTATCTTTCTACACGTCCGTATTTTTTTATGCTGAGATCAGCTTTATTTAGAAATAACGTTGATTTAGAAAATGCTTTTCATGGTATTTAACAAGGTTAACAAGCCCTACGGATTCTTGAGTTCCACAAGTACGATTTTTACCAGGTCGTACTGAAGAAATCACTCGGGTTTTCCTTAGCTCGGTGATGCAACTTTCAGTCTATAGCGTTATGGTTTATGGGGAGCGGTCCTTTGGCTCTGGAGCCGTACTTTAACCCTGCCCGAGCCCAGGCCAAGGGAAGAACGGAGGATCCCGTGTCTGTGGTTTGAAGGGCTGGCGTAGGGAAGCACAGCTTCTACTTTTTGAACGAGAAACCTGGGCGGGTTGTTTCAGGCAAGGCAAGAACACTGGTATGTGAAAGATGTTCCGTGTTTTAAAATTCTTCTGCCAATAGCTGGTGAATTTTAATACTTATTTAACTTGACACCCCCCCCCCCTTGTTGCCTGTTTTACTTGAGTTCATCTAGTTCTTCTCCAGCGTAGAAGTTCAGCGTTGCTTCCCAGTCGCTGTCTGATTTGCTGGGCTTCTGCCGGTGCCCCCTCGGCGGGAACAGGTGTGGTGCAGGGGTTTCGGGTGTTTCTGTCCCAGGCTCCTTGTCGCTGTACCGGGGGAATTTTACCTGAGCCTGGCCTGCAGCGCGGGTCCCCGCGGTGGGCAGCCCTGTGCCCCCATCGGTCAAGTCATCGTCAGAGCGTGACCCGAGGCCGCCCGCGTGCTGGGGCCGCCTGAGCAGCGCTGCCCGCGCTAACTTTCCCTCAGCGCGACCGCCCAGAGGCGGCGGGGGGCTGCGCCCGGAGAGCCGGCGCGCAGCTCGCTCCCCGGCTCCTTTCAGGAGCTGACGGGTCATTTATTACCGGGGCTGCGACGAGATAAACAGCCCCCTCCCTCTCTCTCCCCCCCGTCTTGCGAGCGGCACCGTGTGTTGTTGGGGAGAGAAGAGCTGGGCCGGCTGACGTCACTTTTGTCGGTGAGGCTGAATAAACCGCGAGGAGGGATCGCCTCAGCCTGGTGCGGCGCGAGGGGCACGGAGCGGCCGCCGCCGCGCGCGCACGCGCGCTCACAAACGGACGCGCGCGCGCCCGCCCCCTCCGCGCGCTGCGTTGGACTCCGGAGAGCGCCGGGAGGGGACGGCTTCCCGGCACGCGCGCCCCAGTCCTCAGCCACCTGAGACGCGCTGCGGAGGTGAGTTACAGCCGCCTCTCCCGCCCGGCGCGGGGAGCGGGGGGACTCTTCCTTGGCGGTGGGCGCGTAGGGCGCCGCAGCCTTTTGCCGCGCCGAGCTTACGCTTGGGTCTCCCGGCTCGGGCCGCGCAGGTCTGCGTCGCTGGCCGTTTCCCTGCCGGTGCGTATCGGCCCTTTGTTGTGGTGGGCCTGCCGCGGCTCCGGGCGGGGGTGCGGGTCCCGCCGTGGGGCCCTGCCCGCGCAGGGCTGCGGTCGGGAGGTGAGCCCGCTGGGAGCGGCCGGTGCCGGGGTGCTTCGGGACGGGACGGCCTGGGTCCCGAGCGATTTTAAACTTTACTGGTGGCCGCAAGCCCGCTGCTGGGCCGGGCGTCGCCGGTCACGTCTCTGCCGACGGTCGCCCGCAGCCTCTTGGGCGGCGCAGCGGTTGGCGGCGGCCGCCGGCGCGGCTCTTTTGTGTAGCGCGGTGCGCTCCGCGCTGGCCCTCCCGCTCCTCTCGTCCCCCGCCTGCGCTCCCGCTCTCCCGCTGCCGCTGAGCTGCCCCGCTCTCCTCGTCCGCGCCGGCCCGCCGGCCGGGGACTGTCAGGCCGGTTCGGGTGGGCCAGCCGGCTCTGCGCGGGCGCGGAGCGGCGTGAGGCGTTCGGCGGGGCCGCGCGGAGCGGCCGCTGGGAAGGCGGCGCGGGCGCCGGCGCGAGCGTGCTCTGCCCCTTCCCGGACGCCCCCGGCCCCCGCGTATCTTTGCGCCCCCGAGCGCGGCGCGCGGGTGCGCTAGGCTGCGCGGTGCGCGCTAGCAGGGCGGCGGGGTGCGGGGCGGCCCGGGAGCGGGCGCAGTTCCGCGCAGCCGGCTCGCTGCGGGCCCCTTTCTCCCTTTATCTTTTGTGCGTGTTGCTTCCTTGTAAAGGGAAACAAGCAGCTGCAGCGCTGGGCCGAGTTGTTGAAATTTATCCCTTTGTGTATATTACAATATCCTCCATTTTTCTGTCCTCTAAACAACGAGCCTTTCGCCATCTTGGGCAAATTTTTATTCCCAAGTCTGTCCGTCTCTTTCCGGAGGGAGCGAGTGGGAATCCTGCGAGTCCTCTTGGAAAAGACTCAAAGTTTAGGAATTGTTACAGGGACAGACGGTGACGTCATGTAAAGTTTAAGGGGAATTTTTCCAAGAGTGTGTGCTTTCCCCCGGAATTCCTGACCTAGCGTGCTGCGAACCGCACTTTAAAGAGAAAGGTTCCTAGTTGAGGCTGCGCGTTCGGGGAACGTTAAGAATACGCTTCTTATTGTGTAGTGTCTAGTTTTGTAACAGGTAGAGAAATAACGTTGCTTTTGGGCTATTCGCTGCCTTTTTTTTCTTTTTTTTGAGTGTGCCCTCGCCTTTAGTACGTACAAACTCGCTTAACTGGTTGGCTGTTTAAAAAGAAAAAACAACATTCTAAAGTTCTTATGTTAAATAACGCATCATCCGGCCATTTGCATTATTTTTGTTTACAGAAAGCATTAATCTGACGTGAAGCTTACTCAAAACACCCAGTACAGAATTTTCCCAGAGGAGTAATCAGTTTCTACTTGGGATAAGTAAAATAGAAAAACACGGATGATGCGTTTTTAAATAATAGACCAGAGAGTGGCATTATTTGGAAGCATCAAACTTAGTAAATTACACTGTTCAGAGGTTCCCTCGGAAAGTATGTGTGTCTATTTTGGGCGTAGATTGAGTTATGTTGCAGAGAGGTGGAAAAACGTAGTTACTATGCTAACCTCATTAAACCCCCTCCGCGAAATAAGGATAATAAACCACCAAACAAAAATCTCTTACGTCTGGCTATAACCTCTGTGTCAGCTGTTGTGGAAAGTGAAACAGTAAAAGGCACTTTTCTGTTAATTTACTTATCCTCCATTGTACTTTTTTTCTAAAATATCGGAAGAGTTTCTGGTCACATGATATGACTTAGTGAAACACAGGGTGCGTGATAAGGAATAGCTATTGTAGGTGAAGTTCTGTTTTTCCATTCTTTCTCCTATACTCGTCTTACTTGCTGCATATTTAGTGTCACGCTAACAAGAACATGAAACTGCCTGTATTTAATTTGCATTTTCTTTGTCTTCAGTGTCAGTGAGGGAAAAACATAGGCAACAGTTAAAGGAGGGATAGCTGTTAGTACATCAAGACTGTTTTTCTTCGAAGCCAGGATTAAATGATGTGCCTAAAGTGTTTTTAAGATTATGTTGGAACACATGTCAGATAGACCTCTCACGGTAAGTTATGTGGCTTGGTGTTTTTTGTGGTGATCGGTGTCTTTTTAAATACATCGAAAGCGTGGTTTATTTGAGTATTTGCCAGCTACGTGAATATCTGGTAGAATAAATGTTTAAGTATTTGTAAGTATGTACAACAGATGGTTCTAAATTATCCATGTGACAGAGGTCTAGAAGATTTGACAGGTTATAAATGGTGAGCAACAGAGGATAAGTAGTTTCAGAAAACAATAATATACTTGATGTCTCATACCTATAATAAACCACACACAGGTTTTTGTTACAATGCTGCAAAATCAATAAACTACATAGCATTAAGAAAATGGTAGCCTGTGTAATATTTGTAAAGTGTGTATAGGGAAAGCGTTGGGAGTTAAGGATCTCTTATGTTCAAGAAACTTAACGTTCACTTCAAGCAAGGGATATTTGTTTTATCATAGATAGCAGTTTTTTGCGAGCAATGGAGTATTAATATCAGGTTGTGGTGAAATTCTTCATAAGTGTAACCCTTTGGAGAGTAAAAAAACATTTCTTCTGAGGGTCAGCACTGTTCCCTTTTCATTACTGACTTAGTCTGTTCTGAACGGTGTAAAAATAGGGGTTTGTAAGAAATCTGTATGGAAAGTAGACTAGAATTGTGGTACGGGTATTTATCTTTTTTTAGAATTTTATTTTTAAAAACCCAAGCCAAATACCACGGTGTGCTGGGTTCCTTACAAGTTAGTGTGTCCATAGAAAGTAATTGTTTTTAAGATTGTTCATGTAGATCATTGTAGATTGTCAATAACATTGTGAAATTATTTGTATAGTGCTAGGGGAAAAGAAACTAAATAGTTGCTTTGTTCCTTTTGTGAGAAATAGTTGATTTTCATGAACATGTAATAAGACTTTTTGTGTCTTCAAAAGATAAAGTAGCATTAGTTTTATATTATGGAGGGAAGAAGCAGTGGCTAACCATTACAGTATATTTATTTTATCTTCCTACTGACTTTATGATAAGAAGTCCTACAAGACTGTCTTTTTTTTTTTTTGTCTTTGGGAGGTACTGAAAATGCAAGTTATAAAGTAATAGAAGTATTTCTTTTTGGGTCCTGTTGTCCTTCTCATTTTCTTTGTTTGCCTGTTTATTGAGGAACTGCAGTGTAAAGGAGCAGATGTTTTGCAAAACATCCTGATGTGTTGCTTTTTCTTATGGGAGTGCATAACTGTTCCTTCTGATGCATCGACTTGACAGCTGGTTGATTTCATGGAACTGCTAAGAAGCCATTAGTGGTGTCATTGAATTGAAACAGAACAGTCACTCCCAGCTTGAACCGCAATTGTTAATGTCTTTGTTGCTACTTTTCTGTTCCTACACAAGATGTGGAATATCACAGTCGCAAGGAAAGGAAGTTTGTGCTCTATCTCCCCTAATTAGGGAAAGGAGGCCCTGGTACTTGACTGCTTTCAGTTGTATAAAATTTTTATAATAGCATATTCGGGATTAAGAGATTTTAGTTTCTGTAAGGTAGCTTTAGTACGACCAAAAATGCAGTTAGCTACATGCACAGATGTAGCCCACCCTGACGCAGCAAGGGGATCCCGCGGCTCAGATCGCTTCGCTGAGATTCCCTGCTCTGGTCCCTAATACAAGAAACTCTAAATAAAACCAGATCATTGTTTTTTGGGGGCAGGGGTTGCTTGTTTTGGAAAATCAGCAAACTTTATTCTGATAGAAGATTACAGAAAAGTGCTACTTTTTTTCATCACTCAAATAATTCCATGCAACAACGTCTACCAATCTTTGAGTTAATTTTGTTTTACTACAGAACATTCAACTAAATTATGCCACTTTATAAACCAGTTGGTGATCATAAATTGCCATCAGAAGACAGACACGTGTCAAGGATAGTAGTGGGTTTTGTGGTTGTTAGGTAGTCTACATCATCCTGAACACTGACAAAATGTAGTTAAGTATGTGTTGGTCAATGTATTCTGAAGAAATTGGAAGCTTGTGGTGAAAGCATTGTGCAGAATTCAAGAAGGATCAAAGAAGGAAATGAAATGTCCTTTTTGTGATCGACATCTGTGCTTTTCAAAGATTTCTAGTTACACTGTTACGTTTTTACTTTAAAACTACTTTAATTAAATCGGTGTAATTTAGAGTGAAAGTGCATCTTTAAGCGTGTGGTTTTGGCGGGGTTTGGAGTTCTTTGGCTCTTACTCCTCACTGATCAGGAACAGAAATAGGGACATCACGCCCCCAGTTTTTGCCTGATGAAAAAAACCCAAAAAACACCGAACGAAACCAACTAACAAGGAGGGAATCACCAGAAGATTTGCATAAGGAAAATCATAGAGTCACGTTCTTATTTTTTCATTAGTGTTTCTAGTACTCTTATGAAGGTCAGAATGTATTAGCTGCTTTGTTACGCAAATCAGGACCCTGATGCACAGAAGGGTTTAGTCTTTTACCAACATGACAAGGAGTTGATGGTAGAGGTAGGAAAAAGAGCTGTCTTCACTGATTTGAGTCTGTACTGTGTTGGCAAGATGTTCTCTTGAAAAATGAAATATGTGATAGGCTAGTCTGAGGAGAGTAATGCTACTAAGAGTAGTAGGTTGAGTGCATGTTGCTGTTAAGAGAAAGTTGGGTCGTGTTTTCATTCAGTCTCTGCAGAAGGGCTAAGCAAGATGCAGTATTTTTCTGATACTTTGTTTTTTAGTCATACAGTGTTAAGTTTTTTTTAAAAAATAAATCTGTAGAACGTTTAATTCAATTAGCACGGTTTCACATATTAGCTGTGTTAAGTTCTTGCTCACTCTTTTGTCTCTTTACTGCTCTAAAGTTACTGTTATATAATGCCGGGTCTTAAACCATTTCTTAAAAAGTAAATTTATGTTTTTCTTTAACCTTGATGCAGAAGCACCTTTAAGATTTCAATTGAAATACTTTTAAATGAGTATTTTTTAAATTTTCGATTTTCTTTCTTTTTTCGGGGGAGGGAAAAGAAATTATGGTGATTTTTTTTTTTTTTTTTTTTTTTTTTTTTTTTAAATGCAGCAGCAAGGAAAGCAAGATAGAGGGGTTTTGCCTGCTTAGTTTAACGGAATTAATGTATGCGTTTGGTAAAATACATGGTAATACCAGTTGGGGGAAATACAGATGTGAAAGTACGCGTTTTTAAACCTTACCTAGTGACATGATATCTCGAAGATAGTCTTTGGAAGTACACACTTAGAAAAAGTTGTGCTGGGCTGGTCAGTGTCCTGTTGCATTATTTCGGAAGGATGATGCCTCTTGCCATTAATGTGGAATCTCTCCCGTTGCCTTCCTACTCACACCCATCAGGGCCTCCTGAAAGTCTTGTTTTCTGTGTGTGAAGCACATAAGACTCTTTTCACTTGATGTAGGTCAGGCATTGTAAAGAGCTGAATGGGTTAAGCCTCGGCAGTTAGCAGAAAGAGATTGCAGACACTCTTCTAGCCCCTGAGGAAGGAATCACAGAAAACTTTCGAATTCAAAATAATAAAAATATAAAAGTACTATATAAAAAAATTGGCCTACCTGATGGACTGTTTACATTAGTCATGGACCCGCTGAAATCGACAGGACTGCTGAGTATAAAACCTGGTCTTCACTAATGTTTGTAGCATAAAAGCTTAGAGGGAGAAGGTAGGCTCAGAAATGGTGCAGTGACCGTCCGGTGCTGTGGTCTTCTTTTTGGAGCCTCACACAGAATTTACTCCTGTTCTGGAATTTTTGGAAGGCATAATGAATAATCTTCTTTTAAAATTTTCTTTAGAGTATTTATTAAATGTAGTGATTTAAAGGCGCAAAATACTCTGCCCGGGTGTGCTTGAGTCTTGGTTGCGAGACTGTCAGACGAGAAGATAAAACTGAAATCTTGGCAGTATTTCTTCCTTCACTTTGAATACGTAGCTGTTCTGGTTTTGGATTGTGATCCTGTTTGTTAATTGATTCGTATTAATGAATTCATCGTGCTGGCACATTTTTTTTTTTTAATAAACAGTGCACTACATTTATCAGATCCTTGTTTTGGAACAGCGGTGTATGGTATCCAAATACAACCAGAAAAATAACCCTGCAACCCCCTCTTCACCCTGTAGTCTTTTTTTGTACAGAAGAAAGAAAACCAGCCTGGCAAAAAGTATTACAGTGGTCCATCATATGTGTGGGGATGTAATTGTGTGGATTTTGCCCCATTTTCTGTTCTTACACTTTTCCACAAGCATGCACTCATTAATCAAAGACACTGTACTCCTGCTGAGGGCAGAGAGGTTCATCAAATTGGCAGCCAGTTTGGTGTAAAAAACAGTGTACTGAAGCTCTTAACGTGCTAGGACATAAATAAATCTAAGGTCTTTGTATGCAAACCCTGGAGGTTAATACTGTATAATTCAATGTCCTGTCTTTGGTTTTATGATTGATGTTTTTAAGTGTTTGAAGCTTGATGCAAGCCTTCAAGCAGGTCAGGGCTGACCATCTGATTGGCTGAGGCAAAAAGTGTTATCTTGGCAGAGGGGCTTTCATGTGTGCTGTGGAGATTTTTTTTTTTTTAAATTTAAATTTTTATTTTTTTTTACCCTGGTAGATTGTTTTGTTGCCTGATCTGTTAGGGGAAAGTTCTAGAGATTGACAGCCCCTGCTGTGATAATGGACTTCGTGCATGAAACACCGATAGTTTGGTTCTATTTGTTCTGAAGCTTACTGCTGTTTGTATCCTTAACAGAACTAACATGTAGAACAAGCAAAAACTACTGGGATTTCCCTGTAGAAATAGCGATGGGATTTGGCTTTAACATGAATTGGTTGCATATTCATAATTTAAGAACAGCTGGTTACAGCAAGCACACAGTCATTTGCAAGCCATTATAAACTATTCTGCTCACACATGGAGGCTGTGCTTGAGCTTTCTTTTTATTGATCTACCTGCGTTTGAAATCTGGTCACAGCAGCCACAGAGGCCTTTCATTTTAGCTGTGCTTGCATCATAGAACAGCCTCTGTATTAAAAATTTAATTTTAACTAAATGCTGGATAAAATGTTAAACTGAGCTTCGAAGAAGCAAAGTGTAAAGGTGAACGGTGGCATACACCTGAAATACGCAATCCTGTTGTGTAAAGCAGTCTAAAAATGTAGCGTGAGCCAACCTCAGTCCTTTGGTAGCTTCTGTTGCCCAGAATAAGAAATCTTTAATTTACTCACAGTTACCTTGCTAAAACTTGCTGAAATTTGTGGGTTTTGTGCCCAGTGCTGCAGAAATACAAACGGTGATTATATTGCACAAAATGGTGTAGTAAATAGTAGTAAGCACAGTCTTGACAAGTATGACATGGAAAAATAATGGATGTACTAGAAATGACTGTACTCTTACATGGATAAGCTTATCTCTCATAATGTGAAACATGCATACATAGAAATATTGTTTAATATATATATCAAATCAGTGTCAGTAAAGTCGATTGATTTCCAAGTCATTGCTTCCCACCTTCAGTTTTGCTTTTCCAGATTAGAAATTAAGTGAGGCACTTCATAAGTTTATGCTTAGCTTGGTAACTTTTCTGTAGCTTTGCTCACCCTAGTGAACGGAACTTTGAAAAGAACTATATTTTTGACCATAAAAATCAGTTTTCTGATCATCCTTAGCTCCTGGGGCAGTAAAATGGAGCCGGAATGCCCAGTCTCATGCATCTTTTGAACCAGTATGTTGTCAACTTCTGCCTCGCAACCTGGTATGTAGATAGGAAGTATTGCCGAGGAAAGGTGTAAATAAATTCTACCTTTGTATGTATGGATCCAGGTAGATGGGGAATGATTAAGGAAGGTTCCTTACTGCATTAGACAGTGAATGAAAAATACCAGGCACCCATGCCTGAAAGAGTTTAGTTTTTCAAGCTGTATCAGTTGATTTAATAAACGATAACTATCACTCCCTTTAGCTGTGGTTTTCCGAGTAGTGAGAGCAATTTTTAAAAGGCTAAACCGTAAGAAATGCAAACCAGTATTTTTCCACTGCAGCTCTGATCATTTTTCATCCTTGGAGTTACCCTTAAGCACCTCTCCACTGCTTTTCAATGCTGATGAAGGAGCTAAATCAGAGATAATAGTTGAGACAACTGTGTTGTTTAGGAGAGAGGTGAGGCACAAGAGAAGAGTGCTCAATAGTTAGATCATTTGGTGACCCAACAGCTACAACAGCTGTAGTCCCAGAAACTATTTCTTTATAGCAGAGTTGTAAGAGCTTTCAAAGTGAGAATTCCTCTGTTGTGAGTGGTTTGTGGTTTGGTTTTTTTTTGCTTACCAAGTCTAATATTGAAACTATAATAGAGTCCCATTTAGGCTCTTTTGGGGAAATTACCATAAGTGGGACTCCAAAGGAGTAAATGGATGCTTTTCTCCCTACCCCCTGAAACGCTGACTGGGAATAGTCTGCTTCGTAATCACTAACAATCTGATCTGACAACAGCAGATAATTTTTTTTTTCCATTTTGTCAGTATAGACCATGTACTGTAGCAGAGAAAGTCTGAGAAGTGGGAAGAAAGTTGAGATCCAAAAGAAAGTAAGTTGAGCATCTCCCCTGTGAGGAGGCTGAGTGACCTGGGGCTATTCAGCCTGGAGAGAAGAAGACTAAGGGGGGGACCTTATTAATGTTTATCAATATCTTAAAGATGGCATGCAGAGGGAAATGGCCAGCCCCTTTTCAGTGGTCTGTTGAGACAGGACAAGGGGCAATGGTATTAGGATCTAAAAGGAACAGATTATGTCACCCGTTTTCCTTTTTATATTTATGTGATAAAGATACGGAGCCGCTTGGAATACCTTCCTGGTTTTTGGAGAGATGCTTTTGTATGTCAAACTGTTTCTGATTATTACTGAGATGAATTTGTAATCTTTTGACTGCTGCAGATACCAGTAAATTTTCAGCATTAACAATTAAGATATGGATATACAGCATGTTGCAAAGTTTGTGTTGATAGGAGTGGTTTATACAGAATAGCATTTTAAGTGTAGCCTGCAGTCTTTCTGCAGTTGTGGACATAAATTATGTATTTTGAGAGATCTATTAATAGGGCAAAGTCTTTATGGTAAAGCAAGCATATGGGGGAAACCACTTGTTTGGTTTTTTGTCTCTGAATGCTTCCTTTATGTAACTATTGTAGTTTTGGTATTTTACAAAGTGTTTAAAATAAATATATAAGCAATCACCTTATGGAATGGTCTGTGGTGTGTGTTGTAGGAGACATATGAAATGCAAGGAAGTGGAATCTCTAGCACACTTGGTAAAGCTGAGGTTTTTTTGCTTCATACATTGACTTCAACAGGACTGGCCTGTGCTCTATTATTTTTATAAAACTTGAACTGAGGGAAGGGTTCATTCTTCAGTGTTTATTGTCCCTATTGCTTTTTCAGGCCAAAACTGTTCAAACCTAGACCGTTCCCCTGAAAAAAGGGCATAATGGGCCTTTCATTTTGTCTCTTCAATTTCTTGAAAAGACAGTTATTTCTTTTGCGGTTGGTTTGGTGATTGGGTCTGCCTAGCTCTGAGCCCACTGGCTGTAAGCTATCCCATTGCTGCATCCCAATCCAAGTTGAGATGCTACTTGCTTATTGAACAGCCCTGTTAGTGTTTATGGACAGAAGGGATCCAAACTGACTCTAAAATGTTGCATTATGTAGGTGAAGGGCGTCAGATTACTTTGTGTTTTTAAGAAAACCTCACCTCATGCGTTATAGACTTTTGGTTTACTGAAGTTCAGACTTACTACTCTTTCTTCTGAAAAAGCAGTCACATGCAGATCAAAAGTAATTTAAGATTTCACAGTACTTAAACCTTTCAAACAGTATTTGCAAACAACATACTTCATATTCATGAGACTCATGCTAATTTCTACTACTGGCTAGCTTGTCTTTGTAGTGAGTGATGTCAGATTTTTTTAATGTCTTGGTTATAACACAGGATGTAACAGGATCTTTGTATATTTGTAAGAGAATGTGATTTGAAAGGACCTTAGAGGGTACAGGCTGAGTTTATCTGTTTACAAAAAGAAAAGTTTTACCATGGTGAAAAAACGCGGTGCTTGTGAAAAGATGGAACTGAACTGGATGAGTCTCAGGAAACTGACTGCATGAAATAAATTGCTGATGAATTTGAAGTAATGCACATGGAGCAGAGGGAAGCAGGGACAATAACATGAACTGAACAGTACACTGTGGTGGCTTCTAAATTAATTACTTGCCATCAGGTGGAGATGTTAGTGTTACAATGCAAAGTTACATTAAAAACACCAGTTCAGCTGCAGTCACAGTGCAAGTTTGACATGTTACTGGGAAGGGGGAAAGACAAACCAGAAAACATTCAGAATATGATATTAATTCAGGTCACCCTGTTGAGTAGAGTTAAAAGCAAATAAAACTGAAAGGAATCTTTAGTTTTGGAACACTTCCCATATGAGGTGAGAGTACATAGAAGTCCTGGGCTATGACCAAGTGTTGTAAAGTCATGCTTCGAATAGTAAATAGAAAAAATTCTTTTTGCATTTCCAATATGACTGATGATATTGGAAATAATATAAACCAGTGAAAGAAAACCCAGTAGTTTGTTAATGTTAAACAAGAAGTAGTGCTTTTTGTTTGATGCTGGGTTAAATTCTGGAATCATCTCTGGATGCTGTAGAGAGCAAAATTGCAACACACTTAGAATGATTAGATACAATAGTGGAAGATGTTTATCAGTGGTGGATGTTGAATATGGTGGTTGAAGTGCAGTGTTGGGTTTGTTAAAGCTTCATACTAATGATCTCTGAGAAAAGAATATATACCTTTATTCTTAAAATGTTTGTTGCTCGTGTAGTCTGACCTTTATTCTGAAATAGTTGCTATTTATTTGGGTTTTGTTAGTATTCGATGGCTGTGTGGATAGAATAAGCATCCCAAAAATACAAAAATTAGCTTCTAAGATTAAAGTGAATGTAGAGGCTGCTTCATGTTATTGAGACTGGAAAGTAATAATCTTTGGCTTGTGAGTGTTCAGCACAGATTTTTTTTTTTTTTTTTCAGTTGTCACATATCCTAACTCTTGGTTCCTAATTCTGCCCCAGATTCTTGGTTCCGTATTGGGCTGTTTTTTACATTGAGTTTGTTAATGTGCATTCTGCCTTTAACATAAACAGAATTCTTTTGTGTACTGTAGCTTCAATCTTACAGATTTTTCCCACATTCCTTTCTTTCCCTGTCTGTGTATGTTTAGTCTTCGGGTATATCACAGACTGGTCAGGGTTGGAAGGGACCTCTGGAGATCATCTAGATCCAACTAAAGCAGCATCACATAGAACAGGTTGCACAGGATGATGTCCAAGAGGATTCGGGTTCTCTCCAGTGAAGGAGACTCCACAACCTGTCAGGGCAGCCTGTTCCGGTACTTGGGCAGCTGATACTGAGGTGAAACTTTCTGTGTTCCAGTTTGTGCCTGTTGCCCCTTGTCCCTTGCCTGCCTTTTAAGTATTACTTGGTCTTTTCTCCAGCTTTATGCCATAAATTCCAGAGAAGAGGATAGATATTTTTGTTCTGCTTCTTGAATAACTTCTGACATCACAGCTGGTAAGATGAGCCTCATACATTTCTAAAGTTGTCTAGATCTCAAATACTGTCACGGTTGGAAAGGGAAGGTTGAAGACAGCAGATCTCCATGCCTAGTCTTTAGTTCTAATTCATAGACTTTACAGGTAGAAGAAGCAGTCCTGTACTAACTGCATGTTGCAGTATCACATATTAAGTATATATTGGTTTATGTAATCCTCTGTCAAACTGGCTGGAAGTGTGTGTGGGGAAGATCCTCATAGATTTTAGTAGTTGCAGTGAAAAACAAACCGGAAGTTCCAGGATTAAAGGAGAAAAGTGTTCAGAAGGAAAAACTGCTCTGGAAATGGCAGGGCTGGTTCACAGGCGAAAGGAATCCTTTACATTTTGCTGTATTTTAGTGGCAGAGACGTGATTCAGCTTTTGTCCAGTCAGCAGCCTCATTCTGCATTCTCTTGAGACAGGGGACAAGTATAACTGCGACTGGGTAGTGCTTTGGGTTTAATGTCTGATGTTTATGGCAATTCAGGGCTGAGCTGCACAGAAAGGAAAACAACAACAGAGGGAAAACAAGCTATTTCTGTTCTAAAGCCTAGGACAAGCCTATTTATTATGGTGCCCGATACACATGGCCAAATGTATCACAGCTATGTATGGCAGTATGTATGTGTGTTCTTATGTCAGAAGGGGGAAGGAGGAAGGTGGCTTTTGCTGGATGATGAAAAGTTTTCATGCTGTGCAGATTCTTTATAAATTGAAGAGTTTGATCCTTCAGATCATACTCCATAGTTATTTTTGCAGACTGGGGTTGTTTTTTTTTGACTTCTAGCATAAGGCCTCTAATGTTGTAATTTGTTTATTAGCCTTTTGGAGTACAGAGGTGGTTTTTTTTTTTAAATAGCACTTCTACCCTCAGATGTTGCTTATCCTTTTTATCTTTGTTTTTCCTGATGCCACATCAGTTGCTGTGGGAACAAAGGCAGAACTAGCAGTTGGCAACTGGACTGTGACTTAAGTTCCTCCTTCTCTGTCCACGGGAACAGGTGTGCCAGAAGGCAGGATAAAGCAAATATTTATTTTGGAAATTTTAGCTTTACCTTTTTGTGACTTATCTGACTTGGGTTGGGGGGGGAACCACTTGAGAATAGGGAGGTGTTTGTTTTTTTTTTTAACAGATGTGAGGAACAGGCCAGAAGTAGTCAGATTAATGTGTCAGTGGAGATAGTTGAACTGCTTCATTTTTTTTTATTTGACAAGTGATTTCAGGATTTTATAGATAAATACTGCTTCTTAAATTGTGTATGTTTCTATTAAATTCTAAAAGTGAACAATTTGGACTATAGCATGTCTCCATAAATGCCTTTCACTTATCTAGTAAACATTTGGTAGATTAAGGTAAAACTCCATACAGACCAAACAGCACCAGTGTGTTACTAGCAAAATAATGTGTATTTTAGTCAAGTAAAGCATTTGAGAAACCAGTGCCATGCCATTATAACAGCTTGCTTGGTTTTGAAACTTTGTCATCTTTAGAAAAACTTAGTTTGAATAGCGTGTAGGTGTGTCTTAGCATATATAAACATTTAATTATTTGGCCCACAGAATTACAAAAGTGCAATATTTTCAGTGTGCATAATGCATTTTACAGCTAAGATGCAACGATTTACATATTAGAGGTAGAAATTAAAGCACAAAGCCCATAGGAGTAAAATTACGAGAAAATCCAGTTCTTCCATAAATTTGGAATTCTGAATTTGCCTTACAAGTCATAAAGTCCCAAGCCATCTGAAGCAATGTGCTGGCATGAGTTTTTTACAAGGAAGAAATCGTAGAGAAGGACTGCAGATGTTAGAATGATGTTAGGATCGTGCCTTAAAAAGTTTTTACTAGTTTCAGCAAGCTCTTTTAGATAAAACTTTGTCGCCTTTGCATTTTAAATCTTACTGTTTTGAACTTTCTGGAAAGGTCCCCAGTGTTGAACAGGATTCCAGGAATGGGCATAAAGTGAAATTACTAGTAAAATGTATAAAGTGCATACAAAAGGTTGGCTTCTCGATCAATAAAAGATCTTCGTTTTCATTGGGAAAAAATTGTAATATAAGCGTAGTAAGCAGCAAAACACTTGAAAGTACCGTTTTCCTGTGAATTATGATCTAAAATAACCCCAAAGACAAACCACAGTAGGTATCAACTCCAAGACCGTGCTGTCAGCATGATATTAAGTGGAAATGAAAAATGTCCTATTCTAAACACTTCACAGAAAAATCAAGTAAGTTCCACTTAAATCTGAGCTAAATAAAAATGTTGAAACTACTGGTGTCCTGTGGGCTCAGAGTAGCTGAGGCACATAGTTTGCATCTGGGTTAGTGAAGGTATGTTGTAACTTTATATTAAAGAAAGAAAAGCTAAAAGTTGTCAGCTGCTTGATACTGTTTTCAGCCTGTTTTCCTTCTGGATCACCTGTGAAAGGAGAAGATAAAATACATCAGAAACTAGTGTAAATGAGTTGATCTGTTTTGTCTCATTTTGAGTGCAGCACGTAACCTACAGTGCTGTTGATGTGAAGGACATAGTACTAATAAGCAGAGCATTTTTATGGGTATCTTCTCTCTGAGGTGTGGCTTTTAAAATAAGAGTATATCAGAATTATACTTGCAATGGCATCGCTGCTAATAGCCAACCATGTTATTTTTAAGCACAGAAGCCGGAATGTATTAATTGCTACAAACTCTTTCATTACAGGATTAAGAGAAGGCAGGCTGCTCAGGAGGACTACAGAGATATGGTACAGTTATGTAGGGAGAAATGGGCAGGGTAGATGGGCAAAACTCCAACTTAATCTGGCTACTGCCATAAAAGACAATTAAAAATGTAACTGCTGCATTTACTGCAATGAAAGGAGGGCTAAGGAGAATCTCTGTCCTTTACTGGGTGCAGGGAGAAACATAGCGACAAAGTGTAAGGAAAAGGCTGTGGTGCTTATTGTTCTCTTTGTTGCGGTCTTTAATAGTAGGCCAGTTGTACTCTGGGTACCCAGCCCCCTGAGCTGGAAGACATAATGGTTAGTGACCTGCTACACCGCTTAGGTGCACAAGTCGTCTATGGGGCTGGATGGGATTCAGCTAAGGGTACTGAGGGAGCTGGTGGAAGTGATCACCAAGCCATCTACAATCATTTATCAGTAGCCCTGGCTAACCAGGGAAGTCCTAGTTGACTGGAGCTGGTGCCCAAATGGGTGTTGTGGTGTAGCCCCAGACAGCAGCTAAGCACCTTGCAGGTGCTCGCTCACTCCTCTCCCACCCCACCCAACCCAGTGGGATGGGAAGGACAAGTGGAAGAAATAGGTAGAACTTGTGGGTTGCAATATGGGCAGTTTACTAGGACAGCAAAGGAAGAGAAAAATAGAATCATAGGTTGGTTTGGGTTGGAAGGGACCTCAAAGATCATCTAGTTCCAAACCCTTGTCATGGGCAGGGACACCTACTAGACTGCGTTCCCCGAAGCTCCATCCATATCTAACCTGGCTATGAACACTTCCAGCATTGGAAGTGCCCCATGGATGACTTCTTCCTAATACCTAAACTACTGTTATTTCAATTTTAAGCCATTACCTCTTGTCCTTTTGCTGCGCTCTCTGGTAAAGAGCCCCTTTCCCTCTTTCCTGTAGGACCCCTTTAAGTACTGGAAGGCTGCAATACGGTCTCTTCTCCAGGCTGAACAAGCCCAAGTCTCTGAGCCTGTCTTCATAGGAGAGGTGCTCCAGCCCCCTGATATCTTCATGGTCTTCTTCTGGGCTTACTCCAACAGGTCTGTGTCTTTTGTTTACTGAACAACTACAGTTATAAAAGAATATATAACCCAGCACATGCAAACTGTTTCCCTCCCTTGAGCCTATCCCAGAGTAGCAACTGTTCTGGCCAGCCCTCTTTGTGTACTGAACATAACATAATATGGTAGGGAATACCCCTTAGGCCAGTTTGGGTCAGCTGTTGGGGCTATGTCCCCTCCCAGCTTCTTGTGAAAATTATCTCTATCCTAGCCAAAAAACGACATATTTGAGAACTCATGGTGGTCTGGTGAAGTCCTCATTGACTGGAAAAGGGCAAACAGTAAGGCCCGGGGAACTACAGAGCAGTCAGTCTCACCTCTGTGCCTGGCAAGATCAAGGAGCAGATCTTCCTGGAAACTATGATGGAGACACATGTAAAGTGAGGTGGTCAGTTACAGCCAGTAAGGCTTCACTAAGAACAAATGCTGCCTGACAAATTTAGTGACCACCTATGATGTGGTTATAGCATTGCTGGATAGGGAAAATGCAACTGATGTTGTCTTCCTGGACTTGTGCAAAGTATCTGACACTGTCACGCATGGTATCCTTGTGTCCAGATAGAAGAGACATGGATTTGATGAATGGACCACACTGTGGATAAGGAATTTGCTGGATGGTTGCATTCAAAGAGTTGTGGTCAGTGGTTTGTTCTCCCAGGGGAAACTAAATGACAAGTGGTGTTCCTCAGGGGTCTCTACTGGGACTGGTATTATTTAACATCTTTATTGGCAGCATGGACAGTATTGACATGGATTGAGCACACCCTCAGCAAGTTTGCTGCCAACACCAAGCTGTGTGGTGTGGTCAATGTGCTGGAGGGAAGGGGTGCCATCCAGAGGGACTCGGATGGGCCTGAAAGGCAGGCCCATGCAAACCATATCAAGTTCATCAAGGCCAAGTGCAGACTCCTTTATATGCTGCCCATGTCTCATTTTCAGTAGCAGTAGAGTGGGCCTTGGACCTTCTCTGTCCCTGGCTCTAAAACCCTAGGTGTTGACCTTGAGTCTTTGGAGCATTCTGCCAGAGGTTCAAGCTAAGGCCATTCTGCCTGGCTATGGTGTAGAGCACATTTTTAACATCTTTGCCTTCCTATGCTGGCTCAAGGGCTATGGCATAAACTGTTTCTAGTTTAACTTTTTTAAAGATTTGTGGTTGCTCAGGGGTCCATTTGAAATCATTCTTCTTACAGGTCTCATGACAGAGGGGGCTTATGGTCAGATTGTAATTTGGAATATGCATTGTTGAAAGAAGCTCTTGGGTGTTATGGGTTTGTTTCCTATTTGCTAGTTGGTGGAGACCTAGCTTCTGTTTTCTTGATCACATCCATTGGGATCTGATGACATCCATCTTGCCGTTTTATTCCAAAAAAATGGATCACCTGTCACTTGACCTTAGTGTGATGGCAAAACCATCTTTCCCTTGTGGGTGCTGCCTAATACGGAGCAGTGTTTGGTAGATACTGGTTAGGGCCTAGTGTATTCAGTGAGTTGTGCCTCTTTGGAATG
Organism: Laterallus jamaicensis coturniculus; assembly: GCA_022605575.1. Lineage (NCBI taxonomy): Eukaryota > Metazoa > Chordata > Aves > Gruiformes > Rallidae > Laterallus > Laterallus jamaicensis. The sequence goes on from JAKCOX010000004.1 coordinate 233,183, forward strand.
GCCACAGCGTTTTCCTCTGTCATTTTATCAGGGCTCTTTAGTTGCTTGCATGTGGTCACCAAGACACTTTCTGGCTAACCAGGGAGGTCTCAGTTGATTGTATGTTACCAAATGTGATGCCCATCTACAAGAAGGGGCAGACTCATTTTGACAGCCATCACATGGCCCAGTCACCATGGGTTTGTGGAAGGCAGGTCCTGCTTGACTAACCAGATCTCCTTCTATGACAAGGCAACCCACTTAGTGGTAGAGGGAAAGGCTGTGCGTTGTTTACTTGGGCTTTAGTAAAGCTTCTGGTGTCATTTCCTACAGCATCCTCCTGGAAAAACTGAGTGCCTGTGCTTTGGATGGCTGTATATGCTTTGCTGGGTAAAAAAGTGTTGGGATGGCCAGGCCCAAGGAGTTGTGGTGAATGGAGTTAAATCCAGCTGCTGGTTGGTCACAAGTGGTGTTCCCCAGGGCTCGGTGTTTGGACCCGTTCTGTTAAACATCCTCCTCAGTGATCTGGATTGAGTGGACCCTCAGTAAGTTTGTAGACAGTGCCAAGCTGTGTGGAAATGTTGATCTTCTTGAGGGCAGGAAGGCTCCTTGGAGAGATCTGGGCAGGCTGGAGCAACGGGCCAAGGCCAATTGTAGGAGACTCAGCAAGGCTCAGTGTCAGGTCCCTCACCTGGGTCACAGCAACCCCCGGGAGCGCTCCAGACTTGGGGCAGAGTGGCTGGAGAGCTGCCTGGCAGAAAGAGACCTGGGGGTGTTAGTAACAAGTGGCAGGATGAGAGGAAACAGCCTCAGGTTGCACCAGAAGAAGTTTAGATTGGATATTAGGAACAGTTTTTTCACTGGAAGTGTTGTCAAAGGCTGTAGCAGGCTGCCCAGGGAAGCAGAGTCACTGTCCCAGGGGATATTGAAGAGAGGTGTTGTGTGGTGCTTTGGGACGTGGTTTAGTGGTGAACTTGGCTGTGCTAGCTTAATGGATGGACTTCATGATTTTAAAGGTCTCTTCCAACCCAAATAATTCTACGATTCTATAAAGGTGATTGTTTAGTTGTCATTTGTATTACTTGAACTGTATGGGACCTGCATCTTGAAGAAGAAAACTTAAGCAGTACCTACATCTTGGGTGACCCCTATACACAACTTTGCAGAGCACATACTAGAACTCGGATGCAGTTAGATTAAGGTAATCCTGAATAGATTCAAGTGTGCGCTTCCATTCATAAACAGGCATTGACCTACTGACACTTCAAGGACCTAAGCACATAAAATTGTTTTGCAGAACCTTGGCCTTAAATTAATCGGTGACTGGGCTCTTTTGATAATTTCAGTAGTAACATTCATGCTGTTTTAATACCTTTTAAGTTTATGAGGGTTTTTGGTTTTAAAGCAGAATGTACTTTTTTTTTTTTTTAAATCAAGAGTCATTTACCAGATTTCAACTGTCTTCTAATTTCATTTACTGATATTTTCTTAACTATAAGAAATATTTTACCCTATTTTACACTGAATCACACCAGTCAGAAGAATGTAGGCTGGAAAAAAAATTAGACTGCTTATTTCTGGGCAGATTCCAAGTTACAGTGTATTTCTTCTTTTTAAATATAACTACATTTTTTAAGACACAATCATCAGAAAAAGAAGCAAAGTGTTACATGTGGCTGCTGATCTAATGAACATGATAAATATGATACTGTTTTGAATATTAGTGCTTAAACGTTTTGGCTTTGGTGCATGTAGGCTATTCACATTGCGGTTCTTAATGATGTGAAGTATCATCCCAAACAAAAAGCTGCCTGTGATGCATAGAATAGCATTAGTTAGAAAACGAAGCAGACTTCTTAATACTGATTCTATATAATGTAACTTTCAGAATCCTTAAATAGTTATTGTAATGGATCCAGAGCCTTGTTAGCCTCTGAGCTGCAGGTAACCTTTACACACTTTATTATAAATAGAGATGGAACGCAAATGCTTTTTATGAAATGGAACAAATAATGTCTGATAAAACTCAACTGCTTCTATAATGCTTCTGGTTACTCCTAATTACAGGCGGTTCCTTTGTGGCTGTTTCCCTTTGAAGTACCTGTTGTCAACACACTGAAATTTTACAACCACGCTGTAGCTGTTCACCTGTTTCCCATGTACCTGTCTCTTGCACACAGTAACTTTTGCTTGCCATTCATTTTCAGCCATAACTGAACATAGGCTAGATGTTGAAAGGTAAAGTGTTCTGGTTTTGGGAGAATTAATTCTGTATTGAGGATGCACAGATTAGACGAGCTAGTTGAGCAGATAGTAGGCAGCAGTAGTGTTGCTTCACCCCTGCCCCAAGTACTTCTCCGATTCATCAGTATCTCCACTGTTAGCACTGTCCTTGCCAAGTGGGACGCTGCAGTGGGCTTGTGTTTACTGGCGTGGTTCTGGTTTATGGCAGTAGGATAGATGCAGAGGACTGTAATAGGAAGACTGCTGTGTTCACCTCAAAGTAGTGTGCACATAAGGAAACCTGTAGCAAAAAGCTTTTGCATGGTACCTTCTTAGATGTGTTCTGTACATAATAGAACTTGGATACTGCATTTTAAAGTTCACTTTTTGGATCAAGATTATGTTTTCAAAATAAATTTATTATTTCAATTAGAAAATGTTGGTCACTTTCAAGTAACATGAATAGAACTATGTTTACATATGTAACTACAAGCAATAAGCAATCCAATTATTTCTGTTGGTGAAAATACTTTAGACTCATTCCCATGTGCACATGTAAGTATTTCTTCCTGAGGGTGCAGATACGCTAATGCAAATCATGTTAATTTGTTATCTTTTCATTCCAGTGTTACATGAGAGAACAAACATTTGCATTGATGTGTGAAAGGAAAACTTGCCTTTATGAAATGCCTGCACATAATACATGTTTTTCCAGAGCCTTTGTTTTAGTTGGGGATTTTTCAGGAGCAGAGTCTCTGTGCGTAAGTGTCCCATGAAACCGATTGTACATGTGGTTAGCTTATAGACAACTTACTGCAGCTTCATTAATAAAAACAGGACTTACCTATTTTAGTTAGTCAAACATAATGAAAACTGTACGGATTTAAAAAGTATTGTCATAGCTACTTTTAGTGCAAGTGAAGGTTTTTTTTTAAATATCAGTAGATATAAATATGCAGTACATCATACCAAATCCATTTCCATACTGTAAACCAGACTAGCAAGAGTCGTAATGTTTGTCATCTGTTAAAAAGCCTGCAGAAATGGCTGCTTTATTGTAATACAAATCACACCGATTCATGCATGTGACAATAGTTAACTTCTGTTGATAGCAGAAGAGAAGTTGTCATATCACTTCTGAAAAACAGGTTTCAATATGTTTTGACTCATCTAACAGTAGTTAGGTGCCATTAGACCAGTATAAATTTAACTGGTTTTGAACAGAAAAAGTGTTGAGTACAATTTTTACAGGACTGAGAGAAGCTGTATTTTCTAATGACATTCAAGTTGGTGTGGTTTTCTAGTTTTGTTTTTAAAGGAATATTTTGCATATAGCAATCAGTGGCATAATCAGGAATGACAGCTTTTAACAAGTGAGGTCTTGGAATGATTCATTTTCAGCTTCCAGAAGCAGTCAAGGATAAGGGTACCCAGACTCAGAATCCCAGAATCTCCTGTACAAGGACACAATCCCCTCCCCAGACCTACTGGCCACACTGTCTGACACAAGCCCAGGATGCTGTTGGCTTTCCTGGCCACCCGGGCACACTGCTGGCTCATGTTCAGTCAGCAGTCACCCAACACCCCCAGGCCCTCCTCTGCCTGACAACTGTCCAGCCAGTCTCCCCTAGCCTGTAGTGCTGCTCAGGGTTATGTCCCAGGTATATCTGACTACCACTAGTTCCTTTTTTTAGACTCTTCATTTTGTGTGTGTGTAATTCTCTCCCCTTTTTTCCCCCCTCATATGTTGCCAAGATTTACATCATCGCTTCAGCAAGACTTAGCTCCTAGTAAAGAAGGGGAAGTATTAAAAATACACTGATACTCCTGGCAGCAGAGTCCATCACACCTACCTAATTCTCAATTTTCTTTTAACTACTAAGAGGTTAAATTGCTAGCTTGCTTTTATACTTCCAGCCTCCAGTGATGTCTTGTAGTCTGTTGTTTTGGTGCTGCAATACTGCAGCATTTTTTGTTCATTAATATCACAAAACTATGTTTTCCAGGAGTATAGAGAAACATCTGTATGTCGCTTCTGTTTCTTTGAGCTAGTAGTTATCACAAATTTTTATGCCATAAGAATTATCATAAGTTGTTACCATAATTCTTGATGCCAGTTCAGTATTTGAAATACCACTGAATACATGGTGAAGGACAGAGGTGAAATTGGTCAGAACTGGAGAGTAGCTCCTCAGTATAGGAGAGACACAGCTTCTGAATGCCATCCAATAAATGGCAATTAAGATGTTGAAGTGCCTGAAGCACCTCTCCTGTGAGAAAAGGCAGAGAGAGTTGGACAGCTCAGCTTGGAGAAGAGAAGGCTCAAGGGGATCCAACCAGTGGATGTAAATACCTAGACAGAGGATGCAAAGGGGATGGAGCCAGAGGTGCCTGTGACAGGACAAGGCAGTGGATGCAGAGTGAAACACGGGAGGGCCCCTCCAGCATCAGGAAACACATTGTCATCATGAGGGTGACTGAGGACATACCCGGTTTGCCCAGAGAATTGTGATGTCTTCACACTTGGGGGTACTGTGGAGTTGTCTGGACACAGTCCTAGGCCACTGGCTGTAGGTGACTGTGCTTGACCAAAGGGGTTTGATGAGATTTGTCTCACTTTCAACCTGTCTGTTATAAAACAAGTGACACACAGAATATTTTAGCATGTTTTGGTGAATTGTTTTAAATCAACTTTGTGTCACAGTGATGCTAGAAGCACATGCAGAGTCATAAGTTTTGATCACAAGAGTAAAATACTGCTTTGGTCTTGAAGTAACATGTTCTAAAATTCTTCTAAGTTTCATTAGAATAAGATACATATAGATTAAAATACAGCCTACACAATGTGGTCTTTAAGAAAGAAAATTTATTATTTCTTAGTTTACACTGTTCGGCCAGTTAATGTGCAGTGTCCTGCCAGAGGAGAACTTGAAGAAAGCATGCCTTAAAGGAGTTAACAAATGTGGAAAATACAAAATTGCTGCTCTCCTGTCAATGTCGTGTTATGAGAGAATACTGACACAGGTCATCTTACAGCTTTGTGGTGTGTGAGAACAGCGAAACCTGAGCATTATACGTTAAACTTCCGTTCTTTTTCTTGCTTTTCCTCTGAATAATAAATATGTTCTAAGTTGACAGAATGGAGCTACAGACAAGCAAGCTGTGTAGTTTGTTTAGGCATGGATAAAGTTGAATGGAAATAGTTGTCGTTTTCAGGGAAAAACAAAGGAGCTAATTTTAATAAAAGAAAAAACAGCCCTTGTCCCCTCAAGTTTTGGGTAAGGAAGAACTTGGCTATGTAAATATATGCAGTATTTCCATCCAAGACAGAGGTGAAGAATTTGGTGCTGTGCTTATAAAATAATTGCCAGGTCCAACTAAAAGTAAATTACTTGTACCTGCTTTTTTACCTTAACCAGGCGTTGCAGAGCTGTGCTTTAAATGACACTTGGCATAAATCAATCTCCTCTTTGAGAGAAGGAAAATATTTTCCCCTTAGTGGGAATGCAGTTGCATATCTGTCAGTGCTAGTATAGCGTATAAGACTTAACTCATCAGACCTCTGTCTTGTGCCTGCCTACTGGCTCTGCCAGTGCCTCTGTTCTCTGTGTTAATAGGGAGCAACGTAACACCAGGGTGTTGTGTGTTTTCTCCGTCCAGTAACATGTCTTATATCACATGCTAACTACAGGTATGATGAATCAACTAGGTATGCCTGTCACATGGCTCACGTTATGTATCTTGATGGTTGAGGGATGAACAGCTGATGTCCATTTTAGTACTATAGTTCTTCTGCGATGCAGGCTTTTATATTGCCTTTCATATGATTATTTGAAGTCTTTTATTATTCCCAAAATGTAATATGTTACTCTAAAGTCACAGGTTTACTTTGAGAAAATATGTTTACTAGTTTAATTTTTTTTAGGTTGCAGTTCCACCTTTTGGTAATATATGAAGACATAAAGTGTAGTATGTAAACCATGATTTTGAAAATGAGGAGAATTGGTGTTTCCCTTGTTCTTTGCTGTGCTAAACTTGGCTTCAGTACCTTTTTTTTGTAAGGCAGTAAGTATCAGAAACTAAACAAATAACAACAACAAATGTCTCCATAATAACAAAAGCCACTTTTACATCTTCTGTTGTTTTCAAGAGTAATGCTGCCTTCATGATCTGAGTAACTAGGAAACATACTGTATGATCCATCATCCTGTGATTCAATAAGAACACTGTTCCAGTCTAAACAAAGTGATGTAAACCAATAAAGTTTGCTACAAGATTTTTAATGTAAATATTTCACCAAACACCATTAAGTGAGAATGAAGATGCAATATTTGAATCACAAGCAGGGTATTATCACCATAACTTCTTCATATTCTGATATGTTTCTCTTATGTATTGCTGCTGTTTATCTTACTATTAAGTATTTTTTCATGGTATCTCTCAATACAAGGCTATGTAACTCAGATTTGAGTATGTGCTTCTTCTCTAGTAGTGTAACAGCAGCAGACTGTGGTTCTCAAGGACAGAATTGAAGAGCATGCATTGTGAAATACGGAAGAGGTAATGCGATACTGCTAAGGACTGTGCAACACAAAAAGTGTTGCTTGGATCTGTTTTGTGTGACAGGTGTCAGTGCAGGAGGCTGTGGTTGTTATCTCAGAGGCAAAAGCAAGAGCCGTAACTGTAGGTGTCTGGCGTACTGAAGGGTAGTGTGTGTGTTTGAACACTGTACTACGCTGACTTGGTTTGTGGATGGATGGGAACTGTTAGTCCCCGTAAGCAGAATATTGCAGTGCTTAAAAGTGCTATACGTCTGTGCTTAAAGAAGGTCATGCTATCTTGGACAAGAATGAATTAGGATTGCAATAGATGATCACTGTTCTGTTGTAACCCAGAATCTGTTACGATAGATTATTACATATTTGTACATAAAAGCTGTCTCCATTTCTGTAAGGCTCTTACTGTTAAATCTATTCTTGGTATTTTCTGATGTGGCTATAAAATAGAGGTGCTGATATACAGTGCATAGTATGATTTTTAGCATTATATAAGATTTATATAAGTTGTATTTTCTGGAAGTGGTTTTGTTCTTGAGTTCCCGTAGTTCTCTGCCACGTAAGGTTTCAGATACATGGTGTGGGGGTCTGCTACAGGCCACCCCAGCGGATGGGGCCCTCTATAGACAGAGAACATCAGCCTGACGTTCACAAGCCTTGGTCTTTATGGGGGACTTCCATCAGCTGGATATCTTGGATATCAGTTGGAGGGACAACACAGCTGGGTACAAGCAGTCCAGGAGGTTCCTGGAATGCACTGATGATAAATTCCTCTTCCAGATGATAGAGGAGCCAGTGAGGAGAAGTGCCACATGGGACCTTGTTCTTTGTGACAAGGAGGGGCTGGTAGGGGATGTGAAGATCAAGGGCAGCCTTCAATGTAGTGACCACAAAACGGTGGTGTTCTGGATCCTCAGGGCAAGGAGAAGGGTGTATAGCAAGCTTGCTGCCTTGGACTTTGGGAGAGCAGACTTTGGCCTCTTCAGGAAACTGCTGCTACTGTGTGACAAAGTCCTGGAGGGAAGAGGGGCCCAGGACAGCTGGCTAGTATTCAGTGGTCACCTCCTCCAAGCCTAGGGGTGCTGCATCCCAGCAAAGAGGAAATTAGGCATTAACACCCAGAAGCCTGCATGGACGAACCAGGAGCTCCTGGGCAAACTCAAACAAAAAAAAGGCCTCCTGAGGGCAGAAGGAAGGGCAGGTAGCCTGGGAGGAATACAGGGAAACAGTCCAAGCAGCCAGGGATCAGGTTAGAAAAGCTGCAGCCCTGATAGAACTGTATCTGGCCAGGGATGTAAAGGGCAAAAAAAAGCTTTTACAGGTATAGTAGTGAGGAAAGGATGATGAAGGAGAATGTGGGCCTGCTCTGGAATGGAACAGGTGATCTGGTTCTCTGGGATGTGGAGAAGGCTGCAGTACTCAATGACTTTTTTTGCCTCGGTCTTCACTGGCAAGAGCTCTAGCCACACTGCTCAGGTAACAGGACAAAGGTAGGGACTCGGAGAATGAAGAACTGCCCACTGTAGGAGACAATCAGGTTTGAGAACGCCGAAGGAACGTGCACAAGTCCATGGGACCTGATGAGATGTGTGTCCTGGGTTATATATTCTTTTATAAGTGTAGTTGTTCGGTAAACAAAAGACACAGACCTGTTGGAGTAAGCCCAGAAGAGGACCATGAAGATGATCAGGGGGCTAGAGCACCTCTCCTATGAAGACAGGCTCAGAGACCTGGGCTTGTTCAGCTGGGAGAGGAGAAGACGCTGGGGAGACCAGAGACCTAATTGTGGCCTACGACTACTTAAAGGGGCCCTCCTTTAAGTGGGAGAGGGGCTGTTCACCAGGGAGTGCAGGGACAGGGCAAAGGGTAATGGCTTCAAGCTGAAAGAGGGCAGGTTTGGATTAGATGTTGGGAAGAAATTCTTTAGAGGGTGGTGTAGCACTGGAACAGGTTGCCCAGAGGGGCTGTGGCTGCCCATGGATATCCTTGGAAGCATTTAAGGCCAGGTTGGATGAGGCTTTGGGCCACCTCATCTAGTGGAGAGTGTCCCTGCCCATGGCAGGGCAGGGTGGAACTAGATGGTTTTTAAGGTCCTTTCCAACCCAAACCCTTCTATGAGTCACTTGATTCTTCACTTTTTATCCCTCTACTGGCTTTTTCATTTTTGTTTTTTCTCTCTTTTCCTAAGCTGTGCCTGTGTGATTATTACATTTTTAATACTGTGCACATTTCCTTGAGTCTTGCAAAATGCAGCTTTGTTTTGTTTTGTTTGTGACTGGCATTTATGGCTAATGGGCAATATGCAAAACACCTACTGTATTTTTTTGGCAGACAGGAGCAGCTATGGGAATGCTGAAGTCAGTTTTCCTGCTCCCCCCTTGTTTGTTCACTGGAGCTTACAACATTGTAGAACAAATAGGCAGTCCCGAGGTAGTGGTCAGCCTTTAAACAAAGGATTAAGATGAAGTCCCTCTTAATGCAGTAATACTCAGACTTTCTCTCATTAGCTCAAAATGGATGATGGAGGATGAAATGGCACTTCCTTCACTCGAACAAAGACTTTAATCCTTTTCACATGTTTATTTCTTCCACCGATGGTCATGGCAGAAAGGAGGAGCAGTACTGTATTTTTACTGACGGTGTTCTTCAATTTATACTGGCATCATGGAGATGTTAATCAACATGCCCCCACTTGTTAGAAAATGGCCTTGACATCACTCGTGTTTATCAAATGTAGGGAAGTGACACACAGGGGAGGTTACACAGAGCGCCGACACTTTTTAGTTGTAGGTGTGCTTGCTGATCCCTCCAAGTGCTGAGTCACAGAAAACTTCCATTGTGTTTGTACAATGTGGGAGTTGATGAAAACTCATTAGGTGATGCAAAAACCTTTCAGCACTTTCAAACAAGCTTTGCCAAAAGATTGTTTTTTCACAAGGCTTGAATCTTGATCAAAATACCTAGACATGATGTAGACCTTTTTGTCGTTGCTGACATCATTGCTTTAATCCATCATACCAGTGAGAGGTCCTGATGTGGAAAGGTTCATGGCCTGACAGTGGCTGATGTGCTGACAGGGCTTTGACGATCCATGCAGCCTTTTTTCTTCCAAAGGGATTTTTTTTTTCTCCCTAGTAGCTGAGTCTAGGAATCTCACCTTGTCAAGCTGTGTGAAACGGTCAGCAATGTGAATCAAAACCCCATACCTCAGCATTCTAAACTTTTTCACTTCTTAGCTTGAATGGTATTTCAGTGAGAGGATAATGATACTAGAAAACTGGTGTGCTTTGCAGACACATTTTTTACTTTAAAAGTGGAAAAAGGGTGTTTAAGTTGAATTCTTTGTTAATATTGCTGAACTAAATAAAGCCTCAGGTGAATAGTTATGCTTTTGTGGCCTGTTGCACTGAAAGAAAAATAAGCATAGCGTTGTTCTTAACACAGTGTATATGGAGGTTTTCTACACTTGGACGTCAGATTATGTGTAATTGTTCTAGTATGAGAATTAATAGTTTTAAACATATTAAAACGATCAACTCATCAAATTGAAATTAATGAAATTTAGGGAGAAGGATAACAATTCAGAGAATAGCAAGGGGTGTGTGTAGAAGATGTGTAGTTCCTCATCATCGGTCAGTCTTGTGCACCCTTAGCATGCTCACCATAAAAATGTGGATTTAGGACAACTGCCATAAAATTGGACAACTCAAAAGATGATTCTCTAGTACAGTGAACTTTGATTAACCTTTCTTACATTGTGTTTTTATCAAGTGAAGAGCTTTGTTTCCTGCCACTTCCAGAATTTTGTCTAATGTCAGGGCAAGGTGGCTGGTTCTTGTAACTGGCTAAGTAAGAAACAGGGCATTTGGGGGGGGAACAGCAGTTATGTTTGTTTTCCATTCTTTCAAATACTTAAAGGAATGAGGAACATATAATTGCAAATCAGTGGCAAAACCAAGACCTTAAAGAAATTTTTGGTTTTCAGCTAAAATTAAGAGACTGAGTGTAACATGATAATATTGGTTTTTTTCAGCCTCCCTCCACAAATTGCATTGTGTTCCTGTTCAGATGGTACAGGAAAAAGCTGTAAAGAGCTTAACCAACAGGCAGTTCTGCATGGCAGCAGATGAGAAAGCGACTGCTATAGCTTTATTGGCTAATACTGGAATGATTTGCTGAGGTGAATGTGGCTTCTCAGGATGGGAGGCATTTTGTGCAATAGCTTTAACGCTTTTCTCACATGATTGTTGTACAGGGTATGTCCTGAGAAGGCATCATCTGGAATACAGCGTATTTCTGTTCTGTTCCAGAAGCATTATTCATGTTGAAGAAGCCTGAAACTGAAATATGTGAGGAAAGCATTCTAAGATTCTGAGGGTAACTTTGAGACTTAGAGATGGACTTGAAAGAACTTGGGTTTAGTTTAACTAAATTAAAAACTGAGAACTTGCATGTTCCTATCCCGTGGGCCACAAACTGCTAGAAAAACAGTGAAAACACAAAAAGTGTAGGATTCAAACAAATGTGGCTAAGTGGATAAAGATTCCAATTTTAGGCTGAAATCCTGAGGAATGTAAATACGGGAGAAGGATGCCAAATTTCAGACTGTTTGATCCATTATGAGAAGGATTGCGTGATGTGGGATAGGAAGGAAGTTGATTTGATCCAGGAAGTCTTTTCCAGCCATGTGCTCTTTTGATTATTAGTACACTGGTTTATAGAAGCGGTTGGGGGAAGAATTGCAAGCAGGCAAAACCCCACTACTAAACCTTATAAAAGAAATTAAATCCACAACCCAAACTCTTATGAAAGTCATTTGATTTCTAATACTTAACTGTTCCTGATACCAACGGATGCTTTGCTAGCACTAGTATGCCCATTGCTGAAACCTGCTTCTGGAATAGTGAACTACTGTTGAATTACTGGCTTCCAAAATAATAAGGGATAATTTTGCTTTGACAGATTCTAAATTTTCTGAAACTATCACATACTTGCGCAAAGCACGTATTAACTGCATTGTCACAGTGGAGATTTTTGTGGCCAATCTTTTGTTCTAAATCTGCATTTTGAGCTATTGGTTCTTCACACCTAAGTTCATCAAAGGAGATAAAACCCCTTAAAAAATATTTCTAAAAGTATGCGTATTTTTATCAGCTTATTTTCCTAAGACTGTATTTTAGGGCCATAACTTGTCTTTTCCTTCAACTATTCCAGTAGACTCATAGTAGCTACTATGAGGAAAATTAACCTCTGTCCCAACCAAAATCAGCAGAGCTTCCTGGGAAGCAGATTGTCATGTGTTTGTCTTGGTATTGACTTTTCTGCTAAGACTTTAAAGTAACGGCCTGTCTTGTCATGTGTAGAGAAGCTTGCTTCAGTTTTTTCAAATATTTATGTAAGTTTTATGGAACAAGTGTCTCCATTTTAATCGAATGTTCTTCCTATCAGGTTTTCCAGAAATACTAGTTATAAATGTTAACAGAAGTATAAAACAGTTTGACAAGGTTTCCCTAATCTTGCTCTTTCAGCCTTTTATGATGCCATTACCTTTGTTAGCTCTCCTGTCAGGGACCAGGAGATGCCCTGAATTACTAAGGAAACCTAGGAAGAATATAACTTGAACTCAAGTTGTTTCAGCCTTTGTGTCCAATATAATTAAAAAGTCACCAAGTCCATTTTTAAAAAACAGATCTCTCTCTTGTAGTATGTTTGCACTGGAGAAGGAAGCAAATTGCAGTCAGGAAAGACCTCACTTGCCTCACTGCCCCATGAGAATGCTGCAGGTTTTGCTGCATTCTGCAGTGCTTTCAGATTCAAAGTTTTGATTTAATTGAGAAGATGCTGTTGCCAGAATAGAAACCAGTTATTCGAGTCTTGCTTAAAAGAACACCTTGCAAAGTGCTAACAGTAACAAAGGTGGGAATTCACCCCACCCTGTCTTCCCACTTAAGTTAAACCTCAATTAGCTCAATTTATATGCTAACATTACACACAGGAAACTGCCTTTTTTCCTTTTCTTTGTACACAATAAGGATATAATGCTGGGGAAAAAGATTAGGTTACAATAACATTGCGTTGTTAATAATAAAACTTTAAAAAAAGTAAAAAAAAAATCTTTCCTGTCCACTTTAACTGTCCCATTTTTGCAATAAGGAGCAGTTACAACACCTCTGTGCCTGTACGGCAGCGCAGCCTGCAAGACGCTGCCTGTTCTGGATTGATACTAGGAAGTACAAGCATAAAAGAGATGTACAGTCTCCTCTTCCAGGCACTCCACATTTTTTGTTCCTTTTGGTCTTTAACTATTCAGAAACACACACACACACCCTTTAAAATCTTAATAAACATAGACATTTGGTTTCTTCATTGAGCTTGCTTCTAATCTAAGTGGGGTTTTTTATATGCCAATGTTATACCTGCAGTGCAAACCCTTACACTGTTAGCTAATGCAAATCCAGTTTTGAGTGGAGCAAACATGAGGATGGACTCGGAAGTAACAGGATCGCTTTTGCAGCAATAGGTGTGCCATTCGGTTGTTAGCCGATACCTGCTGGTGATTAACTGGGGCCTGTCAATAAGCTGTGAAGTGAGTGGTAGAAGTGTGTGATAAGCAGCTGTAAGATACTGAGGTAATGAAACCCAAGAGCTATCAAAAAGATGTGCTGTTATTTTCACCTGAATACTCAACCTTTATTTGGGCCATCTAATCCATTTTGGTGGTGATGATCAAAGTTCTTGTTTTTCCTAATAGAAGTTTAAACAATTCAGTATGCTTCTGTTTAATTGGTATGATTTTCTATTGTGCCTTATAATTAATCTTGTGGTGAGATGTTTCTGTAAGGAGCAGTCCCACTGCTGTGGTTGCTTCCTGCCCTTGTTTTGCGTAGGACTGTATGCTTGCTCAGCTGAGTGCATGGAATTGATCTTTTGGAAGATAGCTCTCTGTGTGTACATAGACTACAGGCTGCCATACCAGAGTGCATCTCAATCGTCTGAACTCCTGTGACCAGTGCATTCAGACTGGGTTTTGATGGTGTTAGAAGAGTGTTTGTTTTGAAGGAGATGCAACCCTTCTGGTTGTATCCAGCAACAGGGTGGAAAGGAGAAAAGGAGTATTTTAAGCTGAAGTACGGTCAGTTAAAGACTATAAACGGATAAGGGAGTAATTTTGGAAGATGTGGCATCCAGTTGCTCACAGGCTGAAGGGAGAAGCAGTAAGTATTTGAAAACTGGTTGTGCTGTCTTGTGCTGTAAGAAGGTACTTGTATTGTTTAGTTTAGCTTAACCTTGGCTGAAAACTACAGTTGACCACAGTGGGGATACACAGGCTGAGTGTATCCTATCTACAGGAGAGTCTTTTGCCTCTGGGAATCTTTAAAGGGGTGCGGATCTGTTTCATTTTTACCCTTGTGAGTCAGAGGTCATGCTGCAGTTCAGTTTCACACAAAGCAGCCCCAACATTTGGTTTATGATAGCCCAGTTAAGGCTTACAGGCCACGAACTGTGTGGGTGTCATGGTGCCCCCTGCTATGTGCATTTCTTACATTATCTTATTTGTTGTTCTTTCTGATACTAAGATCCCTTGCCTTTTTCTCCACTTCCTCATGTGTTTGCTTGTAACATGCAAATATCCAATTAGATCTTGGAACCTAATTATGTTAACCAAAAAATTATCTTACTGCTGAGTGCTACTTCTCTTTAAAGAAATGCAGAACTGTGTTTACTTGGAGGCTAATTTCTTTCGAGCAAAGCGGGTTTATTATTTACAATTTTCTAAGATAAAGTGTGAAATAGTTGGATTACACCACTGATAATTACTTTTTTGAGTTTCTTGAGAGCACCAAATACGAAGGTGGAGTTCTGGATCTTGTGTGGTAGGAACAGAATACCAAGCGGGATCACAACCCTGGACTTCAGCAGGGCCAACTTTGGCCTTTCCAAGTAATTGCTAGGGGAAAATCACAGGAGACACGGAATAGGGGCCCAAGGTAGTTCCTTTATATTTAAAGACCACTTCTTCTAAGCTCAAGATCAGAGCACGTTAACAGGTAGTAAATCAAGAAAGGGAGCCAGAAGACCCGCATGGTTAAACAGGGGACTGCTGGGCAAGCTCAAGTGGAAGAAGAGAGTCTATAGGTCATGGAAGGGGAGGGTATGTCTACTTGGGAGGAATATAAGACTGTTGTCAGAGCATGTAGGGAGCGACTACGAAACCTAAGGCCTCCTTGGCATTAAACCTTGCAAGGGAGTTTGTAGTGGAATGCCTTCTTTATGAGGACAGGCTGAGGGAGCTGGGCCTCTTTAGCCTGCAGGAGACTGAGGGGTGACCTCATCAATGTCTATCAATATGTAAAGGGTGTCAGGAGGACGGAGCCAGGCTCTTCTCAGTGATGGTCAGCAACAGGACAAGGACAGCGGATGCGAGCTGGAGCACAGCAGGTTCCATGTGAACATAAGGAGAAACCTTTTCACTGTGAGGGTATTGGAGCACTGGGACAGGCTTTCCAGAGAGGCTGTGGAGTCTGGAGACATTCAAAACCCACCTGGACACATTCCTGTGTGACCTACTCTAGGTGATCCCCCTGGCAGGGGGTTGGACTAGTTGATCTTTCAAGGTCCCTTCCAACTCCTGACAATCTGTGATTCTGTGAAGGTGCTGGAGAGAGGGGAGAATATGAGTTCTGCCTGATGTGTAATCTTCCAATAATTTTTAATGCAAAGTCAAACTAATTCAGTGTTCAATATGAGTACCTCTCACACATGGGTGAAATGTACAGGTGATAGCAAGTGTAAAATTCCCCTGTGTTTAAAATAACATAATGATTACCGTTAGAAAGTATCTTTTTTTCAACTGCTGTGAAGGGAGAGAAAGAGCCTGTTTTGTTATACCTGTTACAGGGAGGTGAAATTCCATTACTGAACTGGACACTGTGCGGCTGAGCATCGCCAGGGTGTTGGAGGTAGATTTAGAAGTCCGGCAGGAACTGAATAGGAACTAAATGAGTAAGTGACACTTGGTGACACAACTCCAAGCTATTAAGTGTGCTTTCATGGTGGTGTGTTTAAGCAAGTACTGTGACCGTTATGAATTAAATGTATATTTAAAGCCAAAAGGAAGACTTTCAAAGTAGTGGAGTAATGAATCCATCTTATGTAACGTTACTTGAATCTTGTGATAGAAATACGGAACACACTTAAATCTTGACTTTCACTGTTAAATTCTAGGATTTTGAGTTTCTTACTGATGACCATCTTTAAAAAAAAAAAAAGTAATACCTGGGAAAGGTGTCCATGTCTATACAAAAATGCCATTATCTTTTAAGAACAATTCCAATCTGTTCCAACACGTGAGCTTGTAGTATTTCTTTGATGCTGGGGAAGGTGGTGTGTGGTGGTAGGGATGTCTTCAACATGCAAGTTTCTTCTCCCTCTTCAAGGGAAAAGAATGGTTGTGCCTGTTTTAGAGGTCTTGGACCATTTATTAACTCACTGGCAAGTGCTACCCATGTATTGAAATAGCTTTTTGCAATAAGTGAATAAAACTTTAAACAACAAAACCTTTTATCTTTGGAAAGAGACTAAGCAACTTCAGTAATACGAGACCATACATTAAGTATGCTTTTCATTATGGATGAAGAATGGACAGTGGTCTTTGATTAACTCAGTAATTTGTTGTAAATCTGTACAGCATATGGTAGTAGGAACCATAGTAGTGTGATGTATTTTGTACATGTTGCATTCTATTTGCACTTGTTCGTTGAGTGAGAAATGGGAAGGGAGATTTGTTCTTACGTAAAGATAATAGACAACTCTTTTTTTTTTTTTGCTCTTAAAACCTGAATTTATTTGCTCAAATGAACTTTTTTTACTTTGGAGTGTATTAGATACACAAGGCATTTGTCAGTTGTACATGATACAAAATTGTCCAACTGAAGTTAGTTTTGGCTTATCAAAAGATTACAGGGAAGTTTTTGTGTTTACATCTAGCCAATTTACTTTCCCAATCTGTAAAATACTTGTCTTTGGACCTTCACTAAAATCTTGACTACGTGAAGCTGACACTGGGAGGAAGAACACTTGGCCACTGCATTAGATTAATTCAACATTAGTGCTAGTTTTATTGCCTGTAACTTTGAATGTACTGCTAAAATTTTCCTGCTGAATACAGACTTTTTATTTAGCCTAATGAGAGTATGCGATTCTCATATGTTCATGCTGGGTGATTTGCATAATACCATATGATATTTTAATGGAGGGTTATGCTCCTGGATTTCTGTTAAATATTTCAAGAGAGGGATTAAGGAATTGCCCTATTTGCGTACTCCAACATCTGCCAGTGGTATTGCGAAATTGTGTGTTTTCTGGTGCCATCCACTCCAGGCTTTTCATCCTCTCATCTCTTGGATGTTTCCTGACACCTCTGCTCACCTATCTCAGATCTGATTGTGTGTTTTATCGCCCCTTTCCAAGCTCAGATTTGACAGGCCTCCTACCTGACCCCTTCCCTCAGGTGCAGTCTACTTCCTGTCTCAGCTGCCTATGGAAATGTAGTCAGTCACCTTTTAGCTCACATAAGAACGCAGGTATTCAAGGTAGGAATGGACGTAGAACATGAACTCTAATAACGTGACTATCAGAGTATCAAAGGCTGAAAGCATACACAGGCGGCAGATCTTGAGTTCATCTGTGAGTTCTGAAGGTGGGCTGAAAAGTTTATTGCACCATTTGAGATTAAAGATGGACTTTAGTAGGACAAAAGCTTAAAAAAAAAAGCACGTGTACTTTGTTGAAATGTAAGTAATCAAGTCATTTATGTGGTAAGAAGTTGTGAGGTAACTTGAAGTGATTTTGCTTATGCACGGGCTAAAAAGGAAATAATTTGCTTTGGGAATAATTCTTAACATATGCAGCACACCTTGAAGTATTGAAGCTATAGCAGAGCCTGTTTTTAGAGCTGTTACCTGTTTTGCTTGCAGTCACCCTGTCTTTTGTATTAAAATTTCTTAAGTACCTATTCCAATATCTTGTGGAAAGTTCTTTGTAATTTTTTGTGTTTCTGGTAAAATTGTAGAGAATTTTCCAAGCAGTGACCCTTATCACACTCCTAAGGATAGAGGCAGAAAAGCCCCTCTCTTCGCTCCTGAATTTACGTAGAATCGTACTTGGATCCAGTCAGATCAGATGAAGTATAGAGAAGTCAGCAGCAGGTAAAGGACACGTGTTGAAGTAACAGAGAGCATCTGTCTGAACCCACTGCTCGGGGTTTCCTCGCTGTATTTTCTTTTTTGGAAGTGGTGTTAGCCTCCTGAAGCAAGTAGGCTATGTTCCAGTGCTGTAGGATCCTTAAAGCTCTGGGTAGCTTTTCTGCAGAGAAATGTGGGGTTTTTTAATCTCATTGGGAAGCATCAGGGCTGGGCAGGCTGAGGCAGTGCAGTATGCTCTTCCTGCTCCTGAGGTAGCTGGTTCTCGTTCTTTGTAAATGGCAGGCTGGAACTTTAAGAGCTGTTTTCACTATCCTCAGCTCTGCTGACTCTCTTAATACATTTGTTGGGCTATTCAGTGCTTTCAGGTCTGATACCAAAACTTGAAACCTAGCAGTGTCACAGGTATGGATGTAGTCACAAGTGGAACATACAGACAAAGTTGCAACATGGCAAGTGGCTGAGCTTCAGCTAATGCAAGAAATGCCATGTTTCTGACTCAGAAGAAATACTGCTTTGTTTTCTGCTTTCTGAAGGATGGTTCAGAAAGTAGCCAAATACATATTTTTGAAGCTTTTGCTCTCTCAAATGCTTTGCTCCCACTTTTTAAATGGTGTAGTTACTGCATACTGTACTGCATGTACACAGTATATAGTTACTCTTCCATTACTTCTCTCATTCTTGTTTATGGTCCTTAGTAGGTTGGGGTCTCTTTTGGTGTTTCAAAGCATGACAGTGGTGTAGAGAAGGGAAACAGTACTGTTTGAATTGCTCTGTGTTGAGGAATAATTCTTCCTGGCTGTCCTCTGACAAGGAAGAAGAATACCTATTGTTTTCCTGCCAAGCCCAGGATGTAGGTAGACAGTAGTGGCCATAACAAACAAAACAAACCCCAACAAAAAAAAAAACCCCACCATTGTTGGTGTTTTAATTCCCACATGTTCACAAGTTGTAATTTGAAATTAAATTTAAGAAACCGTGGCTGCTTGTGATGCAATTGCCGCCTTAGATTTAAACTGTTACTTAGTTTGCCTAACTCTGTAAAAGAAGTTCTTGCTTGTGTAGAAGACTGAAGCTTTGTTTGTGTAAATTTATTAATATGTTCTCTTGACAGTGCCTCTGTGAGGCCAGCTTCATGCTCCCGTTAGTGTGATGCTGTAGGAAAATCTCTAGAGTAAAACTGTCCATTTGTCTACACGTTTTTTTAGTGTTCTGTGTAAAATAAAAGCCCCAGACAAAGCAAAGGCAAAGCAGGCCTACTGAAAAGTCAGTTTATACTAGTATTTTTTGGTATGTAGACAACTCTTTTCTCAGTTGAAAGCAATCCAAACAAGTGTTCAAAAAATTATTTTTAGTTTTAAATTTTCAGTGAAATGTGTGTGGATTTTATAGTGACCTCAAGATAATTATGAATTCTCATAGCATGAGGAGATTTGAAATCCTCATGTTTGAGAGCATCAATGATGGAATGAAACTCTGGTTTTGTATAAATAAACCTGAAAATTTCTACTGATTCCTGGGAGGCCAGAATTCTTTTTGCATTTCAGCAGACTTTGACTAACCGTGTACCTCAAAGGGGAACATGCTGTACTATATCATTCACAACTTAGTAAGGGTAAAATGAGTATGTGTACTTTAACAGCTGGTTGCAGACAAAAAAAGTGTGATTACGTAACATTTGGTTTTACTGGCTTCATGTCTGGCTGTGGCAAACTTTTCATTGCACTGTAAATACCTCACAGGCCTGTTTGGTTTTGGTCAGGTTTTTTTTTTTTTTTTGAGAAATTTTACTGTTCTGCTTGATGTATCTTTCTTCGTCCTTGTAAAAGTTATTTGATGAAAGATGGCTCAGTGCCTCATTAACTGTTTTCTGTTTGCAGGTTGCAGAACAGGAATGCCACAGAACTGACCACGTTCATGACAGTAAGTACGACGCAGCAATAAGCATTATGGTGATTTTCTGGAAAGCATGAATGATATATGAAAGAAGAAAATGTTATGTGCTGTATGGCTTAGTGCTGAATTCTACATCCACATCCTGATTTCAGCAAGACACTAAGCACAGGCTTAGCTAAGACACGAGGTTGTTAGTCCACATGTGCCATATACTTACGTGACTTGAGGCTTAGTAGCCAGTAGGTCTTTAACACTGTTAATTATTTCTGGATTTCTTTTTATATAGGCTTGAAACATAAATATGATAGAAGGTAATCTTACTGTTGTGTGTTTTCAATACACCTTTTGTAGTCTTGATGTCTGAGTTTTCATTCCAAAACTGACTTCTGCAACTTTCTTCAAAATACTTTTCAGCCTGAGAATGTGATGTTTTGCTATGTGATGAGCATAGAATCGTAGAATCATGAACTATCTTGCTTTATTATTAGTTTACTAGACTATTAGCAAATCAGAGAACCATAGAATTGCCTAGACTGGAAGAGACCCTTTAGATCGAGTCCAACCACAGCCTAACCCAGACTAGTCCATCTCTAGATCATGTCCTCAAGCACAACATCAACACACCTTTTAAATACCTTCAGGGATGGTGACTCCACCACATCCCCAGGCAGCCTGTTCCAATGCCTGACAACCCTTTCAGTATAGAAATTCTTCCTGATAGCTAACCTAAATCTCCCCTGGTGCAATTTCAAGCCATTTCCTCTCATCCTATCTCTTGTCACTAGAGAGAAGAAACCAACCCAGACATCTCTGTAACTGCTTTGCATTTTGCATTCAAATCGATTTGGTTGAGGTTTTTTTCAGAGTAACAAGCAAAATGCTGGAGTAAGGCACAAAGTTAACAGTGAAAACTAAAAAACTGGAACAGGCTGCCCAGAGAGGGGGTGGGTGCCCCATCCCTGGGGGTGTTCAAGGCCAGGTTGGATGGGGCCCTGGGCAACCTTGTGTAGCTCCAGGCCTGGAGGTTGGTGTCCCTGCCTGAGGGGTGTTGGAGCTCTGTGATCCTTGGGGTCCATTCCTACCCAGATCATTCTACAATTTAAACATAAAGTCTGACTGGCTTTGCTTTATTCACAGATGCAAATGTCAGGCAAGCTTTTTAACTTTCATTTTACTTACTCTCTGTTAGATCCATAAAGTAAGAGAGGAAAATAGGAAAGAGATGTGAAATGACTTGTCAAATTTATTATTTTGGTGCTCCTCCTATTAACAATTCTTCATACATTTGCGATTATACACCCTGAAAATACCAAATAACATAATTAAATCTGGAAAGGCAAATTGTAAGTTTATGTTCAGTAATCAGATACATTGGTTAACAAAATTCTTGTTTAAGATCCTAGACATGTTATGATGTGATAGGGTGGAGCCCTGTGTTTCAGTAGTGACCCTTATGCCCTCATCCCAGCTTTAGCTTTACGATCAGTAAAGATTTGGGGGGGGGGTTTAGGGGGGGGGGAAGAAGGCTAAGTCACCCTATTTTTCATGCCAATTAAAATAATTGTTAAAAACACATTTAAAAGGGTTTCAGAAGAACTTCAAGTGTACAGTTGCATGCTTTCTGTATAGTGTGGAAAGAGAAGCTATTGAAACCACTACATGTACCTTAATACAGTATTTGTAAGAACAGTAAGAACACCAACAACTGCTGAATTCAAAGAACAAATGTGCTCATATGGAGAGGGTGGATCTATTAAATAGGAGCAATCAAGTGAATTATAGGTCAAAACAACAGTTTTATAGGGAACATGTTATTTATCAGGGACGGGTGGGATTTAAGATTGCTGCTCTTCAATTTAAAATAGGCTATGTGATTGGGGTGGTGTTGCCCCAGCCAATAGCCAGCTGTCACATGGCCACTAGTTCTTTAAGAGGGAGTTGGAGTGGGGTGGAATTGAGGGAAGGGTAAAGGGAGGGAGAAGAAAACCCAAGAAACCAAAATCTGGCAGATTGGGATAAGGGTAGTTTACTGGGATAGCAGAAAGGGAGATATAACAGGACTTTATAGCAAAACACATGAAGCTGGTGACACACAATACAGTTTCTCACTGAATTGCACAGCTCAGGCTGTGCAGCTCCTGAAACCAGACAGACTGCAAAACCACATGTCCTGGAGCTGCCTGCTCCTCCCCTCACCAGCCCCCCTTTTATGCTAAGTATGATGTAGTTGGCATGGAATACCCCCTTTGGCCAGTTTGGGTCACCTGTCCTGGCTGTGACCCTTCTCCTTAGCAGGGAAATTAGAACAGCTGAGAAGTCCTTGATAGCTGAGCTACACCTAGAAACATCCTGTGTTATCAGCACTGCTCTCATCCAAACTCCACCAGCTGCTAGAAGGAAATTACTCTGTCCTGGCCGAAACCAGGACACTGAACCAATTAAAAAAAAACACAACCAAACAAAACAGAACTAGGAAAGTCTCATTTGCAATAATAGGCAAAAAATAGCAAAACTTCTATGTAGGATTTAGAGTTTACTGCAGGCATCTGACACCTGAAGTTTTCTGTGATGCAGCTGTAATGCCAGCTTCTGTAAGGTGAGCCAGTTCTAATGAAGAAGCTTTCTTTTCATAAAAACTGAACCTTGTTACTCTGTTGTTTCTTGTTAATGAGGTCACTTTTTTCCTGGGATGTACTGAAAGTGAAAGACTGCTACCTTCCCAGTCTCCCTGTGTCTGAAGAAAAATGTGGAAAGTTCTTAGAAGAAATTTCTAGTTGTCAGGGAGGTGCAGTATCTAATTAGTTTTAAACATTACCCGTATCGTGGATTTAAAAAAGCTAAACCTGCTAATGTTTTGTGCAATCTTCTTTAAAAACAAAAAAAAAGTCCTTTTCCTTGGGAAGGAGATGCAGTCCTGTTGACACTACATAGAAATATGAAAACAGCTATTGCCTGAGTTGAAAATTTCTCTCTGACTTTTCTGAACACTTAAAGTGTTATGAGGACCCCTTCTTCCTTTTAATGAATGCTTTGGGAGTTATTACCCACAAACAAGTCTAGATCCTATTAGGGACAGTCTTCCCTAGACCTACAGCCATGGAGTAGGAGCTGCTAGCTGGCAGCAGCTGGCCTCTGCTACCCTCTGAAACAGTCAGGAAGGATACTGAACAAAAAAGAGCTTTACTCATTAGAATGAGAAGGGTTCCGTAAATGGTCGAGTTGACATGTATCTACACTTAAATATGCAATTGGAGAAGAACAGGAGGAATTTATGGATAGATTTGTGCTTTTGATCACTTTTCTGTTAGGCCTTAAATATGCAAGGTAAATAATATCAGGTGTAGAACTCTTTTCTCAACAAGCTTATTTTTAAGGCTGGCTGTACTAGCTCAGTGTACTGATTTGTTTTGTGTGTCTGTTTATGACCAACTGTAAGTCACTTAATCCTTTTCTGTGTGATGAAGAATGTCAGTCTCTGGAAAAAGAAGAAAAAACATATCCTTAGTCATTTGTAAGATTTTTGTTGGTACAGTCAGTTCTTTAGCCTGCAGAACATACTTTCTTGTTACGAAGCAATAGCAACCACCCATTCAAAGAAAGAAATTGCACTTCAGTATGTATTCTGTAAGAAATAGGCTACTCAAGGGAGAGCTTGGAAGTGATTTAAGAAAAATGGCAAGTAACAGTTCCTTGTAGTTTGTGAGTTGTGGGGGTTTTGTTGTTTGGTTGGTTTTGGTTTGGGGTTGTTTTGCTAAGTCATGCCATTTTAGAGAAGATGTTCTTGAGCATAGTCATTTCTACTTCCCAAATACAAAATAATTTTCATCACCAATGATAGCTCTTTTTATCTATTGCAAAAGGTGGTGGTGAGAAATTCTACCAGTAATGCTTTACATGTGGAAACAGAAATAATGTAGAAAGTTGACACAGTACTTAAAATTATGCAGATGATATATTCTAAAAAAACCTTTACATGATTGTAGCTAAACAGTTTTTAATGGTTATAATTATACAAGTGATTTATAAGTAAAAGGTCAGCTGAGCAGAAAGCTGAACAAACTTTTTTAGACTTAAGGTAAGGTTGAGAAGAGTGGCCTCAGAATTTGACCAAATAAGTGTAACTTGTTGTCTCAATATGAGAGATGTTGCCATTACAGGAATACTAGAGTTGGTGAATACTGTGGCTAGCAGAAGAATGGTTCTAGATGAGATCTACGTTTTTCCATTTGGGGGATGATGACAACACACACAGGGAGAGAGGGAAGAGGGGAAAAAATCTTAAGGAAAGAAGAGGAAGATGTTAGAGTAATTCCTGCTTTCTACAGAGAGTAAGGATTTGACAGGTTTTGAAAACTGCCCAGTTTCTTTTCATATTGATGAAGTATGAATTGGTCTACTTTTATTTGGTGACACGGAGTGTGAAGGTGAACAATAACAAACAAAGTGTTTTGAGTTTTTTTGCTGACAGACCCAGGAAAAGATTTTGTATATTTGAATTACTGATTCTAAAACAGAAGCAAGTTGCCAAGAAAAAAGCATGTGGAACTTAAGTGTGTGTAAATAGTGCCTGTTTGCAAACTAAATGAAAACACAGTACACTTCAGAAACATGCAGGTTAGTCAGACCTTAAGCTTTGCCACTTGTCTGCTGCTACATTAAAGAACAAAAGAAATTGCACCAAAAAACCAGATGATTCAGCAGTATGTGAAATCTGGTAAGTAATATGGTAATTGGCTACTTATGAGAAACTTAATAACAAATTGGAACACACTGTAAGGAGGGAAAGAGATAATTAGTGGACTTGGGTTAAGAAAAATAGGTTGGTGCTTTGGCACTTTTGGTCTATCATTGGTTTCCTTCCCACAACTGTTCCCATTCTTATGAGAAGTTGGCTTAAGCACCTAGATACACAGCTGCATTTGACTTTTCATCATGAAAATACTCCAAAGGATGCAGAGAATTCACATGAAGATGCACCTGATTTTGGAAAAGGAATCTTTTGTTTTATGTTGCACCGAAACAGATCTGGGGCCTAGAGTACAAGAACGACATGGGCCTGTGTTAGGGCCCAGAGGAGGCCGTAGTGGTGAGAGGCCTGGTGCAACCTTCCTGTGAAGAGAGGCTGTGAGAGAGCTGTCGTGTTTCAGTCTGGAGAAGAGAAGGTTCTGGGGAGATCTGACCGGCTGTTTGGTATTTAAAGGAAGGCATAAGAAAGATGGGGAGAGGCATTTCACCAAAGCTGCAGTGAGAGGGCGAGAAGCAGTGGTTTTAAACTGAAGGAGAGGATAGGTTTAAGTTGGACATAAGGAAGAAATCTTTTTACCATGAGGGTGGGGAGGCCCTGGCACAGGGTGCCCAGAGAAGCTGGGGCTGCCCTGGGATCCCTGGCAGGGTTCAAGGCTGGGTTGGATGGGGCTTGGGGCACCCTGGGCTGAGGGAGGGTGTCTCTGCCCATGGCAGGGGGATTTGATTGGAGGATCTTTGAATGTGAGATATTACATCCTTTGTACATGGGTAACACATCTTTACTTCAGTGTAACAATAATTAACGTTGAGTAAAAAACTAAAAATAATACCATTTTAACAGTTTTATGTGCTTATAGTAAGCATAGAGTTTAAATAAAAGGCAAAAGGCAATTATGCCTTTTTTCTACTTATTTTTGTTATTTTTAGAAATTAGTCTCATTAAAAATTGAAAAAATAGTTTGTGCGTTACATATTTATCTGCAAATAGGGTCATTGTGTGTGTATATGCTCATATGTCTATATTTAGGTTTATCAGGGAAAAACTAACATGCTAGATAAAACAATTATGTAAGTAAAATTACAAAGTTACTGAAAGTTTCAAGGAAAGCATTAATAAACAACATATTTCTCTGCAGAATATCTAGTTTTATTAGTTTTCTTTTAAAGTAATAGACTACATTTGATGTGTTGTATTTTAGAAGGCAGTTCTGAAAAAAAAAATAAACCCCACACTATTTGGTATAACTTCTGTAAGTTAACTCTCAGCAGTTTGCAGCAGCATTAAAACAAGATTTAATAGTAGTTACTGGCCAAAAGGGTTAATGAGTAGATTTTATTATGTATTTTCAATCCATGATTAGCATCTGTTAGGAGGAATAAGTGGTTTATCAAGCTTTACTGTACAGATGGCAACTGGAGGATCTCAGATGTAGACTGACTGTTTGGTAGTATCACTGTATTGTTAAGACCAGCTGGTTTTACCTTTTTAATAGCAGTGATCCCTTTCCACAAAAATGAAGTGGGGTTTTTTGTTTGTTTACAGTTACTTCAAAACTTTAAGAGTTCAGAAATCTCTCAAAGTACCTGTGATTAGCTAAGAGTTGTCACTTTGTTTGCTTTGGTTTTCTTACAGAAAGAGGTGTCCTCAGCATTTAAGTATAAACCTTTGCTTATGGGGAGTGAGAAATATTATTTCTAATTAAATTTCAGAGTTTTAATATACAGTGTTCGTGTAATTTAGATGTTTAGCTGAAGAAGGCTTTTCTAGTCAGCTAGTGAAAAAGATTGTTTTTCATATGTAAGTTGATACAACCTTATATTTTGAATCTAAGTCTTCAGGGACTTTTCTGCTGGTAGCTAATCGGAGTATTGTGTTCCGGTTTCAAATAGAAAGCCGCTTTTAGTAGGACTTTACAGTTCACCACAGGAAAGCTCCAAACAGTGTGATATGTCTAAGGGTTAGAGCCTGAAGGAGGGAGGCACATTGTACATTGGGGTTTTTAATTTGCTACTTATAGAATTTATAATATTAGGGTGATTAATTATATTCTTCAAGTTGTAAAAATATTTAGGCAAAACTAAATTTGCTGTATTTAGTTTTGGATTTTAAGGTAAGTAGCAAATTCTGTGGTAATAAAAAAAAACTTGAAATAGTGGAATCAAGAGGCAAAACTGAGAAGGCAACTGAGATAATTAAATAAGCAAGGAGAACTATTTTTAACTTGACAACTGGAAGAGCATAGATGTGTCTTTTGTGAGAAACTGATGTGAAAACAGAACAGCTTGGGAACTGGGAGCGGCATACTGATCATCAGATCTCTTCAACCATGTGTGAAAGGCACAAGGCCTTGGTTTATTCTTGATTTGTGGTTGTAGCTCTGTTTTTCAGTGGCTTGTAGCATCAGTGGTCTATAAACCATTACTAATTTATCTTGACAGTGGGTGAATAAAAGATTTTTTTCAGAGATCTTTGCATAACAGGACAGGTTGGGGGCAGCAGTAAAAAGGCCGTAGGCCTTTTGGTAGACAATACGCTGAACATGAGTCAGCCATGTACTTGTGCAGCAAAATAGGCCAGCTGCGTCATGGGGCGTATTGGCAAGTGGTAGGCAGCGTTTCCCACTGCCCCGTTTGGACCTTGTGAGACCACGTCTAGAGTACTGTATCCCAATTTTGGCCTCCCCAGTACAAGATAGATAGTGACACACTTCAGTGAGTCCAGTGTTTGTCTACCAAGATGAATAAGGAACAAGAGCGTGTGACATCAGAGATCTGTGGGAGAATCAGATTTGTTCGGCCTTGAAGAGGCTCGGGGAAACTAACGGTTATCTCGAGCTGCCTGGAAGTTGTTAGGGAGAACAAAGGCCAGAGTCTTCTTGGAAATGTACCATGAAAAGAGGCAGAAGACAAGTTATGCAAAGGCAGAACTAGATTAGATAAAAGGTTCCTTCCTTTTGAAGGAAGAAAGTGTCCAATTTCATGAGCCAGCACTGTGCACTTGCAGCCCGGAAAACCAGTCATACTGAGCCACATCAAAAGAAGTGTGAGCAGCGTGTCAAGGGAGGTGATTCTCACCCGCTTCTGCTGTGCTCTGGTCAGACCCCAACTCTGGAGTACTTCATCCAGTTCTGTGGACCCAAGTACAAGACAAACATTAAGCCGTTGGCATGAGTCTAGAGGAGGCTGCAGAGATGATCTGACAGCTGGGGAACATCTCCTGTGAAGCGACGCTGAGACTTGGGCGTATTCAGTCTGGAGAACAGAAGGTTCTGAGGAGACCTGGTTGTGGCATTTCAATATATAAGGGTGGATTGTAAGGAAGATGGAGAGATGTTTCACCAGGGCCAGCAGCAGGATGACATGATAGGTGGTGGTGATTTCAAGCTGAAACAGGGTAGATATACGTTGTGTCTGAAGAAGAAAGTCTTTACTATAAGGGTGGTGAGCCACTGGCACAGTGGATGCATCATTGCAAGTGGTCAAAGTCTGGTTGGATGGGGCTTCGAGCAACCTGAGCCCTCAGAGAGCCTGCAACTGCTTCTTGCTTACTAGAAAAGGCTCTGAATACTTTCATGTAATTTTGAAGTTAACTGTACTTTGAGCAGGAGATGGAACTAGAGTTCCCTGTAAGATCGTGACAATCTAAACAACTCTATGATTCTATTTTAACTAGAAAATTCATAATTCCTTTCTTCCTCTTCCCCTTTTGTCTCTTTTCTCATTTTTATGAAGGAGAGATGTAGAATCAGAAAGAAGCAGTAGCATCAAGGAGTTGTTCTGTCAAGCCAGTGCTTTGTAGCAGGGAAGACAGATACGATTTTGTGAGACTGGGAGGTGTTAGGTTTCTAACAGTGATTGACTCTTGCTTTTTCTGCTGCCCTTCCACATCCTCAGTGAGATCTTTATCAGAGCAGTACTGTCTCCCAGGTTTGACCAGGCCCGAGTACTTTGTACTGGTCCCCTTTTTAGCTCTGCTGCATTGTAGTACATCCTGTCAAAGATCTGTTCCTTTGCTTTTCTGTATGGCTTGCTTTTTCCCTATTTGGGAAAAATAGTGCTAATTTTGTGTGAGGCACAGTGCCCTGAACAATGAAGTGCTGGTCTGTATGTGACTTGACACAAGTGTTTCGTGCAGGTGCTCCCTTGTATATTGCAGTTTACCCACACACTTTAAAACACCACTAGAAACCCATAGTAGTTCAGTAGCAATCATGAGGAGATGGGTAGGGGTGGTCAAATTGCAGCTAAAAGACTGATCACAATGTATATTGATAGGAGGTGGAAAAGTGAGCGTGTTTGGTGGTGGTGTTTTGGTTGGTTGGTTTGGTTTAGGGGGTTTTGAGTGATATGTGATACAGGAGTGTCAGGTGAATACCTGTGAGTCATAAAATAAACATGTTGTGTGTGTATATATATATCTGTGTATATCTGATCCTACCAGTTCTAAGGCAAGCACAAAGATAATGCCTGAACTAGTTCCACCTTACTCTGCAGTCTGCCCAAGCCCAGTGTTACTTAGCTAGGGAAATTCTAGGGGACAGTGCATTTTGGGTGATGAAAAGACTTTTTTCCATAGAGATTTAAGAAAACATTCTCAGCTTAAATTGTGTTATATTTGGCTTATTAAAAGCCACCAGAACAAAGTGAATAATGGACAGAGAGCACACAGAAATAGATTAAATTTATCAAGTGTCTGATGCTATTAATTCTGTAACAGGAAGAAGTAAAGTCATAGGCCAGGAGACAAAAGGATGGGAGGTAAAGAGACTAAAATATGTCCTTTACAGGCATTGTTTGCAAGATTTGTCTGGTGTTCAAATATTTTGCTCCTATACATTTAACGTACTGAGGGATTGTATGGCAGTATTTGGACATCTGGCGCTGTGATTGGATGTATTGATATTTTTTTAATAAAAAACTGTTTCTCCTGTGGTCCAGTTTCACTGTAAAATCAACCTGCAAGTTTGTGTGTTTAAAAAATTAGACTACTGACATGTACCTGAATTTCAAGGCTGCAGAAGTGGAATACATTCATTAAAGTTGTGCTGTGTCCTACTAGGCATGTTTTGTTTATTTGGAAAAGAAAAAAAATCAATTGAGATTGTATGCACGTACAGTCTGTAAATACAGATTTAAAAAAAATGATTGGATGTTTCCCAACTGTTCTTACATGTATTGTCAGTACTGGAAAGGTTTTATTTTTAGGTTTTCCAAAGGTAATTTATTTAAAAGGGTGTAGAATTTGGAGTTTTAATATTTTTGCACAATTCTGAGTGTGTAAAGAAATGTAAGAAAGAGTACAGCTTAAATACGTATCGGTTGAATAAAGCACAGGTTTAGAGCTTGTAGACAGGTTATATTATCATCTGGTTTAGATGTATTACAGAGGTGATGTCAAGGTGAAAGCAGACTTGCAGAATGGTTGGAAATCATTGATATTCTGACTCTGAGGCTGTAAATGCCTCTGTGGCAGATGGAGTCTTTGTCAAGGAAGAAAAATGGCAGCTCTGGAACATCATAGATGTTTTTGCTTAGCAGCTCAGCACATAGGCTGTGACCTTCCAGTATTCAAGAGTTCCTCCTGTGCTTTAATAAATTGTCCTCCACTTTTATTCTGTAAGAGTAGATAAATAGTAGTCATCATAGTTCAGTGCAATTTGGGGTATTTCATTATGAAAAAGACATCAGCACGCTCCATTGCCAGATATTTAAAAGTAAGCTTTGAAGGTTGCTTACAGTTTGTCAATGAAGTGCCAGAAATAGCTTTTAACTAAGCAGTATGTGTTACTGAAAGTAAAGGGAGTTGTGTACGTTTGTGTGCATAGATACAACTACTAGTACAGCACAATAACTAAAATGTGAACTGTTAATTTTCTGGAATATGATTTTAAACCATAACAAAACCCACAGCAAACTGGACAGTGCTAACTTCTGAGAATATGCTCATACTGTGGGCATCTATATCTGTGTGATTGATCCCAGCAAAATGCAGAATTTTAGACTGTATTTCTTGTTAGCTCAGAGAAGAGAAATATGGTTCATAGAATCAGGCTGAGTTTGTGTTTTTTCTTTATTGATAAAATTTCTAGTATATTTTAGTGCCTGGCAGCATCTAATGCTCTGTACTGTTGATATGGTTTCACCTATCTTCTGACATTGAGTCTCTGTTTGTAGACTGAGGGCTCACTTTATCTGTAGAGTAACTGGTTTCTATATTCTTATTTCTGTTAATGAAATAGCTGCCAAGTTGTGTAAGTTGTGAAACTTCGTGTTCTGTACTTAAGATACATGGATGATTGTCTGGTGTCAACACTTATGTACCAGAATCATGTATTTTATATCTACAGTAGATTTGGGTATCTTAGAGTCTTTCCCATCTAATTGTTTGACTTAAGACTATATCTGCTAACAGTTCTCTATAACTTAGGGACGAAACGAGCATATATAGGGCCTAATAAACCCATTGATGCCAGTTGTTGTAGCATATGGCTTCAAGAGCCTATAGCACCTTGTAAAAGATGCTCAATTGGGCAGTTGACCTATATTACAGAGTAGTAAGTCATTGTTAGAAGTGCAGGCGTTTCACAACTATCACCTGCCAGCCATACGCCAGCCTACTTGACAACTGTTAGAATTATGGAAAGCAATCACTGTTCATCACAAAAGAAAATGACCTAGCACTTCCCAGGGTCAAGGTTGTTGCATTAGAGTCTCTTTCTTTCAAACCCTGGAGGTTGTATTGCCTTTGCTTTTGAAGGTGAGCCTGCTATAATTAAGTGTGCCCCTCTCTCTTCAGTTTCAGTCATTTGGAGATGTAACATGGATGGGGTTTGTTTGCAGAAGGACAAACACTTTGTAATTGAAACAGAAGCATTTTTGATAATGTATGATTGGAAATAGTCTCCATATAGCTTTTCATTAGGACATGTTGATGCACGGATGATAGTAAGACTGCTTCATATTATGTATATCTGGATGTTCATACCACGTAGGTTCGAATCTTTAAAAGTGAGGGAAAAATAAGGCTGTGTGTTACATGCTTTCAGATTTCAAAGGTCTTACCCAGTTCATATGATGACTGGCTCCAGTGATAATTAAGTCCATTTTCAGTCATTTCATTATTTTTCTTCTCTGTTTTTCAGTGGCCTCTTAAGCTTTCCCATTTCTGTGGCGTTGGGGTGGCCATCATGACTATAGAATGACTGACTTCCTTGTGCCCTCAAGATAAAATGAAAACATAAATTACAAATTACTTTCGTGTATTCCAAAGGAGTTCTATATGCACTTTTGGTATACTAAAAGAAACTCATTGTGTTTTTGTCTTTGTGGAATTACGATTTTAGAGTATTCCTAGAAACAGAATAGAGGAAAAACAAGCAAACAAACCCCACATGCAAACAGAAAAACCAGTCCTACTGAAGAAGACAAATACTCTTTTCAGTTGTTTTGTATTAGTTTTTGGTAGGACTTCAGAACTTGCCAACAGTGATGCTAACTTGATAGTAGAATTATAGTAACAGTATCTTATTATTTCAATTAAAAATAGTCTGTAAAAAGAGAACAGTGGAAAAATTTAGTGGGCTGTATTATTAAGGTAAAACATTATTAGATTCAACAATTTTGGAGTTGAATTCAAAACATAGCTGTTATACTCTTGGAGCTCAGGGTGTAAATAGGTTTGGTTTTATGTATGAACTATATATACCCCACAAAACCAAAATATGGTATTTGTATAATGAGAGGAAAATACCTTTTAGACCACTTTTGTGGTGTTTTAATTTGTATGGTCAGCTCTGAGTAGTAGATTAAATAATTCCAGTCAATCTTAAATCTGTTTTTTTCAGTAAAGCGTTTTGTGTCACTGATATGTAAGCTGCATGCTTACACATACGGTTACTGGGCTTGCTGGATTGTTTTACTTGGTTTCATGGTTTTTCCATGTTCATGCAAAGCAATTACACTTTTTGTGTAATGGTTCTAAATTATGCTCCTGTTCAGTCATTAGGGAAATATAGGGATTTTTAAAACTGTGTTGTTCCTCTATTAAATTCTGGTATTAATTGGTGTGCAACTTTCGCAGTGGAAATAGTTTGTCCAAGTGGCACCCAATTTTTATTAGGTATTCCCTGCTGTTTTACAGGGAAATAAAACTCCTTTGTCTCCTTAGTGTACCCATTGATTTTTCTTTCAAGGCTACATTAACAATGCTGATATAGCCCATGCAATTAGAATCTGCATTTAGCAGTAAGTAGAGAAATAAATTTTGTAAAATAAAAGCGTTAACAAAATATTTTGCAGTATTGCTGTACTTGAAGCAGTGAAACTGGGAGGACAAGATAGTGAAAGGTCGAGGAAAAATGAGAGAAAGAACAAACGATGCAAAAAGAAAATGACACTGAGGTCCTGGTTTAATACATATGTATTCCAGGTTGATGGCTGATTTCATTAGCAAATCTCATTGTTATGCAATGTCTGTTCTTCTGCAGCAAAATGAATATTGTATTCTCAGAGGGTCTGTGAGTGTGTGTGTATGTGTATATTATGACGATAGATAAAGAATATATAGTTGTTCTAAGCTTTTTTAAACTTATGGAAATATTTATCTTAAAATATTTATGTCAATTTTCTAGTAAAAAAGTAAATTAACACTTATTTTTATGGAAAATAGTTAACCCTCCTTCTGTGTGTATTTATTTGATGTTTTCTACCTAGGTGATTCTTTCCCCCCAAATCTTCAGTTTGACTCTCAGCTAATACTGAATTTACCATACAAAAAATAATTAACTGTAAGACTGTCAGTCTCTCTAATGCTTTTTCAAATGGCTCATAGTAACGTCTATAGAGCATTGACACAAACATCATCTCAGTGTCAAATCTCATAAAATTTACTTTTCTCTTTATATTATTCTAATTACTTTTATGTTTTAGTAAAATATACTGAAAAATATAGTAAAGCTGTTTATTGGAAGATGCATCAACTTCAGGATGACATGTTTTGGTACACCATAACAGGTGTGCTTTGTTTTCTTTTGTTTCCAAGTTGCAGGTTAAGACATAAATTGAAATTACTTAATTCTGATATTTTTCTATAGTCCTTCAGAGTTTATTCCATAAACAAACTTTGTGGGGTTGAAATCTAGTAGCAAACATATGGAATGCTACTGAATAAAGGATAATTTGGGATTTTGAGTAGTTTTATGATTAGTTCTAGGTAATGAGCCAGCATGAGGAATGCGGTTGGGTGCTGTAGTGATGTAAAGAATAAACTAGCATTCTGGGTTTTTATTTGACTTTCAGATGTTTTGAAACAATTCTGTTCATACAAGGGTATGAACAATTCTGATCATAGAGGGATGCTTAATAATTGTAGAATATAGGTGGCTCTTTCTGAGTGATAGTTCTGTAGTAGCTGCTGTGTTTATACCAATTTCAAGATACTATTTTAAGGATCAGATTGATAGATGAAATGTCCATTTGTTTGGTAAATAAATCAATGAGGACCAAAGAGCCTTTAAAGTTAAGCTAAATCATGAGCAACATGACCAATGTACGAGACCAGAATATGGAGGAGGTGGAATGATGAGAAGATTGCTGCCTGTCTCTTTCCATTGGGAAAGGGAGCCTTTCCTCCTTTGGTATTGTAGGGCTATAACCAGTATAAGGATGGAGATTACTTAGTATCAGCTGATGGGTTTGAAAGACTGGTTGGTTCATAGTTTGTTGCTGAGAAATGTAACTGAAACAAAATAATCTGTCTTGCTGCGTCTTAATGTTTTCAAATGTGGAGACCAATTTCAGGATCCACTGTGACACAGGGGAACCCAAGGATGCTCTCTGTCCAGTAGCATACGTGGGGGACAAAACGATACTGAGGTTTGTGACTGCTTTCAGAACCTAATTTATAGGAGCAGGAATATGACTTGCCTTGGTGTGCAGTTGTGTGAGGGGTTCCAAGGGGCAAATAATGGTTGAGGCTTTTGACACAGGAGGAAGGCTGGGTTTTTTTGGGAGTGTGTGTCCCACCATACCCTCCCTGCTCTCTCCACTCTGTGTTCTGTAGTGTAGCTGAACGTCACTTTTATTAACTTGTTAATCTTGACAAAAAAGATCTAGAACTTCTGGTGTCCCTCCTGAGGACATGACTTCTGTACTTAGGGAATTGTCCCTTGTGTTCCCCCTCCCTTGTCCATGCAGCTAGTGTCAGAGGATTCCAGCCAAAGTAAGGTTGTAGAAATACCTTTAATGCACTACAGGGATGACCACAGCGACTTCATACTCTCCAAAGCCATTGTTTCAGTTTGCCTTCACAGATGATGCTGGATTTGGGAGCTGTTTACATTAATAAAGGCTTACTATTTTAAGCAAGTGTTTCTGCTGTGAAGTCTGTATTTTTTGCAGCAGTTTTGGTATTTGCATCAAGGCGTAATGCAAAATATAGATCTTTGGCATTGCTGGCATTCATTAAAGGTTGCACAGAGATTACACATTCTGCTCACGTGAGCATAAGCACCGTTCATGCCTTATCTGCTTTTATTATATTTCGTTTTCACAGGCAAAACAGAAGTTTCAAATCAAGTTTGGTGATGGGTTTTTTTGGTGGTGGTGTTTGGGGTTTTGTTTTTTTTTTAATTAAAGCTACCTGAATGATACACAGGTGGTGCTAGACAGGCTCAAATCTCTCTTTTGGGGGGTGATACTTGTTTTTTGATACAGTGTTGAGATGTTTTTTACGTTCTACAGTGCAATTTCATTTTGTTTTTTTTAATATTAGGATTTTGTATTTCAGTATGACTATAGATTTGGTTCCCTACAGTAATCTTTCTCCAATTTTACTCACTGTTACTTTGTGTTCTTTTAGAAATACTTTTAATTTTTATTTTTCTAGACTAATATTCCATACCTATACTTACAGCTAGAATTTGCCACATAGAAACTGATACTCTTTTAAAAAAAATAAAGTTATCCCAGACAGAAAGGCAGTAACTGTTCACTTGGGCTGCACAGGTTGATGCTGTGCCATTTCAAGGGTAGTTGTTGATGCATATTTAAGGTGTAGCTGGAGTAGTGATTTATTGTATCTTATATTTCAGTATCCTATTAGGCCTGTTTTAGAAACATATTTTTTTGAGGTGACGTGCTGGACACCAGTATTTCAGTAGCCTGTAGATTTTCTCTCAGAGATCATCATTTTCTGAACCATTACTATTATGCTCTTGCTGGCTAACACACGGGTGGTGGGTTGTAGCTCAGTATATTTAAATTCCTTAATGGTTGCACTGTAGGAAACAAATCCCTCCTTTTACTGTCTTGCACATACTGCTATTGGGCTGGAGTCTGGTTGAACCTGGAGATCAAAAATTAACGAAGGACCTTCTGTCTGGCTCCTTTGCAGTGTCTTATTTTTGCTTCCCTATCTTTCACTGCGTTTTCAGTGCAGAACAGCTCTTCCACGTAAAATACTTCTCACGTTATGAACAGTATAAATTGAAATAATTTTAGAGAAGTCATAATTTATAAACTTGAATTCTAACATGGAGAATTATTGTTCATGATGCTCCCTGAGTCATGTAAGACTGAAATTCATTGTAGCTGTATTCTAGTTTGCACATTTCTGGAATTAAGAATAATTCCCAGATTGACACTTTAGATCATCATCTCCTAAATCTTGCTGTAAGAGCTTGTTCGTGGTACTAGTACCAAACTCAGTCCTGATTAAATATAACATACATTGCTGTTTACAGCTGTTTCAAGACTACTGTGAAGAGTTCTGCCAATACTGCTTGTCTTTTGCAGAAGGCTTTTCTAATCTCATGGTTTGGGATGTTACTGATTTCTTCAGAAACACTGTGTATTGATTGGCAAGAATTCTTTTTTATAAGATGAGTAACAATAGGAAACCAGATGAATGAAATGCTTAAGTTTTGGTCTGGTTTCACTTGGATGAATGAGTTTTATATTCAAGTATTCCATTAGGAAATTAGTGGCTGTACTAATCTGTAACAAGCATGTCTTGCAGAAGTTCAACTTTGGGTATTGTTTTGTTGCAGAGGTCCATCTTGCTATTACACATCTTCAGCTTGCTCAGGAGATCGCGATGGCAGCATAGCTCCTGTGCTGGCATAGGGTGCATCTTCAATAGCACCCTTTGCTGACACAGAGGGACCCTTTCCTACCCCATCATCTTTCTGCTATAATGCTTGCTGTATTTTATTCCTCCTAGTTTTCCTTTGTTCCTTTCTTGAGTTTAACGTGAAAAATGGCTGGAATGTATTTATAACATCGTTATTAGAAACGTACTTACCGTTCTGTTCCTCGATTTGTTTCTTCAGATGCCATACTTTGGTGTATTCCCTAGGTTGTCTTGTTTCATGCTGAGAGTTTCTGAGAATTAATTGATTGATCCGTACCCTCCGCCCCCCTGCCTTTGCAGATTTCCTCTAGTATGCAAATGATCTCTTATTTCATGTGAAAGTTCAAGCCCTTGTGTTGTTTTAGGGTGTTGTAGCAGTTTCACTTGCCTCCACTGTATTTATCCCTCAAAGAAATTCCATCTTCTGTCAGTGGACTGAATACTTTGTTTTAGTTGCTTAGCAGTAGGAAGCTTTTTCTTCATAGTCAAGGATTATAGTTTTGGGGGGGTTGGAGGGTGTGTATGTGTGTGTGTGCCGATATTTATTTGTTTCTTTGTTGGTGGTTGTTTTTTCTTGCAATTTCCTTAGTAGCCCATTGCAGTTCTGCTGTGAAAATCTGATTTTTAAACTGGAGCTTGTTGAAATTAATTTTTTTAAAATTTATAGGTAGGAAGCAGCTAGCTTTTCTCACTCTCAGTGCAGTGTGTCTGGTTTGCATCCTGTTCTTTGGGGGTTTTTTTGAGGAGGAAAAGTGCTAGGCAGAACAAAACCAAATTTTGCCGTTTTTTCCTTTTAAGATGTGTTTGGCAGGTTAGTTTTGATAATTTCTGAATGTCGTTAGTAAATTTCTTTAATTATGCCCTCTTGGAGATTGTTGGCTGAATTTTGAACGCAGTAATTAGCCCTTGCTTTTTTCACCTTATGTTTTTTCCTGGGTTGATTCAGGTTCTTGTTTTGTAACACTTTCTCGTACCAAAGCAACTTGCTGAGCCATTTGTTCTGGTTTGTCTGTGTAAGC
Source organism: Laterallus jamaicensis coturniculus (assembly GCA_022605575.1). Lineage (NCBI taxonomy): Eukaryota > Metazoa > Chordata > Aves > Gruiformes > Rallidae > Laterallus > Laterallus jamaicensis. The sequence continues at coordinate 270,933 of JAKCOX010000004.1, forward strand.
ATGATTTAAAAGACAATAAATTATTTTTCTTGGAGTTGGCTTAAAAAAGGAAACGAAGAAGTACAGCACTGATGACTGTGTGGAAATAAATACCCTTCGTGGTTCAGTTTTTTTTATGTCTTCTGCTGGTGTGTTGCCTCATGTAATTAAAACACAGATACGTGATTTATTAAAGCCACGTACTTCGCCTGGGCTTCCTGTGGTCACAGGAGCGTGAGTGTACCAGTGATCTCAGTGCTCCACCTGCCTTTCAGTTTGTTTACCAGGAAATCAAGATGTGTAAACTGCAGGAAGTACTATTTGACCCTCTCCGACAGTATCTCATTACAATAATTGCTAATCTCTGAATAAGACAGCCATGTTTTGTGTGTAACACAGAGGGAGGGAGGTTGTGGTAGGTTTAGATGCTTCCTCAAATGCAGCTGTGTAAATGCTTGCTTGAATTTCGTTTTCAGGGTAGCTTTTGACAATAGACATCGGGCGACCTTTGGGCTCAGCAAAGCTCAGGCACGGTAGCATGTGTTCGTTCTTACTGGCTGGAAAAACAACAAACCCAACACCCAAACCACGGCTTGTTGTTTTGGAGTGCTGTCATTGCTCTGTAGCGACAGGATAATGGCTACTTCCTGATTAAACCACTCTCAACAGTAAGCTGTTAATGTTCTGTATCTGTTCTTCTGTAATGCCAAGTGTTCACTGCTTTTCTTCTGTCCTTCCTTCTCTCCCCCCTCCCTCCCTCCTCCCCAGTGAGCACTTTGAAAAGCTTATAGACTGAAGAAAGGATATATATGGCTGCAACTTTAATTTTTTTGATATTCTAAGACAGATGACTATTGCTTTTTGGTAATGCTTCTCTGGTAGTAGCGATGAGCAAATATATCTAATTTGCATGAGATGTAAAAAACATTCAGGTCTGTTTAGGTGTTAGACAAGTAGCGTTAACTTTATGAGAAATTGTGACGAATGCTTGTTGTGCAAATGCAGTGACATGAATTGCACGTGTTTCATGCACACATGAAATGCCAGTACCCAAGAGCTTATTTTTATCACTCGCAGAACTGTTTCATGTGTAACAAACTTAGTCTTCAAATAAAACAAAGCAGCCTTTTCTTCAGCTGTTCTTATGTGTATGGGAAATGTGTTGTTTCTATATGTGTTATCGTTGATGCGCTATTTTTATGTCAACTAATTTCTTGGCTCTTGCTGATGGAGACTGGGTGGGTGTGACAGCTGTCACTCAGTGCATAGGTCCAGTTTTATTTTGCACCAGAGTATTAATCTAAAAGATTTCATTTTGTAAAATGATGGTCAACATGCGTTTTTTGTCTTACTCTGCTCTGTTAAGTGGGTCTACATTGTTTGGGGGCTTTTTTTAAGGTTGATCTTCTCTTATGCTGCTATAAATGCTGTCTAATTTGCAATAGTGTTATATGTTCCATAGTAAGCATTACTGAAGTTCTATACCAGATAAAGTTTAGACAGGTGCTAAGTCAAACTTTACAGTTCCAATATAAATTCATATTAAAATAATATTGTACACTTGGAAGCAAAGACTTCTTTTATTTTTTTTGGTAAGGTAGTTAGAGTATGAAAACTCCCTGTAGTAAATCTAACCAGAAATCTGGCTGCTCTTCAAAATGTTCACTTTTTCTGTTATCTTACTGTGGAAATACTACGTACAGTTTAATTTAGTAACAGGAGGTATCCACTGTGCTCACAGACACTGGAAGTGAGAAAGGAAATCTGGGGAAAAATCATGATTCAGATAAAAGGAATGGATATTTTCATAATAGATAGTTAAAAGAATAAATATTTTCAAGTGGAATAGCTATAGTGAAAAAGCTTGTAAAGTAAATGGCATGTGCAAGAAATGTGCGTTTGTTCACACTATGGGAAAGGTAACCAGGTGAAGAACAGTGTTCATACTGGGGTGGAAAGAGGTTTTTGAAGATGCTTGATCACGGCTTGTTATATGTAGAGAAAAGGGTGTGGACAGTAGAGTGGCTAGAGTGTGTAGATACAGATGTGTTTATGGGGAACAAGGCAGGAAAAGTGCCATGGGGAAGAAAAGAGAAGAGGGGTTCAACCTAGGTGAATATGTTAAAGGGCTCTTCAGGTAGTGGTGAATATCTTGTATTTAGAAGCTGTTGGTTTGCACTTTTTCTCCCAAAATACTAACTCATATATTGTGAGGATTACTGAGGAATGAGTGCCCATCAGCATTCTTTATGAAACTGTGACCTCTTCCTGTTGAGAGCGTTAATTGAAAAATAAAGGTTTCATGGGATAGCCCTAGATTTCTTATGCATGCTGCCTCCCCTACCAAGCCCCTTAACAGTGGCTATTTAATTTGAAAGACTGGTGACCTGGAGTACTACTGCTGTGTACTAGTCCCTCTTATAAAACAAGATTCCATTATTTCTTTAAAGAAAATGCTGAATTTCTCCTATTGCTAGATAAAATTCTATATAATTTAATTTTCTAAATAAGTTGCAATAATGCTTAATATTGACAGGATCTGAGGAACGTGCCTAATTTTGGTGCCAGCGGAACAGGTGTTATTGTCTTCCAGCAGGCTTGCAATCCATCAGTGTCCTACTGGCTTCTTGTACCCCGGTCAGATCTTCCAACTTTCTACAACTGTGGTGTTTCCATTGCTGTTCTTAATCTTTTTGTATACTCAGTTTCTAGATCCTCTTAAACTCAAGGCTCCATGTTTCACAGTTGAACTTGTTGAGTCAAAGCTTCTGCTTAGCTTGCACAACAACACTGGATTCCTGTAAAACAGGAGAGACAGCCCTGATGGGTGATGCTGGAGCTACTGGTTCATGTTCTGCCATGCAGTTCATGCAAGTTCTGTGTCCTGTGGGGAGAGGGAAGGGCATATGTGGGGCAGTAGTGGTCAAGGGATACAGCTGCTCTTGCTGCGGAGAAGGGGCAGATCCTCTCCTGCAGAGAACCCAGAGGAGGGCTACAAAGATGATGAAGGGCCTGGAGCATCTCCCCTGTGAGGAAAGGCTGGGTGAGCCTGGAGAAAGGAAGACTGAGAGGGGATCTGATCAATGGTTATTAATATCTGAAGTGTAGGACACAAGGACGTGGCCAGCCTCTTCTCAGTGTCTTGGGGACAGGACAAGGGGCCATGGCCTCAAGTTGGAGCACAAGGAGTTTCCCCCCCAATGTGGGGAAGAACTTCTTCCCAGTGAGGGTGAGGGAGCCCTGGGACAGGCTGCCCAGGGGGTGTGGAGTCTCCTTCTCTGGAGAGATTCCAGCCCCATCTGGACACCAACCTGTGTGCCCTGTCCTAGGGACCCTGCTTTGGTAGGGGGTTGGACCCCAGGGGCTCTGGAGGCCCCATGCCACCCCTGTGATTCTGTGATCCTAACCCAGCGGGCTGCCACAGGCTGTCACCACACGCTTCTTGTTGCCATCCTCTTGAAGAGGACCCTCTGCAGCAGGAGCTGGGCCTGCCTTCATCCCGCCCTGCAAGAGAGCTGTGATTCCATCTGTTACTCAGATTTTGAACGAATAGTTTATGATAATACTGTGTATCATCATTAAATGATTATTAAGCATTCCCAAGAAAGCCAACACCTGACACAGCTAAGATGGTCTCGACTCCTGTATTTTCACTAGTGGCATTCTTTAATAATGTAGGAAAATGTGATGTTTAGCATGTGGCTTTGTTAGAAGCTTGAAATCTGGATATGCATTCCAACTTGTATTTCTCTTTTTATAGGTGGAAATATGTATGGTTTATTACCTTCTTTCTCTCCAGTGTGTGCAAATAAAAATGGGTCTGTTGGGTTTTTTTATGTCTAACCGCTTCCTTCAGGTGTGTAAATAACATTGAGATGTCAGATTTGCATCTGCTTGGTTTGTAAGACTGGTATTGTGAATGGAGTCAGCAAGGATGATCTTCTGACATGGTAATAGCTGCTATGGCTTCTCTTGAAGCTTTTTTGTTTGCTTGTTTGTTCTTTGTATCTTAAGAATGCTGTTGTAATTCCTTCTAGATAATCTGTGCAGATTCACTTCAATGGATGTGTCTGTATAGTTTCAAAATTTTTTTTGTTTTGCTTAATGTCTCATATTTTAAAGATCATAATGCCTTAAAACTGGAAGAAGCTGAACAAATAACCTAAGAAAAATATTTTGGAAATTAGAGTGCATGCCAGTGATGAGGCTGGCTTCAGTCAAGGGCTAGTGTAGTTCTAGTTCCTTCTAGAACTGGTTCTGGTCTTCCAAAGAGCTACATGACTGGAACAACATGAACACGTGGAAACCATTTACCTGTATCTTAGCCTTGCTGCATTAGACTCCTAGTGGGAACCATTGCATTCCTGCCAGGTGACACCACAAGGTGCTTTAAGAGTTCAAAACTTGGGCATTGTCATTTCTCAATTACAAGTTTTTTAGTCAAGGTGCCAAAACCTGCTTAATGCACGAGAGGCTGATAGAATTTTCTCTGTACTATGGGATAAAACTTGTCTTCACTGGCATTGGAGAACCAAGCGTACAGTTCAGATGTTTTGCTTTTTCTCTTTTTGTCTGAATGTAAACCAATATTAATGGTGGAATAATGAATCTGAAGTTGATTACTATTCTAAAAATAAATTTTAAAATAAGGCAGTTTGATTAACATTCTGCCCCGTCTTATTTGTTGTAATATATGAGGTATGATGGTAGCCTGTCAATTTAGGACTTCTAGGTAAAGGAATTGTTTTTTCTGTATCTTTATTTTTCGAAAGATTTACAAGGGAGTGTCTGTGAACTAGTTCTGAGTTGGTTACATTGACTCATGTAGAGTTCATATACACAAAAAGAAATCTAGATTTGTAGCTGTCTTTATCCAAAATTTCCATTAGCTTATGCTTTTAAAGTTGGGTTGGCATTTTCTTTGCCCTTTTTTTTTTGGGGGGGTGGGGTGGTGGTGTTATGTGTGTGCAGCATAAGAATATCAACCAGAAAATGTATGTTGTCTGTAGCGAGTGTTTGTATATATGTATGTAAGAGCAGATACATTGTGTTTCACAAAGTTAGTCTTTGTTGTAGTGTCTTTCATCCTCTTTGGCAAAGATAGGCAAGGTTGAGTTATGGAAATGCAAACCAGCATGTTTGGCACAACCATGAATTGTAACACTCTTGAATTTTGACAATTCCCAGACAAACCTGTGGCAGCTTTTGCTGTTGAGGGTTCTGCAGGGCACTTCATCTGTTTCTCAAGCTCTGTTGGTGACTGTAATTAAAGCCTGGATTCTGAGCTTGAGAAGACAAAATCTGGCTTTTGAAACATGGGAAGATGTGTACAGTGCAGTGGCCAAACAGGAACTAACTTTGAGTGACAAAAAGTCAACAGTAAAAGAAGAAATTGTGCTTCTGGCAGACTGAAAGTCGGGTTTTGGAAAAGCACAAAAAAGGACTTCAGTTGTCCTACTTTCAAACTTATTGGCTAGAGGTGTATTTCCCATTTCTGTGTCTGCTCTAAGACATTTCTAACAGTTAAAATGCTTGATGTTGCTGTCTTGTGCAAATGCACTGTGTGTATTTATTGGTAGGAGATGAGGAAACAGATTCTGAGATCGAAAATATTTATTGAGCTATTAAGTAGAATTTATCTAAAATAAAAACATACTTTGACAGCAAGGTGGCTGTCTGTTCTAGGGACTTTCCTTAATACAAGGTGAATTTTAATGGGTATTTTGAACATGGAATATCCATTCAATTAATATGCTTTATTCGAGACCTGCTGATTTCATAGAATAGGATGATCATCAAGGATACAGGAGCTGGTTAGGAAGTTGTAGATGAATCATGCAATGGTTGCAAATACACAGCTGCTAAGTAACACTGATTTATCCTGTTGGTTGACTCCTCTTAATAGTAAATGCCACTTCATAATACTAAAGAAAGTTCATGTTGAGTTACATACATAAACAGTTGATTTAAGAGTGTAACTATTAAGTTGATTTAGAAAACAGTCTGCGTAGATTGCTTTTCTGTCTTTTATTATGCAGATTGGTGCTAATATGTAGTTGTTAAGAGAATTTATGTAAATATAGCTGAACTGGAAGTTTCTTATAATTCTAGCACTTCTAAAAATGTTAGTAGAGGGTTATTTTTTGTTTCAAACTTCATTCTCATTCATGTTTATGGTGCTTTAGCTCTGGCTGGAGGCCAGACGCCCACCAAAAGTGCTCTGTCACTCCCTTTCTCAGCTGGACAGGGGAGAAAATAGATATTGCAAGCATCGGGAGTGGAGATAAGGACAGGGAGAGATCATTCCACAATCAGCGTCACGGGCAGAACAGGCTCAACATAGAATAAAAGAAAGTCAACCCCAGTGACACCAGAGTTGGGTGATGAGAAGTGCGACCAGATCTTAAAGCACCTTCCCCCATCCATCCCTTCTTAGCAGACTTCACTTTAGTCAGGGTTTTGTTCCCTTCTTCCCCCCATTGTGGCATGGGAAGGGGCAAGAAATATAAACTTACATTCTTGAAGGTAGTCTCGAGTTACCTGCTGTTTGAACTTTCAGTTCAGCATAACAATGCAAAATTTGGATGTTTTTGCTTGGCATTAATGTAAACACTTTGTTTAGATGATACACCGTTATGTAATAGTCTGTTGTATACCTTGCATACAACTTCATAAACACACTGAGACCAAAAAAGGAATTAATAACGCCAATTCAGCTTAGCAGATCACTTATGATAGCTGAAATACTTATTTCAACTTACATTTAAAAATAAAACATTTCAGTTGCGTCAGTAACGTTTAGAATTACGTGTAAAGACTTCAGTGAGTGAATTCTATTTATTTAAAAATTGTTTATTTTGCTAGGATAATCAGGTTTAACGAAAATGTGCTTTACTGAAGGAAGAGCTATTCCTTTAAGTTCTAGTGCTTGGACAGCTGCTATTTTGCTGCATGAGTATTGTCAGATTAAATAGAGCAAAATGTTGCCATTTTTAAATTTTTTTCACTGAGCTACTTATCTTGGTAAGTCAGATACAGAATAGCTACTAGTAACGTTTCCCTACTATAAAACTACCATTATTTAGATTTGTTTCATCATGGTAAGCATATTGATGCAGAGTCAAGAGATCCAGGAGAAGCGTTGGTGGGTTGAGCTCTGATGTGTTTGGGACAGTTGCCCCATGGCACATGAGTGCAGCTGTCATGCATCTGTGGAGGGGTTTCTGGGTCCCTTGGCACACTCCCCTGTGAGCGGTGCCTCAGCATCTCTAGCACGGCACGTGAGGGTGGTGGCATTCCCTCAGCTGTAGGATGCAGGTACAGGCACGCCTGTTCAGAAAGCTGCTAGTAGGCCCTGGCAGGAGAAGGCTCCTGGTTCCAGCAGTCATCCCTGTCAGCAGCAGGCCACCCCACCAGAGGTTCCTAAAAGCTGCCACAGGGGTGTTCAGACACTGCTTTCCTCTTCCTTTCTGTTGGAAGTCCAGTCAACGCAATTCTTTGGTGTTATTTTGGCACTCAAGTTTTGCTCCTTTGAAGACATGCTCAAAAAACGTATAAAGAAGACTCTGCTGTTGCACTTACCTGGTCATTCTGGTACCTTAATTTCTAAAATGACGCTCTTCTTTGTTGTTCCTTCACAGTAGGTGAGGAAAAGCATAGTAATGTAAATGTGCCATCATGCTTTTGTTAGTTCTAAATGTATTCCTTCACCTCTGTGAAATACCTAGTTATTCGTGCATAAGTAATTGACTGTAAAAATTCATTTGATAAACTTCAGCAAGTGAAAAAAGAATAGGGATGTGTAATAACTGGGAAACAAAATTGTACAGAGTATATTACGTGGTAATTGCACGCTGGAATACTTGTTTCAGATATGACAAAGTTTTAGATACGAGCAGGGAAGATAACCAAGTCATTCTCAGGAAAAGAATCTGAAAAGCTCTATCTGTTTAGCTTAGAGAGGCAAATAGGAGAACAGGAGACAGAGAACCACAAAACTGGGTGGTGCTGGCTTCCTCTTAGTCACAGAACACAGTATGAGGTTGTGGCCAGACAATGTATTACTGACAAGTCCTTTTCTCCTATAGTGTTTGGAAACTTGGGGGCCTGGTTTTTACAGTGGTGAGAGCCCTAGCCCACAGTTAGGTTTGTAAAGTGGTAGAGCAAAAATGTAATTATTTTGAGTCCTTCAATGTAAATTTTGCTACCATATCAAGGAATGCACTGTAAGGGCCCCCTGACCCACCCACCCCCATCTGAGTTACTCTGGAGATTTCCTATGGCAGGCCTGCTTGCACGTATATGCAATGAAACACATACATTGAGAAATAACTGCCGATAAGGAATGCATCGTCTTTAGCTCAGTGTTAAAAATTACCTGATTATCAAATGACTGGGTGAATTGGGCATAAATCTATTGTATAGCTCAAAGTTAGAGGAAATAGAATGCTTAACACCTGATTTTTGAATGCATACAGTAAAAGGAATAAAAATGGGCTTTTGAATACCTGAAATATTACAAATAATGTTTATAGTTTTTAATCTTAGTATTTTGATTATTTTTGCAGTTATACTTAGATACTGAATTTCTGTTTGATAGACCTGAATAATAATTTCTGTAATAAGGATGATGCTGAAATTGCTCACCTGTAATCTATAGTCTGGGTTCCCTTCAACACATACTTACTAATTTTCAAACTAGGGTCTCTAATGGGGATCCTGTTAGTAATTTCAGAGCTACTTTAAGAGAGATTTTTCGCTATTTATTTTAAAAATGTTGTATTAAGTATGCATATGCAGTACTCATTAATATTGCTTAATGTAATATTGATGAGCAATACTTCATTATTTTAAAAGTATGTTACCTATGAAATGCAAGTCAGTCGTGCTGTTGGTTTACTAAAAAACCATTTTATCGTGGAGGTTGATTGGAGTTTAATGTAAGGTGCTTGCGTAAATTCCTGGGAGTGATGCAAGTGCTGGGAGGTTTTGTGAAACTTGGGATATTCACCTCTTAATATGGCATATAAGTGAATCTCATTACCTGTATCGACACTTTCATTTGAGTTTAGAAATACCAGATGTCTACAACATAGTAGACTGCATGCTGGAAGATGACCACACGTTGTCACTGGAGCAGGGAGCGTCACTGGGAGCCTGCAGTGCCCAGGCGGGAGGAGAAGGCTCCTGGTTCCAGCAGTCATCTATACATAGTTGTCTGTAATGAACTGCACCCACTTCCTTCTCTGGGGTTTCAGTGAGGGCACTTGTTTTGTGTGTTGTTTTTGTGTACCACTCCTCCCTGGTTCTGTGGCCTTTGTGACGTTGTGTTGTGGAACCCATGGGCGCTTTGGCCTGCTGGGTCGTCATCCCCCAGGGTGCATACCCCACAGCATCCGTGCTTTGCATTTATGTTCGGTGCGCTGGCCTATTGGCCTCTGCCCTGCTTTGAAGGATAAGTGATGTTTAATTTTGCTTCATAAAAGCAAACAGTGTTTCAGATGAACTGTCTGTTCTGAGAGACTCTGATGTGCTTGGCTTCGGCAGTTGTAGGATCTTCAGCTCGAGAGCACAGACAGACTGGCAGCTTTATGATGCAGTACCATTAAATACATCGTTGTAAGGCATGAGGATACCGAATGTCGTGGGACTCTGCTGGAGTTGGTTTGTCCCACAGTGTTACAAACCTCACTTGGTCATCGAAGAAGACTGAAGTGTATTTTTACCCCTGCAGTTCCAACTACTTTTTTACTGTGGTAGAGGGGTTTGAAATAATGAAGCGATACATGGGAGCGTAGAGGTTAAGCTGGAAGTTGGAGGTAAGCGTCCCGTTCAGATTTTTTCAAGATTCACGTCGTAGTATTTATGTATCCCACTTAACATTGGCAGTATACTATTATATCTATAGCATTATCCTGTGAAGGGAGTTAGTATGTGTTTAAGATTAAGTTGTTTGGGTTTTTTTTTCTATGTTAGAATACTATTTCAGCAGAGGTTTGGGGTGTGTAATTGGTAGGTAATTAAATTTAAACGTATCTCACCTTGTTGAACGTGAAATTATTGATGTTTCCTTTAGGAAATCTTTACCCATTTTTAGTGTTATTTTATTAAACATTATGATATTTGTCCCTTGGGTTATTGCAGGAAAGTCATTTTCCTTGTGTAAAGCTGCACATACTTGCCCTCTTAGTTCCTGTTAAATGAGATTGCTTTCTGTTTTTGTTGGGGTTAAGTTGCATTCATGATGATTATTCAATATGGGAAATCCTGGGAAAATAATTAATTTGGGGCAAAGCATTGAGAAGAATGGACACAAATCACTATGCCTAGAAAATAAGGGGTTTTGTTCTTTCTAGTTTTACTTAATTCCTCTTTACAAAATCAGAGTTTAAAAAGCAGTCATGAAAGTTCATCAAAAGTATTGATTGGCAAAATACCGTAAAAGTGGAACAAATGTTTGATTTTTACTTGAGGTTAAGAAGAATATGGATCCACTGTAACTGGTATGGACTTTCTTAGTCACAGAAGGCATTAGGTCTACAGTGTAATTACTGCTGATCCTGACTAATGACTGTTTCGGGATTATCTCTTTTAGAGTCAGCCATCTGCTCTGGTTAGAGTAATTAACTAAACATAATGAAGGGTTGACTTAGTTTGAAAGCAAAAGTATGTATGTCTCTAGGAAAAGAGTATAATTTCTTCAGTTCAAAATTCAATTCAGAAATACCAAGATTCCAGTTTCCTGAACTTAAGCAGCTGAAATAAAAGTTGAGAATGCAACCCCCCTGAAGAACAGCCCTCAGCTTCTGTGAGCTGAGACTGAAAGAGCTGGGGAGGAGGGAGGAGGGAGGGGAGCCTTAAAAGAACAGTTTGTTACTGTTTTCCCAGTTCTGCCTTGATGCTCTATTCCCAATTCATGCAGATGGGTTACGCTAGTTAAAAGCTTGCAAGTATAGCTAAATTTACATTTCTGTGTTAAAAAATACTGATTTACCAAGGATATATTCCCATTTATGATACAAATGTGAATTGCTTATAAATTGTTCTTAATTGTACTTATAAAATAAATTCTATGGTAAAGACTTATTTTAATGCTGTGTTATTATGCACAACATGACAGCAGGGTTTTGGGGTTTGGTTTCTTTTTTAGAAATTGGAGAGTTATGGATGCTTTTGTCAGGAAATATAAGTAAAATAGAAGGTTTCAATCCTGAGTTTTAAATGCAGGGCATTATAGCTTAGAAAATACCTTTGCTTATACAAGTGATTACTGTAATAATACTATTACGATGTGTTTCTGATTTCCCTTATACTATCCATATATAAATTAACTGTGGCCATACATGAAATAATGAATACCACAGTACAACAAAACCTTATGTTTTTCTAAAAGGATTGTCTGTTGGCCTCACCTAAGTGCAGTCATTCCTAGTGGCTAAAAATGTAGTTTTATTAGTTTGTTTATTTATTGATCTCTATATACACTGAAGAGAGTAAATTTCAGTAAAGTGAAATAACGCATGTGTTTGCAAATGCTACAGACTCATTCTTTAGATACACAAACAGGATTTGTATTAATTATTATCCTTAGGAATAATTGCAAAATTCAATGGATATAATATAACATTTGAAGTCTACAGTATATGCAGTATTTTTCAGTGGCCCACTTCCACTGAGTAGTGGTCTAGCTGAATTATATTCACAGATTAGAAAACAAATCAATGAGGTATTCGTAATCTGCGGATAGAAAATGTTTAATTTTAGAAAAGTATGTATTTAGGAGTCCTGAACTAGAAGTTTAAAATGCTTAATGATATTTTGATGTGATACATTTTTTGAAAGAAATAGTTTTTGTGATTTCTACTGTAGTTCTGAAGGAAAAGTTCATAGTCCTCATATTCAGTACAGTAGTAGATATCTTCTGGAACCATATCAGTGTAAGAAGATGATTTTTTTCTTTAATTAAAATTTCTTCTTCTGCATAAAAGGAAAAATATATATGGAAAACTGATATGATAACTTTAGAGGTAGGCAATTCATATGTGGCACAAATAAAACCACGTGATTTTTATGTGAAAAGCTCTCCATGAAAACAAAAAGCTAGCAACTTACAGGAGTTCTTGTATTTATACAAGAACTCTCGCCATAATTGCTGGGTTTTTACCTAAATGAAGAGACCTGATACAGCCTGCTTGGCATTTATTAGGGGTTCATTAAAGCTGGGGTCTGTCAGGGAGCAGTAGGAGCAGGGCTGCTCTGCAAGGTGGGATGAGTTGGCAGTCAGGGGTGGCACTGGCACAGCCCTGCAGTACCTGTGCACTGTGCTGGTCACAGGGTACAGACAGGCTTAAGGAATCTGCTAGGCCCAGCATCCATCCTCTGGTCTCATCAGTAGCAGGAAGACAGGAGCTGATGCAAGCCTGGTGGAAAGCTTTAACATGAGACATGGAATGTAGTCAGAAGGCACGGGTCAGGCTTATGTGACCTGGCTGAGGACAAGGGCTGAAGTGCCAACCTGAGCCAAAATGGAGCTCCTGAGCAGAGGGGGCAGGCGGTGCTCCCTCCCTGGCTGCTAGCATTCAAGTTGAAATGTGGTATAGCTCTCCACTGCACTGCTGAATTCCCTTACTGCTGCAGTTATGCTGGCTTCCCCTGATGACCAGGCACTATCCACATGAGGTACTTCTCGTGTGAAGGTCTCATGGTGACTACTCAAGAATTGTAAGACATGGTCAGCACAGACGTGCCTATAGACCCCTTGGATTTAATTTCCTGACACACAATTCAGACATTTATCTTCTCTTACAGATATGGAGTCTGGGGAGCGGTTAGCGTCATCGTCAGTCTCCTCTACTGCAACTGCTTCGACTCCAGCATCCTCTACACTGTCTGTAGCTTCAGCAGCAGTATCGAAAGGTGGCCTTTCCCCTGGAGCTGCGTCACTGAGTTCCACAATCAACACATGCGGTAAAAATGGCTGAACTATATATTGCAATGTGATGTTAGTGTTTGCCAACACTTGGAATTATTACTCCAAGTCTAATACAGTAAGGTTTCTTTTGCTTAGCAACATTCATATCATGTGAATACCTTTTGCACAGTACTTGTTTATTAAAGGAATTAAATTAATTTAAAATTCCCTATTTCAAATGGGAAAGAAATTTTTGTTTGCAAAGCTGCCTTGGAAGTGAGGATCAAATTAAGGATTGATTTAGCAAGCAGTGCCACTTTCAGATTAAGATCTAATAATCAACTTCTTCAATATATATTGTTCTCAGCATTCAATACTGTGTTATTGTATCTGGAAGAATAGTTTCTGCTAATGGAACCTGAGACTGAGATGGTGAATCCCCTAATGTAGTCTTAGATTACCTTGACTAGAGTGAAACATCATGACTTGAATCAGAAAATTAAAGTTATATACACTATTTCTTCATGCAATTATCTCATTTTTGTGAATGAAACTCCTATTTCAACTGAATAATGCATATGTCATCAACAAAACAAGAAATGGTAAATAACTTTGCTGCTGTTTCTTTCCTCACTTTAGAGAGCAGGCTGTATGCGTTCTTGTTAGCCTGAATACTACTGAATCTTTTAGGTTATACAGTAAATAGCAAGTTTTTAATTTTAAATGTACGGTAATCCATGATTTGAAAAACAAACGTGGCTCTTACAGGAGTGAACAAGCCTGGAAAACTCTTCTGCCCTGATACTATTGAGCCAGTAGGTTCTGAGTGCCCTACTACTGCCTGAGTTTGTTCATTTGCAGTTTCACTGGGAACAAAAATAGAAATTGGAATGTCTGCATACCTGGAATTATGTCTGTGGTGGGTTCACCCTGGCTGGAGGCAAGGCACACCCTAAAGCAGCTCTATCACCCTCCTCCTCAGCTGGACAGGGCAGAGAAGATAAAACAAAAGGCTTCTGCTCAAAACCTTTTGAGGTTCAGCTTTGTTCCCCTTTTCTCTTCCTCCTTCCCCAGTAGTACAGGGGGACAGGGATGGGGGTTGGAGTCAGTCCATCACATGCAGCCTCCGCCATTCCTCCTCTGGGGAGGACTCCTCCCACTCTCTTCCCTTCTCCAGCATGTGTTCAGTGACACAGTATGTTACCATTGCATCCACTCTGAAAAACTATACACTGTTCAAGAAACTTGACAGAAGTGTCAGCCAGCCAAAGACTGTTTTCCTATGAATGACCGAGGGCTGGAATGGCAATTTCGTTGGGTCAAGATTTCCTTGAGCTTGTAAGATATTCTATAGTCAAGATAGACTAGTACCTAGCTTGTCCAAACTAAGATGTTACTCACTTTTGTGATACTAAAAAAATCCAACAAAACCAAACCCCCGCCAAACCTCACAGACAAAACTAAAAAACCCCACCAAAACCCAGTTTCTATCAATCTTAATCTGATAATTTAATTATCTTCATTGAAAGATACTTTCCTCTTGAATCTACTAAAATAATAGTTCAAGAATTAACAATTATTCTTACTAAGAGAAGATAAAGGTATCTCAGTCTATGCTTTAGATGCTAGGTTCTTTTTATTTTAATGCATCTGTTTATTTTCTTTGCAGCAATCAATAGTCTATTAAGTAAGTCCCCACGATGCATGGTGAGCTAGAACTGGGAGTCTTTATGCTTTGCCAGAGAGATTACACTACAAATAAATTATTTTGGCATTTTCCCAGGCCAGATAGACAAAGCATCTGTGTGAAACCATTATGGAATATATCACATACTGTTAGTTTAATTGATTAATACCGCACAAGTTCCTGAACAATGAAGCATTCCAGTCAAGTAAACAGGTAGTTTACTTGCTTTTTCCTTGTTCACCCATTGCTGAAAATAAAAGCCTGCATTGGAAAAGAAAATCGTCTCTGGAAAGAGGTTTAAGAGAATGCTGGCAACTTTGGAAGAGTGTAAAACAGCCTTTTCTCACATGAGTAAATGATACCGTAATTGAGGGTTTTGTGTTTTCGAGGGGCAATAATACCAGCGCGAGGAACTGTTCAGAACGGAAGAATCAAGTCTTGCTGTTATGCTGGTATCAGACCTGAAGGGTTCTTTATTTTTATTTTTAAAAAGGAAGTTTGTTAACTTTTTACGAAAGAGTTTAAAAAATAACCCCCCTTTTTTTTTTCAAAGCTGGAAGCTGCTTCTATCAAAACAAAAATCTTCAGTCTTTTTGAAGTCCAGTATTTATTCTTAAAGGAGGCCCAGAAGAATTGTTAAGTTGTGGGCATAAATGTGCGAATTCACAGGACTCTTAACTGGAATACCTGTAATTTTCCACTTAATTTTCTGATTTGTATTAACAATGCTTGGGGTTTTTTTTTTAAACACCAGGTATTGTTTTTGTATCTCAGTCTTTATATAAAAATGACATTTTGGGTCTTGAAATAAACACTGAGAAAGATCAGATTTAGTGCCTAAAATGTGAAACTGCATAAATGTGTTTCTTCTGTGGTGGTTTTTTTATAGTGGTTGGTTCTGTCAGAATTTTTATCTGAGGCTCTCGGGTATGTATTAACTTTTGGAGGCTTTTAAGGATTCCCAATGCTAAGTGACACTAGCAAAATTGGCATGGATATGTAAAAACAAAGTGTTGATTTACAGTTTGTGGAATGTACAATTTCAGTGTTTTCAGGAGAATGTGGTGGTAATAGTTAAAGTGATGCAGATGCATCAAGGATACTTACAAGGATGTGAACAATGTTAGAGTAAGATTGCCAGTTCTGACAGTAGAAGTACTCACAGTGTTAGAAAGTGTACGTTATAAGCTCTCAGTTTTTGGAAATCAGTGTCAAGATGGTCAGTCCATCTTAATTTTAGTGTGTTATATACTCATCATTACCAAGCAGTTTGTAATTCATTATCAGGAACTGAACATGATGCCAGCCTTATTTAGACTTCTTCCTTCCTATTACTGCCTTTGTAGGTCAGAAGCTGATTTCTTTCTGTTCAGAGTGCACAGTGCAGAGCAGTCCAGGCCCTGGCCTAAACTGTTTTTTAGGAACAAGACTGTGAAAACAATACACCAGGTGTAACAATAAATATAAATATATATCTATTTTGCAAAGTTATTAAGAACCTAAAGGCAAAAAATATGGAAGGAAAAGAGGAGGAGGGGGGAGAAAGTACTTTAGTAGGCATAAGTCAAGTACTTCCATGTTTTAAAATTCTGTCTCCTCTGGTACTTGTGGTAAGGACTGCACAGACGAGTGAACGATTCTGAGTATTGTTCCGACACGGAATTTTAGCTTTATTTTTTAATGAACGGACTTAATAAAAACAGCATTGAAAGAAAAACTATTTCAGTGCATTGCTCCCTGGATTTTCAAAATTGAAGGAAATGATTGTACTTGAGCACTTTTTAAAGTACTACTTAGTAGGTCAGTGCTCTGTGTAGGGTCTTTGTATTCTAACTCCTCAGCTAAACATCTGCAGTGTTTGTGCCTAAATTGTGTGTCAGCTTTCTCAGTAGAGTGCAGCTTTGTTGATCCCCTTGAAAATTCCCTTTTTCAGAAAATGAGTCCAAAACTAGCTGCTTTTAATCTATCAGGAAGGAATGTTAAAGGAGTCCTTGCAACTGCATTCATGTTTGATAACCTGTGTGCTTCCTTCTGTCAGAGTGTATTCAGAGTCTACTAAAATACTTTTTTGCGGGTTTTTTGGAGTGCTTAAATGTGATAGCCAGTGGTGTGTTCTTCATTTAATTAACAAGATATTTTGGACACTTCTCTATTCATATGAAGTTTTTTTGTTTTTAAGCAACCGCCAAGAGTTGATGATTGTTACTTAGGTCTGTATCAACGTTTTCTAGCCTTTTCTGTGCTTTCCGGTATTGTGAAATCACATGTAGAAGTGGTTTGGAATCATGCATGCAAGGAGTTCAGAAGATTTACTGGTGCAGGAAGGAGGAAAATACGTTTTAATTTCAGTCAACATTAGCAGTTCTCTAAATTGGCTGTGCAAGTAGGAGTTTCTTTAGCATTGTTGGAAATACCATGTTTTTTTTGTGTTTCTGCTGGTTGGTGCACTGATGCTTTGCATTTTAACACATTATTTAAGAATTTATTCTTTTTTAGCTCATTTGAAAACCTCATATTGCACTGTGAAGTTCATTAATATTAACAAAGGCATTCACAGTTATCGTTCCTTGTTACTAAGAGACCAGCATTGTTGAAATGTGTGTTGCCCTTTGGAGTAATGCCTTCAATCACTTATCTGTGTAGTGGTTAGTAGAATTTCAAAAGCAGTGCCCAAAAATATTTAATTGATTGGAAGTCAGGAATGTTGAAGAGTGCAATTTAATGTGAAATTTTGCTATGCAGTGTGTCTAAGTTACTACCTTGAGCAAACACAAAAACCCCAGAAACTTTGGAGGAGAGTAGTGCACTGGATATTAGCCTCTAGTGTGGGTGTTTAGCAGTGCCTTATGAAAAAATAGTCATTTTGGTCATGCAGAGTTTCAAGGATCTGCAGAAAAGCATTATATAAGGGTTGTATAAGTATTCTAAACAGCTGCTGCTGTAGTAAAGATCTTTTAAAACTGGAAGTTGTAGGGACCGTATCCGTATCAACTCATTTGAAGGTAGTTTTCCTAGAAAACAAAAATCAATAACCATTTAAGGTGAAAGCGTAAGTTAGTAACAAACCCAAAAAGATCATTTTAAAAATAAGAAATCTTTATTCCTTGCTCCACCACTTGTTTCTGTAACAAGCAGCGCAGAGTAGCCCCGTTTCTGGTTGTGAAACAAACATTTTAATAGGGATGTTAATGAAAAAAAGAGACTGATTTTTTTTTTTCCAATCTAGTGTTAATTTCCAGTGTAGAAACCTCTTAGAGTGGATATAGTTCAGCTAACATTCCTCTGTTTAATAGGCCATTTCATGGGGAACTGCCTCAGATATGTTGCAGTGGAGGACTTGGAGTATCCCAAGACAGGGATTGCAGAGGTGGTGCAATGCCAGTGTGCTTTTGTTGTAGCTGTGATTTAGGAAGACTGCAGAAGAAGTAATGAATGCTCAAGAGTGACCTGTGAATATTGATCCTGCTTATAAGGCTAGCAGTTTCATTTTTGGGATGATCACTGTCACATAGCTTTCTATATAATGTTGGGTTTTTTTTTTTCTTCTGGAATGTCTTTAAATGAAACTGCATTGAAAGCTTTACCAGAATGGTTTTAATAACTTAAGACCAGAATTACTTCAGGAAATGAATGTAATTTAAGAGGATCTGAAGTGTTGTGTCTCCTCCTTGGTCCAGATTTAGTAAATCTGCTCCAGATGATGCAAGGCAGCATTCTTACAAAAATATTTGAATGTATTGTTAGAACAACTGAAGCTTGGTTTTATTTACTTTGCATTGCAGAATGGTGGCGAACAACAGACACACACTCGCGTCCTGGGGCAGCTTTTTTCCCACCACTCCTGGGAATTCCACCACTGTTTGCACCTCCTGCACAGAATCATGATTCTGCCTCGTTCCACTCAAGAGCTACAGGAAAAAGTAGTCGGAGCAGTACAGAAAAAGGTAATAGCTTGTGGAGGGGATAATCATGTTGAGCTTCTGCACATACAGAAGGATGTGGAATTTGCACTTTGTCATAATTCTTCCCATTCCCAAACAGTTCTGTAGAAACTTTTTGTTTGGTAAGCATGAGACCTACAAGTATGGTCTTTCAATAATGAAACATTCAACTAATACTGTTCTTTTTCCTTTTTTTTAGGGGGGGGGCGGGACTGAATAGTAGAGAAAAGTGTGTCTCTCTTTTTTTCTTTAAAGTTCTTTTATACTTGTATAATGAGTACCATTCCTCTGTATAATAGAAGCAGGTATCAGGTAGCTCTTTGTTGGGAGGAGTGGGCATGGAGGAATAGGCCAATGACACTAAAATGATTCCTTGAGTTTCAAACAAGTATTTTGTGTAGTGGCAGTGCAGGCCTTTTGAAGATGTCAGATAAAATTGTTCAGTGTTTTATACTAGGTTTGCTCAGGTTGGAAAGGACACTGAGAGGTGACATCGTTTCTGTCACTGGCCGCCTCATGAGGGGGAGTGGAGAAAGAGAGAAGATGGGCTCCTTTATGGTGTCTGGTGACAGGACATGAGGGAATGGTTTAAAGTTGCATCAGAGGAGGTTCACGTTGGATATTAGAAAAATATTGTTCACTGAGAGGCTGCACAGGCTTGCCAGGAAGGTGGTTATGGCCTGTTGTGGTTTTCTGTGGCTGGGTTCTGGTGGAGGAGGAGGCTGCAGGGGTGCTGCAAGAAGCAGCCAGAAGCTCTCTTCAGGCCTCACAGTGCAAACACCAGCTGGCTGAAGGCCAGAGTTGTTGCTGACCAAGGCTGAGCCCATCAGCAATGGTCACAGCGCTGCTGGGAATCACAAGCAGCTGCTTTTTGCCCCCAGAGAAGGGAGTGAGAAGATCTGAGGAGCTGTGCAGGCACTAAGGTCAGGGAAGGGGGGAGGAGGCACCCCAGGTGCTGGAGAGAAAGATTCCCCTGCAGCCAGTGGAGAAACCCACTGTGGAGCAGGTGTACCCCTGCAGCCCTTGGAAAAGGCCCAGACCCTGCCTGTAGAATAGAGCCAGAGACACGGAGATAAGAGAGATACCCACACTGGAGGAGGTTTTCTGAGGGGGCTTGTGACCCCGTGGAGGACCAGGCTAGAGCAGGCAGGGCCTGAGGACTGAGAAACATTCTATGTCTTCTGACTGCTCCCTATAGCAGTGACCCATGCTGGGGCAGCTGGGGAAGAGCTGAAGCCCCATGGGAAAAGACTCATGTTGGAGACATTCCTGGAGGACTGTCTGCTGTGGGTGGGACCCCCCCCATGGTGCAGCAGGGGAAGGGGGTGAGGAATGAATGACCCCCTGGCTAAGAAGGAAAACATGAGAAACTGGCTGAAACCCCCATTCCCCCAGTCCCTGCACCTCCCCGTACCTCACTGTGGGGAAGAAGGGAGCTAAATCATGGCTCAAGTGAAGTCTGCTAAGAAGTGAGGGGATGGGGGAAGGTGCTTTAAGATCTGGTTGCACTTCTCATCACCTGACTCTGGTGTCACTGGGGTTGCAGGGCAGTGTCATCAATTAGAGAGTTTTCTTTCCTTTATTCTGTGTTGAGCCTTTTCTGCCCATGACACTGATTGCAGAATGGTCTCTCCCTGTCCTTATCTCCACATCTTCTCCCCTGTCCAGCTGAGAAGGGGAGTGATAGAGCGGCTTTGTTGGGCATCTGGCCTCCAGCCAGGGCTAAACCACCACAGGCCCCAGAGCTGTCTTTGTTCAGTTAGCATTTGGAAAATGCTCTTAGACCTGTGGTTTCACTCCTGAGTTGTCCTGTCTGGATTCAGACTTGATGATCCTTGAGGATCTCCTCCAACTCAGGGTATTCTGTTGGGTATTTTTGTTTTTTCTAGTTTTGGTAGGTTTTAGGACCTGATAGGTGTTTCAGAGTCAATCTGGAGTCCTGGCAGAGTAGCAAGTTTGTATGATTTGGAGTATTTTCTTAGAAAGCAACAGTTGTCTTTACAGATAAGTCAGCAAAGTTGAATGTGGATATTATTTTAAATAGCATTCCCACAACATCTCCCCTATCCTGTTACCCCACTTTACATATTGCTAAATGTATAAAATACCTTGGGCTTTCTGTGGTTTTCTTCAGAGGGGTTTGATGTGTCTAAATTTTAAACAAATTCTTCTGTGCATCTCTATTTTTGTGCCATCTTTCTTCAGAATCTTACGGTTTTGCACCTGACTAAAAATCAAGACATTTGAGCTTAAAAGTGGACAATTTCTGATACCACCTCCATCTTAAATGTATTTTTAATTTGTGGGTGGGTGCTCTGCATGTTGTAATTGAAATAACGAGAGATTCAAAGTGACTCTTGGATGCCAGATTTTTAGTGTATGTTTGGAGTAACCTGTGAGTAGTCTTAATATCTTGTTTCATGTTTATGGAAGCTAGGTTAGTGCCACTGAACATCTCATAGTATCTGCTACCTCAGATTTTCTTAAGCGTCACTTTGTAAATCTGTCACCTTTAGGTATAAATGGATCACTGAATGGAAACAGTACGACTTCAGTGTCTAGTATCAGCACATCTGTACTATCCACGAGCACTGCAACATCTGCAGGACAGCCGAAAGCTATAACCTCAGGAGCAGGAGGCCGCAAATACAGCCAGGAGCAAACCAAAGTGCAGCTGTTGGAAACCAGAGCTGAAAAAATTAAAGATAAGGTAAATATATAGAAAAAACCTTAAGAGTCAGAAAAAATTGATGTGGTAAGTGTTCTGACTGTGCACACAACAGTATTTCTAGCAGCATTTTTAAGTGTTCTGTCTTGGTACAGAAATGTTTGGGGGTTTTCTTAGTCTTCCTTGTTAGATCAAGATCTGTACTCTGGTCTCTAGGGTTTTTTGTGGTGGTGGTGGTTGTTCTTCCCCCCTTCCCCTTATTACTATTTGGATTTTGACATGTTTCTGAACCAAAAGCTATCATTAGCACTAATTCAACTAGCTACAGCAGTATGCAATAACATCTTTATATAAGTATAAATCATATTATTTTAAGCACCATATTTGATACTATATTACAGTGCAAATATTTGTGCTATAACCTATTAAAAATTACATCTGCTGAATTATGTTTTGGTGTAACTTAAAATATAACCAAATTTCAGAAGTAAAATGCAATTTTTAGACATTAAAAGAAAAATGCTTCTCTGGGATTAATTTCCTATTTATCAGAAGAAGTATTAACAGCTGTGATTCAGCAAAAGACTGAAGATAGCTATGTAATATTAAAGACATGAGTAGTCTTAGTGCATTAGTACATGTCTCCTTATGCATACACCCAAGCACTCCTTAAGGACTTCACTACTCTTGGAATCAAAGTTACTCCATCAAAACAGAGGAAATGGAATACTGGGTGATTGGTTACTGTGAGGAGAGAAGCTAAAGGAGTCTCTTTCCCTGCTGGCAGCCATCTAAACTAGAATAGTTTTTTTTCTTGATACGTATTTATATTTTTAATTTGTGAATGAATGGGGACTGTGTTTTATCTCTCTGTTAGTGTGTTATCTTCAGCTTCCAAATCGGAGTGCTCTTGGATGAGAGGTTGGCATTTTCAAAGTAGTGTTGATGTCTTCATGTGGCTGCATAAAAATAGCTCTTAGTACTAAAAGGGTTAATTTATATCAGTGTAGTGATAATGGTATTTAATACATTGACAAAAGGGAAATTATTAACATATTAAAGACCATTTTTTCCATATTTCCCCAGAACATTTTTCACTAGTTTAGAAGTCAACAACTTTTGAAGGTGTTCAGTTAGTTACAGGTATTTGGGAAATCTTTAACATTTTTGAGGCATAATTATTAAGGACTAGAGGGGTTTTTTCCTTTCTAAAATTCTGCTGTTATCCTGGATATCTGTGTGCAGAATACAAGCCTTGTTTCTGTGGTAAAGAGGTAAAGTGGGCTTGTTTTTTTTCCGGATAATTTTTCTGCATTTCTGATTATTAATGCAGTTATGCGTAATACCAAATAAATTACTGTCTTCTGATATCTACAGATACCTTCCCAAAAGTTTATATCATAAGTAAACAGACTCATTTCTGTTCATTTCCTAGTTCTTTGTCTTATTCAGAAAACTGTGCTGGTTAAGCTAGTTGTTTGACTCTCAAATTAACGCTGACAATTTCACCTCTTTCTGCCCCTTTTTTTGTTTTTCCTTTCTCCAAAATTCAGTCATGATGTCAGCATTGTTACCTTGCCCTTTGTATGACCGTTTGTCTTAAGGTGCTTTATCCTTGATACACTTTTCTTTCTGTGTGGCTACTAATTGCAAACTCCAGTTTCGATTTAGTAAATCCTGACTTGATGTAAAGTAGCACCCTCAATCAATTAGTGTACTTCCTTTCTTAAATTTGTTTAGTTCTATATTTTAACATTTTAAGCCTGTCAACAGCTTTGCTTCTTAAGTTTTTGTAGTAATTTTTCTAGTACTGGAGCTTGTTCCTGGCCTCACTCAATCTGCTGACGTTCTCAATGTTTCTCTAATCCTTACTCGTAACTTCTCTTCTTCTGAAACATTGTGAGGGAATTTGTTCAAATCATCCCATTGGCAAATACCCCAGTCCAAATACACTGAGAACTTGTGGTTTGCTCACTCCCTCTCCAAGTGGGTGCCAAGCATACCCGTTTAAGATCGTGCCCAGTCCTTACTCAGCACTGTATGTTTGTGGCACACTGTGCAATGTCTGTTTAGCACAGTGCCGGTGGATTGCAGTGATGTCATTGTGGTGATCTGATAGATTGTCCCAGTCTTAATTCTTACCTACAAACATTTGGTAACTGCCTTACTTCCTGTGCAGTGCCGAGTGGTGGGTTGATAGCTGTAGCATGCTTTGTCCTATTTTAAGCCTACCCTATTTGTGGCTGAGATAAAACTGAATGAACAGGCGCACTTTATAAATAATCATTCATCTGAATGTGCTGCTTCATCCTCACAAAAGAAGTGTAAAACTGGCTGCTCTTCTACAGATTACATTAGTGGATGTCTAGAGGGGAAAGAAGGCATACCTGGTGAGAGTCTCATTTGGCTTAGAGAATGTCCCCTACCATTATGGGCGTCTGGTGAGATAGGAATCCACACTAAAAGCTGGTGTTGGGGGCATCAGCATATGGGCTGTTAACTGTAGCCACATCCTTTACCTTTAATGCATCTTCTGGCAATTATCATGTTGTATGCCCTTTATAAGCTCTAGTTCTTTGAAATCATGACAAAAATATTGTTAATCTCTCACTTTGGCCACCTTTTTATGGGACTATCCCATTGTGTCATTAAGGTCAGAATGCTTTTTTCAGCACCCTTACTAAGTCTAGATTATTGCTTTCTAAACAATGGACAAATCAACTAGCATAACCATCCAGCATATTTGCTGAAACTAGTGAACGAAAATCACATATGAAATTTATTTTAATTGAAAAGATAGCCATGGAGGGCAAAATCTAGAACAGAATCCTAGAGGTCTTGTCCTTCATTTTATGATCTTAATCTTCATAAGAAATATTCTGCATCTGTGCCAAATATTTGACTAGAAGATACTTAAATATGATGTAAAGGACACAAGCAGTGAAACATACAGGACCTACCGTAGACTGTCACAGTTACTTAGATCTGTTATTTAAGTGTCTGCATACATTCAGATTGTTGTCCCTTGTGTGAAGTATCAACTGACAAGTTCTGAATTGAGCAATGAAACAATAAAGCCAAATAAATACACTTAAATTATTAAGATTGCCTGATCAAGTAATGTGTGACAGTGTGCAGAACATATGAGGATAGGAAGTATCACTATGTTCATTACAGGAACTAATAAAAGAACCTTATTTAATAAGAAAAAGATACAGATGCAAGCCAATTGACAGAGATGAGACTTAATACACCTACTGCTTCAATTTTTCATACCTATTTCACAAAGTAAATTGAGTCTTACTGATGTGGTTTAACCCCTGTGATCAGCTCAGCCCCTCACAGCCGCTCGCTCATTCCCCCGGCCTTGGGATGGCGAAAGAACCGAAACCTCCTGGGCTGAGACCAAGAGAGTTCACTGGGTAAAGCAAAAGCTGCACGAGCAGGCGAAGCCCAGCCAGGAGTTTATAGAATCATAGACTGGCATGGGTTGGACGGGACCCCAAGGATCACAGAGCTCCAACCCCCTGCCACAGACAGGGCCAACCTCCAGGCCTGGATCTACACAAGGTTGCCCAGGGCCCCATCCAACCTGGCCTTGAACACCAGGGATGGGGCATCCACCCCCTCTCTGGGCAGTGTGTTCCAGCCACTCACCACTCTCTCCATAAAAAACTTTCCACTAATATCCAATTTAAACCTTCCTTCCTTTAGTTTTAATCCATTTCCCCTTGTCATGCCATTATCTACCCTTTTAAGAAGTTGATTCCCCTCCTGTTTCTCTGCTCCCTTCAGGTACTCGCAGGCTGCAATGAGGTCCCCCCACAGCCTTTCACCCAGGCCCACCTTTCCAGCCTGTGAATCTAATGTCTGTTGTTCTTTCTTTGTTAGTTTGCAATAAAGCTTTTAGTTTTGGGTTTTTTCCTTTCGAAGCTATGCATTCCGCAGGGGTTTGCTGCACCTGAATTGCAGGCTGATTTGATTCTCTGGGCCTGAATCTTATATGTGGCTTTGAAATGTAGTAATGCTATTTCTTCTGGCTGTGTGTGTGGTCAGGAGAACACTTTAGTTGGAACCTTGTGACCAGTTTTTAGTTTTTACCATCCTGTAAAGCACTTCTTTCCCTTTAGTCTTCTGCAGAGACAGTTTGTTTTGTTCAAGGATTTCAGATTGCTTTACTCCAAAGTCTTATGGTTTTGAGTTTTAATGATTATGCATGATACAATAGGTAAAGCTGAACCATTAATGAAGCATTCATCTTCCTGGTAGAAGCCCAGAAAAAAAGCAATGGAAAGCTCTAGTAACAGCGACAGTGATTCAGGCTCCTCTTCGGACACCTCAAGTGAAGGCATAAGTAGTAGTGACTCGGATGATCTGGAGGAGGATGAAGAGGAGGACCAGAGTGCTGAAGAGAGCGAAGATGATGAATCTGATTCTGAAAATGAAGCACATCACAAAAACCAGAACAAGGTATGACACCTCACTGCTGCTCACAGTCTTGTCTCTAAAAAGTGACCTGTTCACATTAGTACTGATGAGCAATTATTTAACTACATATTAATGAATACTGAGAATTCTCTTTGGATTTGCTTGTTTTCAGGGGCTTTTTTGCTTCCTTTGTTGTTCATTACAGGCTAGGAGCTTAACAGTTGGTAGACTTTTCTTACAAAGTGGGAAATAGAAATTAAGTGCTCAGCTCTGGTAGTGCATTGGGAATATATCTTTCTGATATTGCTTGGGCAATTGCTTTTTTCCTAGCAGAGTAGCTACTTTACTTGGTATCCAACAGAACAAGACGATTGGGTATCCTGTTAGGTTTAGTCAAACTTTTAAAAACAGCTGTGGTTTGGTATTCCTTCTCTACTAAAGCATTGTCTTCACATGCTGAATCTCTGGGGGAAAAACAACCCTAAACAATAAATATATGAAAACACGGATTTTAAAGTTGTTATTGATCATCCTCTGCAAGATTAGTGAATTGTTTCATGTGGACTGATCTAATGTGAACAGTCACAAATATATGTTTTGCAGGTGCTAATGCATACTGGCATAACAGATATGAAAACTGATGGACAAAAACCACATGAAAAGTCCCAAGATAAAAGAACACACCAGCAGATACCTCTTGTGTCTGATTCCCAGACTCACTCATCATTCCAGTCCCAGCAGAAGCAGCCTCAGGTCTTGTCACAGCAGCTTCCATTTATTTTCCAAAGCTCTCAGGCAAAGGAGGAATCTGTGAACAAACACACAAGTGTAATACAGTCAACGGGATTGGTTCCCAATGTGAAACCTTTGTCTTTGGTACATCAAGCCAAAAAGGAAACCTATTTAAAACTCATAGTTCCTTCCCCTGATCTACTCAAAGCAGGGAATAAAAATACCTCTGAAGAACCTATCTCATTGACCAGCGATGTAAGATCAAAACGGGTGAGTGAAGAATTTTTTCTGATTGTAACCTGTGTTGCATAACCAGATGCAACATTGTGGTATCAAGCTCTTTTAAATACAGTGGTTTAAAATTATATGTGTATTTATTTTCATATCATGGGCTTTTTGAATGTGCTTTTAGAGCTGATACGGATTTCTGAATGATATAAACTAACTAAATAGTGTGGGTGGGTAGTGTATCATCTGAACTGTGGTGTGGGGTGTTTTTTGGTTTTGTTTTTCTTTGGGGGAGTTTGTGGGTGGTGGCTTTTTTCCTTGTTATGCTTTTTTTTTAAAAGTCCCAAATATTATGCTTTAATTATAGATATTATTCACTACACATTTCAAATACCCTGAACTATTCCATAGCTTAATCTCCGAGAAGAGTTGCTTACGTGGTGTTTCATGAGCATATGTGAATACACTAATGTACATTATGCAATCCTGTACACAAATGAACAGATAAAATAACAAAAGCACTCATGGGTGAACTGTGTGGCAGGGACATTTCTCCCATGTTTCTCCCAGTTCCAGTCAGAATGCTGTGCTGATTTAGTATTTTCCATATCTGCTATTTAAGCATGGCCTTGCTTAGTCTCCAGTTGGATAATTTTGTGTCAAAGTAATTAAAATAACTTATTTTAATGTTTTTAACCAAAGTAGCTGAAAATAGTTATTTTTTAAGAAAATAATTCAACCTTTGGTTTTGTTTGCTCCTTAAAGACAGCAAGGATACTCATGCACTGATAGCTCTTTAAAAATCAGTACAGCCATTGCAGTAAACTTGATTTCCTTTTTTTTTACTGGTCAAGATCCCACAATATATTTACACGTGTCTGTCTTAATAGTTCTGTATCTCTACAAAAATTCTTTGAAAATTCTCTTTTTCTAATACTCATAATGGTGAGTAGTGATGGAATTTCATAATTTCTATTCAGTTAGACTTGGATGGGGATTAGAAGAGAAATAAAAATCTAGCATTTTAGAAATGTTAAGGAGATGAGAGATAGAAAGAGAAATACTAAAAAGTACACTTACCAAGGCAAGCTTAATTATTTTTGTTTGTTTTAAACTAACTGTTATTGGTAAAAGGTAAACTTAACTCACAGCCCTCAGTGGGGAGTAGAAAATATTTTTATCACATAGTTTTTATTACTAGACTAGAAGATAAATGCTGTTTTTCTTTTCAACTCCCAGTTACTTTGTAGAATTAAAATCTGTGTCATTTACCTGGAATGGATAAATAAAATATACTTAGGAAAACATGTATCTTTGCCACTGGAAGAGCTTTCTGCTCTCAGATTTAGGTTATGTGTCTTTACCTGGTGGTTCATCACCCATTTAGTGGTTTGATTTCTTTAAAACCTTTACTGGAAACACCCACTGTGTGAATGTTTATTTTACAGGTTTTCATAATCTCATGCTCAGCTTTAAATGTAACTTCAAGAATGTGTTGTATTTGCTTTCTTGTTTAGTACTCATTTGAAATATGCCATCTTAATCCATTCTATTATTTTTTCCATCAAAGATGATGTGATGTGTTTTTCCTTGAAAGAATCTTGAACCTAGAGACACACTGTATGCTTTACATGCGTTTCTGAGCCGCCACTGATTTTTACCTGAAGAACTTCCAAGTGCTACTTTTTCAGAGTTAAACTGAGCCTATCACAGTACTTCTAAGTAATACCTTTTATCCTCATGTGTTTTGTTTTTTTTCATAACACTTTCTATGCCATGGGTCTTCTCTTGGTTTTCTGGTAGTGTTGTAGCCATTAGTGTGTTGTAAATTATCAAAGTTAGTTTTACATATGTATGAGAGAGTCTTTGCTGAAATGAGTCAAATGTGGGGTTTTTCCTCTGCCAGTGCAGAAGAATAATTTTTTTTTCTAGATGCTTCTTATTTGTATGACAGTCGCTGCCCGGAGTGACAGAGCAAGTGAAAAAGCTTTCCCACATAATTTAGATCAGCTTCATCTGGAGTTCAGTGTGTCTTTTCCTACTCGATTTGCAGTGAAAATCATGAGACTTACATAACTCGTAGTTACTCATCTCTTCTGTCTTAACTAGTAGCTATGTTTGACCTACTAAAAATGTTTCCGCTTTTTATTCCTCTGTCATCTTATTTCTTTAGGAACAATATAAACAGACATTCCCAGCAGCACAGCTAAAGAAACAGGAATCATCTAAGAACCTGAAGAAGGTTATTGCAGCTTTGTCAAGCCCCAAAACAACATCTAGTTCTCCAGCTCATCAAAAACTCACATCCTTGGAAAACAACCATTCTAATCCATTCCTGACAAATGCACTTTTAGGTAATCACCAACCCAATGGAGTTATTCAGAGCGTCATCCAGGAGTCTCCTCTTGCACTTACTACGAAACTGAAATCCCAGAGCAAGCTGAATGAAAGTGTAGTAATTTCTAGTAGTGCCCCCTTTTCTGTGCCCGTAAACTTGAGTGCGTGTGGGAAAAAACCAGCTGGTAACCGGACACCGGCCATGTCCTCTACCTCTCCTGCTTTACCTGGTTCAGGAAAGGATAAAACAGTCAGCAATAATGCAGTAAATGCAGTGAAAACACAACACCGCCTTCCTTCTGCAAAACTGGTGGTGGAGCAGTTCAGAGGGGTAGACTCAGACGCCCCCAGCAGTAAGGACTCTGACGACTCAAATGATGATGATGACGACGACGAAGATGAAGATGAGGATGATGAAGATGATGATTCTGATGATAGCCAATCAGGTGGTTTAACTTTTTTAATAGGAAAAGCAAAAACTTTATTTTTTGCGTGTTCAAAACGTGTTTCCCACAATATTTTTAAACAGGAGTAGGAAATGTCCACATTGTGTCCTACAGGTATCCTTGAAAGTAGCGCATCTCTCCAAGCCCCCCTCTGTATCATATCCAGCATCATGTTTTAGGTATTCTGATACTTGGTCATATGGCAGCTGTGCTGGTAAGAAAACTCCACAGCCTTCTGGAAAGACTGTCAGAGACTTACCTTCCAGATCCATCACACAGCCTGCAACTCATGTACTGGTTTTCTGGGCAAGTTTTCCTGGGATGGGGGTTGGGGAGGGTGGGGGGTGGCAGAATGGAGATTATAGATTGTTTTATGGTTGGTCACTGTGGTGGTTAGAGCCTGTCTGTAGAACAGACTTGGCCAACCAGAAAGGGACTCAGCAAAGGCCTTTAAGTTGTCAAGAATGGCAAGAAAAGTATGTGTCTAGCCTTCGTTCTGGAGCGCAGTGGGCAGGGAAAGGTACCATGGCAATTGCAAGGGCTGCGCACAGATGATATTCAGACTACTATTTTAAAGGCTTTTAAGCAATTCAGAAAGGCAGCACCTGTTTTAGAGAGCTGATTATATTCTCAGTCACTCCGTTCTCCCCTGAATGCCCACATCCCCTGGATCCAGCTCCACCTTCTTCATTCTCTTTTCCCCTCCTACCCATGCATCCTGTATTAATCCTCTTTCCCTCACAGCTGTAGCCTGTCTTCTTCAGTTCCTTACCCTGTCTGCCCTCTCTCTCTTCCTTTGCTCAAATCACCACCCTTCAGCCTGTACCCAGTTCCACTGTTTGCTTTCCCTTCATGGCAGATTTCATAACCCATGGAGTGCCCTTCCTATGGTAGTGTTCATCCGCTGCCTGGCTCACAGGGGGTGTCTTAGATGGAGCTCATTCTAGGGTAAACAGTCTCTTAAAATATTGCAGTTTTTGTCTCTCCTCATGAAAAATGAAGAATTCCATCCATAACAGCAGTGCATTATCATCTAGAATGATGTTATACTGTGATATTGTAGTAATTTTGAAGTTTAGGTAGTTAATTTTAACCTATTTATGCTGAAGTAATGTTATAAAGAGCATTGAAGTCTGAAAAGTTTTAATAAGAAAAAGACTTTGTAAATGTTAGAACTTTAAATGTATTTTTCATTAGTTATCAAGTCATGCCTTTTGCCACACTTCTTTTAAACAGAGTCTGACAGCAATTCTGAATCAGATACAGAAGGGTCTGAGGATGACGAGGATGATGATGATAAAGATCAAGATGAATCTGATACAGACACTGAGGGAGAAAAAACTCCACTGAAGCTGAATAAAACTTCATCCTCTGTGAAGAGCTCTTCCATTGGTCTGGCAGCCCATTCCACCCCACTTAACCTCCAAGTAGCAAAGACCCCAAGCTCTGCGCCAGCTGCCTTATGTCCTGAGTCCCAGCCTGCGGTTTTTCTTGGCTCAGCACCATCTGCCCTTACACCAAGTACACACTGTGGTATGTGAATGTCTTTTGTTATAGTACAGTGGCATGTGTTGTAGTTAGAAAAGTAGTTTAGACCCTGGTATCAAGTGGTATCTCGGTGTAAGAAAGAAATTTTTTTACAGTAAGAATAATCCTTCACTGGGACAACCTCCCTAAGCATGTGGCAGAGTCCCTGACATTGGAGATTTTCAAGATGCAGTTTGACAAGGGTTAGATGATGTCTTTTGAGCTCCCTTTCCCACAAAAGGTTGGACCAGATGGTCTTTGGAGGTCCTTTCCAACTTGGGCTATTCTGTGATCTTCTCATGGGGTGTTTGCAATAGACATTACAATCAGTCAGCAGAATTGTAAGGTCTCAAGGTCTGAACATTAGGCTGACTACAGGACATTTTTAGCTTGTACAGTTACTTGAGAGAAGGTGGGATGAAACAGCCAGAGTTGGTATTTAGTACAGGAAAGCTCTTTGTTTTTTAGTCTTTGTTATTTACTATTTTATTCTTAACTGGTATTCCTATTTATATCTAATTTCTATGCATTATAGTTTGCATTCTGAATCGTCCATTTCTTACCCACCCTCAACAAATTTAATAACTGTGTTTTGTTAAAATAGAATGTACTTCATTATTCTTTCAAAATTCTCAGTAGAATTTATGGATTATGTGCAAGGAGTTATTTTTAAAGTGTTCATGAAAAGCACAATTAACGTTTGTCATGACGTTACATAGTGTCTATAATCCTTCACTTGGTGACTAATTTGTAATTTTTAGTAATTGCTAAAATTACTTTAACTGCTACAAGAAAAGAATGTGTTTTTGGAAGTCATACTTCTCAATTTGCGTGGCAACAATTAACTGGAGTTGCGTATTTACTACTTGGAATGAGAAACTTGGTATTTAATTAACATGTAAGCAAGTAGATTTTAAGTGGGGACATCCACTCACAAATTGCTTTTTATATTTAGATTCGGTGAAATAGGAATTTCATTCCATGTCATCAAGGGCATTAACTTTGAAGTAGTCTAATGTGACCTACTTCATACTTGTCCAAGAAGCAGAGATGCTAATCACATAGTTTGTAAATTATTTCTCATGCATTAGAAGTAATCCAGATTGTTAAAATACAAAGTTCTAGGGGTTTTTGCTTACGAGTCTGTGTTGATTTATGATACTTGGAAAGGACTAATAGCAAATTTTTGTCTGTTTACAGAGGTGGGAGGTAGAGCAAATTAATTTTGTCTTCTAGGTGCAGTACTTTTTCTTAATAAGAACCACTGTGATTAAAATATTTTTGTGTCCATTTTATCTAAAGCTGCTCAGTTGCTGAAGTGGCCTAGCATCTCTTCTCTTATCTATTTTTCACCAGACAACTATTTTTTTCAGTTCACTTACATTCGGACAAATAATCTCCCTCCACTGTGACTATGGGAAGTAAGGTAGTTCAGTCGTGTTCATTTCAGAGTGCAGACCTCTCTCCATGGTGCCCAGGTGTGGGCAGTTCCTCAGTGCTTTGTGAGGTGCACTTGTAGCAGCTGCTGGAGATCACACAAGCATCGAAGTTGAGAACCTGTGTTGTTGCAGCATATGGCAGTCCTCTTGGCTCCGAGAGCTTGGAGCAAGTTTCAGTGGTTCAGTCTAGATATGGTGTGCTTTCATGTCCTTTGCCATGGGGAATAGATTCTTTACACAGGATCCAAACTACCCAAGAAATGCATCTTCCAAAAGTTTGCCTGTATACACAGAGAGGCCTGAGAAAAGGCTCAGCCTTTACCATTCCATAAAACCCCATGTTTACTGATAGTCTCTATCTTCAAATTCACTCAGTTTCTTGACTAGCACCAAACATATCTGTTTCAGCTTTGAAAAGCTGGAATAATGCTGAAAATCTTCTGCACTGGGTAGTTGACTACAGTCTATATGCAGTGCTCTCTGAAGGCTGAGCCTGTCACAATGTATGGATTTTTAAAGTAATTTTCGTTTTCAGTTTCATCTGTTGTCCTAAAAAAAAATTTAAATATGGTGTAGTATAAAAAAACAGGTGTGCAAGGAAATATTTCAGTAATATCTGAGAACCCCAAATGAGAGCAGTGGTTCAGGATGGCTTAATTAGGTTTTCTTATACTTACAACTTTAGAAGAGGTTAAAGGAAACTTAGAGGAAAACGTGTTTCAAAATGAGAATAATCACATTAATTTTCTTGATACTTGAGGTGTGTAATGGCTAGTCTGTAAAATGGATTTCTCTTGATCTGGGGATACAGGGATAAAAATTGTATTTTAGGAACATGTTTTCATTTTTGTACATTCTCTTAGGCATTAATGAGAAATTCTGCTTTAGGTATTTCAAAAAGACGAAGAGTTACGGATGAACGGGAGCTGCGTGTTCCTCTCGAGTACGGGTACGTTTTACCTATACTTTGTATTCCTTTAAGGGAGATAACGCCTTCAAGAAACGGCAGTAAGATGTTTTTTGAGGCTGAATAGTTAATAAGATTTCCAGCTCACAGTGACTTTGGATCTCTTTAAAAGGGTCAGTGTATTTCATGTGTTAATTTTTGTGCGTCAGACTTGCTCTTTTGCGAACATGACCCGTATTTTATTTCATATATTTATTTCATATTACTCTAGCTGGCAACGAGAAACCCGAATAAGAAACTTTGGTGGTCGTCTTCAAGGAGAAGTAGCATATTTTGCACCTTGTGGGAAGAAGCTGAGACAATATCCTGAAGTAGTAAAGGTACATTCCTTTTTTAACTTCTGTGTTCTAATGCTACTAAGCATGCTTGCAATTTAAAAATTCCATTTCTTTCTCTCCAGTAAAGAAACTTATTTCAAAATACCCTGTGATGCGAGGCGTAATGTATCTCAGTGTGTTACTGATTTTGATCTCCTATAAATGCATATGCCCTTGATAGAATATGCAAAACATTACACTCACAAAGTTAGCTGTGCATCAAAGCTGGGTTGTAATTATTTACAAGCTGAAGTCGAAAAATATGTGATTTTTTCAGTATCTCAGCAGAAATGGAATAATGGATATCTCAAGGGACAATTTCAGCTTCAGTGCAAAAATAGGAGTGGGTGACTTCTATGAAGCCAGAGATGGACCGCAGGTATCCACTTTTTAAAAAGTAAAGTTTTTGATCCAAGGAACATTACCTTAAATTTAGGTGAAGTAATTTTTGATACGATCTGAAGCATTGCCTGTTTTTAGCTAATTCTTTCTAGAAATTGTGCGTATTTCTTAATAGCAGTTGTATTGAGACGTTCAGAACTTGATCCTGGGCAATGTTGAAAACAGCTCCTCTGATTTTGGAAGGAGGTGTCAGGAGTTCAGCATGCCTTATGATTAGTTCTGAGCCTCTTTTTTTGTCTAGTATGAAAGACCTCTGAGCTACATATTTTATCTTAGCATTCAGATATTTCTGACTAAAACCGTTTCTTCCTTTATTGTATAAACGTAATGCTGGTAGCAATTTATGTGTATGCATTAAACCACGCTCTTTTCGTGTATTCATATGCATAATATATATAAAATATGTGTTTAAATCCAAGTGTTTCCTGTATCAAAATGCCATCTGAGCTTCCCAAAGCATGAGATTTTTACAGGAAGGAATGCTGAGAAAATTATCTAAGGGCTCGATTGGTTACATTGAAGCATTACCTTTATCAAGCAAAAAATACAAGGATTGCCTGCTTCTGATAGTGCCTGTGTCCCTCTCTCCTGGTACAGTAGTAACCAGGTATTATGGCTTACTGAAAGCAATGATTAACTGAATTAACAGAGAAGCGTATTTGGTAGAAGTGGGCCATGCAGGGGTTAGAGGAGCGTTTGAAGTTTGGCAGATGATGGGACCTGTAGGCTTGAAACCGGTGTCATTTAGAAAGATGAGTTTGAATGTGATTCAGGGTGATGGAGAGGGTACAGGGCCTTTTGAGTTTGAGTAATGTGGATAGGAAATTTCATCAAATTCTAGGTGGAAGAGAGTGTTGTGGAGTGATGCTGAGGTGTGCTCTAAGATTGCATCTAGCTGGCTCTGGATAATATTTAATGGCAAGAGTATCTGTCACAGAATCACAGAATGGTGGAGGCTAGAAGGTACCTCTGGGGGTCACCACATCCAGAAGGGTCACTTACAGCCAAATATCTAGGACCATGTCTAGATATCTGTTGCAGATCTCTATGGTTGATACAGTCTCCCTGGGACACCATTCTGTCACCGTTACAATGTGTTTCCTGGCGTGCAGGGGAACTGTGTGTGTCCTGGTGTGCAGGGGAGCCGGGTGTGTCTCACTCTGCGCCCACTGCCTCATCCTGTGATGGGCACCTCTGGAAAGAGCCTCGCTCCATCCCCTGTGCGCCCTCCCTCCAGGTATTTACATGCGTTGGTGGGATCCTCCTGAGTTGCCTTTTCTTCTGGCTGTGCAGTTCCAGCTATCTCTGCCCTCCCCTTTTCAGGGTCATTATGTAATTAGAGAAAACTTAAGCCTTCATACAGCTCCATTCAGGTCCATTTTAGCTGAAGATGAAATATCAGTGGTGGCAAAGCAGAGACCTGGATATATGTCTTTGGGAGCAATCGTTAAGTTGTGGTAAATATAACACGGCATTTTTTCTCAGTAACATTTTGCATAAAGCTGTGAAACTAATGGTGATTTCCACTGAGTCCGAATGCTTGTCTAGGAAGGTAGCTGAATTTAGGAACAGGAAAGGAGTAAACTTTTAAAGTACTTTTTTCCCTTCTCCTTAGTGTGAAGTAACTCCTGTGTATATTAGTCTTTCTCAGAGTACCTGATGATGGTGTTGCCTGAGAACTAATGCAGTGAATCTTTATAAGGCATGATGTAACTCATGAACAAGTTCTTAAGTTTACTGTTGTTTACTGAAGTGGCTTATTCTGTGAATACCAGAAAGAACAGACAACTAGAAAATCAGCTGTCATGCATTTATAATGTGGCAATAATTATTTGCTTACTTATCTAGAAACTGGAATTTTACAAGTTTATCCTATTCTGAATTCCACAGTTCAGTTTAGAAAGCTTTGTTGTTAACTGCTTCTCACAAATCTAAACTGAAGTTAATGAGGCTGGCTGCTTCCTGCAAAGTGGCTATGGTTTTGTTAATTAGTTTGGTTATGAGGCTTTGAGCTTGATTCTGCTTTCATGCCAAGTTATGTAGTGCCTTTTTGGCAAATGTCCTGATGATGGTATGTTGGTGTGATAGATGGTAGATACTCGAAGGTGAAAAATTGAATTAAGTTCTTATTTTGATTAGTTTC
This sequence comes from Laterallus jamaicensis coturniculus, assembly GCA_022605575.1. Classification (NCBI taxonomy): domain Eukaryota; kingdom Metazoa; phylum Chordata; class Aves; order Gruiformes; family Rallidae; genus Laterallus; species Laterallus jamaicensis. The sequence continues at coordinate 307,084 of JAKCOX010000004.1, forward strand.
AATAATTAAACACATTTCAGTGTTACCCTTCTTTTTTCTCTCTGTGTGTAGTGAAGCATAAGTTTCATGGAAGCCCCTGGTTCTCCTTGTGTTGGGGCACAACCTCTGCATTTTTTCTTTGGAATGCTGTAAATTCACAGAATATCAGATTGTATGTTCTTCTAATAGAAATATATTTCAGGCCAGATTTTATAATATATTTGAGCACAAAATAGAGATGGCCAATTAACTCTTGCTGAATCCTTAATGAATGTGTTCTGGACCACCTTAGTCTTGCCCTCTCTTAAACTTGCGGAATCTTGTTGCACAGTGTCCTTTGTCAGGACATGAGAGTCTGTTCTCCACTCCTTGAAATGCCAGCTCCTTTTGCTTAGGGAACCTTCCACTAGCTTCATTTGATGGCCCGTACTTTCTCTTTTGGGAGGCATTAGGAAAACATAATCCATAAATCCATGGTCTCGGTGGCATTCATGCTCTTGTATACCTCTGTCTATCTTTTCTGCACATTTCTTACTGTTAGTATGATTAACCATAGAAACTACAATTACAGAGCAAGAACAATCTCCATTACAGTATCTTGGCTGCTTCTTGCACTACGGCTGCTTCTCCTCCTTTTCTTTGAATTCAATTTTTCTTTCTTTTTTTTTCTCCCTTCCCTCTGGCACTTGCAGTTTATGGGGTAAGATTTCCTAGGTTGGAGGTTGGTATTTGTAATGAGCTAGATTTAATACTACACTTATGTTGTTCAGCAAATAGAACCTGTGATAAATAGTGAGGTACTACACAGTGAAATGAAAATGTACTCTTAAGTAGTACTCTCAGGTAACTATTTTGGATTAAAAAGTCCGTAGTGATGATGCATTCTACACATAGTGATTTGGTCATGCTTCTGAACAGCTTGTTTTTAGGAAAATAGCTAATTACAAAGCCTTTTGGAATGTCTGTAAACTAAGTGTGAGTTGTATTCTTGGAATGGTCTTAACTGGGAGTGATTTGGCCTTCAAAATAAGGTATTTTTGCAGATATGTACAGCTTCCTTGGAAGCTGAATGTTGCATTAGCAAAATGACATTTATTTTCTTGAATCTTAACTATTTATAATTAAGAAGAATGAGAAGAAAGAATTAAAAGATAAATTGTCAAAATAAGCAAATACAAATGTATTTTCTGGTATGGCAAATTTAATTTCAGTGTTGATGTACATATAAATGTGAAAACTTTGATGCAAATGTATTTTTTCTGAACAGTTAATGTGTTTTATAAGTTGTCAACTTTCATTCTTGCTTCAGCAGACATTTTCAGAGTCTTTTATACACCTTTGTAAGGCAAATTGTGGAGTAGCTTACCTTTTTTCCCTATGCTTTTCAAAAACTTAGGAAAATGGTAAACAGTGTTACAGTTTTGAAATATTCATGTTCAAACAAATGAGAGCAGGTAGACTGTGTTCCTGTTCTGCTCAGCAGATGCAGTAAATTCCACTTTGTTGAAGTAAAGCTGTTTCTACATGAGGACTAACTTCTGTATTTGTATTAAGAAAGCATTTCAGTATTTGTTCTTGAGATTCCACAAAACCCCAGAGGTGACATCGAAAGCGAAGGTTGAATGGGTTGCTGCATACATACTTTGTGTAGTTACAGGATATGCTTAAATTGCAATTCTGATAGGAGGATTCTTAAAAATTGCAAACTTTTCATTGCTTTGAGGTGGCACAGAAATTAATTGTCTTGCAGTGGATAAGGAGAAAACTAAATTGTACTAAACTTTAAGAGTAATATCAGTCTGTGGGTTTTCAACTCAGTTGTTGAGATCTAAAGTGCTCCAGAAAGCTGTATTTGAAAATACAGTACTGCATTTGTTGTGGATGTCAAAACTTTTGTTAACTCTTGCTAGTTGGAAGACAACGACGTGTAGCTCGACGCATGGTTTTGTTCATTCACAGTGGATTATGTGAAATCAGAGTAGTTATTTTTCAGCTTATGTAGTAAGGAAGAATTAATTTTGCCTTTTAAAAGGGTTGGGCGGTAAGTGATTTGGTCTGAAATGATTAAAGCTCTCATAGTAGTGACATACCTACCAGGTAATAATTGTGTGTCACTGAACAGTCCTCAATTTTGCGTAGTAGTACAGTTTGCATAAGCTCTCAATATATAGTTTCTGTGCAATGTCAAAACATGGTGCTACCCAAAAATTACATCACAGCACTCTCATATTTTAGATATATAAATAATCTGGAAAAAAAGTCTCTTGCTGTTCATATTCTCAAGTGTCTTAGATTTATTTTTCCTTTTTTTAGTTTGTGTTTATAATCCCTGTCTGTGAAATGTGTCAATTAAAAGGGTGTGCAGTGGTGTCTTCTGAAGGAAGAGGAAGTCATTCCCCGAATCAGAGCTATGGAAGGACGTAGAGGACGACCCCCAAATCCGGACAGACAGCACTCTAGAGAAGAGTCAAGAATGCGACGACGGAAAGGCCGACCTCCGAATGTGGGAAGCGCTGAATTTCTAGACAACACTGATGCAAAGCTTTTAAGGAAGCTCCAGGCTCAAGGTAAGAAGTAATCATGACTCTGATGAACAGAGGGTGTCAGCGTATGGAGACTTAACTTTCCTAAGGAGAGTGTTCCACTTGGGCATTAGCATACAACATTTTATTGTCAGAAATTTGTTATGTGCTTATAGTGAAGCCTTTCTCTTCTTCAAGATCAGTAAATGTACATGTGATTCAAAGGAAGAAGAGTGTGTAAATGCATGTCTAAGAGCATGCCTAGTTACAGCAGATATTGAATAGTCTCGTTGCCACTGATGTATTTTTTAAATTGGCAGAAATTAATGTATTTGTTTTCCCCGTATCATCTGAAACAACACTGGACCTAGAAATGGAAACTGAAATTGAGGGCCACTGAAGTTAGCATTTCTGTATAGCTTTTGGCTGTTCCAGGGAAAATGTTTTGCTTTTGAAACCCTTGACAGTGACAAGATTTAAATGCCCATGAGGTTGAGTAAGACCCTGCAATAAGTAGTACCAGTGTTGACAGTAGAATGACTATGTATCAAAAGGATGGGGGTCTGGTTTTAAAGAAACATTGGGTACCTAACTTTTGACTTTCAGTTCTTTAGCCCATAACTCTATCATGTTTTCTGAATGCATCTCGTCCAGTATGACAGTCTTACAGCCTGGGGGTCAGTCAGGATGTCTGTGTTAACTGTTCTTTCATGTGTTGACTGTGGACATGTTTGGGTAGCTACCTTGTATTTTGCATAACCTCCCCCCTAACAGTTTGTGTGTCTTTAATGTCTGCCCTGGTGTGATCTGCTGCATCTTTTCCCTCTGTGCCCTGCACAGAGCACCGTCCCGTATAGGTGCGGTTAGGGCACGCAGTGGGGATGCTTTGGGCACAGGGACAGAGAGGCTTTAGAAATACCTTCGTGTGTGACATGTCTTGTAGTGTTGCACAGCTCTGTGTGTGTAAGCTCACCACCAGCTTTTGTTCAGTCTAAGAATTTGGAAACTGATGATGCTGAAGCATGATGGGCTTTTTTTGAGACTGTATATATAGTTGAGACACAGTGAGGGATTCCAGAAGTCTTCTCAGTGGGAAAAGATAAGTCATTTTGGTTGGGAAAGACCTTTAATATCAAGTCCAATTAACCCAGTACTGCCAAATCACTTTTCTTCTCTTTGTATCTTCCCTACATTGGTGGTTGTAAGGGATGTGAAGGGAGGTATGTAGGAGCGCTCTCCTGTGTCTCTTTCCCCACCACACACTGTAACATTTAAGAAAATAAAAAAGTATAATCTGTTTATGCAAGAGGATTCACAATATGTATAATATTTTATGCATGTTCATACATACCTTGCTGCTTTTTTCCCCCCTCATGAGAACATAAGAAATTTCTCAGTGACTTAGCCCAGGGGGTTCAGCTAATGCAAAGCTCTGTCCAGATAAAAATGATGAGATAATTTCATGAGGTGACAAAGGAAAACAGCGATTCCATGATTTCTGAATAAAAAAATGTTTTCATACTCGGAGCCAAAAGTGTTCTACTTTAAAAAGGTAGGAGAAATCAGTTTTTAAATGAATCAGTGTTACTAGCCTGACGCTATCACTAAGTAGATACTTTCTTCCTCCAAAAATAGCATTGTCTTTTATGTAGAAAGTATCTATTTTCATTAGCACTGTTGATGTAGCTACTAATACATGAGATTACCAGTAAAGACAGTTGATAGTGGAATGTTGTCAAGATAAATGTGCAAAACAAATCCACTGTTTTTGCTCTCTTTCACTCATGTAAATGTCTGGAATATGAGCTATATCTTTATTCTGGACACCACTGTTTTTAGGAGCTTCATGTTTTATTTTTGTAACAGAAATAGCCAGGCAAGCAGCACAAATAAAGCTACTGAGGAAACTCCAGAAGCAGGAACAAGCTCGAGCCGCCAAAGAAGCGAAAAAACAGCAAGGTAAGTGTTACCTGTGGGAGCTTGCACATGCTGGCAGATGCTCTGGGAGAACGTGGGAAGTTGCCAGTGTCTTGTCATGTTCTGCTGATACGAAGGGTTTTTTCTGTTTTGTTTGTTAGCTATTATGGCAGCTGAAGAAAAACGAAAGCAAAAGGAACAGATAAAGATAATGAAGCAGCAGGTAAATTTCATGATTGCTAAATAAGCTCTTCAAATTATGTTTTGGATTACTAAACTGGGTATTCTAGCTATTCAGTAAAATATTAAGTATGCCGATTACAAAGTGAATGTAATGTTTTAAAGATCACACAGTGTATATTATTTAAAATGCTAAGCTCTGTAATCATTGTTCATAATGTCAGAATATCCCAGTTTTGTTTATGTTGATTTAAGCCATCCAACATAGAGAATTGCTTCCCCGTATCAGTAAGAAATTAAAAGCCTGCTTCTGAAGTCCAGTAATGCAGGCTGTCGTCCTCTGGTTCTGTGACAACAAACAGCGTTGTATGTATTTGTTTAAATATGAGAATATTGTGATTAGCTTCTTCAGTGTTTCTGGGGGGCTGTCAGTGGTGGTAGGCTGTGTGCAAAGGCTTGTGCCTCAATATGTCAGTGAACTAATAATACAGGTGTTGTGAAATACTGTCATAGCAAATACTTCCAGTAAGAGTAAGCCTGTACGAACTTTGCCAAATGAAGCTACTTAGGGAAGCAGACTGTTAACTTTTTTAACAACATATTTTTACAAGTTAGTGAAAAGCTGTGTTAGGAGTCTGAACATTTTAAAAAGTGAGTAATTGTCATCCAAAAATATATTAGTGTGGTTGCTTTTTGTTAAGTCAAAGGACAAGATTGTTAGCTTTCAGTGAAAATACATCATTTGTGTACAGCAGTTACTGCTTTTGGTTTTTTACCCTCTTACAAGGCAGAAAATAAGGATATAGAGCCTGAGAGTAGGAAATGTTGACTTCTGTAGGCCTGTACTCCTGTTGAATTAGTATGTGTATGCATAGTACAGACAGTATATTTAATTAATTTTTTTAAAGATTGGTGTTACTGCAGACTACCAAAACTGATGTTACTGCAGGCTACCTTAAATATCTCAGGAATAGACAACAACTAATCCGTGTAGGGAACTCTTTCTGTTAAGAAAGTGCTCAGTGCAGTAGAGAGCTGCGTCTGCTCAGCCTGGAGAAGAGAAGGCTCAGGGGGCTCCCACTGACACCTGTAAATAGCTGGGGGGAGAGTGCAGAGGGGACAGTGCCAGGCTCTTTCCAGAGGCACCTGTGACAGGATGAGGCAGCAGGTGCACAGTGAAATGTGGGAAGGTCCCCTCAATGTCCCAAAACACTTGGTCATCATGAGAGCTGTTTGCCTCTGCTGGGAAAACATCTGGGCTATTGGGCTCCTCTTCAGGCTTCTGATTTAGGCCTCCCAGCTTGCAGGGCCGTTCCATGGCCTGGGTTTTGCTGTTAAAGCTTTACAGCAAGTCCAGATGAATTTATTGCAACACTTATCTTCATAACTGCCCCTTTCAAGTCACTGTGACTGCAGCAGCTTTTCTGAGTTAATAAAAAGCTCAGATAATGTGCTAAGAAATGTTAATATGACGGTTAGTTATACTGTCTAACAGACAAAACCATGCAGTGCAGGAAATGTCTCCTAATCCCACAGTTGGCAATGATTGCATTTCTAAATCAATATAATCAGAATGTATTTAGATTTTAGGAACTAAGTCCCAAAAAAGAGTAAATCTGAATATGATTACACTGCAGCTCTCAGTAGAGCGCTTGGCTTGGTAGTATTCTTCTTACCAGGCCAAAGCATGCTGACTTGTGTCGTGCTGCTGTTTCAGCCACTTTTTTGTTATTCTTCAGCATGTATAGAACTTTAAAAAAAAATAAATCCCTAACCTAGGTATTCTGGCATCCAGTCATCCAGTCTCCTCATCAGCTACCTGAACACTTTAAAAACCTGGAGAAACTGAAGTGTGCTTCAGGCTGAATGTATTGTCCAGGTTGCGTGCAGGTGACTGTTACTAGCTGAGGGAGTTATGTGCTTTGAGTTCACAGTACTTGGGTTTTCCACGTTGCCTGTGGTGCCACAATGAAGTGAAAGGCTGTTAGAACCAAGGCAGAAGACAGTGCTTTGACAGAACCCTATTTCTTTGACAGGGAGATCACGTCAAAGCATCATGTTTTTCATGCCATAGCTGCCATTTTCATTCCTAAATAGCTACACCATTGCCAGCTAGAATTTGAATGCTACTAGCTGAATTTTGCTGTCATTAATCTAGTTCTCTTTAAGCCACTTAAAAAAAATAATGCTATGACACTTTAAATGTGAGCACCCATGCATAAATAAGTGTTGGTTCCTTCAGGGATACCCCAGATGTTAACTAATACTAGTAAAAATTCTAAACATACCCTGTAATATGGGAGCAATTGGTTACAGCGAGTGTAAGACTTGATAACAAAAACTATCTCTGTATGAACTTGTCATTTTTTGAATGTAAAGGCATGTTTACTTTCTCAATATTGTTAGGTTTTTTTGTAAAGAAGTTATTTTCTTCCCCTTGTAGGAAAAAATTAAACGAATCCAGCAAATCAGAATGGAGAAGGAACTTCGAGCTCAGCAAATTTTAGAGGTAAAAATAATGGCGCAACTATGATTTGTTGCTATTTTAAAGAATGTTATATTTCAATAGTCACACATGTGGTTAGGAATATAACTAAATCTAACATCTCTAACAACCTTGATTTCTGAAGGCCGGGTCAAAACCATATCTTAGGGTATTTTTCGAAAAGAAATTTATATTAACTACAACCCAAGTCTTGCAAATATTCACTTGAGTGCCTGACTTTCTATATAAATAGTCTTCTCTCTACTAAAGTTAACAGCATAATTGTTTCTTTGTTAGAAAACAAGTTTGCAATAATAGGATATTAAAGCAGCATCATGCTCTGCTCTGTATGAAGTGCGGTGGACTTTAAATACTACTTCTATATATCTATGTATTTGCTGGAATATACTGGTATGCTATACTGGTTTGCTGGTATGCTAGCAAAGACAGATTACCAGATGTCAAGTCTCCATTCATGGAAGAAAATTGATGACCTCTTTGTTATCTGTATTTTCTTGTTTCTGTGTGTACTTACTTAGCAATAATAGCCAGGTGAAGCAGTTTTGAATGGGAAATTCTGGCTTAACTTTTAAAAAGTAAATGAATTGTGAATTGACTTGATTATGAAAGCTGGATCGGGAAAGAAATCCATTGCAATATACACAGTATGTGACGATGTTTAAACTTTTAAAGGCATGTAACTATTTCTAGTCAGATTATTTTCAAGTTGTGATGTTGATGTGTGACCTGCTTTGCATGCACAGGCAAAGAAGAAAAAGAAGGAAGAAGCAGCAAATGCCAAATTATTGGAGGCTGAAAAACGAATAAAGGTTGGTTTACAGGAGCTCCAAACACACAAACTGTGCTATTGTGCATAATACATGTTGATGTGAAAAAGCAGTAAGTTTGGAAGAATATTAATTGATAATGAAACTGTGAACAGAGACAGCACACAAATAGTATGTGTTGATGTAAATATGTAAGCACACAGGGAAGTTTGACTTACACACGCACAGACGTCTACACACTCGTCCATAGAGACAGCAATTCCCTGTGTGCCACTGTGGCTTTTGGCAGGAGTCAAATGCTTCCTCAGTTCTTTTATTCGCTTCGTATGCTCCTAACCACACTGTGTCAAAAACTTTGTTACTTCTCAACAAGTTTAATCTCTTCTGTGCTGTATGTATGTAGGACTGCAGAACTCTTGCAAAGGTTGGGAAATTCAGTTTATATATGTACTTCATTTCCTGCTTGGCATTCTTAGTGCGTTTTAACACGGAACTCCTGCTCGATCGACTTGCTGCTACGTGTACTGCATATTCTCTGTGGTCAGTTTGCCGGGGTGGGGGTGTAAGGATTTAGTTCAGATGTCCTGTTTTATTTGGAGAAAAGTGTGCAACTCGGTAACTAAGTTTTGGTAGACACTTGACATACACTTTTGTTCCTCTGTTTAAGGAAAAAGAGATGCGAAGGCAGCAGGCTGTTCTTCTGAAACATCAGGTTGGTATACGTTCAATTCATCAAACAAACAGAATGCCAATTTTGAACTACTGCTTAAGCTGTATGGGGTGGGGGGAAAAGAACCTTCAAAATATGCCTTTGTAAAATTTCTGGGTTGATTCCTGTACAGATCTTTCTTTCACCTTACGATTTGTTGCTTTGCTTTGGTATTGGGGTCTTTTGGGGATTATCAAGTGGTTTTATGACTTTGTGATTTCTGTTTCATAATATTGTGCCAACTCTTTCTACCAGGAGTTGGAGAGGCATAGACTAGATATGGTATGGGTATGTTTATTTTTGTACATCTAACACCGCATTGTGATTTGGTTGTGATATGGTTGTCATAGCAATGCATAAAATGTAGCACTGGCTGCTGTCATATTACATACTGCTGCATGGCTTTACAGCACAGTGCATTGCATACATCTGCTTGTCTTGTCGAGGAAAAAACCCAAACATGTCTTGAACAGGAGTATAAATTGAACATGGCAATAAATAAATGAGGTTTTTAACCAGAAATCTATGCTAATTATATCCCTGTAGAAATTGGACTACTGTAAAATCAGCTAATGCAAAATTAATAGGTAGTCACTTTGATAACTTTTTCAAGTCTTGTCCCATTCACTGGGAATGAATCCAGACATTTTAAATACAATTAGTTAGTCTGTTTTAGAAATGAGCATGATGTTTTTCCTAAGTTTGTGAGGTACTGAGGAAATCAGCTTTGAGTCAGGGATAAGTACATAATGTTATAAGCATACAGTGAAATATGAGAATCTAACCCTAGCCTCACTGAATTAGATGATGAAATTCCTGTAGCCTTTATTGGGGTCAAGATTGGCTTTGCAGCTTTTAAGGCAGCCCCCCACCCCACTTAAAGCTCTAGAATGTAGCTCCTTGATGCATTGAAGTTACTGAGGGACAGGCATCAGTAAATGCAGGTGCCTTTGCATATGTATATGCGCCACCACTAGCTTAATTAAAACTGATTTAGAGCTGAGAAAATTAATCATATTAATTTCTTAGTTACAAAAATGTTACTACTTGCAATGTTTGAAAAGGACCAGTTTTAAATCTGCTGAATTTGGCTATTGAAAAGTAAATTGCAAGTTCCATCATAGCAGATGTAAGGTAACTGACCTGTTCCAGCCAACCATTATGCTTTTTGTTCTGCCAGCTTATGAAGGAGCATCACAACTGACCATAAGTAAATCTGTATGCTTCTTTTTTTACACTGTCTCCATGTTCATTGCTTTACCTTTTTGCTTTTGATTGTTCTTGTATTTGCTTTCTAAACCTGAACTAAAACATGCACAGACTTGGCCATTCTTGTCCTGTATTTAGTATTTACTGTGACTTGTCTATTAATGCTAAATTTGTTACTCAGCTTTTTACTGATTTGAAAATGTGGATTAGTTTTGTTCTAATCTTACCTGCTTCAATAGGAACGAGAAAGGAGAAGGCAACATATGATGCTTATGAAAGCTATGGAAGCACGTAAAAAAGCAGAAGTGAGTATTAACCTCTGAAAATTTGAATTTTTCATGGTTTCATTCTGCAGTGATCTGTGGAAGAGCAGTCAGTATTTTTGTTGTAGCTGTATATATAATTTCATTTGTATGCATGGCAGTGGCAGGGCAAGAAGCAGTAGGCACAAATTGAACTACAGGAATTCTTGGGAGAATCCTCGCTTAGGAGATGACGTGCTGGAAAGCAGCCCTGAGGAAAGGGACTTGGGGGGACTCATGGATGAGAAGCTGGGCATGAGCCACCACTGGAGCAGCTCTCCTGTGAATCCAGGCTGAGGGCTTCCTGAAAGGTGCCTGTAGGAAGCTGGGGAAGAGCTGTTCCCGAGGGCACAGAGCGATAGGACGAGGGGGGATGGCTTAAACTAGAAAAGGGAAGATTTAGATTGGGGATTAGGAAAAAGTTCCTCAGTATGAGGGTGGTGGGTCACTGGAACAGGTTACCCAGAGAGGCAGTGGTGACCCCATCCTTGGAGATACTCTATGATTCTAATTTCTGTTTAAACTTCAGAAAGCCTTTCTTACTTTGAGGGTGATGGTTGAACTGGGGCACAGATTACTAAGGTAGGTTGTGGAATTGCAACTGCCGTCCACACTTCCTCAGTTTGGCCACGAGGATGCTGTGGGTAACGGTGTCAAAATGCTTTACTGAGGTCAAGGTAGACCACAACTACTGCCCTACCATCATCTACCCACCTGGTTAAATCCTCATAAAAGGCTATTGGATTAGTCAGACATGATTTCCCATTGGTAAAACCGTGTTGACTGCTTCTAACAACCCTCCTATCCTTGCTATGCCTACAAACAGCACCCCAAGGATAAGTCTTTCCATCACCTTTCCAGGGATGGAGATGAGGCTGACCGGTCTGTAGTTACCTGGGTTCTCCGTCTTGCCCTTTTTGAAGACTGGAGTAATATTTGCTTTCCTCCAGTCTTCAGGTACCTCTCCTGTTTCCCAGGATTTAGCAAAGATGATGGATAATGGCCTAGCAATGACTTCCACCAGCCTCCCTCAGCACCCTTGGGTGTATCCCGTCAGGACCCATGGATTTATGGATGTCCAGACAGCTTAATTCATCCCTGACCCAATCCTCATCAACCAAGGCAGACTCATCATTTATTCTAACTTCCTCAGGGGCTTCAGCCGTCTGGGGCTCTTGCCCATGTTTGGCCATGTTAAACTAATTTACATTTATTAATCCTGAGGCTGTCTTCAGTTTTAACCCTGATATTCTCTTAAAATTCTATTAAAACAAATAGCCAACTTATTTATTTTACCTTTTATATAGTTCTGTATATCCTGAGAGTTTCATAAAGTGCTGATATCTAAAAAACTCGAAGTAGAATAACCATTGTTATGGCATCTCCCTGTCAAACGTTAAAACTTTTTCTCTTGGATATGTGTGGAAATTTAAATCAAATTGACAGACCAAAACAATGAAAAAATCTAACAATACTTCAGTGCAAAGAAGGATTTCGGGGTTAACTCTTAAGCCAACAAGGAAAGGTCCCCTCTAGACCTCTTGTTTGTAAACAAAGAGAGACTTGAGGGCAAAGGGGTGATTGGTGACTGTCCTGGGCACAGTGGCCACAAAATTTGATTGTGGGTATGGGAGGAGCAGACTTTGGGTTTCTGAAGGAGCTAGTTCAAAAGCGCCTCTGGGAATTTGCTTTTGAATGTATTTGGGTCCATGAATGCTGGTCACTTTTTAAGAGCACAGAAGGCAGCAATCGTGTGCAGCAAAGGTGTGGGAAGTCAAGCAAGCAGGCAGAAGGACAGCGTGGCTGAGCAGGGATCTTATTCTAGAACTTAGGTGGAAAAGCAAAGTATATAGACAATGGAAGCAAGGGCAGGAAACATGGGATGATTTCTGGGATGCTTTTTGCCACTGTAGGGAGAAAGGTTGTGCAGCCAGAGCTTCATTAGATGATTAGAGTTCAACCTGGCCAGTACTGTGAAGGACAGCAAAAAGGGCTTTTCAAATTATGTTAACAATAAAAGGAGGATCAGAGATGACATTGGCTCATTACTTGATGAGGTCAGTCACCTCATAAGTAGGAACACAGAAAAAGCAGAGACATTTAACACCATGTTTCATGATGGGCCCTGGAACCTTCAGACCCCTCTCCTGGAAGGCCATGACCAGAGGGGCAGGGAGAACACAAACTCCCAACCGACTCTGAACATGCCCAGGTTACTACTAGGAAGATCAAAACCGGCTTAATCTAACATTTTTGAACAGAGATTTATCACAAAATACCTTGAGTTGGAATGATCAGCAAGTCCAGCTCCCTGCTGCTCACAGGTGGCCAGCTGGGAGTCAGGCATGCCCAAGCAGCCAGAAGAGCCCAACCCTGTTCTGGGTTGTGTCAACCCATGTTTCCAGCTGGCTGAGCAGAGTGACTGCTCCACTTACACTGCAGGGGACATCTCCACCTTGAGTACAGTGTGCAGGTTGGGGTGCCTCAGTATGAGAAGGACATCAGACTTTCAGAGTCTCAATACTCGTTTCCATGTGGACAGAAGAGGGAAAAAAGCAAATCTCAGATTTGCTCATAAATTTGATGATTTTGTTCCATTTTTGTAGTTTCCCTTTACTTGAATTCGGGTTCCTTAATTACTGTGGTAATTATTGAGTACATAAGTCGTGCTTAACAAATTCTTAGATTGTTCAATTGTCGGTATAATACCAGGGGTTTATTTTCTGCCCATTTAATTCTGCTTAAGGAAAAAGAGCGGTTAAAGCAAGAGAAACGCGATGAAAAAAGATTAAATAAAGAACGTAAGCTGGAACAGCGAAGACTGGAATTAGAAATGGCAAAGGAGCTAAAGAAGCCCAACGAAGACATGTGCTTAGCAGACCAGAAGGTAATCATCGCAATGTAAATGTACTTCCTTGCCTCTCAGTTCTATATTTTGCCATTGTGACAATAACTTTTTTCTTGCAGCCACTCCCAAAGTTTTTAGGTAACTATTTGAAATGTATACAAATACAGGATACTACAAACACTAAAGTAGCATATGATTAATTAAGTAAAAGTATTTTGTTTAAAAGTGGCCTGCTTTCCAAAACACATTTGCCTGATTGCTTAAAAAAACCCCACAAACAGTTACTTTGAGTTGCAGCAGGAATATGCATTGTGTCTCAGTACATAGGCACCAGGTGGCTTTTTCTCATAATGTGCAACTATTCTAAGCTGTTACTGAAAAAAATTATTCTCCCAGTCTTCTGTGTTCGTAGTAGTTCTTCAGGATTTGGCATAACTCAGGTTCAAGCCTTCTCTGTTCCAAAGAATTCCCCTCCCCGTATCCCCAAATATTTTTACACCACCTTTTATAGTATTTTAGCTCAAAATAGAGCCTGAGAGCATCCCCTGGCCAAAAAGTGAGTATTTATTAATCTCCTGCCTCCTATAATGTGTGAAAATGTGAACTTGCGTCAATAAATTTATTGGATGGGATGTGGGAGGGCAGCTTCTCTGTAGCCTTTACCTTCTAGCATTGACATGCTGTCGGTTGTCTGGAAGTACCAGCCAATTGCACTAGCTAGCATCAAAACAGGTTTTCTTTTGAAATCTACTGCTGAATCTTTAACTGTTTTTCTTTACCTTTCAGCCTTTGCCAGAACTGACTCGCATCCCAGGCCTTGTTCTTGATGGAAGCACGTTTTCAGACTGCCTCATGGTAGTGCAGTTCCTGCGGAACTTTGGTAAAGTTCTTGGCTTTGATGTGAATGTGGATGTCCCTTCCCTGAGCGTTCTTCAAGAGGGCTTGCTAAACATTGGGGACAGCATGGGAGAAGTACAAGACTTGCTCGTAAAGCTTGTCTCTGCAGCTGTTTGTGATCCAGGACTTGTTACAGGATACAAGGTAAAAAAAATGTATGGGTGGGGAATCACTAGTAAATGGCCCATATTTTTATGAATGCATTCTTCATAGTGCATCTTTGGCACATCTCTGATTTGGATTTCCATTATCTTTCCTAATTATTTTCTTTGGTGTCGCTCTTGTAATGTTACTTAGAGAATTCTTCTGCCCTGTCAGCCTTCACAGAAATGATATATTTTTCCTCTTCCCCCATTTTTTTGGCTTCTTGTAGGGCACTATCTTATCTGTGGCCACATCTTTTAACTCCCTTTTTTCCCCTCCTGACTTTCTCCCCACATGTTACATTCTCAGTGAATTTTGCCATTTCTTTCCTTAAAATCTGTTTCACTTCATCAAAATTCTGATTCATCCATGATTCTCTTTCTTACTACCCTTTTTCAAGCCAGCATAGCTCTTTTCGACTCCAGAACTCTACAGAGCATGGTTGTACAAAAAAGTATTCATTAAATTCCAGTTTTGTCTTTTTTGATTTAAGCTGTTTCATTGATACTATCTCTGCTCTTAAAAACTTAGAGGTGAAGACCTTCTAATTTGTTGCTGCATTCAAGATAAACATTTAGATATTTTTACAGAAAAATCCTGATTGAAGTCCTTACATAAAAATGGAAATAAATCCACCCCTCTGTTTCATAAATGGAATGAGCCTGCAGAGGAAAGTAGTATTGTTGAACATTATTGTTTGAAACATCTTTCTTTCCAGGCTAAAACTATTCTTGGGGAACACTTACTGAATGTTGGTATCAATCGAGATAACGTGTCCGAGATTCTGCAGATATTCATGGAGGCTCACTGTGGGCAAACTGAGCTGACAGAGAGCTTGAAGACAAAAGCTTTTCAGGCACATACTCCGTCTCAGAAAGCATCAGTCCTTGCTTTTCTTGTCAATGAGCTAGCATGCAGCAAAAGTGTAGTAAGGTAAGGTTTTTCCCAAATCATACAAATGTTGCAGTTCAGAAATCCTGTACACACTGTGTTCTGTTACAGGAGGATTCTTGATCCAATAATAAAAGCTAAAATTTGTTATGTTACTGCCGCTTAACCTTCGCGCACTCCTGATAGGATGGAAGAGTACAACTTTTCCATGTTTGGTCTGTAAGTTTGTTTTCAAAGCTTGCACCAGAATTCCTCCAGCTGTTTTTGGAGTGAGAGATGAGATAGATTACAAAAAAATTTACCAGGTATTCTAGAGAGTTTGGAAAAGTGTTTCTGCAGTACTGTTTTTTTCCTGGCTTTCCTTTTGATTTTTAAGGCTTCTTTTGTCCAAATACTTTAGCTAAGGTCATAGTCTGAAATGGTAAGCCTTGATTTATCATGGTAGTATTTCAAGCGACTTCATCTGGGGTCAGTAATGTGCAGCATTTCATAGTGAAAACAAACAAACAAAAAACCCCAAAGCCCCAAACGAACCCCAAAAGCTCTGCTGACATTTTGAAACCCAACAACATGCAACAAGAACCTAGGAAATGCCAGTCTTGCCTCCACATGCTTACCTGCTATGGTACATCTATCACCTAATAAAATGCAGCTTGCTTTCCTGGTGAACTCTGCTGCTTTTGGTGTGCTGTGTTGCAAAAGTGAATCGTGGAGAGGATGAAGGAGATGCTTCATGTTTTCAAAAGTTGAAAAACAGCAGAAGTGGGCAGTGCAAGTGCTGGGCAAAAGAGTTCATGTGTATTAAATTCATCACAGTAAGACGCTTTATCTTACTGCACCTGTTAAGCTATATTTATAGAAATGAAACTGGAATTTCTGTACTTCCGTTAAGGAAACAATGGTAATGTGCCGAGTTGTTGAGGCTGAGATGTCTCAGGAGGGGCTCACAGGCGGTCGCCCTGCTGAAGTGATTTTGGTTCTTCAGTTTCTGCAGTGAAGAGGGAACGTCAGTTTGTAGATCCCAGGGATCCTAGTTAGAGTTCCATAGAGGTACCAGGGGGAACTTCGTTTTCAGGGCAGGGCTGGGTGCTTTGTGGCAGATACATTTGGAGGCTTGACATTGAGTCAGAACTATAGAAAGAAATGTCAGATTCTTTGAATGTCATTCCTACACAAAGAAAGCTCGTGTGGTACTGTAAATAAAGCCTGCTTTGCATAGGTACAGCGGTGTGCTACGTTGGCCTTAGTCTGGGAACTTACAGCTATAAAATGATTTATTTTGAATATTTATTTCTCAAAAATAGTTCATTGAGACGAAGTATCTGTGCGTAAATGCCTGTCAGAAGAAGATATGTACATTCACCGTTAATAGATTATTTTGTTTTTGACAGTGAAATTGATAAAAACATTGATTATATGTCAAACTTAAGGAGAGATAAATGGATGGTTGAAGGCAAACTGCGGAAGTAAGTTTCTTTTCCTTAAATATGGCAATTTATTGTATTTTCTGCATTTGCTTGGAAATGCTGCTATATAGGCAATTGGATCAAAGGTATCAGATTTATATTGTTATGTTAGTGTTTCCCATCTGTCAGTGTTGCATTGTTCTCTATACCTAGGGATCACATGTGGAATGCAAACTTTGAGAACTGTATTTTTATTTAAAGTAAACTTTGAATTCTGTAAGGGTTGTCAGTTTAATATCCACTGTCCTCCCATCCTACAAGACAAAATTCCATACAGCAAGCATAATGGCTCCAGTTACCAGGAATCTAGAAGTCACAGAGTTCGTGAATCACAGGGGGTAAAAATACATAGCCAGACTTTACTTTTTTTTTTTTCTCCTCTCCCTCTTAGTCATC
This sequence comes from Laterallus jamaicensis coturniculus, assembly GCA_022605575.1. Classification (NCBI taxonomy): domain Eukaryota; kingdom Metazoa; phylum Chordata; class Aves; order Gruiformes; family Rallidae; genus Laterallus; species Laterallus jamaicensis. Next base: position 323,817 of record JAKCOX010000004.1, read on the forward strand.
TTTACCTCTTATTAGGAACAGTGAATCCTTTACTCCTTGCTTTAGGTACTTGTGTTTCTAATCTTATCTCTCCCTTTTTTCCCTTTAATGTATCTCAGAAGGAAGAAGGAAAGAAGTAAAGAAGAAGGACAAGAGGGAGGTAGAGGAAAAAAACAGACCAATTAAAAGAAAGTGTCTGCTGATACTGCAGATCCCAGTCTGCTCAGGGCTAATATATTTTCTTTTAGGACAATGCATATACCTCTTACTGTCTTCATCTGTGTCCCTTCAGTGGGATACAGTTTAAAAAGTGTTTGTGAAGTAGCCAACTGTCCATTAGTGAAATGGGCCCCTTACCTGTCCTTGTCTCCTTAGGGATTGCTCAGTCTCTCTCTCCCTCCATCAAACTGTAAGTACTTACAGATGTAGGACTCCTCATTTTCCTTGTTATCTTTCTTTTCTTCCTTTACAAATAGTGGCATAATACCCTGAAGTCCCAAGCCCCTCTTCCTTTCTACAATTATTTCTCTCTTTCTTGTGTTTTCCCCTCCCTCACATGTGGATTTCAGGTGCCAGTAGTGCTGCCCCTATTTTCAAGCGTAAGTATCGTGGGAGTGCTCAGAAAAGTTCTTCCACTTCTTTGAATTCACCCAGCCTGATTCATCTCTCTCATCTTTGGTTCGAAGTCTTTGGATTTTCCACTGGATTTCTGATGAATTCTAAGAAGCTTTTTAGCCGCCTTTGGTCAATTTTGAACAATATTTTCTTCTTTACTATGTCAGTTGGTATTTTTCGTAAAGTCTTAGTCCTGTTCTGGGGCTTCTCTGAAAGGACAGCTGTCCATTTCAGTCTCTAGTCTTTTTTTCTGCTTCTGGACTTCATTCTTACATGTGTTACTTCCCCATCCATTTCAAAGCTCAGCCTAGTTTTTCAGCATCCCAGTCCCAAGCAGGTTTGCGTGGGGTATCTGGTTTCTTGACTCCTTGCCACATGTCAATGGATGTGTACACTTTTCATATGCACACAGGCTTTTCCATGACCCTCAACACAAGCTTGCTGTGCATGGGAAGTGTGTAGTGGTAGAATAACGGATGCTGAGGAATGGTTTGATATATCTCAGCCTGGTTTGCCAGTGTTTGTTGTGGTAAATCTTCATACCACTGTGTCCAGATTGTCTTGAAGTATATCCCAAGTGGGATGAAATAAGAGTCTATATGAGGTGTTTTCAGAGTGATTTTTTTTTTTTTTGATTAGCTCCTCAACTGGGTATCAGGACAGGGGGAGTAAGATGGAAAACCTGTGTTTGTAAGATACAAAAAAGCAATGTTAAAATTCCAGGGTGGAATATGGAGGCATTGTATAAAAACCTTTAGGCATGCCTTCACCCACCCCTCAAGGATACTGAACAAAATTCCTTGATAAGTATAATATATGTGGTTGGAAACTGAATTCTGAGCTGCCTGGACTCTTTCTGCTGGGCTAGTGGTCAGTTAGACATTGCATCTAATTGTCTATAAGATTTAGTTGTGAATCTCAATAATAATCACCATTTTTGTAAAGGCAGCTGTCTGATACAATCAATTTATCTTTCTTTGTGCTTTCTGTATCACAGCTATAGTCCAAGGATTGTCTCACCTGAGAGGATTCAGCTATTTTAAAACCAGATAGTCATAATCTCAGCATCTCCTCTTCCATTACATGTCATCTTCTTGGCATCTCTTGTAGCTTCATCAGTATAAAGGGGAATAATAATGGAGTGTAGCTGCCTGAAGAGTTAGGTAATGTGTTTCTTTACAAGACTGGGAATACTGCACAAGAAGGCTTTTCATTGCGGTGATGGTCTCTTTAACATGCAGTATTATGGCATACTCCTTGTAAGTCAGTGTCTTCCCAGTGAAGCCACCTCAACTGTGAACAATGATGACATATTATTTGAGTGTTACATGAGGGGAGAAATTACACCTTAAGTTAGGGTAGGAGGTGGTACTGCTGATTTGGGAAACAGGAGGTTTTTTGAGATGCAGGCTGAAGTATATTAAAAGAGCTATGTTTAGAATTTCTTTCCCTTGCTGCTACTGCTTAATGTTTATGTACAAACATTTTGAGGAAGGCATGAAAATTAAGTCAAAAGGGGGATTTTCTTCCTATGATGTAGTAAACATTACACACTAGATTAGAGCAGGCTTCGCACCTCTGATTGTGAGGGGCCACGTGCTCTTTTTAAGGGCCAGTAGGCTTTACACTTCTGTCAGCAGTTGCAGATGTTTTGGTATATACCTGAAAGTGAGAAAGATGAAACCGGTTTCTGGGTGAAGGTTTTCTTCTCTGGGAGCATACGTCTATGTAGCAGCAGGAAAATTACGTGACCCCTTGAAATACCTGAGCATTTTTTAAGTTGTGACCTCATTGGCTTCTGCCTCTGCACTACCTGGGATGCACACTGCTGCCTTCTTATGCTTACAGTGCTATTAAAAGAGAGCATCTTTGATTTCCATCCTTCTGATTTGTAGTGTCATGCAGGCTTCCTCTGCTGCCTGACAGACTTACATCTTTATTTTTGCATTCAGTAAAAGTAGCCTTTTTTGCAGCTTCTCATTTCTTTTAGGTATATGAAAGTGGTGTTGGCCGGTTGTTGAACCTCTGCCAGGTTTATTACTGAATTGTCTTCAAGATTATCTTAGTCTAACTCATCTCTCAAGTTGTTCAGTCACGCAGAAGTCAATCCAGTTATTGACTAGTGACTTTGATAGTTCCTGTCTATAGACAGGAATTTCCAGGGCAGATGATTGAAGTTATCCTCATAAACAGGAGTTGCTTTTTTCTAAAAAGCTTAGTGGAAGCCTGAGTAGTATTGATACTCGCTGAGACTAAGGCTTTTTGTACCAGGCCTGTTCCCAAATTCACTGGGAGGCTTGAGAAATTTTTTTAATCAAAAATTATTTTAAATGGCTAAAATAGCTAAAAATCCATTTGCAGTGGCAAAATAAACCTGTAAAAATTTGCAAAGTCTCCAGTGGATTAACCACGGCATTTGGGAAAAAACCAACCCCAAAACACAAAGAATCCCAAACTCACAAAAGCCTCAGAGCCCCACTGTTCTCCAGCAGACAGCAGTCCCTGAAATGATCTTTTGTTAATGCTCTTTGCAAGAAGGGCTGCTACCCACAGAGCAGGGACAGCTTGGTTTAAGTCTGCGCTGGTGAGTACTGGCTTTGTCAGCACTGGAGAAGGCTGGAGCGCTTGCCCAGGAGCCAGTACTCATGCAACACTTGCCATCCTTGTAGCCACTTGCTGTATGGAATATTGTTTTGTAGGATGGGAAGAGAGAGAAGTATGACAAGGAAAAATTACATACTGGTAATTGTGTTTGTCGTTACCATTCTACTTTTCCCATCCTACCTTCTTCCAGTCATCTCTTACAAACTCTTTGTCTTTTCTACACATGTTTATGAATCTCTTCTAAGTCAGTTGCGTTTTTGGTCTGCATTATAAGTGACTGGTTAGGCCTGGCTATTTATACCTCCTGTGATTCAGCATGCTTGCCTGCGAGCTCCCTGCTAGGTGGAACTATAATTTTTGCTGTGTGGAATCTTGTCTTATAGGGGTTTTATAGAAGAAGGAGGGTCTACTACAACCATAATTACTGGTATGTAAGTTTCCTTTTTCTTTCGTGAAAGGAAAAATGAAAAGTTTGATTACTTTAGGTAGCTAAGGTTTCTCAGAAAAGAATGTTCTAGAATAAAACAGATCAGACAAAGTGGGGGAAAAAAAGTGCCCAAAATATTAAAGCAACCTTCTTGTTGTCATGTAGATGTAAATAACTTCATACTTCCCACTGAGGACTTTTGCCCCCTCAGACACAGGCTCTTTATGGTGATATTCTTAAATGCATAGAAGACAGAGAAGCTGAAATGGTTCTTTCTTCTAGTTGTCTTTCCTGACTTTCCAAAATCCTGCTCTGTTTTATATCTTCTGAACTGTTATGCAATAAAATTTACCTGGGAGAAACAAATCCTGTTCAGATCTGGACATAAGCCTTAAGGGGGTTTATAACCTGAGTTTTTCTTGTTGACGAAGAGCGGTAAACACTGAGAAAACAGGAGTATAGAACAGAAGAGCCACTTTGAACCTAAAATGGGTGATTTACTCCCAGTTGCATAGGAGGAAAGGTGGGTCTCCCCTACAGACCACTTCATAATTTTCACCCCTTGTGATGTGTTTCAAGGCTTAGAATCATTCATGCCAAGAAAACAGGCAAAAGAGATGCTACTGGAGTTGGTGACATGGGAGAGGAGCAGCACTCCTTGGAAACACCCACACCAGGCCGCAAGCGCAGGCGGAAGGGTGGGGACAGTGATTACGATGATGATGACGATGATGACAGTGATGATCAGGCAGATGAGGATGATGAGGATGAAGAGGACAAAGAAGATAAAAAAGGAAAGAAGACAGAAGTTTGTGAGGATGAGGTGGGGGATTTTAACTAAGTATAGTGAAACTTAATTGACTAATAAGTTAAAACCTGTTTTCCTTCGTTTCCTCTGCAATATGGTAATACTTCCTCAAAATCTCATGATAACAAAGTGTTGCCTTTCGCAACTGCACGGCGGCCTGTTTCAGGAACGGCACATCGACCAAACCCAGGTCGCGCGGACCACTTGCACACAAACATCAATATGATGGATGGCAAAATGGCGTTTATTAGCAGGTAACACAGCCTTATATAGCTGAGGTTCGGGACGTCACTTCCGCCTGCTTGCTACCGGCTATAGGGGAGGGGCCTTACCTACCCGCATATCACGTGATCTTCCGACCGCCAGGCCCTAGCTAGCAACATTTCTGCAACATATCCCCCCTCCCTATGCCTAACCAAATTACAATAATAACAATGGGGTGTAACCTGAGGTAGAACCGGTACTGGGGGAAACATTGAATAGGTATATGGGGTCCCGGCAGGATCACACAAAGGCGTTGCAGCCCCCACCCCCGCGGAGGCTATTTTGCCATCATCTGGATTCTGCCAGTGCGGGACTCCCAGGCTTGGACAGGACACTTGTCACTGGGGTGTACAGGTTACGGGGGTGTCTGACAGTCCAGTCCTGTAAACAGAAACTCGTAACTTTTGTTAAAGAAAGTTGAACAAAAACCTCAGTCCTTATTTAACTAACACTGAAAGTTGTCCCATAAACGAAACGCCATACAACAAAATGTGGCAATCTAAAAATGTTTTCTGCACACCTGCTGTGACATGTTCACTTACTTCCTGGTTTGAGGCGGTCTGTCCACCTGCCTTCAAGGATTAACAAATACTTCTAATTTTTCTGTTTCATGGGAATTTCAAGGATACTGTCAGGGCCTGTGTCTTTGCGAGGAGCGCCAGGTTACCGGCAGGCCGGCTGTCCTCCTTGACAATTTTTCTTTTTTAGTATCTGCACAAAAGCTGCTTTTAGAGGTTTCAGCAAGGGCCCTTTGCTGAAAGCTCAACAAGCATGGCAGTAAATGTACCGAATAGCCAAATCCAATAATCCAAATTTGACCACTGACAATATCCATCCTGAAATTTCCCACTCCTGAAACCCATTGTCCAAATTCCCCCCGCTTTTCGCCAATCGGGAGTGTCAGAGGTGCAGGTAACTTCAGCCTCACATTTCTGTGTTGGCACCAATTGCAGCCTGTGACCTTAGGCTGTGCAGAAATCCCTATTTATCTCATTTTTATTTACCACAAACATACACATATTTTAAACTATTCAGAATGTCCTGCAGCAAAACTCGTAGTCCACCGTGGCTGCACTTGGAACCCTTGACTTCCATTGCTGTGGTCGGGATCCCGTCCTGGTTCTTGATTTCTTCCGGATCCATAGCATCTCTAGTGACACAGGCAGATCTTGCTGGTCTTGGTTAGCTTTTTCAACTGCGTCACAGGGTGCCTTGGGCTCAGTCAAAGTTAGAGGATTAAAGGCAGTCAGTTGTACGTTTGTTTTCCAAAAGCATCATACAGGGGGACCATGATTTCTGGAGGGCTCAAGGACAATCACAGTTGTCCTCCCGTTCTTGTCATCCCTCCCCCATCAAAAATGAACCTACAAGTTTGTTTTATAACAAGCCTCCAACCCGTGAGAGGAGTTTTTCCCCCTTGCGGTCTCTCTTTACAGCGGCTTTCGGCTCTGTGATGGGTTGCGAGCCTCTCATCCCCGCTGGTGTCTGATCCGCGGTTGGAACTTGACTGACTGGTTCTCTGACTCCGGCCCTGCCCACTTCCCTTGCAGGCAGGCCGTCCACTCTGATCCCGGCTACTGCTCTGACCCCGGCTAGTGTCTGCTCCGGAGTCAGAACTTGACTGACCGGTTCTCCGGCCCCGGAAAGTTTTTGTTGTACTCCGGCCCCGCCCACTTCCCTTGCGGTCTGGCCGTCCCCTCCCTCTTGCCTCACCCCGCCTTTTGCTCCGGGCAGGGGGTGCGTTTGCCCTATTCAAATAGCCGCTCTGATGGGCTCTCCGCCCCTCACTTGCGCTCCCCTCCCATTCCTCTCTGTGCGCTTTCTCCCTGTTCCCGCCGAAGGCATCCTCGCTCCGCCCTTCCCCTTGCCCCTCGGCGCCATCTTGGGGCGCACGCGGCGATGTTCCATGCCACGTGTCCTCCAACTCGAATTTCTCTACGGCATCTCTGGCCTCCTCGGCCGACCCTTTCCGCCAGCGGTACTGGTCCATGCCATTTATTTTCCCGGCATCTCTGGCCTCCACGGCCGACCCGTTCCGCCAGCGGTAGTGGTCCATGCCATTTATTTTCCCGGCATCTCTGGCTTCCACAGCCGACTCATCCCGCCCGCAGCGGGGGTCCATGCCGTATTTTTTCCCGGCATCTCTGGCTTCCACAGCCGACCCTTCCCGCCTACGGCGGTGGTCCATGCCATACATCTCCGGGGCACCCCTGGTCTCCTCAGCAGACCCGCCCCACCACTTATATAACTTAAATACGACCTTCGCAAGGGCTTCCATCCTCCTTGCAGGTCCGGGAGCGTCCTCCCCGCCGGGCTGGTCCAGCCGCTCCGGCCGCCGTTCACCCGAATCCAGGCGAAATCCCGTTCCCGGGTTTTATTCCCGGGTTTGCGGCACCATTATGTTGCCTTTCGCAACTGCACGGCGGCCTGTTTCAGGAACGGCACATCGACCAAACCCAGGTCGCGCGGACCACTTGCACACAGACATCAATATGATGGATGGCAAAATGGCGTTTATTAGCAGGTAACACAGCCTTATATAGCTGAGGTTCGGGACGTCACTTCCGCCTGCTTGCTACCGGCTATAGGGGAGGGGCCTTACCTACCCGCATATCACGTGATCTTCCGACCGCCAGGCCCTAGCTAGCAACATTTCTGCAACAACAAAGAACAACTTACCACCAGTATTTTTAAAGTTTTGTAGTCAGTTTCTTTTCCCAGAGTATTTTTTACTGTAATATTAGTAAGACATGTTAGTATGATTTTATTCTGAAATAAATTTGCCATGATTATAGGATGATGGGGACCAGACAGCAAGTGTTGAAGAACTAGAAAAGCAGATTGACAAACTGACAAAGGTGAGAGATCATCTGTCTCTGTTATACTACAAATTTGATCACAAGATATCATGAGTTAGAATGGTAACAATCACTTTCAATGCTCCAACTTAACATAAATTGAAATAAGGATCAGCTTTTGTTTCATGAAAATATGAATGATGCTCCTGCTCATGACACCTGAATCATGAGGTTAAGTTAGTGCCCCTAAGTGATTATAGCTCAAAGGACAGAAAACTCTTGATGAGTATTTGCACACATCTGAATAAAAAGTAATGCAATTTTTATCTAGGCCTAATTACTATAATTCTGTTGGTTGATCTTGGAAAGGGAGGATGAATTTCATGTGTAAGAAGTAACGGCTTTTCTGTTATTCACATGATTGCAGTTCTTATTCCCTCCTGCAGTTGGCTGCTTTCTGCAGCTGTGTTTGCAAAGAGATGGCTTTATTTCAGATTTTGCAGAAATGATGGAATAGAAAGAGAAACATAAATGATAGTGCTGTAGATACGGGTACTCATGGGCCATGTTCTTATTCTTTCTGTTAGAAAATGTACCATTTAATATTTTGTCTCCTGGTTTCTCTCCTGGTCAAAGTTGCAATAAGCTAGCAGTCCAGAATTACACCTGACTTCCAGCAGTGTCAGTTTACCAGAGCAAGAATTGAATAATAAAACCGAAATTCTTGTTGGTCCCCCTCAGAGAAGGGTTTCTGTTTGAATACAGAATTTCTTTTCAGACATAACTGCTCTCATTCTTTTATTAAACCAGTTGAAATATCTCATTAGTTTCCCCTTAGGAGCTGCAGTAGCAGCTATCTTCAGGGCTCTGTTTAGCATTTGTTGTTACTGTATAATAGGATTTCAACTGTTCTTGTGCAGTGAAATCTTTGATCTGTTGTTTCTCCAAGAGTCCGTCCTGAAACAGACAGGACCGACCATCACAAAATGTGTTTTTAAAGGAAGACTGACAAACTGAAGCTGAACCAGGAAAGGATTGAATTGGGGGGGTTTTAAAAGGGGTTGGGTTTTTTTCTTCAGTTTTTTTTTAAAGGGAGCTCTGTAATTAAAGTTGTGAATAGAAATAATATCACATAACATGCACAAGGGAGCCTCCTTGTATGACCCTGGAACTTCACTCGGTCTAGCAGCCAGTAGACAGTTCCTGTTTTAACGGATTTCTTTTCCCCCATGGAATTATGATACTTTCTCTAAAACAGCAACAGAGCCAGTACAGAAAGAAGTTGTTTGAAGCTTCGCACTGCCTGCGCTCAATGATGTTTGGTCAAGATCGTTACAGGCGCCGCTACTGGATTCTGCCCCAGTGTGGAGGTATTTTTGTAGAAGGCATGGAAAGTGGTGAAGGTAAGAAAAATAAAGGAATGATCTCATACCAAGGTATACTGTGCCAAGATGTATTCCCCATCTCTGTAGGCTGTAATTTCACGCAGCAGGGTCTTTAGGCTTCACCTTCAACCACAGGCTCAACAGGCTACTGTCAGTAGACCACTGTTTATATGGTGCTGTCTGATACAGATTATGAAATACCAGTTAATATCTTTTGAAATGAGGATTGATGTTTTTTTTAAGTTTTCAGTTGTTACAGTTCTGTAAAAGAAGGTAAACTGTTCTGTGCTGTACTGCTTGCGTTCCTTTGTTTGCTCTATTTATTTTTGAGATGAATCCCCAAGTGCTTTGAAAATTGTAAACAAAATCACTGAAATACACTGACCTGTCTTAAGGTAGAAAAACAAACAAAAAACCACACAAAAGTTTTAGCCAATAACTGTAGAGCAAACCCTTATCTTTAATATATTGTCAGAATGAAAGTTTAATCTCCCTGAAAGCAAAATAGACAAGTTCTTATGTTTCAAGTGCTCCCTTTTCTGCTCGGATCTGAGTTTACCTTGTTTTAGTAAATTCTACAGTTTACCTGCTCCTAATTCCTTTATCTGAGCCTTGGAAATGTGAGAGAGAAACTCCTGAATGATCTGTCCATTTAAAAAATACTTTTTTCTTCCTCCTTTGTGTATTTGGTTTTTATACTGATACTCTAATTGCCAATATCTTAACATACACCATAATTGTGGACACACTTGTAAAGCTTTAGTGAGTGTGGCTGATATTTTCTTTAATTAATTGTCTTTGTGAAAATTATGTTTTCCTGGAATGATCAAGTAAACTTTTGTGGATGTTCTGACCATAAACCATAAACCATAAGCAGGACCTTTGTTTCTTTGCCACTGCAGTATCTAAGTAAGATAATGTAAGAAGTTGGAGTGTTGGATTTTCTACCTCCTGCCCTTTTTCCATCCCAATTCACACTTTTTAAGACCTTTCATCTAAATTGATGCATTAGTATAAGGGTTAAAGAGAAATAGTTAAGTAACACTGGGACAGCAGAGATGAAATGTTTTTCTTTGCATGAAAGAGAGATCTTTTGCCCCTCATGTTTTTGAAGAAACTGGTTTCGCAATTGGCTTTTGGTTGTTTAGATGTTAGGGTGTCTGTTCACATCTGTCTGCTTAGCTGTATGTGGAGGCCCAGTCATGTTGGGTGGCACTCTTGAATGAGTTTTAATCTTCTAAGGATGTTGACATTGTTTCAGAGTCAAAGTTGTTAATGACTTAACACATGTAATACAGGTTTCAATATTTGAGGCATGTTTGATTTCACAACAGGAATTTTGGTCCTTTCTGTAGCTGGTTGTGAGTTCAATGAAATGGTCTTTTGCAAAACAAGCTCTAAGGCTATAAACTCTCTATGCCCTTGATATAAACAGGGCAGTTTATCGATAAGGCATGGAATGTCTTGCAGGAAGAAAGCCCCTTTCAGAGACTTGTCTCTTGCAGACTGCTTCAGACACATGTGCATCTTAAGATAGGATACCATAGAAAATACTACATCTGTGCTTACTATGTTGAGGTTATATTTCCTCTAGGTGAAGCCTGTTTCCTTTTTCAAAGTGTTCTGTAAACATCTTGTGAAAATTCTGTAAAGTGAGGTGGGACATCATGGAAGGGAAAAAGAAAAGACATTGTGATCTGATGTGGGTTGAGCCAAAAAAGAAGTAATCTTTTATTTAACTCTGATTATAAAAATGGTCGAAGTTAGTTGCTCTATTACATTTCATTTAGGTTTCTTGTCCTTTTTTAGGCCTAGAAGAAATAGCAAAAGAAAAAGAGAAGTTAAAAAAGGTAGAAAGCATGCATATCAAAGAAGAATTCGAGACGGAAGAAAAATTACACTGTTTAAATACACCTCACTGTGAGCAAAAGGAAGACATGAAAGAAAAGGACAACACTAATTTGTTTTTACAAAAGCCTGGGTCGTTTTCAAAACTAAGCAAACTGTTAGAGGTAGCAAAAATGCCTCCTGAATCTGACACCGTGTCCCCAAAACCGAACGGAAGTGCAGCCAACGGCTGCATGCTGTCTTACCCCAGTAACTCAAAGAACTCTCTCTGCAGTCTGCAGCCCACAGCGTCACAAAGCACCATTGATAAGTCTGATTCTAATAATCTTTTCAGTCCTAACGCTAGTGGGACAGGAAAGTTCTATAGTTCTCCACTGATTCCAAACGACCAGTTGTTAAAGACTCTTACTGAAAAGAGCAGGCAGTGGTTCAGCCTTTTACCAAGAGTCCCCTGTGATGACATGACAGTGACCCAGCTAGACACACCAGCTACTACAACTTCACTTACTCCTCAGTCTCATCCCCCATCGAAGTCACCTTCGCCTGTTCCATCACCCCTTCTGGGCTCAACCTCTGCACAGAGCCCGATGGGATTAAGTCCATTTGCACTGTCACCACTGCAGGTAAGCAAATTAATTTTCCAATGGTCTGAATTAGCTCTGCTTATTTGGATAGAATTTCTGGTTAGGCAAATTGTTTACAGAAGTGCTATCATGGTATTTCCTTTTTCCCCCCATTATAAATGTTAATAACTAATTCCATGTTTCAAATATTTTATGCTACTAGGATTTTTTTTTATAACAATATTAAAGTAGGTAAAATTAGGTAACACAATGTTACCTAATGTGTAATGTTATCTGGACATGTATTTCAGTAACTTCATTTGTACATAGAAGGTTGGCTACCAGTATTAAATGAAAAGTAAATGAATAAATAGAAACTATTATTAATCATTAATAGGGCCCTAATAAGGAGTATTACGTGTTAGGTGTTACCTTAGTTTTTCTTAACTGATCAAAGCACTGCTTAAAAGACTCCTTTATGTTTCGATTATTGTTTGACAAATAGCATCCTAATTCATGCTTCTTTGTAATAATTAATAATGGTAGTTGAGGTTGTGTTAACATCATATTCTTTGTAGCAGATGAAGACCGGATTGCCTGTAATGGGGCTTCAGCTTTGTGGATGGCCTACAGGAGTTCTTCCTTCAAATGTCCCGTTTTCGTCCCCTTTACCCGCTCTGGGATCAGGACTGGGGTTATCAGAAGTGAATGGTAACTCATTCTTGGCATCTAGTGTTCCTGCAAGTAAAAGTGAATCACCAGCACCCCAGACTGAAAAAACAGCTTCTGCCCCTTCTGCAGCAGTTGACGTACCCAAGCCAGTAGATTATCCTAACCCAAAACCTATACCAGAAGGTAAGTGTGCTACAACAGTAAGATGGAACGATTGGAAGGATTATTTCTGTAGTGCCACTACAGTGCTACAATTTATTTATTTATTACTATTTGGCTTGATGACTGGTCTCATCTGATTGTGTGGCATCACATAAAACATGCCTGCAAAATGTTTGTTTGCTTGTCTTGATTTAGAAATGCAGTATGGGTGGTGGAGGATTACCGATCCGGAGGACCTAAAGTCTTTGCTTAAAGTGCTGCATCTCAGGGGAATAAGAGAAAAGGCCTTACAAAAGCAAATACAGAAACACATGGATTACATCACTCTGGCCTGCGTCAAAAATAAGGATGGTATGTAGCTGATATTTGTGTTACACAGGGTGTTAGGGTGTAAGATGACTGGCAGGAAGCAATTTGAGGTGTGTTTAGATACAGAGTTAGAGTACTGGGTGGAGGAAAAGGGTGAAGATCTCATTGTCTGTAGTTGCATTTTCACCAGCCTTGTTCTGGCAAGTTACAGGATTGGAGAAATCCTGTTTAATGTAAATTTACTGGCATAAATGTTGGTAATGTTTTTAAGCTCTCTGTAACACTAGCTCAGCCTCTCCTTCCTCCTCTTCACTTTAATTTGCAACTTTGAAAACCTGCAGAATTAGTTGTCCATATTGGGTATAACAGTTCAACATTTGACAGGAATAACAGGTAAATCAGCTTGAATTTACTCAGGGAAGTTACAATACTAATTAAAATAATAAAAATGTGATTCTCAAATACAGTTGCAATTATTGATATCAATGAAAATGAAGATAACCAGGTAACTCGAGACGTTGTGGAAAACTGGTCAGTAGAAGAACAAGCAATGGAGATGGATCTTGCTATTCTTCAGCAGGTGGAAGATCTAGAGAGGAGAGTTGCATCAGCTAGTTTACAAGTTAAGGTAAACCCAACTTTTAGTAAAATGTCTCTTTAAAGTAGATAGTAGCAGTCCTTTTGCTGTTGGTAAGTGCCTTCTCATTCCATCTCTTAATTGTGTGCAAGTAAAATGTCCACTCCAGCAGTATCATGGGTATTTGTGTTTGAAGCATTTTACTGTGGCTAAATCGTCAGCTTAAAGGTGCTCAGAATGGCAGCTCCTGGAGAGTGTTCCTGTGCAGTGTGCGGTTCCCTGCACGTGTTGGCAACCTTTTATGAATGCAAAAATTCCATTGCATGTAGTCTGCTTAATTATAGTGCATTTTGCCACAGTTCTGCCTGGTTTGGGGTACTGTTGCTATTAATACTTTCAGAAAAGCCTGTAAGTATATCTTTGCTTGAGTACTGTAGAATCATGGAGAGCACGTGATGGTAGTGAGTGTGACAGTTAAGAATTCGCTGGCTGTCAGTACAATTTGGAAATTTTCCAAGGTGTGTGTAAGGATGTTGAGTTGCATGTGTTTGGTTGTAGTACAGATACAGTATTTGGGACCTAGTTTGTCCTGTGGATGGATGTTACTGTTGTGTGACTAATTGATACTGTCTCCTGAGCCTGCCGGACAGATAGACCTGTTCTGATGAGTCGACCGATAGAGCAGGATACTTCCGCAGGAGATATGAATGCAGACTGTGGCAGAAAGGTCCCTTCACAAAGTCTGGTAATGCTTGTATTTTTTGATCAATCATTGTAGCACTCTGGATATTTTGGAAACTGTCTCTACAGCTGGATTACGAGTAACCGAGATCATCTGGAAACAGCACTTCAGTTATCTAGCTCGATTCCGTAGCACAGTTCCTCTGTTTACACACTGAGTTAACAGCAACCAATAAATGCACAAACCTTTCTATTGACATAGGGCTGGCTGTGTCCCGAACCCGCATCAGAGCGAGACGACTTGGTATATCGTGAACATAAGTCAATTGCTAGATTGCACAAGAAGCACGATGGAGATTGTGCTGGAGGCGGAGAAAGCAGTACCAGCTCTCTAGAGCGGAAGAGTGACAACCCTCTAGATATAGCTGTAACCAGGCTTGCTGACTTGGAGCGGAACATAGAGCGAAGGTATCTGAAGAGCCCCTTAAGTACCACCATTCAGATCAAACTGGATAATGTGGGCACAGTTACTGTCCCTGCTCCTGCACCATCCATTAGTGGTGATGGTGACGGGTAGGTTACTGAGATTAACTTGAAAAATTATTGTGCTTCTTTGCTAATTGGAGCCTATTTTCTTATTGCCTGTTATCTATGTACTTTCTTGTATGTCTGTGATCCATATGGATCATGTTATTCTGCATGGTGCTTTGTAAAGATATTTTTTGTTACGTTTGTGGATAATATTGCAAAGTTTTCTTACATTTAACTGGTTGTGACTAAGCTTTGAGGCACGTAGCTGCAGTCTGTGCACTACATGAAATTTAGTTGCTTAAACCTTATACTTATTGGCTGTGTATGTTTTGTCATTGCTTGGCTTTCAATGTGACAATGATTGTTCCACGTTTAAACATAAGCAAACACGGATGTGACCTACTTAATTTCTCTGTATTTCAATGCAGAACTGAAGAGGATATTGCTCCAGGGCTAAGGGTATGGCGAAGGGCATTGTCAGAAGCGCGCAGTGCTGCACAGGTAGCTCTGTGCATTCAGCAGTTACAGAAATCAATAGCATGGGAAAAATCTATTATGAAAGTTGTAAGTGGCTTTAATTTTTTTTTTTTTAAAATACTGTAACCAAACTATTTTTGATATATCCTATTTCCCCACTTTAGACATTTTAAGGTACCGTGACAAATAATACATTTCTTATTACTGCGTGTAAAACCTAATGCAGTTAAGCTGTACATTGTGCACAGAGAAATGTAAGCCTGATAGAAGAGATTGACCCTTGCTTGTCAGATTCAGCATCCTAAACTTTCCAAGATGAAATGACCCTGTCACTGGTTGCTTAATTTGAGATGATAATACTCTTTGTTGTTAACATCTAGGTAAAAAAAGAGTAAATTCTGGCTCCATCTGATGGAAGATACTATATGTGGTCTAACATTTCTGATCTCATCCGTGACATAAGCTTTATGGAGGTTCCACATCACGTATCCAAATTAAGGAGTTGATTTTTCAGAAAGTTGAGATGCTCCAAATGTGTGGCTTCTTTGCATGCACACTTCTCACAACTGACCATACAAATGGGGCAAGTGTGTGAGCAAATAGGCTGGAAGACCTGTTTCCTTGTACACTTAATGAGTCAATCTGTGTTAACTGCATATATGAAGAAGGCATGCAAAATGCATGTGTCAAAATTTGCATGGACCTTTGAACCTCAAATTTCTGAAAACAAAACTATCACTGCAGCAGTAGTGATTATGATGTGATTAAGTATGGCCAGTGCTATGTGGCAAAAGTGGTTCTTTCATCAGCAATCTTTTCCCTGATTTTTTATTTTCTGCCAGTCCTATACAAGTTCTAATTACATCTGGACATTTTAAGGATGATTTAGATAAAAACTACGGAGTAAGGCTGTACCTTTTAGCTCATACAGCTACAAGTTTGAAGTTGTATCTTTAGAGGGGGGGAAAAAAAAAGTGAATTTAGTTGGAGTACCTGAAAAAGTATTTGCATGTGTCTAGGTGTAGTAATTTCTCATCCAGAAAAAATACAGTATCATTCTCAATTTGATTGCAAGGTTCTATGAATCTAATTACACGGTAAATGTCAGTATGTAAGTTTGTGTTTGGAAGCATGGGGGGATCTTTAAATGCCTGAAAAAGAATTTCAGATAGAGAAGAGTGTCAAAATCGCACCACAGATTAAAGGAAATTGACAGTAGTGATGTATCTTTTAAGTTGGTGTGAATTTTAGGAAGTGCTAGGATCATTTGTTTTGACTGGCTGAATTTGTTCATGGTGGCCTTTGGATAAGATCCTGACTGATTATAATTTGAAAATACTGTTGTAAAATATTTCTATGAATTAGCAGCTTACGTAAGAAACACATAGAAAGTGTTCATAGTTTTGTGTGCTGTAGGACACCTGTCTTGTAAGGAATTACTTTTCAGATGTGTTCCCAAATGTAACCTTACTATTTCTGCACATACTGCATATATTCTTTTTCAAATGTGATTGTTAGTAGACTCAGATTGTGGTAAGATAAAAGGAAAGTAAATTTTGAGAGTGAATTTGTGTGTTTGCAGGCGAAGGGTGCTTGATGTACCATTCCTGTATTTCAAATGTCAAATTGACTTAAAGCCATTTTTTGTGTATTACAGTACTGCCAGATTTGTCGTAAGGGAGATAATGAGGAGCTGCTGCTCCTTTGTGATGGGTGTGACAAGGGCTGTCACACCTACTGCCACAGACCCAAGATCACCACCATACCAGATGGTGACTGGTTTTGTCCTGCCTGCATAGCAAAGGTAATACTGACCATCAAGGTGAAGTGACTTCAAGTGATCGTAGAGTTACAGCTCTACCAGTGGCTTTTTCAGTGAAAATAATGGTCTATATGATTTGTGTTGGGCTGCCATTAAATGATGAGACTAATAGTTTTGTTTAACTTGGGTATTGGTGGCAGTAAAGGCTACTGTTTTGTTTTTTAAAACTATTTTTTAAAATTAAAGTAGGTAAGGACTTTTCTTGTTGATTGAATCCATAGTCTTTTATTTCTCTTTTAGAAGTTTTTCAGTATTTGTCATTTGAGCTGTATTAAGTTTGAAACACCAATGTTTTAGATTCTATTTGAAAAGAAGAATTGGGGAAATTACTTAGGATATATTTATTGCTATTCTTGTTGAGCACACTTTATTTTACTTTTCTATACACAGTACGTGTCAGAGAGAGGCAATGCATGTTCCCTGTGCAAGGGGTTTTTTCCCTCTTCACAAGAAAAACAGTCTAAATAGACCTTTAGGTTAGTTCCATTCAAATGACCGAGCTGGTGGTGTTTAAAAGTCTGCAATTTCCCCATCACTAGTTGCTCCTAAAATTAAATACAATTTTTGCTGAAGTTGTTAGTTACATTTTGCACCGTTACCTGAGAATGCTGTAACTGAAGCAGCAGCTTTACAGAAAATGGGTTTGTGCTTTTGCTGGGTATTGTCAATGTGATCCCTTTTTTCCCTGTGCATTTTTCATAACGTAACAAGGGAGACAGAGTGGTTTTTAAACCATTATCTGCAAGAGAAGTAACAAAGTCAGGTTAATGTTGAGATGTTGAGAATTGATTGTGTAGTAGCTTATAAGGGGTTAACCCGTGCTGTAAATTTTTCTGTCATTATCATCATTACATTACAGCTTCTCTTCTTATAAAGATAGAAATTACTTTATTGTGCTATAACTTATCCCATAACTTCTCTTGATATTCAAACATTCATCTAAAACTATTCCAGCCTGGTTTGTTAGGAGCAACCATTCTGCCAATCTGAAGGTCAGGTGCTTTTCATAATTGTCACAAGCTGAGAACCCAAATCATTAGTAGCAGGAATTTCCAGAGCCTTACTTGCCTCTGGAGAAGAGCAAAAAGTGAATAACTTCTGTTATTAAATACTTCATTTTTTTTGGTGCTTCTCTTTGTCTGATCTTCACTGCTGAATAATAACAGAGGTTTCTGTAATTTCTTGGTTATCTTCTCTATTGTAGGCAAGCGGTCAAACTCTGAAAATAAAAAAACTCCAAATCAAAGGGAAAAAAAGTATTGAGCAAAAGAGAAGCAGGAAATTGGCAGGAGATACAGAGGATGAAGACTCTGCAACTACAAGCACCTCCTTAAAAAGAGGAAAAACAGATCCTAGAAAAAGAAAAATGGATGAAAATGTTTCTGTAAGCCAATTAAAGCAAGAAAATTTCACTACTATTAAGAAACCTAAAAAAGATGACTCCAAGGACCTGGCTATATGCAGGTAAAGTGATAAATTCTAAACTTGAGTAAGTGCTGTTGAAACATGTGGCACCCAATTCTTTTTATCTGTAGTCTGGGGAACAAGAGCCACATTGATTGTCCTGTAGGCCATACAGGTTGTGGTAATGTGAGTGTGTACATAAAGGATGTAGTGTGTGCGTGCTGGGAGTAACTGCTGTGTTTGGTAATGAAGCCCCAGAGGAATGTACACAGTGTTAGAATGGGGTCTGTGGAACTTACTCCTCCGTGCCTTTCCAGGAGTGGGAGGGAGGTCTATCCCCTGCTCTGAGAGCTGTGGCACCCACAGCTTCCCCAGTGTGGCAGGCATGATGACCCACTGTGTTACAGAGGATGAGGCAGGAACAGGGATGCATCTGCTTTTGTAGTGTTACTGGTCAGCCAGAAGGGACATAGCTTAGCCTCTCACAGTTTCGGAAAGCCAGTTATAGCATCTCTCTTACTGCTCTGCACATGGTTTACGTTGAGGTTTGGTGTGTGGAAGTTGCAGGGTTGTGGTGTTCTTTTAGGATGTTGATCACTAGGATTTCATCTGGCAGTGGTTGCCTGGAGAGAACGTAATGCTGCTGTAAATACTCCATTAAGATGTCCATCTCCATCTGTGTACACGGGGGGCACAATGAGGTGCTTTCCTTTTGGAAAGTGAATAGGTTGGCAGCACAGGAGGAATTTATGGAACAGTGAGAAACCTCTGTGAATATATGAACAGCTTAAAAACACTGACTTAAAACCTTATTTTGTTTAGTATGATTCTCTCTGAATTGGAAACCCATGAAGATGCCTGGCCTTTCTTACTTCCTGTAAACTTGAAACTTGTTCCTGGCTATAAGAAAGTTATTAAAAAACCTATGGACTTTTCCACCATTAGAGACAAGCTAAGTAGTGGACAGTAAGTAAACCTGTTGTAAACTTTATTTTAAATAGTCTAAAAGTATTTAAACATTGAAATGCAGTACCTTAAAAAGAAAATTAGTTAAGCTATTTTGATTTGCCTGCTGTGGTATCTCTGTGAGTAACTGAAAAACAATAAAACTGCCAGGTCAAATGCACAAAATCAGTCAAAAGGAGAAACATTTTCCCTTCATCTTTTCTTATTGAGACATCTTAAGTGTGGTTACATGTAAGCAATATCAAACTAATGAAGTCCCTGTAAATAACGCTGTAGCTGTGGAGTAACTTGGTTTCCCTGTTGGGGGAAGCCAGGTAGCTCTCAAGTAGTTGTGGTCAATAATTCTTTATTGTCCCAGAAGTAGACTGTACAACTTAAGAGAAAGCCACTGTATGCCTCTGTTGCCCTTCCCTCCTTGTTAACATCCCTGTGCTCTAATGACTTCCCTACACCTCAGAAAAAAAGTCACCC
Organism: Laterallus jamaicensis coturniculus; assembly: GCA_022605575.1. Classification (NCBI taxonomy): domain Eukaryota; kingdom Metazoa; phylum Chordata; class Aves; order Gruiformes; family Rallidae; genus Laterallus; species Laterallus jamaicensis. The sequence continues at coordinate 343,180 of JAKCOX010000004.1, forward strand.
ATATAGATTGATGCTCCTCAGCATCTGTCAGCTCACACAAAGCAAGTTTTCCCAGGTAAGGGGCTTTTGAACCTTTTCTGGCTTCTTCTACCTTGAATCTGAGACTTAAATGCTCCATACATACTTACTGGTATCAGCAGACTTGTAGCTTTTCCTGTCTGTCTTTCAATAAATCCTATGAATATGGGAACGTGATTTTGGCCATATAGGGTCAAGATAATAAAAAGAATAGCAAAAACAATTGTTACAGGATTGATCTGGAAGGCTTTTTTTGGAACCTACTTGTTCCACTTTTAGGTAAATCCAGCTGTACTCAGCTCTAACTTTGGACAGACTCGAGCCCAAGAATAAATTAATAAATGGGCCATAGTGTTTCAATGAGAAAGCCACTGAAGGGAGGGAGAAAGCTAATTTTTAAAAAGTTCATTTTCCAGTGCAGGCTTGAAATTGTGGCTTCTGGTGTTTCTGATGAAATAGCAAATACGATGATGAGAGTATTTCCTTCCACTGATGATAATTTTGTTAATAAAAATGAAAAATATAACTAACATGTGACACATTCATTGGTTATTCTGTGGCTGGCTGTCCGCATTCACTGGTGTTAAGGTAGTTCCTTCTCATGTAGTTGAAGTGGTTTTTCCTTTTTGTTCTCCATGTTCCAGAAATCATTCACCTCTCTCTTCTTTCAGGTACCCTAATCTTGAAGCATTCTCGCTAGATGTCAGGCTTGTTTTTGACAACTGTGAAACCTTTAACGAAGACGATTCTGACATAGGCAGGGCTGGCCACAACATGAGGAAGTATTTTGAAAAAAAATGGACAGAGATTTTCAAAGTGAGCTGAAGTTTCCGGAACTCTCCTATTTTCCTTTTCCTCCTCCTTGTTTCTTTCATTAAATGAGGACTGATAAGACCAGCAATGTGAACTGTATTTACATGAACGTGCAAGGCACATGTATAACTATTGACTGTTTTTTTCCTTTAAAATACCACAGAGTCGTGATACTAGTTCTGAAGGCTTCACTCCTACAGCAACCATGGCCCCTTGGTTATTGGTTTGTGTGTTTTAACAAACTAATTTAGGTAGAACAGGGAAGCACACCCAAAGAATTTCAAAGAAAGGGGTGTTATAGTGCAATAGCAATTTAAAATATATCAAAACGCACTGAATATTCAACCACCAGAGCTCTACTCGGGGAAACGGTTCTCTTTTCCCTTTCAATAAATATCTATTTTTCATTTTTTTACTTTGTAGTTTATTTTTTAGTGAATGTATTTAATTTTATGAATTATTTATGATTATACAGCATTCAGAATCTTCGTTTTCTGTGAAAAGGAAGAATTAGAAAATTGCTTTAAATCTTGAAAATACAACAAGGAATGTTTTAAAATATAAAACAAAGCCAAGTAAAACTGTTTACACTGATGTGCTGTAAAAGCACTAAAAATTAAACTTTACTGTAGAGTTACAATTACATTTATATATATGTTGCTGCATCACTTGTGTAGTTAAATTGTATTTCAAGACAGTGAAGAAAAATTGAGACATGTATATACTGTTCATTATTGTTTATATTAAGTCTTGTTTTAAATATGTATGATGTGTACATATTGTTTGCAGACATTATTGTTTATGCCTTAGGAGGACGGTAGCATTTTATTTTAGTCTTAAGGTAATTATAGCTATATGGCTTGTACAGTAATTATCCTCTACCAACACTGTGGAGTCTCCTTAATCTTGGTAGTGCCTGCCTTTAAAACAGGGTGTAGGGGATATATTAGTTTTCCATTTTTCTATTTTGTTATATAATTTCAAGCCACCACGGCCTCAAACTCAAGTATGATCATTTGTATCCATGTGGAATAAAATTGTGACATTTCCTACGCACACAGTATTTTTTCATAGAAGCATTTCCCTCCATTTGCCTTGCCACAGAAATAACAAGGATGACATTTGTAACCACTGTGTTTTATCTACTGTGTGTTGTGGTGGCCTCTTGGGGCAGATAGATCAGAATTTTTTTTGTACTAATGTAAGAGTACTTGAAGCTTTATTTAAAGGAAATGTTGTGGAAAGGTAGCGTTCTTTTTCTTTTCCTTTTTTAGGAGTGTTATTTTTCACTAGTATGTGTGGCACGGATACAATAAAAGACTGTTTTGCGAACCAGATTTTCTTGACGATTTTAATAACTTCAGATCCTGTGTGCACAGGATTTTTTAAAATGCCATTTTGGGAGTCCTGCATTTAACATTCAAAACTTAGGATGATGGTAATTTGAAAACAAGCAATGGCTAAGCAATCAGGAGGTGGTTCCGGTGCCTGTTTGAATGAGGGTAACAGCAGGAGGTATAACCACTGGGCTGCCCAGGCTTTGACCTGCTCCTGCCAGTCCCCTGTGCTGTTCCTACAGTGAGTAGGAGTGCACATGCTGTTATAAGTCCTTGCAATATGTCAGGTTTCTTAAGACCACTGTCCAAGTTTTTTGTCCTTTTTTCAGTCTGTCAAAGGGCATGAGCCACAGTCCTTGGTCTGACTGAAGGAAACAGGGGAGTTTATAACTGAGTATTAGGGAACCTCAGGACCTACAGTTCCCTCACCAAGTGGTTGGGGTTTTTCTGGGGGAAGGGGGGTATGAGGGTTTTTCCTTTGAAGCTAGCCCTGCCACGTTTGAGTTGTAGAGCCTTTTATGTATTCCCTTGTCGGTTTATTCTTACCTCTGCTGAGAAAGAACAGCAGTACCTGGTTTTTAATAAAACTTTTGTTTCTGTGGTCCTCCCCAGAACATCTTGTTCAATAACATTTTTCTTCTTTTAGAATAATTTGTGTTACTTAGAATAAAAAAAAAAAATCACATTTGGCTGTCAGGCAGCCTTGCTTTTTCTAACATCAGCTGCACCACTGACTGCTTCACAACCTTTCCTTTTCATCACCTTTCTAAAGATTGCAAAGAAAAGGTTTGCTGGCCTGTTCCAGAGATGTGAAGATTAGTAAGTGTTTTGAACATAGGATGCTAGGCTTTTTTTAAGAGTGTTCTAAGCTATGCTTAGGTTAAGTTGGGAAAACTTATTTCTTTGATGCAAAGCAGAATTGGGTGTTTTCTCAGATTCTGTACTGGTTAATGGTTTATCTGCCATACTGGATCCATCACTGGCTTTCTGAAGAGTCAAGGTCAGAATACATTGACAGGCTTTTGGACCTTTGCTGGTATATTTAATAAGTACTGTTAAAGGTGCTTGATGAAAAAAGGAGTCCTGGTTGTGAGTACATCTTCTGCCTCACACTATCGCTTTGGAAAACATTGGGTGATATAGAAGCAGCTGAAAATCAGAAGTCTCCTGTAAAAAAAAAGCCTAAAGCTTTCTGCTTAATGTGTCTCTTTTCTGGGGTTCCTGATGGCAGTTAGAGGGGCAGAGGTGCTTCATTGACTGTGAAGGGGCAGAGGAGCAGTTACTGTGTGTAATGGTCTGAAGGGGGGCCGATGGGGCCGCTCCTGCCGCGCCGGGACTGTGCCTGCAAGCCGAGGGGTAAGGGCTGAAACTTGAATCGCACCCTGGTTACGCGGTCTGACGACAGCATTCGGCAGCAGCCCGAACGCCAGCCACCGCCCGGGAGCCCGTGCCGGGCCGGGGCTCTCCAGAGGAGCTGCGGTCGGACGCGTTTCCTCTGGGCGAGGCGCGGGGGCAGCGGCAGCCCGGGCGCCCGTCGAGAAGCTGCCGCCGGGCCCCTCCGGCGCCAGGGCGGCCCGCGGACCTGCTCCGGAGCAGCGCGGAAAGGCGGTCTTGGGTTCCGCCGACCGCGGCTGCAACCCTGCGCCTCCGGCGCAGCCAGCGACCGCTCCCGGGCAGTCCCGCGGCGCAGCTCCCGCAGGGGCAGGGCCCGTCCCCGCGGGCCCAGCCCGCCTCGGGCGGGGTGCGTCTGCGTCCGGCCCGCGGGGAGGCGCGCGGGGCGGTGCCGCGCGTGACGCAAGGTGGTTCCTGCCGTGACGCCGCCTCCCGCGCGCCCTGGCCCTGCCCAGGGGGCACCTCCGCAGGCGGCTGGAGAGGTTTTGCGCATGCGCATTCACGATCCGCGACGCGATCGATCCGCGGCGGTGCGGCGAAGGAGGTGGCGCGAGGGAACGCCTCAGCCAGGGGTGGATCCTTCCGCCTGGGGGCCGGAGCGGGGCTCGCTGTGCGGCGGGGGAAAGGCGGGGGCTGTGGCCCTGTCCGGGCGCGTTCTTGGCGCTGCCGGGCCGAGGGGCGGCTCGGTAGTGTTCCTGCGGCCGGCCGCTCGGCGCTAGTGCCCCTGTGTCCGCCGATGCGGGAGCGCTCCGAGCGGCCCTTCCCGAGGGCCTTCCCAGAGCACGCGGAGCAGCTCGGGGAGGGAGACCTGCGGAGCCGCGTCCCGGCCCGCGCCGCCCGTGCAGCGACGGCAGGTGGCGATCGGTGACGGGGCGGGGCGTCAGCGGCGCCTGGGCCTGTGGCGGCCTCTGGGACTGCAGCGGGTGGCGGCGGCGGCCGCGGCTCCTTCACCTCGGCGGTCCCAGCGCCGCCTTTCCGCGGTGAGCCCCGATGGCCTCTCGGCCGGCGCACGGCGCCCTCACAGCCCGGCCCGCCGGACCTGCGGTTCCCTGTGCGCCGCGGAAGTACGTTCCCTTTCTTTCCAGAGATGAGGGGTGTCGGGGGCGCCGCGTAACCTGCTCGGTGGTGTTAAAGGGCTCAGCAGTGAGCCCAGCACCGGCCGGGAGCTCAGACACGGTGTTCGGGGGCCTGCGCGTTAGCGCCGTGCGCGGCCTGAGGGCACGGGGACCCGGCCACGGTGTGTGTAAGGCCGCCGCTGTTTGCAGTTGCTTCTTGGCCGCCTCAGCTCTCACATTACTGTTCAGAATGAGGCACTTAAGTAAGATTCTGCTGGTTTATATGCATTAACTCAGTGTAAAGAGCGCTGCTGTTTTTCTTCAGCATAAATGACTCGTTAGAGTCGCAGGCACTTCTCCTGGCTCCGCGCTTCCTGCCTCTCGGGAGGCTCGGTTGTGGTCTACAGCGTGGGGGCGAACAGGCAGATCTGAGGAATAAATTTTTTACTGAACAGGCTGCCCAGGGAGGGGGCTGACTTCCCGCCCCTGGGTGTGTGAGGTAGAGATAGGCAGATGAGGTGCTCAGGGATATGGTTTAGCGTAGGACAGGGACGTTTAAAAGTCTTCCTCTGCAAATGTGTTGCTGTTTTCCTGGAGAATGTGTTTTGTTGAGGTAGCAGGTTTCATTTATGAAACAGAAGTGATAAATCTAACTGTTGAACCTTCTTTTTCAGATATTTTTGTTGAAAGTAGATGAAATGGCGACATTGATTCACACTTTAGCAGATCATGGTGATGATGTCAACTACTGTGCCTTCTCATCATCGTGCTTGGCTACTTGTTCCTTGGACAAAACGGTTCGCGTTTATTCTTTAAACAACTTTGATGAACTTCCATATTCGCCTTTGAAAGGTCACACTTACGCTGTCCACTGCTGCTGCTTCTCCCCATCCGGGCACCTTTTAGCTTCGTGCTCAACAGATGGCACCACCATGGTCTGGGACGCCCAGGATGGTCGGAGGGTGGCGGTGCTGGAGCAGCCCAGCGGCAGCCCCGTCAGAGTCTGCCGATTCTCTCCTGAGTCCACCTGTCTGGTGTCGGGGGCAGCGGATGGGAGTGTAGTCCTTTGGAATGTGCAGTCATTGAAACTCTACAGGTGAGTGCCTCATAGCTCGTGACAGCCTTGTTTGTGATGACAGGAGGTCAGTAGTGTGCACAGCATACAGGACTGGATGACCTGCTGGAGAAGAGCTCAGTGGAGAAGGACCTGGGGGTGCTGGTGGAACAGACTGTCCAGAGAGGCTGGGGAGTCTCCTTCCTTGGAGACATTAAAAACCCACCTGGATGTGTTCCTGTGGGATTCAGTCAGGGTGACCCTGCTCGGGCGGGGATGTTCTTTTGAGGTCCCTTCCAACTCCCGATGTTCTGTGATTTTGGGATTTAACATGAAACCAGGGTGTATTGCATACTGTGTGCATCTAAGTTTCTAAACAGGGGGTCAACAAATTATGATACATAATACACAGTTATGGGAGCCTCACTCTGCTGTCTGCCTTGTACTACCCAGGACATCATGGTTTTTAATGAAGTTTTTAATCACAAGGCTGTTTGGAGTCCAGGAAGATCTTAGAAGCTTGATAAAAATCCAGTAGTCAGAGAGTTTGGAAACTATTGGCATATTCCAATGATAGGGAAAACCCCAGAAGTATTAAAAGTGATTTCTTAAAAGTATGAACTGTTAATATATACAGTGGTGCATGTTTGAGACTGTCAGGGCTTAACCCGTCTGGGAACTGAAACAACCACACAGCCATTTGCTCACTCACTCTCCCACTCCCACTGTGATGGGGAAGAGAATTGGAAATGGAAAAAAAATTAAAATCTTACGGGCTGTGATAAAGCCAGTGTAATAGGCCAGAGAAGGAAGAAGATAACGATGATAATAATAACGGAACGAACAGAAGCAGCGACGCCCAGCCCAACTCACCATCCGGGACCAGTGCTCAGCTGGAATATCTCTTTGGCCATTCTGGGGCAGCTGTCCTAGCCATGTGCTTGTTCTGCTTTGGTGTTTTCATTTTAAAAAAACAAAAAAGAACTTGGATATTCCAGTCGTGGCCCTTTCACTTCACACTTAAAAATTAATTTCAAAGTGTTAACATGCCAACGGTCATCAGCTTAATTTTAATTGTATATATATTTTGGGAGCTGATGATGCTGTCATTTGTAACTGCAGATAGGAAACCATACCTGGCCCGTTTTCTTAAAGCTGAGATCAATATTGCATAGAAATTATCAAGGTACTTGAAAATTAGGTCAGGGAATTTTAGTTAATCATCTAATGTTAGTCTGTGGTCCTCTTGGTGACAGTTGATTGTGTTGATGCTAAAACAGAGAACACCTTTTACCATACTGTTACATCACTTGACTCAGTATACAGGTGGTAACTCCAGCGAAGGTGTCCAGTTACTCCATACCGGTTCAGCTGTTGTAATTGTCCGTTCAGGTTCTGAAGATCACAGAATCACAGAATCGTAGGGGTTGGAAGGGACCTCGAGAGATCATCAGGTCCTTCTGCCAAAGCGGGCTAGAAGATGGCTGTGTGAACACATGAAAACAAGTTAACATGTATTTCTTGGTGCTATTTCCTCTTCAGTAGTTACTATACTTGCATCTACCCTCAAAATTTCCCCTGCATACTCCCAACACATACTGCTCTTTATTCCACGCTACATTTTCAGTGCCAAATCCACAGGTTTTGTGTGAAAGATGGAAAGTTTTAAAAGCTGCACTAAGGAGAAAGGATTGCACATATACAAATGGGAAGCAGTATGGTGTATTTGATAGTCTTCTTAGTGACACAATTAACGGTGTCAGTGCCTTTTTGGAGGTCCAGAGTCTGATCAGAGGCTCTCAGGAAAGGTCATTGGCTTGTTGTCTGTGGCATGAAGTTTGACACTCTGGCAGCAAATAAATTTATATCAGCAAAGGAAAATGAGCAGCTCTTCACAAAATGCAGTTGCAGAGTAAATAAGACGGGGCTAATGAGGGTGTCCCTGCCCGTGGCAGGGGATTGGGACTAGGTGGTCTCTGAGGAACCTTCCAGCCCAAACCATGACAGATTTTATGAAGAATGACTTTTCTTAGAATCATAGAATCATAGAATGGCAAGGGTTGGAAGGGACCCCAAGGATCATAAAGCTCCAACCCCCTGCCACAGGCAGGGCCACCAACCTCAGGCCTGGAGCTACACAAGGTTGCCCAGGGCCCCATCCAACCTGGCCTTGAACACTTCCAGGGATGGGGCATCCACCACCTCTCTGGGCAGCCTATTCCAGGACCTCACCACTCTTTCCGTAAAAAACTTGCCCCTAATATTCAATCCTGCTGCTTGACTATTGCTTGCGGCTGTGGTTATTTTCTTGTGCTTAAAGATACATCTATGCATGCTGGGCTTTGTCAAAAGGAGCGAGGTGCTTGGAATTGACTTTAGGTTACTATTACTGCTACCAGATGCCTTAAAGGATGTTAGGTTGACTCCACTTCCCAAGGATCGGCCACCCGTATCTGCTAGGATTTTTATATTAAGATCAGTTTTACAAAGTGCGTTGGCTGACTTAAAATATAGAAAACCTTTTTTTTTTGGACATTGTTTTCTTTTGTAGTCCAAAATTAACCCTATGTCATAAATCACAGAGTATTCTACTCAGCTACAGCTTATGATACAGGTCAGTAGGTGTTCTGTTTTGCCTTTAAAAACAACAGAAATTCTGGAGGGTTTTTTTTCCCTTTTTTGTGTGGATGTGAACCTGTGTTATGTATTTATATGTGACTTCTAGAGTTTATCCTGCAGTAGAATTTTAACTGCATTGTGCTTTTCAGATGGTAAGTCCATGCAGATTGTCTTTAGTTTGAGAATTATTTCATCACTCAGTTCAAAGTTACTGCCGTGGGGTGCTCTCTCAGGTTTTTCCTCCCGCAGTTGAAGAGCAGCAGGTCCTGGTGCCTGCAGCTGTGCTTATTTTGCATCTTATTCAGCAGCTGATGTGAGTTTCTCTCCCTTGCCTTACCAAGTTCCAAAGTGCAAAACTTGGAACAGTTTGGCTTACTGTATCAGACTGCATTTGAGAAGAGATCACCTCCTCAAAAAGTGACTTATTCTAAATGGAAATTCTGTCTGCTTTTGCCTTTCAGATCTGGGAATGTTAAAGATGGTTCTTTGGTGGCTTGTGCATTCTCTCCTAATGGAAATTTCTTTGTCACTGGATCATCATGTGGTGATTTAACCATTTGGGATGATAAAATGAGATGCCTGCATAATGAAAAAGCACATGATCTTGGCGTTACCTGCTGTGATATTTCTTCACAGCCAGTTTCTGGTTAGTTGACTCATCAGGGAAAGAACATGGGGGAAAAAGTACTTTATTTTTTTCTAGCTCTTTTTGTCATATTCTTTTTGTCATCAGTACACAGATAGAAATTACATTGGGAAGAGCTGATGTTTTAGGATGCTCTGAATATTCTTAACTAAGTTGTGGTTGATGACAAAGAATGTACTGTGTCAACGAACAAGGTGATTAGCATGCTTACGATAGCTCTCAGTAGCTAATTACCCTGCCAGGGTCTTGGAAAATGTTTGGGTAGTGCCTGGAAGTGAAGTCTGTCTCCTGGGGCTGAAAAGGGTGTTAGAAGATGCAGGGCTTGATTATGTTCCCACTTGACTCTCGTTCTTTGGTTCCCCAGGAAGCAGGGCTGGGTTAAAGCAGTGCAGAGAACTGTACACAGAAGGATCAGCTGAATGCTGGAGGTGTGGGATGTGAATACATGGACTGTTTTCTGGCACCTGGCTTGCTCAGTTGGAGGGACTGTGTCCCACCAAGATGTGGTGCTGTTCGTATCTCACAGCGTTTTTAGCTGATCTCACTGTATAAGCTGCGTTTCAGTTTTGTCATTGTGTGACTCAGCTCAGTAAGACCTTGTTGATTTCTTTTGGGAATGAAATCTGATATTCTTGTATATATCTGTGTATTGAGATGAAACCCAAGGTGTGTGTAGTGTGTGTGGGCCTTTCTCAGGGCTGCACTGCCTGTTATTCTCAGGTTCTCATTTCACATCTGTAATGCTTTCTGTGGAACTAAAGCAGCAGAACCTGTATTTCTCTATATGCAAAACCATGCATATTTAAACTTCCTGCTGTCTCAGAGGAACCTTTTCATTTGTGTGTACAGGCTCTTAAAAGTCCTGATGTGGTTTAACCCCTGTGATCAGCTCAGCCACTCGCTCACTCCCCCGGCCTGGGGATGGTGAGAGACCCAAAACCTCCTGGGCTGAGACCAAGAGAGTTCACTGGGTAAAGCAAAAGCTGCACGGGCAGGCGAAGCCCAGCCAGGAATTCACTCCCCTCACCATGGCAGGCAGGTGCAGCCATCCCCAGGGTGGCAGGGCCTGGGAAGACAAACGCCATCGCTCCCGGTGTCACGGCCTCCCTCCTTCCCCCACTGTGACTGCTGAGCACGAGGCCATCTGGCCTGGGATAACCTGTAGTGGGGTCGGCTGTCCTGGCTGTGCCCCCCCAGCTCCTTGTGCCCCCTCCTGCTCACTGGTGGGGCGGGGTGAGCAGAGGAAAGGCCTTGAGGCCCTGTGAGCGCTGCTCAGCAGTGACTAAGGCATCCCTGTGTCAGCAGCACGCTTTAGGTCTCAAATCCAAAATACAGCACCATAGGAGTTACCATCCCAGCCCAAGCCAGTACAATTATGTCACGACTCAGACTTTCTCCATGATTGTGTGGGAATGCTGAAGAAGTGCAGGTCTAAGCTCACACAGCTTGTATTGTGGGAAGAAATTGTTGTACAAACAAGAATTATTTCTGTTTGAAACAAGCTAGTAGGAGTTAATTGCATTACAAGAAAGTGTCATAACCAGACAACCAAATACTGGAAATAACTGTAAATCCCTACACTGTTGTTTTTTTAGCTGATTTACAATAATTCCTAATTTTATATAAGCCATATGTTACTGAAAGTCAACAGTTTTCCCTTTTTGTGTGTTGCTGTTAATCACCAAGGATTGAAATCGTGATTATTAGCAGATTTAACACATTACAAAATGCACACAAGTAGTGTTTATCCAGCACAATGAAAGAAGATTGTAGATGGGGACTCTCTTTATGTACTTAATACAGACAAAAATTAGTACTGGAGTTTCTGACTGGCTCTTCAGCTTTAGCCTGTCTGTATCAGATGATTCTCCTGCCTTTAAAGTGGATTCAGTCACCATTGCATCAGCTGCTCATCGGAGCAGTTGTGGTGCTGTGCAGGCTGTCCCATCTGACTGCTGAGTTCAGGGCTGCTCCCCTCCCAGAGATGTAGATTTCAGTGAGACACAGAGCAATACTGGTAAAACTCTGCGGGTCTTGCTGAGCTTTCCTAGTGAACCTCAGTGCAAGACAGTGTTATGCTCCTCCAGGTTATCCCGGAGAGCTCTGTCCCCAACACTGTCATACTCTGTTACTTGTCAGATCGCGTCCAAGCTTGGGCTAAGTGGCAGGATCGGAGCTTCCAAGTAGCCAAGGACATGCTCTTGTGCAGCGAGGTGCCTGTGCATGCCACTCGCCTCACTGAGGCCTCGATCTTACACTGCCAAATCCTTGTGAAAATGAGACATGCTTTAATGTTTGATAGCTTTGAGATTAAGGCCTAAGATCCTCCACAGGCATAGTCGCTCTGTTCCTGTGATCAGACAGGTCTGTGTGTGCTAGGATTTTATTGTGATAACCACATGAAATTAAAATATATGTGGTGGAAGTACGGAGATAGAAATACCAGGGGTTATTTTGACACTTCTGGTAACTACAGAGCTGGAAAGATGAGCCCTTAAAATGCCTGTTGGGACTTTCTGATTTCCAGCCTTGATCCTGGTGATTCTTGTAGGAATTCTGAGGCTTGGTACTGGCAGAGGCAGCGCCACTGAAGGGTTGTTTTGGTGACCTGTGCCAGCCTGCTGTGCCAGCTCAGTGCAGGAGGGAAGCAGAAAAAGCGTGGCACAGGACTTAATGAAAAAATTGGTAATGGGCTTAAACAACACAATTAGAATGGAATGTGGTGATTCAGAAATGGTTGTATCCACTGAACAAAGAGGAGAAAGCTGTAAAAGTTACTCTTTTATTTCTTCTTTGATGCAGTGTTTCTCAAGTGGTTGGCTGGACTGCAGTCATCATGAAACATCACTTAGTTTTTAAAAATGAAAAGTTAAACATTTAAAATTATGAAAATAACCTGCCAGGTACTCTCAAAACTATGTGCAGGCATATGTGGTTACCTTTGAGAACTACTGAACTGTAAGAAGAAATGGATATAACGCTGTAATTTAGGTTAAAAATCTCGTTAGGGGAATCAAATATTTACCATCAAGAAAACTTAAAATATGAGCCCAGTGCTGGTTTTTATCTGCTTTTTCAGGAAAAAGTAGAACAGTGATACCTGTTTCTTACTTTTGAATGATTTTAGAGCTTCTGCTTTTATTAACACTTCTTAACACAATATTGAGATGAAGGAAATTTAGTGCGTTCCAGCCTAGGAATGCTGATGCAGTTTACTGATAAGCTGTTGTTTTCAGTGCTTCTGATTCCCATTAATATATTTGAATTTTGTCAGATGGTGAACATGGATCGAGATACTTCCAGATGGCTTCTTGTGGTCAAGATAATCAGATCAAGCTCTGGTTTATTTTGTTTGCAGATTCCTTAGGTGTGTATAGTAATTATTTTTCATATTCCCATGCCTCATTTTTCATATTCCAAATGGTGTAGGTTTCTTCTCACCTTTCAGTACATCTTGGCCCTTGAGTGAGAGCTGGAGAAATGAAAACACTGTTGGCTTCTGCTTACAACTGCAGTGTAGGTGTGTGACTGCTTTGGGGGGACCAGGCAGGTGGCCCAGAACATCTTCACTTGGTGTTTTCTGCTGATCACTTTTGTATAAAATCCTGTAAGGATGAGTACTATGTGTACAGACACACATTCAGCTATCCAACACTGTTTGACACTCGAAGGCTTACGAGTGAAGGAGTCAGAGATGTTTAAATTAACTCTGTGATCTTTGATCCTCCTTGTCACAGACAGTGTGTCACAGGGTCAGATCTTTGGTACACCAAAGCAGCTTGTCTTGCACCTTGTCAAATGTGTCCGTTTATAATAATTTACTCTTTGTATTTTTAGGTGCTGAATTAAAATATAAATGCACACTGAATGGACATTCTGCCCCAGTTCTGGCTTGTGCATTTTCTCACGATGGGCACATGTTAGTTTCAGGGTAAGCAGTATTTCTACTCCTTTGAATTTCATGCAGTTGGTTGTCCAGGTTCACTCTGCAGTTTTTTAAAAAGGCTTGAAAGAGTTGGAAGGTTCAAATTCTATTTCCAGTCATTAAGGAATAGTTCCATGACTTCCAGAATTACTGAAGTGCCTTTCCAATTGGCCTTGTCTTGTGGGTGGTGGAGTTTGAAATCTAGGATGTTGTAAACTCTGTTCTCTTGAGTATTGTGATGAGATTTGTCATTTCCTGGGTTTTGAGGCATATGTGGCCTTCCATGTGGATACTCTAGTATTTACTAAAATACCCATCTACATTGCAATCTTACTGTCTCTTTGGGATACTGTTTAGGATTTCATCTCATGCACTGTCAGGAACTTGTAAAATATCCTGAGATATACAGAAGAATGGTTAAGACCCAAAATTAATCGTGGCCCATCAGTTAGAGACTAATATTAATTACTAGCCTTTGTTAGAGGATGGTAAGGGAGTTGCCAGTGTCATTGCAAGGTCACTCCATTACCTTAGAGACCATGGAGGGTGGAGGTGATGGGGGGAGTCCTGGTGACTGGAGGGGCACAGATGTCAGGCTGACTCCAGGAAGGGCAAGGTGGAGGATCCAGGGAGCCACAGGCTGTCAGCCTAGTGCCAATCTCTCTCAAGGTGATGAGCAGACCCTTCCAGAGCCCTTGGAAGCTGTGGTGATCCGCAGCAAAGCCATCAGCTGGTTACTAGTGGCTTTCTTGAGGGATCCACCTACCAAAAGAGGAGATGACAAGTAAGAGATAGTAATTTATGTTTTAATGAGTATTAATGACTATGCTTTCATTCTCTGCACTTCTCATGAAAAGTGCTTAATCACTTCTAAGTGGCAACTTGAAGTAACAAATACAGTGCTTCAACTCTAAATTCTAATTGTCTTTTTTTACAAAGGGTTTCTAAACTGAAATGGAACAGCTGATGTCTTGCAGAGGAAAAAGACTGCACTAGCCAACAAATAAACCCAGGAGACAATAGCTTGCTTTGTAGTTTTGCTTTGTATTATTTTCATGGGGGTCTTTTTTGGTATTTGGAGGTGATTGTGAATGTTTGTGATCCAGAGCTACTTTATTTTCCATTAGACACACAGAGTGTATTTTTTGCTTACATTGTCATGAAATGTCTGTCCCATAAAGTCCTGAGGAAGCAGCACTGTCACAATAGATGACTGTGCAGTTTGTATTTCATGAACTGTTTTATGTATGCCGTGTGTTGCATCACTGTATTTTAGGAACTGCAGGGCACTGCTTTCTCTAGCTTGCTTTGCAAATGAAAAAAATTCAAACATAAATAGGGGTGCTGAGAGTAGATCCCAGAGAGACAGATTCTGTGCACGAGCCTTACAGATACTGCCTGTGAAGTCGTAAAAAAGGAGGTAGGGTGTGGAAAATGGGGAGCAGTGAGAGAGAGCAAATTCTCTGCATCCAGAGTTGCCATGGAAATAGAGTTCTGATATTTAACTGCTGTTTCTTACATCATACTCAAGGCACAGCTGTTCAGTGTTGTTTTAAGGTGGGCATGGGTATAAGAGGGTTTGGATGTCTAAGCTCTCATAAAGTGGTGTTGAATAAGCTCTTTGTGGAAAAGGGCTTTCTTTCTTCTTCTTAATTAAAAATAATTTCCTTTTACCTTTCTGCACCATTTTAATGTTGCTGTGTTTGCTTTTTTAAAAGGTCTGTGGACAAGTGTGTGATAATATATGAAACTGTAAGTACAGCATAGTGCAAGGTCATTCACTGGGGTGTTGTCTTCAAGTATCAGCACTACTTCTGCACTGTCTTAGCAATGTAAAGAAATACTGAATAACAGAAACTATATAAACTCAAAATACTTATTTTGCATTTGGGAGGACAAGGGAGGAGCTTGAGGAAAAAACGTCTCTTGAGATCTCATCAGTCTTTCTCATTTTTTAAATTTACATTTCTTTTAGGGTGTTGTTACCTGATTTTTCTACAGGAGAGGAGTATTCAGTGAATTCCATACCAGGATGTTATCTTCCTATTTCCCTGGGAAGGTTTTCTATTATCCTAAATTTATCTTAGCTTCCAAAGAAAGAAGGACTGTAGGTTTTGACATAAAATTGAGAATGGTCATATCATATATATATATTCTTTAGGTAGTTATATAGAAAATGCACAGAAAATAGAAGCATAATGAAGAACTCAAGAACATGTTTATGCTCAAGACAATGTCTTTTATTTAAAACATGTTGTTCAGGGTTCACCTGTAAGAGGTATTCACTATTAGTACTCTCTAGTATTTACTAATAAGGAAGGATGAGCAAATTTTCAGCTTCTCCACCTTGCTCTGCACATACCATTGTCCTGATAAAACTTTTCAGTTATTGTTACAGGTTTTCACCAAAATGGCTGATTTGATAACCTTCCCAATTTTGGCCCAGTTAGTACTTTGTTGTGTAGGTGTGTAAGAGGTCCCCTTGATTTTTAGAAACCCAGAAAACTGAAATGTGCAGAAGAACACAGCATCAGCATTTCTTAATGCTGTTTGCCAGGTTTTGTGGCCTTAAGTTTTTACCAAATGAGACAGTCACTTTCACAGCTGTTGAGGACAAGTAGCAAAAACAAACTTTTGGGGGAAGGAGGGAGATTTCAACCCAAAATAGGGCACTTTCCCCATGATGGACTGCTCAGAGACCTGGAGTGCTGACCGATCTGTTAGTGATTCAAAACAATTAGCTCTTCACTTTTCCATTCTAATCTGTACCTATCAAAGAAATGCCACCTTTCATAAGAAAGAAAATCTTTCAAAACGCGAGTTAAAGCTGTGTGGAAAATCAGGTTTTCAGTGGCATTTATTGGCTGGACAGGAGACCCTCTGGTGTGGGTAATCACTGGCCTGACTGGGGGGGCTGTAGCATGATGTCCCCCTGAATTTCAGGTGCCATGTCGCTTTTGGACCTTTCTAAACCTACATTTGTAGAAGAAATTACTTTATTCCCATGAGCCACCAGCCAGGTGGCTGTAATTACTTGAGTTGCTGTTTCTGGCATTACTGTGCACAAAGCTGCACGCTGGCTGAGGCTGAAGGGCTGCAGGCAGGGCACCCCAGCTTCCACGGGGTTGTGCACCTTCGTCACCTTCCAAGCAGCAGGACTGTTCCTTACACTGAAAGTATGCAAATGAATGAACATTCTCTGTATTCTTTGAGATTTAAAATCACAAACACTCTTTTGCAGAGTACTGGCAATACCCTCTATACCTTGTCTCAGCATGCCAGGTAAGAATCAGCATCATTTTGTTTTAACTAAGTGAAAGACATTGAATCCTTTTGTGTGAAGTTTCGTGCTTTTATTTGTGTTTCAGGTATGTCACAACTTGTGCCTTTGCACCACACAGTCCCTTACTTGCCACAGGCTCCATGGATAAAACTGTGAACATATGGCAGTTTGACCACAAGCAGCCCTGTGCAGGTGAGTGTGTGAAATACTTGTAGTCTCTGCTTTACAGTTAAAGCACAGGAATGTTGAGCAGCTGAAGATGCAAAGCCCCCCAATGTTTCTTCGATGCAGTTAGTTTGTAACCTCGGGATTATGTGCCTGTTATTTGTCTTTCCTGGGAATGGATCTTACCAATGTCCTGCAGAGGTACTGCCTTTGTTTTTTTAAAGACACAGTAGTGTCTGCTGTTGATATTCACCATTTCTTTCTCTGAACAGCTTTTAAGAGATGACTGTTATTCCCAGAGCACTGAAAAACTTTCAATAAGGTGTCACTGGCGATGAGTTGTATGCTAATTGCGAGTATCATTGTCAATAAGAAATACAGCTTACCTGTTACTGTAGGTGAAAAGAACAGGATAATTAGTGTTACAAAATACATCAGCACCTAAAGCATGTGGAACAAGGGTACCTAGCTCTTTGTTTGAAGCACAAGAGTAAGTCTGGACTTGGGTCTGCTTTAGTAAGGAGGTGAGAGACAATTTCAGTATGTGCTGAGACTTTTCTGCCCTTTAGTTCATCAGGAGTGTAGGGATCAGAGAGATTAAATCCCTCTCAGCTTGGAGAATTGATAGGTAAAAGACAAACCCAAATTATTGTCCCTCACTGAAGTGATGTCAAATAAGCCTTTCTTTCTTGAGATGCTGGGGAAGGTGTAGTACTGAGACCATGGGAAGGTCAGCCTTCACTGCCGTCATTGTTCCTAGAGCTGGAGGTTTTTCACTGTTGTTTGTTGGTCGTTTTTGGGGGTGGGTGGGTATGTTGTTTGGGTTTTTCTTAACTGTCTTACATCTCTCCTTTCCAAAGGAAATACTGTAGAAAATGACTGTAAGGTGGCTGTTGAGAACTGGTCAGAGGATGATGTTTCAGCCTGGCTTTGTGCACAAGACTTGGCAGACTTTGTTGGGATTTTCAAAATGAATAACATTGATGGCAAGGAGCTTCTGAATCTTACTAAAGAAAGTCTGACTCATGAATTAAAAATTGGTAAGAGTATAGAAACCCAAATAGTTTTTAATGAATACAGCATTGTCTGGGGGAGGGGGCGGATTACAAAAAAGATGTGTTGCATGGTTGCTCTTGCTTTCTGGCCCTTTCATGTGCTGTAAGAGAAGATGGTGAGTATTGATTGATCACGAGCTGGAGTAGCTTCAGCATGTTCTTTCCCATCATCAGATAAAATGCTTGTTGCTCAGGCCATTCTGAAGACGTTGGTCTCTTGCCTTCAGGAGGCACTTTGACACCCATCATAAGACTGTAGGTTGAGTCGTCAAATTCCCACAAGTATCAGCCAGCTCTAAGAAATTCTTTAAAAAGTAGGCACCTCCTGTCTTAATTGGCTGTGGCTTCAGCATTTACATAAATAGGAGGATACAGTCTCCCTAATACTGATGTGTTTTTCAATAGCATTCAAAGTCCAATTTAACTAAATTTTAGGAGTCTTACACAAACTCAGTACACAAATACTTTTTGATAGCTTGTTTTCTTTGCTCTAAAAAATGCAGCATGTGCCAGTGCTGTTAGATCTTGCTGGAGACCTCTTGAGGTATTTTTGCAGGCTTTGCAAAGGGAATTTTTTTTTTCCGACCATTTTACTTGATGACTATAGGATAGACACTTTTTCTTCTGTTTTTTATTAGCTGCTTGTTTCTTGTCCTGTCAGTCTTTGCTTCAGCTCTGATTTGCATTGAATATGAAGGGTATGCTCATGGCTTTGAAGGCATTTAATCCAGGAGAAAGCGATCAGCAAGTGTTCTTGAAACATTTCATTAGCTGCTCTGATTGGTTTTGACATAATGTTTTATTACCATGCACATGGAACTGGCCTCTTCCCAACCTAATGGCCACGTACTGTAAATAACACTGTGCCAAACTCTGAGATCTGGAGCAAACCTAAAGCAGCCATGGTAGGTGTTCTGGCTGCATTGAGCAGTGTCCAGGATTCCTGGCTCTCACAGACACATTGACCTGTTCATTGCAACTCTGGGATGTTGGAAACACAGGATAACAAGGGTTAAATGCAGGATAGATGGGGGTATGTGGTGCCAGGCCTGCACTGGACACTCCCCTTCTGCTCAGGCTAACTGGATGTGTGAAGGGGACCCTTGCCTTCAGCTTGTTGGCAGAGAGTGAGGGGGGCAGACTGAGTCTGGGTGTTGGAAAGGAACCCCTTGTGTCTGAGGCAGCAGAGGAGCTGCAGAGCTGGAACACAGAGCGGGGGTTAAGGCCAGTCTGCTTGGCAGCCTTGGACATGCTACAGCGGCTGTTTCCCTGGAGCACTGTTCTGTGCACTCCTTCAGTACAGAAGGTGGAAAATAAATCAGAGTAAGTACTGTTTACCACTGCGGATGGGAAGAAGACATTGTGACACGCCTGCAATTTTTTGGATATAAAACCATTTTTAAAAGGAGATATTTTTAATGCTGCTCGAAGATGAGGATTACTGATACCTGGGATGCATGTCCAGTCTTGCCAGGGTATAACTGTAGTGCAGCAGTTTATAGAACGATCAAATTGCTTTTCTCATTGTCAGATTTCTTTTTTCTTCTTCAGCTCACAATTAAGTTGGGAAGAACAGCTGCTGTCTCCAACACAGGTGCAGCTCTTTCAGAGTCACAGCTGTTGTATATTCTCAGTCAGTAGGTAATAGTAGTCTAACCAGCTTTGGAGTCAAGATAGTCATCCTTTGCTCTCTAGAGATGATGGCAGAGACCTTCAGTCAGTTCAGCAGTCCTGTGCAGTGGTGAGGTCTGGTGCGGAAACTCATGCATTGTGATAAAGGAGCTCAGACCTTGGATGCAGGGTTGAGGGGTGTGTGTATGAGGGCTTCAGTATGTCTGACCCAGGTTTTTTTAATGTTTATCATCATCTTGGATGGTCCACAGTGAGCATATTCAATTTTTTCTTAAACGTGGGTAGTTGGGAGTAAAAGACGTTTTAGGTTTTTATTGCTACTCTGGGAGCCAGAGTACACTTAACTGTGTTATAAATGTGAGGCACTGGTCTGGGGAGGGGCGTGCCAGCATGCAATTGTAAGAAAAAGTTACTTCCCTTTTTATGCAGGCTGCTTGCACAAGCATGACCCGAGCACTGAGGGGCTGCATGCCCAAGACCTTATCTTTAATGAAATCAGAGCATACAATGAAGTGTAGTGTGCAAACACCTTGTTGTGTTGCTGCATTATTTGAAGACAGCAAAGTCAGCGTCTTCACTTTGCCCACTTGAATGCCTCAGAGCTAAACAGCCTGAAAGAAAACAAGGCAGGAGGGGACAGCCATAATTGTATTTGTTCTGGTTTTAGATCAGAAGGACATTAATCTTTTGAACAGCACAGGTACAGGCATTCTCCAGCCATCCGTTTGCAAGCCCTAGGACACGCTGTACAGCAGGCGAGGGGCAGGGCAGCGCTGCACAGAACCCTTCCCCTCGCCTTGGGGCCCTCTGCAGACCTGCTGAGCCTTGTACCCAGGACCAGGGCCTGTGCTGCTGAAGGTGGTAGATAGAGCATGCTGGCGGAAGTGTGGCCCCTTGAGGGACACATGTGCTAATTGATGCAAGACTCTCTGCCTGGTCTGTGCTGTCACGTCATGTGTGAATGCTTTCCAGAGTCTCTAGGCCTGCGCAGTAAAATCCTCCAGAAGATTGAAGCTCTGAGGATGACAAGGAGCTCTGTTTCTGTGCCTGACGAGTTCTTATGCCCGATAACAAGGGAGGTTATGAAGGATCCTGTCATTGCAGCAGGTATGGCTTTACATGGCTTCTTTGGCTCAA
The DNA here is from genome assembly GCA_022605575.1 of Laterallus jamaicensis coturniculus. Lineage (NCBI taxonomy): Eukaryota > Metazoa > Chordata > Aves > Gruiformes > Rallidae > Laterallus > Laterallus jamaicensis. The sequence goes on from JAKCOX010000004.1 coordinate 363,311, forward strand.
ATGGGTGACAGGTGTGGTAACACAAGAATGAGTGTAGTTGATCAGCTGCAGAAAGTTAAACTATTCTAAAAACAGCTGTTGCAGTAGACAACTGTCGTAAATGTTTTGTTTGCCAACATAGCTCCCATACAGAGAAAAACACTGTATCAAGCAAGCCTTTTGCTTAGTGTCTGCTCTGCTGAGGTGGCTGTGTCCCTTTTTCATTGTACTTCCTTCAGTTACAAGGCTAATGACAGAGTGTCAGTAAGTGCAAAAGGGAATTGTGCACAGAGGTGGGGGAAACAAAAAAAACAAAACAAAAAAAAACCCACCCCACCCACCAACCCAGGCTCATCACTGCTCAGCACATGCTGGATATGGCATTTAAAAGCTTCTATGGAATGATATTCATCTACATTCAGCAAGACCTTGGGCCTGTGCTATGAGAGCCAGAGGATGTAAAACATTTTATGAAGAACTAATGCTGTATAGTGCTAATCCTGGGGGGGGGGCATAAGGCCATCAGAAGACCAGTGTATTTTTTTAACACCCTCTAAACACTATGTACAGCTTTGAAGTGTCAGGCCTGAAAAACTAAACCATTCAAGATAGAAAGACATGTACTAGCTGCTGGAGTGGTAGCACTGACAGGGGCTTGCGTTCCTGACCAGTAGCAGCAGCAGGACAGCCTTGCCTCACCTCTTTTATGTATTTTTTGAAATAAGGATACATAATATTAGAGCAGGATAATTTTGTTGAAAAGCTGAGACTTGCTGCCAGTCATTTTTTCCCACAAACAGGCATTTTAAAGAGACAATGGTGACCGCCTTTTAACAGTACACGTTCACTGTGGTTTGTGTGTTTCGGTGTTTACTCTCTAGGAACACTGCCTGTTTGCCATTCCTTACACTGCATAGCTGTGCTGAGACACACGATTCCTCTGCCTTTCAGAACAGGGGGTGTACCTGGGGTGTTCCTCATGCTGCTTTTTTTTTTTGGTGTTTGTTTTGTTTTTTAAATAGAAGTTGAAAGCAACAGAAACACTAGTGACTGCCTCAGGAGAAGGGGCAGTTTGTGGCCAGCCAGGTGAGGACAGTGCAGTTCTGTGTTGGACCCACGTCTGTATCACTGAGCACGCTGTGTCCCTGTACGGCCCTGCAGAGCTGCAGCAGGACGTGGTCACTGGCTCCAGGCTCAGGCAGCTCTGCTGGGTCACACTGGGTGTGCCTGAGCTTACTGAGTAACTAATGGCAGCGAGCAAGTGTTTGTTTGGCCAAGTGAGAGGTAAAGCCTTTCTGCCACTCTGCTTTGTAGACATTAAGAGAAAACAAAAGGAAGGTAGAATGCCAAACTGCATGCTCCTTTTACTCAAGGGAGCAGCCTGAATCTTTTCCCCCTTAAGGACTGGCTCACAGTACAGAGGAAGGAACTGCGGTGTAGCCCTGTGTTGAACACAGGTACATATCACATCAACCAGGTGTTCTGGATGACTGCACTGATACCAGGGTGGAGCGAGGGAAACAGGGGGTGGAAGGGAGATGCAGTTTATGCCTCCATTTCTGTGCCTCAAGTCACAGTGTGTTTTGTTACTGACTGGAACAGTCTGAGATCCTGAGAGGTGCTGAGGGCTTGGCTGGCCTGATGAGCACCCACAGTGATCATCACTGAGCCCTGCCCAGCAGCAGGCTTGTGGAAGCCACACAATACACCTTTTCCTTCACATGATGGCTTAAACTAAAGTCTTGTTGTGCAGAATGTATTTTGGTCCTTTGCAAGCAGCTGGAACCATGAAGCGAGCCTGAACTGCTTATATTCACAGTCAGCTTGCAGTCTTTTACTTGAAGTGAAAATTATTTTTAAACACTCAAGAACTTTAGCTCCAGCTAGCTGTGACAGGTCCTTTTTACAGCACTGCACCGAGCTGTATCTTTACTGTGTCTCATTCCTGAACCACAAATGACATAGGAAGACTTCACCCATTGCCACTTGTGAATGTTCCTCACCAGTTCCTGCATGAGCCATGGCTCAATCCATGATCTCACCACCATGATCCCTGGGGTGGGGACAGGCTTGCATCCCTCTACCATACCTGAGGCAGAGTCCCTGGCTCCCTACAGCAGCACAACCCCCCTTTCTCAAAGCCCTCAATCCTGTGTGACCCTTGGTGGCCCCACCACACGTGGCACTTGGGGAAGGGCTCAGGCACAGCTGCAAGGAAACATAATGCAGCTTTATGGGAGTCAGTGAACTGCTGCAGCTGCCACTGAGACATTTGCAGTGCTTTCTGCAATAGCTTCCAGGAGTCAGCTTGCTGAGCACAGTAAATTTAAAAGTTAAGCCAAATTTTTATTTTGCTACTCCTGCATAAAGTGTTAATGCCTTTAACTAGCTAATCTCAAACAAACACGCCTGAGGTGGTGGTGAAGCTTTCACAGAACATGTAATTTTTCTGTATCTCAATTTGCCTGTTTAGAAATAGTCTTTTACGTCCCTTTTAAATTTAAATAGCTAAAGTCTGTACTGTGTAACAATTCCCGAGCATCTGTAATAAAAGCTTTTGCTGATGGTTTCTTTGTAGATGGCTATTCCTACGAAAAGGAAGCAATAGAAAACTGGATCAGCAATAAAAGACGATCTAGTCCCATGACAAATCTTCCTCTCCCCTCTCTCATGCTCACACCAAACAGGACACTAAAAATGGCCATCAGTCGCTGGCTAGAGACTCAGCAGAAATGAGTTACCAAAAACAACCCCCCCACAAAACACTTAAGTTTTTAAGTTGCTGGTTGAAAATAATTTAAATTGTATGTAAACTAAATGTATCAGATACAAGCAGGAAGGAAAAATGTGTTTCTGTTCTAAAGCTGTGGCTGTCATTTAAGTGCTTGTTGGAAAGAAAATCATCCCTCGCAGAACTCCCAGGAAACCACTGAAGAACATTTCAGTTATTGATAATTTTACTTTGCAGCATTTCTGTTTAAGAAATAAAGTTTTCAGGCTCACAGTTTTTCAAATAAAAGTTTTCTTAAAATTTTCACATTTATGACTTCTGAGTTGTGATTTTGCCAAGCTTGTCTTTCAGGAGGTTGGACACAGTGACATATAGAATCTGTATTTCTTCTTCTAATTAAAAAAAAGTGTCTTTTATACTTACTGTCCCTGTAGCCATCAGCGACCGCATCTCATCCCATGGGTATATTAATAATCTTTATTTTGTATGGAAAAAATACAGTAGCTGTGCAAAAATAGAACTACAGGACAAGACTAATATAGGACTTGTACAAAATATCAAAGAAACAATAAATAAGCTGAAGCATAATGATGCAGACAAAAAGAATTCCTAAGAATGGGTACGGCTGTTTGCAATGTACATAAAACACTGTGTACAAACAACACTGAGCAGTGACTGTGTGAAGTTGACCACTCCAACCTAATTGCACTCAGAGGAATGTCACTGCATCTCTTTATTTTCAGAACGTTCTTCCCACTCTAAAACCTTACCTCCTCCAGAAAGCTTCATCCTGTCCTGCAGCTGCACATCCGCTTTTCCCCAAACTTCCATCTTATCAAGGTCTTGGTTTCCCATAAAAACACTTACCAAGCATCTCACTGCTGTACCTTTTTCACAAATAAACAATAGATCATTTTGCTTTAAGATAGCACCCAGAGGTGATTAGATAAACTATATAAAGTGCGATTAATGTTAATAAGCCATAATACCGTGTGCTTCAGTGCAATAACCAATATGGTCAAAGCCTTTCAATACACATGCAAAGGTTGCTGTTTTATTTTACTTGAGTTCTTCTAGTTACTAAAAATAGTTGTATTTACATGTCAAAACACGGCTGCTTATAGTTTACTCATACACAAATTATTTCTGCTTCCTAAATGTACATCATGCAATCCAAATTAGATCCCACTAGAAAATTGATAAAATACTATCTCTGATTAAAAACCCAGCACAGCCATATACAGCTCTGAGTGTTACGCAGCAGGAATCTCTTTTAACACTGGTCTGAGAAAAAGCACTTAAGCATTATAGAGGCACGATTATTATGGAAGTCATGAGATGGAATAGAACCAAAAGCCAAGATTAAAGCCCTACGGAAAAGGAAGGTCTTATTTAATGGTAGCACACGATGGACAGGGTTTCTCTGCTTGAGGTCCTCATGTGGTGGACTCATGACCCCAGCTGACTTTTTTTCTATACAGATTTGCTATTCCAGTTACTTCAACTGTCTGTGATGGTAGGAGGAGTTTAAAGTGGTTGTATCCCATTAAATACTGGCCAACATGGACTGAAACTCACAAGTGACCAGCCCATCAGTATTTTGTATACAATACCCAATGATGTCATGAGCTAAGTTATACAACCCTGTAAACACACAAAATAATACCTATACATTGGATTCGATGAACGATCGCTTTGGCTTTGTAGACATGACGTGACTCAGATGGCCTTCCTTACCACTGGGAGGCTGCTGCTTTGATACAGCATCTGGGTATGAACGCAAAGCTTGTTTAGGTGCTCTGCTGTCCTGACAGTGCGTCTGTATTGGGCACGTGGGGTCCTCGTGGTCTTTAGCTTGCATACCGTTCTGGTTGCTGTCTCCTGGGGCAGCACCAGTGGAGGAAAGCTTAGTTTGGTAGTGTTTCACTGAGAAGGGCTCAAAACCGGAGGACTGAATGCCCCCAGCAGCAACATTTGTCGAAAACCCATCCGATGCCTGAGAGTGCCAAGTGCGACTGGACTGAGAGCTCTGCTGCTGAAACCGTGCAGTCTTGTCCATGATGCCCATGAACGGGGTGTTGCGAGGTCTGTGCTCAGCAGCAGCACCCTGAACCTGATGAATGCTGTTGTCCTTCAGCCGCACATCGGGGCCCAGCCCCTTCACACCATCTGAGAAACCGCTGTCTGAAGCGAAGCTGCTGCCTGAGCCGGCGAGAACCACACTACTGGATGGGGAACTGGAAGGGCCCCCACTGGTAACACAACTCTGCTGCCTCGCTTCGCTGAAGCTGATCTGAGTGGGGGCTGTTAACCTGTCAGTGGGTTTAGGCTTATTGGCAAAAGAATGAGAGGAGAGACTCTTGCTGTGCTGTGAATGGGGACACAGGCCGGGCATGAACTTCTCACTGCAGAGTTCAGAGCCAGGACTTGTGGAAATGCTTCCGGATGACAACGTGCTGGTGCCATCCAAATGCTGAGCTTTAGAGTGCCGGACTGGCAAGGGGCTTTGGGGAAGATGCTGAAAATACGACTGCGTCTTAGCACTACATTGGCTGCTGCCCGGTTTTGCTCCAGGCTGGAGGGAGCTCAGGTGCTGATTAGTTTTCACAATCTGTGCCTGCTTTGTTGGCTGCATGACCAGTCCAGGCTCTCTCAGGTATTTATTGCCAGCTCTGCTTTGAGGGGACACGGATCTGGCTTTCTGCTGAACACCTTCTTGAAGGGTCCTGCTGTATGATGAAGCAGCTGAGGAATGTGGCAGCCTTTGAGGCGAGGAAACAGATTCACTGGGGTGTGGCAGTTCATCCTCCCTGTCTTGAAGATCATCACCAGGTATGATGACCTCCTCCTCATTATCCGAGTTGTTAATTTGCTGTGGTCGCTGTGGGGGCTGATGCTTCTGTTGCTGTGTTCTCTGGAACTGCTTGCACTCCTCTTCTACTCGTGCCAGGAGACGTTTTATCTCTTGATTGCCAGGACACAGCTGTGTGGCTTCGCGCAAGTCAGCCAGAGCAGCAAGCAGCTTTCTGTTTAGGGAAAAAAAGCCAAAACAAACCAACAGCCAACAGTAAATTAAATAAAAACTCAGGGTAAATCTGAGTCAGTATTGCCTACTACTAATCCACCTCCAGCACCTTCAAGGAAGTACACTGATCTGTCATCCCCTGCTGCAGGTGGTGACAATATATGAACTCCAGGAAATTCTTCCCCACTGTCAAAGTGCAGACCCAGCTCTAAACCCTTCCCTTGTGTCGTAACAGCTTTTCCAGGAAGGCAGCAGAACTCTGCTGATGACACTAGGAACTGATGACATTGTCTCAGGAGCCATTTACCCCTCTTTAGGGAAGGTCACATGCTGAATTCTGCTGTTTATTGTTCTGCTTATGAACAACACTGAATCAAAACCCACCTCCTCTTCCTGTACTTCAACTCTACCATCATAGTTTGGTATCCTTCCAGCTTGAAGAGGTGAATCCTTCCCTCTCCCCTCGCTTTTATCTTGAAGTGCTAACACTTCACACATCCTGTCCTGCTAAGGCACCCAGACTCTTGGTAATAAGCAATTCAGTGCTGGATTTTGGTGGCACGCTCTGCCAAAAATATTCTGAGTCACCTGGAGTTGCAGTCCCATCACTCTTAAAATAATCCCTCTTCAGATCAGTTTGTTATGTTCTGGACTGCCTAATAATTAACCTAAATGAGTATTCAACAGTGCTTCTTGGATTTGGTTGGCTTTAACTGATACAGGGACCTAATACAGACAGACAGGGCACAAGGACAACAGCTGTAAATTCCAGGTACAACTAGGGGAAAAAAGTTACCAAAAGCATAGGAAGTTTAAAAAATATCTGTGCAGAGAGATGCAGAGAATGGAACGGTACCTGCTGTTCCTCTTGGCTCTTGCTCGAGCATAATAGGCTTCATAAGACTTGGGCTTCAGATCCAAGGCTTTGGTAGCAAACTCTTCAGCCATGCCAAAGTCCTAACAATGGAAACACAGGTACTCGTGACACGGGCAGTACAAGCAGGACTCCTGATCCGTGGCACCACGGCGAGAGGGCAGGCAGCTCACGCAGCGACGACCTCGTCTTCACCATTTAACAAGAGCAGGTACCTTCTGAAAGGCTGAGCACCTCACTTGTTAACCAGGCCTCATGTCTAAGGGCATCTGACCCCACTGGAGTTAAAAAGCAATGTTAATGCAGATATGGTTATTTTAACCCCCAAAATGTTACCATGCTAGGAGACTGCACATTTAACAGGATCAATGACCAGAGAGCAAGGCTGCAGAATGTGCTCTGAAGAAAAAGGCCAGTGAAAGATCTAGGAATACAGAGAAACCCAATAAAAATCAGGAAAGGGACTGGGCTAGTCCAGAGCTTTCTTAACAAAAGAAATCCCAATTGCCAACGCCCGAGAGCCACAGAGGAACAGCAAGAGCTTACGTTGGTTTTTCGGCGACATCGTGATAAATTCAGGTACAGTGAAACTCTCAGCTCGTTGAATGCTTTCATTTCTTCTCCAAATCCTTCCCTTGGAAACTTCCTCAAGGCATACTGATAGCGCTGTGCTGCCTCCTTCATCTTGCCTTTCTAGAAATTCGGGGAACAAGGAGCTTTTCACAAACTCTGAACACTGCAATGCCTTTGCAAGGAAAGCACACTGGTATCTGCCACCTGCAGACAACTCCTTGAGTGGAAAATGCAGAGCCAGGTTTTAAAAGAAGTTAAATCACACAGTGTGAATTACACACATCCACAATGAGAGAGCCTGCATAGTAGCTGGAGTTTGCATTTGTTTCTGAAGTCATGCCTTTAATGGTATTTCACCAGGAAAATTTTGTATTAATACATAGTACTTGCACCAGAAAAAAGTACTTTATGTACAGTTATCACTTATTTCCTTGTTTCTTTGCATTTTTCAACAGAGCAGTCAAATATCTGATGTTGTAGCTGATGAAAACTCCAAGGCCCTGATGCTCCAGGAGAGTGTGGCCTTGATGAGGAGCAGTGTGCCCTCAGCCAGGGGGTGACGCTGCAGAATGAGCCCTGGCAAGGTCAGGGGCTGGATCAGGTGGAGGAGGAGTCGGTACAGCGTTCAGACAGGCACCCCAGGTACTGCCAGGTCCACTGAGGTATCTCCCCATGGCCAGCTGGGTGGCCGAGTGTGTGAATTTAAACTTGGAAAAGGTCACTTACTGCTTAGCAGAGGCTGAGTAAGAGAGCTAACCTGTCCCTCAGGACACTGGAAACACTCAGACTGTTCAGGAGATGCCTGGAACACACAGCATATGCTGATGATTTGAGACGGTTTTGCTAGAAACACTGAAATCCTCTGAGTATGGTGAGAAAAGCAAATCTCTTAGTGGAACGTGTCCTGTGCTTAAAGGCATCTGCTTGGATATAAACCTCTGAACACATTTTGGGATTGATAAACGTGATACATTATCCTATACATAACTTGGGACAGTCTAAGCAGGCCCACCCTGATCACAAGAGCAAAGCCTCGAGGGTTTCTCTTCCGTACAGTACAAAGCTGTCTGATGGAGCACAGAGACTGGAGGGCCCTCATAAAAAAAACAAACACCCTTCTACAAGTTACAAGTCCTGTAGCTAGAACAGACTTTGAATGATGCTCACATAGGCCCTTGAGAACCGTGCTGCAATAGTGGATCGATGCAGGTGTATCTCACACCTTACAGAAATAACACCAGTCTCTCCTGTGAGCAATAGACTGCCACTAGTAAACAGAATGTACCACAAGAGCTGTCACTGTCCTCACTGTATGTTTAAATACCACAGAAGAGAACTTTATCCAAAAGTAAAGGATATGCCTAAACATCACTTAATTCAGCAAGGCACTTTCCAACGAGCACCTTGCAGTCTGAGTTGCTCTTTAGATGCAACTGACTGCTGAGAGGGACTTGGCTCAGCAGAAAGAGGATGTACTTATCACTAAACTTTTGTTTATTTAACAGGGGTTTGCAACGACTCCTTCACAGGGTTCTCAAGGTTTTTTGATCTTATTCTCAACATGAGAGGATCTTGTTCGAACAGAAAAGAAGGGATAAAGAGCTTTAGTCCACATTCAGACACAAGTCCAAATGTAATGTTCTGCTATCAGGACGGAAAAAAGTAAATCTACTTACTTTGTAGAGTATATTTCCTTCTTCCATCAGCTTCTGCAGGAGAATAAGGAGAATATCTGGTTTTGAGGTGGCCATTGCCCACGCTGCATTTCCTGCGAGTTAGAGGAGAAAATGTGTTTCTGATTTCTGTTCACACCAGAAAACCTAATGCTACTTCAGCAGAGAGTCCTCCTGCATGGAGCTAGCCTTATTACCACCACCACCGCCCACTGGTATTGGTGACTGACATATATTTAACATTATTATATATCCATACCTGCTCCCTGGCCCCCCCAGAGACAGCAGCCAGACATTAAATGGTCCCATTCACCCCAGCCCTGGCCTAGCACCAGCACAGGACAGTATGAAAGCTGAGGTAAAATTCAGGTCTGAGGCAGTACCCAAAAAGTGTGATAAATAATGATTTAGAGGTACTGTGGGTTCAGGAATCTCCATGTACACATCTGAACCACCTACTTGCCAACTGGTAATATGTGACTTGGACAAATCTTTTTGCCCAAGCTTTGCAAAAACATACAATTCTGTAATTCTGATTCGTAACCTAAATCCTTAATAGTGTCAGAATTAAGTATCACTAATAGCATAATCATGATTTTCTTGTCCAAGGGTATCATGATAGACTAACTATGTCAGGTCTACACAGAAACAACAGCAACTCCAGCAGAGCAGATGCTCTGCTGATCCTCTTGAGTAGGACAGTCTTACCAACCTAGTTTAGCTCCTTTCCTCAGCAGCATAACCACCACCGCGGTGTTACGGCACCCGATAGCTCTGTCCAGCGGCCGCATCCCACTGTGGTCCACGTGCTCAATCGTTGCTCCTTTCTCTACCAAATACTGAACCTGTGAGAAGAAACAAGACGCCACCATGACCATGGTTTGGCAGGAGAGATCAACAGGGAAGTGTTTAAGCTGCCACCTAATCTTCCTGGATGCGTGGTGAACTCCAGAGCACGCTACAGCCGCTTTACATCCACCGAACAGACCCTGCTGAGGACAGCACAGTGTGGGAATACCACCCAACTGCACCCAGAGCTGCAGGGAAGGAGTCAACACCAACCGAACACCAGTACCTCCCCCACCCCTGCAGCTTCGTGGCAATACCTGTGTCAGAAAATCCCAAGAGCAGCACACTAGGCTGGCTCCCTGTGTGTTCTGCATGCCAGGATGCAGGCACAGCCACTCCAGCTCAGGCAAAACCAGCAGCAGTGTGGGTCCTGCAGTGCCAGCTTCACCTACACCCCAACGTACAACACCAAGCATGAAGGGCAGTGGAAGAATATGCTCCTAGTACAGGACAATGCTAAACAAAGATAGTAAACTGCTAAACAAAGATGGTAAACAAAGCACAGAGACTCCTGTCACGTAACACGAGATACTGAGCATCCTTGTTAACAGTGTAAGTATGTTACAGAATCCCAGAATCCCCTGAGCTGGAAGGACCCGTAAGGATCAGAGTCCAACTCCTGGCTCCAGGCAGAGGGACCCCTTACTGCTTCACACAAAGAGAAACACATTTGTGATTTTATTCATTCCTTACCCACATATTACAGCAGTCGAGCACTGGAGTTTCTCATGAACACAGCAGATGTGGAACACAGCAAGGACAAATAAAGCTTAAGAAAGCAAGATAAGCACGCCAGACACTGTCAGCTACCACCAAGCACTCGCCAAGCATCCAGAGCAACAGAGTAGCTCTAGTTATCCATCAACAATGCTAATTAGAAGTGCAGTGTATAGGAAGCGACAACGATAGCAGGTTCGATAGAAGCAATAGCTCTTTCACACAGCCGCTGCCTGCCCAAAGGAGACTGGTAGTAACACAGCATGGAAAGAGGTGTCAACAATCCTTCTCTGCCAGGACCATGAGACCCAAAGCTGCTGGCCTCCTCAGTGATGTCTTAATTAGTATTACTCCACCTTTGTCTGTTGCCTTACAAAAATCTAAGTCACAGACTGAACTTCCCGCATGATGAACTAAGTTACAGAGTAAAAAAGGAACTTTATTTGTTGTGCTACTCCTGAAACAAGCTGTGGAACAAACTGAGAAAAACTGAATTTACACCCCAGGCCTCGTATTTCTACACACACAGACTGGATAGCAACACTGAGACGTGCTCAGTGCCATCGCTGCAAGATGAAAAGCACAAGAGCTGATGGGTTTGCAGAGGCTGAAAGAAGAACAGTTCCTCATGTTCCACACGCCTTTTTTTGTTGTTTTTGTATTCCAGTTCATTCAGCACAGGAATTATACATGCTACTTTTTTACTGAGATTTGAAATACTCGCAGTGAAGCACAACAGCACACTGAAAAGCACAATGGCCTGGTGCTGGGCTTGTATCACAGCTACCTCAGTACCAAAGCCTTACCTAGAAAATGTTCCTCAAGCACTGCAAGCAGCCCAGGTGCTAACAGTGTAAGCATCCTGGCTGCTTCTCAAACTGCCTTTCTATTCTGGTTGGCATTGTTTTCTCTAAGCTTTGCTTTGCATTATGAAAATTCAATCCATGTTTAGTTTTTCTACTGTCAGCTCTACTTACAATATCAGCATCTCCATAAAAAGCTGCCAGGTCCAGGGGTGTTCGCCCGTTTTTGTCTGTCTGATCAGTTGCTGCACCCTTCTCAACTAAGTACTGAACCACATCCCTGTGGCCTTTCAGACATGCCCAGCTCAAAGCTGTCAGTCCCTCTTTGTCCAGAGATGAAATAGTTGCACCTGTGAAATTAAGAAGATGTCCTGTTCATTAAGCCAAACTGCCTAATGCACACAGATGTGTCTCTGCTACAGCAGAATGGCCCTGAGCCAACACTGATCTCCTACCTTCCGAGAGCAGGAACTCCACGGTCCTCAAGTGCCCTTCACAAGACGCCACCATAAGAGGAGTTCGGCCCTGCTTGTCGCTCAGATTCACATCCGATCCACGCTCCACCAGAAGTTTAGCAATCTGAAATACAAAGAGCAATTTAAAAATAAACTGGCAGAAATAAATTTCAGCCATAATAGCAAGAACTGTTAAAGGGGAGGACTAAGGTGTTACTGTAACAATCACTGAGAAATCCCACACCACCCACTGTTTGCAATTCAGGGCCTTCTCCTTAGCAGGAGTGGCCAGCACTAATACAGAAACAGGACAGAGGATCCGAATTTGCCTCTGTTCTAGGTCTAGTAAGTAAAACATTTTAACTCCCATGTATTATTTTTCAGGTATATTATAACTAAGGTTGTCGTGCAGCCATTGTAGTGTTGAATCCCTTGTATCACTTTAAATAATTCAAGAGGTGAGCTGCTGAACGCAGCCCTTTGAAGCTGATGCAAATGTGTGTGAGAGAACTGGCACTATTTCATTACAGGACAGAGACAGGAGGAATGAAGGGCCCCTTCCCAGAGGAGTCCAGGTACTGCGAACGTGTGCCAGACCTGCCAGTGCCCCTGCCGTACTGCGCAGAGGAGAGGAGGAATGCCCCTCCGATTAGCTCTCGTCACAACCGCTCCGTGTTCAACCAGTAACTCGCAGACTTCCAGTTTTCCTCTTCCTGCAGCAGCTGTCAGGGCTAAAGAAAGTGTTTCCATCAGCGTCACCTCTCACTGTTTTACCACACGTGCCAGTTACTGAATCCCCAATGCTTTCACCTCCTCTTCTCCCCAAGATTTTCATAACTACGTCTGAACAGGTATGAATTAGTTGGAATCTGGTTAACTCAGGAAGCCAGGCACTCTCCAGAAAATAAAAAGGTTACTGTCAAAGATCACAACTGTATCATGTGCATAGCTTGTAGGTTAAAAGGAATCTGTATGAAAATTCTGGATAAACCTACCAGCCTGAGGCAGTTCTAGTTCCTTTTACATTAATCATGTGTTTCATAACAAGAAAGTTTCACCTCTTTCCATCCGGCCCTTCCCAAAAGTGAAGACGGTAACAGCTCTGGTCTTCAACAAAGGGGCCATAACCCAAGCTCTGTGAAGTACAGTTCACCTGCTCTGTTACGAGCACATCAGGTATCAAAGTCTCTGCAGAAAGTCTGTCTCTGGCATCATAGGTTTACTCTACACTGGCTAAAATAATTTTCCCTGGTTTTTGCAGTGAAAACCACTGTAGGTTGTTGATCAAAAGTTCCAATTCCTTTGTGTTAACCCTTGCTCTAGATTTCAAGGTATCTCTACGTCTCCCAGCACACCAGAGCCTTAGAACATCCGTGTTCTAGTTCACCTTAAAAGAAATCTGGTTTGCACTGGACAGCGGATGCCGCGAAGAGCAAGTGCACCTGACCTCCACCTAAAACACAGTAACCTTGCAGGGCCTGAACAGCCAGAAACCTCAGGGACACCTTCCAGCCCTGGCTGAGAGTGGCCGAGTAGCACAGCTGCACGTACACCTACGCACGCCGGCGATTGAGCAGTCCCACACAGTATAGCAGCAAATGTGCCCAGACAAAACCAAACCTCTTCATATGGTGGATGAGACATTTAAGATACAAATTGCTGCAACATCTATGTTTGCAACATATGCCTTATGAGAGAGCAGCTGATTCCCGTGCATTCTGTGACCGTACTCAGCACCTAACCCACAAGTGTTCCTGTAAGGAGACACATTTAAACAGCTTTCCACCTTCTGCTACAGCTTATTATTCTCCTTGCCTTTCACTGTGATGCTCACTGAAGCTTGAAAATACAATATTTTCCCCATCATGATTCTCCCCCTCTTCCATGTTACCTGAATCAACTCATTGTGTGCTTTAAACGGAGCTTGAAATCAAAGGGGTTTTGTTGTCATTTGTGTTGATGTGCAGTCCATAGTGCTAGCACCCCCTAGAAACTGGGTTTGTGTGCTAACTCCTGCAAGCATCAGCAAAGGACATGCTCCTCCATTTCCTAAATCCTAATAACATATATTTTACATCAAGAAGTGGGTCAAATGATTCATTTCTTGTTAATACTTTTTTTGCATTTTCAAACTTGCTACAGTAAAGCTATTGAAAATTCCAGTGGAATCCAGCAGGGAATGAAATTACAAACACTGCAGGAATCAATATGTTAATTGCCTTTTTAAACAGCAATATCTAACCCATTCCCTCCCGATACAAAATAGCACCCTTTCCACATAATTTTCTTATACATTCAATAATTGAAGAGTAGTACTCATGCAATGCTAAACCTGTAACCACCTTGACTCACTCCTAGTTTTTCTTGACCCAAACTTAGTTCTCCACCTCAGAGAGCACAGAAGAGCCACAGGGCACTTGAGAACTGCTCCTAATTCTCTGGACTTGCACCTGCACCTCCATCCCAAGCCAGGGCTGTGGAAGGAAGCACCTACTTGATGAGTAAAGATTCCTAACACCCTAATCAAGAATTTCAATACAAAACAGTGACAAGAAAATGTTAAAGGGAAATTCATTTAGAAACAGCTGTATGTTTTTGGAAGTAACTGGATTTTCAGCAAGAGCCTGATGTGTGAGAACGTGGCTACTCCAGAACGTGAGGATGCTACCGACAGCCACGAAGAGAGGGTGTTTTCCCACTTGCTCTACTGCAACGCTACTCACACAGTGAAACAGGAAGAGATCCAGCTGCAGACCGCACAGGTTACAGCCTGGCTTTTGAAAAACACTGGCAGCTCCCATGCAAAGGCACGTCTTTTCATCCACTGCCTAACTGGAACAAACGAGGGCGCTGCCCAGCACTTCCAGCAAGCCAGTGAGAGTTTAAACATCCTGCAAAATTCTACACTGAGGCTTGAAGCAGTGTACTTGTACAGACAATTTTCAATTTAATTAGAAGCCAGTGATTTACACTAACTGTAATATGAAATAACTCTTTTCAGTACCTGAGGTGAGTAGATTTAACAAGTTAAAATCTCTATACTTGCAAACTGCATTTTATTATTAAAACTCGTATTTTCCCAATAATTATATAACAGAAAATTAATTTTATAAATAAAAATTAAAACCCCCTACTTCTTAAATGAGCAAGTTAGGGAAAACATAAGGAGCAAAATACCTGTTTCTCCCCACAAGGCATCAGTGTCATTGATGTCTATCTCATGGTCCTTTTCAATTGTCAAGATGTAACAAACCACCTGTCAGAAACAGTTACAGAGGAGGGGCATCACAAAAACAAACAAACAAACAAACAGCAACCAACAGGTGAAAGATTTAAAGCAAGTGAGAGTTTTTCTCTGAATGCATGAATTAAAGAAAACTGAAATTGCCCACAACCCATCAAAGCAATCTCAGTATGATTTTCAGTAGGAATTGAGGATGATGGAATGTTAGAGAAGCAGCTTAGAAAAAAAGCCCAGTGCCCCTCAGTTAATTGGTTCAGGGCACTTTGTGAGATTGTGATTTAATGAGCTCCTGTGTGACCTACATAGACCAGAATAATCAAGACAAACAATGCCAAAAATAAAGCATCTCTGTTCAGCAAGGATATTCCCTGATGTCTAAACCAGGGGAAGAGGAGCCTATTTACACACATCTTGTAAAATATGGGGAGCAAGCAGAGGTGGGCAAGGAAAAAGTGTATGCCTATATTCAAGCTGTATGAGAAGTTCTGTACACAATCTGTGGAAAACCCTAAAATTCAAAGTGCTAGAATATAGTATGTTAAATGTCACCAAACACACAAGACTTTTCTAGCTAAGAATTAAGGTTCTTAGTGTCCTAATAGAGAAAGATGGACATTTTCAGGTAAGAGCACATTTTTATGAATAATCTATTTTACTGATATTCAGGAGTTTACTGCTTTCACTTATCGGTGGACAGCAAACAAGAACTTCTATAAGACTGAAGGAATTCTCTATTGATTCAACTTAATCACAGAATCCTTCACTTTATACTGTGAGGCAGCAAGGGCTTACATATCACATAAATTAACCACACAGCCATTCCTGTGTTTGAATCAAATAAACAACTTTAAAGATGAGATTCTCCAATTTACAGCAATTAAAAATAGGTTTAAAAGAAGTAAATATTGAAATAGCTTTACTGAAGAGATTTGAAGCTTCCACTATAGGCACATCTCCTGTGACACCTACACAGGAAATCCCATCAGCCCAGTGTGAGCTGTGTTCAAGTACCTTTACTTACCTATTGCTTTTATATGAAGACTCATATTCCTAATGAACAGAAGACTACTGGCACTACCTAAACATCTAAAGCATTTTGAGTATTTCTGATGTGTTTACTTTTACTGTTCCTCTTCCTGACCAGTACTATAAGGCTGACAAACACTGCTTATCATTCACACAACCACAACTCTGCCCTAAGTGACAGCAACCTAAGCAAGATGAAGTCTGCACTGGGTTAAAAGGTAAGCATGTGCAATGCAGTGTGTTATACTATGGGGAAAAAAAAATCAACCTGAAACAGAAATGTATCAGGGTAGAACAGGCATACAGAATTACCACTAGAGATTTACGACAACTTTCAAGAAGAGAGATGAAAACTAGACAGAAAATGACATATAAAGAAATCCTGAAGCAAGTAGTATTACTGGATAATTAATTACTGTATTTAAAACAGCCACTAAGGATGCATACTACTTAAAACATCAGAAGTTTCAAACATCTGTTTTCCAAACATCTCTCAAAAACAGCTGCAAGCACTGCTGTATGATTCTAATAAATTCCAACGCTACTGGAAATATGTGAACTGTCAACCTACCTGACAGTGTCCCATACTGGAAGCTGCTGTCAGAGCCTGTTGCAGTGCCTGGCTTTTTGTGAGTGAATTTTCTTCTTGGGAAGGGGTTTTCCAAACAACATTGAGCAAATATTGAAGGATATCACAATGTCCTCTCAAGGCACTATGGACCAAAGCACACTGGCCTTTCTTGTCTACAGTGTCAGCCTGTGTTGGGGAAAATAAAGAAAAGATGTTCAAGAAGTTTAGTGAGAAGCCATGGAGGGGAGAAGCTCCTGAGCACTGCACGTCACTCCTATTGCAAAGGGCAGGAAGGAAGACCTGCAGAACTGCCAGCCAAACAGCCTCACCTTAGCTGTTGGGACGGCAATGATAAAACTAATCCTGGGCACTGTTTTCAAACACATGAAGGACAAGAAGGTGACCAAGAGTGGTCAGTATGGGCTTACCAAGGGGAACTCATGCTTAACCAGCCTGACAGCCTGCTCCAATGAACTGACTAGCTTGGTGGACGAGGGCAGAGCTGTGGATGTTGTCTACCTTGTCTTCAATAAGGCTTCTGACAGTCTCCCATCACGTTCTCATGGGTAAGTTGATGCAGTACAGGCTTGCTAAATGTACAGTGAAGGGGACCCAGAACTGGCTGAAGGGGTGGGCCAGAAGGTTGTGATCAGTGGCATGCTTCATGAAAGTCTGTGTAGATGTCCTGGCTTCCCCTGCTGCCCCACCCCAAGTCTCTTGTGTGTTAATTATATGCTCAAGCAATCAACAACAGCTTTCTTCAGCCCTTGCAGGCATTGCAGTCTTTGTGCATAAGCTTACCTTTGCTCCTTTTTTGCAGAGCAGTGAAACTATGTCCATGTGACCCGCAGCGGCTGCGTAACTAAGCGCTGTCATCCCGTTTTCTGAAGCTCCATCAACAGCAGCTCCAAACTCTAGCAGAAGAGTGACCACTTCTTCGTGTCCAAGGTGTGACTGGACACACAGCACTGGAGCATTATTTAGTACCTCAGTCCTGTAATTCACATTTGCTCCTGCCAAGATCAGCAGCCGACTCACCTGGAGTTTAATTCAAACAAAACCATTTTTAACTCAGGTTTGCCTGCATTTACTAAGAGACTTTAACATCTTGATTCAGGTAGTCAGTCATACGTTGCTCCCTAATTTTGATGCAGATTTTATTGGCAGACACTGACTTTATCACATATACAGCAATATGCAAGTTTGAAGCCATCTGTTATCAGATTATTCTGAACTATGTACTCCTAATAGGAGACTCAACCTCTCCTCTGAGACTCACCGCTCGCTCTCCACAATTTCATCTCTGTGACTTGCTACTACTCTGCAGATTGATGTAACCATCTCCATTAATGGAGAACCAGAGTGCATAAAAAGCAAGCTCCAAAAACCCATCAGATATGTACATGCAAATTCCCAACCAAAAGACTTAGCACTTGGCTAAAATTGCAACTCATTGACTTGGTTTTCCCTGTGCATAATCCAGGGACACAAGAACAGTGCAAAGTTCAGGCCCTTTTCATCCTCTCACTCTCACGATACTTCCCCTTTTACAATTCCCCCAAGACTTCTCCATACAAGAAAACACAGCTGAAGGCTGCTCAGCAAATGGGACGGTGCATCCAGCACCCTGAAAATGCACCCACACACATACCTATGCTACAGAGCAGAATGAGGGTGAAACCCTTCTCCACATCAGAACTGACAAGGAAAGCTAACAACAACTTTCAGAAGTACCTGAAGACTCGTTACAAAGGCTTTGGTTACAGATACAGTAGTGGTGGCTTTATGTTCGTTTCAACAGTTATCAACAGAGATGCAGGAACAGCGGCAGAGAAGCAGAGACTGGCCACGAGTGCTTGTTTTCTCACCTTCACGTTGGGTGTGTAGATGTTTCTCAGAGAGGCAAGGGCTGTAGACAGTCCATCAGTGCTATAGCCAATCCACAAGGCTTGAAGGTGACTGGAAGAAATTCCAGTCCTTTTACTGAGACCCTAACAGAAATGATATAACAAAAAAAACTCTCTATAGGATTAGAAATACTATTTATATCTACATCCCATAGGTACAGAGAAGTAACAATGTTCTTTGTTAGCACTACCAAGTGTTTTGCACAAACCTCTAACAAATTATTATAGCAACTCAGAGTAGAATCTCTAAGGTGTATTCATATAAAATAATCATAAAACCTAGTAAGCTGAAAGCTTTACCTTAAAAATGTGGGCTTTAAGTATGTGATGACCAAGTTCCATAGTTTGTTGGCGGTTTAACTTCCCCTCTTGTCGAGAAAACATGAAAGCCAGCAGAGCATGTCCACTCCTGATAAAAAGGATGAAGAAAGGCTTGGAGTAAATATCCTAACACTTCTGTATGGCTAGCATAACAGCTCAACTCTCTTTGTGAGACTGAAATCCATTACAGCTGAACAAAATTCTCTCTGTAACTAAATGAGCTAGGGAGCTGCTTTGGCAGGGGGTTGGACCCGATGATCTCTCAAGGTCCCTTCCAACCCCTACAACTCTGTGATTCTGTGAAATAATGCACAGAGGAAAAAAATGTGTGTTTAGTAATCCTGCATCTACAGCAGTCGGAGGTCAGTGCTCCAGGAGACAGTGGGGATGTTGCAGCCCTCAGAAAACCAGGTCATCACGTCCTGAACATCAGTCAGGCCATGCACTGAATGGGACAGCTAACGCTATGCTAATCAGGCTTCATCTGGGGGATGAAGCTGCAGGGGGCTTCTTGCCCCATCTTCAGACAATCCTGAACAGAGCTCTTCCATCGCAGGAGCTGAGAGACATCCCGTGCCCCAGGCACAGCCAGGAACCCTGAGAAGCAGAGGGGCCAGGCACTCAGGTAACTCCAGCCAGTGAGCTGCTGTGGGACAGCCACTCAGAAGCACATAGTCTGGGGCCAGTGATAATTTTAAGTGTCAACAATACTTATTCTTTCATAAAAACAAAACACCTAAATCCCTGAAGAACACGGAAACACCAGAAGATGCAGACTGTGAGGATGTGCACATGCAGTAACAGCTCACTGTCTCCAATTTAACTAACCAGAGAAGGGGAGATGGAACAAACCAGAACAATGCCATGGGGCTATCATTACAGAACAAAGTGTAACATTTTCATGTGTAAATGAACCCAAATGGTCTGTTCTTTCTATTCCTGTTCTCTAAATAGACACGGTGCTGCTGCACATGATTCTCAACAGTTTGGCTATATTGATAACAACCCAGTACACTCAGTTCTCCATGAAGATAGCAACATCAAAGGCAAATTTGCCATTTTAGAGTCAGTTATGCATTGTAACCTGTGATACTTCTGAGCAAGTCTATCTCTAAACATACAAAAGCTCTCATTTTAGAAAAAGTGAAGCATGCTTGTGTTTTAACATTACTCATTCCTCAACTGCTGCAACCAATTATTTAACACATAATTGCAGTTATCTGAACATGATTTCCTGGGGGTCTCATTTACCTGGGTTCACATAAGAAGTCGGTATTTTCCCCCTCTGCTCTCCAGACAAGCCACTCCCGGAAGGACGGGTGGCAGAACATGCGCGTCTTGTCACGCCTCTTTATCAGAAAACAAGACAGGGCTTCCATCCTCTGGCTGAAGTCTTCCCACTGTTGTTCACCATTTATCTGGCCTGCATTAATAGCTTGGAAAATCTGGTCATCTGTCATGGGATGTAGGGATGCCAGTGTCACATTTAGTATGGGCAAGGCTCGCTCAAAAGCCGAATTGGTCATGAACTTCATGTTGCACTGGAGTAAGTACAGTTCTGATAAAGACACTGGAACAACCTTGTAGCTTGCACTTTTGATTACTAAGTGACCTTTTTGGAAAAGATCCAGAGTGAGTTTCAAATAGAGATAAGATCCCAGGCTTCTCATGATCAGGTGGTTACTCACTTTCCCAATTATAGCTGTATCAGCTTTTCCATTTAAAGCTATGTTGTTCATAATTTCCTGGCTGTTATTAATTCTGTACTGAATATAAGCATTCAGGTCACCATGAATTTCTTTGTTGTCTGGAAAACTGTCCAGGGATATTGCAGTAAAGGGCAGTGAACTTATTACTTCCTATTAGGGAGAGAAGGGGAAAAAAAGAGAAAAAAAAATGAACACACAGGCACTTCAGTATTGCAGCACTAACAGCTTAATGATGCCTCTTGGCTGTATTTGTCTTCTGTAAGGAGCACCAGATGAGGAAGACATTCAGTGTCTCTGTGATGGCACTGTGAATACTGCCCCATCACAGGCAGAACACCATTTGTACCTTTCAGCAGTTTTCATAGGAACAGCTCAAATATTTTATGGGCCAGACTCAGCAAGGCAACTGAAGTGATCGACTACAGAAGTGATCACTTCAAAACTGAGGGAACAGTAAACAGTTACCAGAGTCAGACCCTAGCACAGGCCAGGGGAAGGGGGGAGAGGGGGCATAAGTAATGATCCATTAAGAAGGAATGGCTTCCTAAGAAATACCACAAACGACAAGAGAACAGTCTCCTCATCGTTACACCTCCTAGTAACCGTGCAACAGAAAGGCACCATCTACACATACAGAGCCCAGTTCAGCATGACAAGCACCCAGTGTGGCAGTGTCAGATGCTCCCACAGATTCACCTGAACCTGCTCCTGTGTTTAGGTAACACAGAACATGTTTATGCTTATGTAAATAAAGACCCAGAAGACTTGAAGCCTCTTACAGAGACACACGTACCAGAGGAGCTTAACTAACTTCTCAATGCTTCCAAACTCAAAAAGGAACTCTATTCCACTTCAAATTAGCTACACAGGTTTCAAAAAGCTGACATTTAAGGCTAGTGAGATGTTTTGATCAGACACACACCTCTCCAGAGAAGAAGCAGTCCCCACTAAGGAAATCCATGGTTAAAAATAAAAACTTTGCTGCGAACTAAACTCCTCAGCCAGTTTCATGCTGAGTGTCTGAGTGGCAAGGAGGACAATAGGCAATAAATGCTCAGAAGGCCGTACTGAAGCACACCTGCACACTAAGTGGCAAAACAAAACTCAAAACCCCAGACTGGTGTGGGTGGACAGGGCCCTCTGACCCCCCACCCAGTGTCCCCCTGCCACAGGCAGGGACACCCCCTGCCCCTCCAGCCCAGGGTGCCCAAAGCCCCATCCAACCCGGGCCTTGAACCCTGCCAGGGATCCCGGGGCAGCCCCAGCTTCTCTGGACACCCTGTGCCAGGGCCTCACCCTTCCCCAGGAAGGATTTCTGCCTCCCAGCCCCTCTCCATCCCCTTCCTGCAGCTGAAGGCCGTTCCCCTGGGCCCGGCCCTCCCTGCCCTGGGCACCAGCCCCTCTGCAGCTGTTTTTTCAGGGCAGCAAGGAGAGGCAGAGAGGTCAATGTCAGTAAGGCCAGAAATCAATCCTATCAACACAGAGAGTGGCAGCATGGCTTATCCCTTCAAAACAGTGAAAATCCAGATCTGAGTGCTAGCAGAAATACACTCCAACATATAAACACTTGAAGGGAAAGCCATTATAGGCTTCCAACTACTTTTTTATTTCTCAGAAGTTTTCAATCATTCATTTGCCCATTTCACTCTTGAAGGCCAAGGGAAGACAGCCCCCCGATTTCACTACTTCCTGTATCAGTTCTACCAGCATACCCAAGCAAATGATTCAAACAAAAAAAGAGCCTCCAATATCACACCTGTGCACTGTAAATAAACATGCAAGCACAAAGGAAGGTCCAAAAGCCTCAATTCCTCTAATACCAGTATTTTTCATAATAATGCAGCGGCACCAAGGCCACTGAGGGGAAGGGAAAAGCTAAAGGTGTTTTTACCTGGAAGTTAGTTCTTACAGTCACAACGAGCTTCAGCCAGGGAGGAAACTTAGAGATGATGTTTGTGATAAATGAAGAAAGTGTGTCACCATAGTCAGGTTTATGAAATTCAGCATCATTTAGACCATCTATCAATATTATGTAGTCTTCCTCAGGAATTTTCCGCTCTGAAATATGGAAAGGAGAAAAGGTTGTTCTACACAGCTTGAGAAACTAGCAGTATTCATTTTGAGCAGCTGTTAAGGATTAAAATCCTATGGGTAAGCATTGAGGTATTTTCAGTAGATTTCACAGGAATTTTGTTGGCTGTCAAGAAATTCAAGAACTGCAAACCAGTTTTCATAGGAATCACACACTCTGCTCACATAGACCAATCTCCTCTTCCATCTTACCATCTATCAAGTAACTGCTCAAGCAGGTTCATATACTGTGAAGCTAGGTTTTTCCAAGGAGGAGTTTGCTAGTTTTTTGTTGTTTGGTTTTTTTAATATAAAAATCATGTCGTTGCACACTTTCTTGGAAAATTGCCATATCAGTTTTAAAAGCAAGCAAAAAAATGCATCCACCTTACAGGTGTTCAGGTACAGAAAATTACCCAAAAAACCTTGAAACAAAACTTGAAAGCATCTGAAAACTGTATCTTTTAAGGCAAATGTGCCAGCCTTAGCTTTAAGCTACACAGTTATCCTTAGCTGGGGTAGGAGAAACAAAAAAAGAAAGAGAAGTTAAAAAACCAAAAACACCAAGAAAAAGAAAACTACCAAGGACAAAAAAAAAAACCAAACCAAGAAAAAAAAACCAAGAAAAAAACCCCACCAAGACAAAAAAAAACCCCCAAAACACCAAACCAGAGTAAATGTCGTTTCAGTGATTTTTAGTTAAGTATCATGAAACGACTGCTCCAAACCTACCTATTACAGTTACAAACAACTACTACAATCAAGGAATGCTTCTCCTTTCTCCAGGAACCTTCTGCTGTACTTGTTTCTCTTAGAGCATTACAACACACATTCTTGTGTTTGTTTCACTTTCATGCAGTTTCGATTCACTCTCCCAGTCGCTTCCTACCTTTCCTGAGGTTTGAAAGCGGTTCCAACACGCCCCTTCTGAAGGCTGCTGCAGGGTCCTGGACGCAGGACCTCAGGCTCAGCATGCTTTGTAAGTGAGGCTCTTTTATCAGGAGGTCTCTGTACGCTGCCAGTTGGCTGGAGCGGCAGAGCAGAGCTGCCACGCTGTGCACGAACTCCGGGACCAGACACGTGTACGTGTTGTCAGCTTGACAGTAGTGATAAGCAACCACCTGCAGAATTAGAAAAGAAGGGACACCTTCAACATTTCGGTTCATTACTAGTGAGTCCAATTACAGTAAAGTGCTAATGAACTTCTCCTCCAGCTACAAAATACTGTTTCGATGTTACAATAACTATCCAACTCCACAACTGGTCTCTGGTGGCCTGTGTTGGAGACACAGAAAGATGACAACACACTCAATTTTGACCTTGTAGGGCAGGCAAAGAGGAAAAGAAATCAAAGTGTCAGATTCTGGCAGGAAAATATAGTAATCTGGGTTCATGCCATTTGGGTACAGTGTTTAACTCCCTAAGTAACTAGTACAGTAAAATAACTTGATGCTGTGACTACCCAACTTACTAGCTCCAATTTAAGACCATCATCTCACACACTGTAATGATCCAGGGAGTAATTTGGTCATCGTTAGGCAAAAGTAAGCAACAGACATCTATTGAAGACATCCTCATATAGCAGCAGAGAAAGAGGACGTCTGGCTTTATGTTGATTATTGCAAAGGTCTGTATGACTTAAAAATAAAACATAAATAGGCCATGTTTCTTTGAAAAAAGAACCAAACCACAAGTGTTCACAGAAAATAAAACGTTTATACTTGTGTTATTCATAATGTAGTTTCCAAATAATGCAGACTGCCCTAAAGACTGCAAACTCGTGTTTCCCTCACATCTATT
Source organism: Laterallus jamaicensis coturniculus (assembly GCA_022605575.1). NCBI lineage: Eukaryota > Metazoa > Chordata > Aves > Gruiformes > Rallidae > Laterallus > Laterallus jamaicensis. The sequence continues at coordinate 387,638 of JAKCOX010000004.1, forward strand.
TGCAATTCAGACTTCAACTTTTTTTACCACTTAGGCAAAAAATAAAACATTTCTTCATAATCATCTATCACAAAAATAACTTTTAATTGGTTACTTCAGTCCCCCAGAGCACGGAAAATAGGAGGACTACATTCAGACTCATCTGCATCTCAGAATACAGATGGAATGTAGCACAGAAACCAGTTTATTTTCCCCACCCTGGATTTTCTGAATTTTGCTTTGTGGATGGCACCCTGAACATCTACCTGCAGAGAGCACAGGGCCCCTTTCACAAGGGGAGGACCCAACCTCCCGTACACACACACACACAACACAGAGAGAAGGTTTCCCATGTAACTCTCAGAGGAAGCAGAACCGAAGCGATCCCTTGGAAGGCAGGAGGGATGCAGCTCGTCACGGCCCGGTCTGGCACAAGGGGCCGCTGTCCCACCCGGGGGGGCTGCGCAGAGCAGTGTCTCCCCGAATCAGAGGCTTTCTGACGTGCTGACCATTGAATCATAGAATGGCAAGGGTTGGAAGGGACCCCAAGGATCATAAAGCTCCAACCCCCTGCCACAGGCAGGGACACCAACCTCAGGCCTGGAGCTACACAAGGTTGCCCAGGGCCCCATCTACCATCTACCAATAAAGTGAGAAGTCACCTTGGAAGCCAGGCGCCTCACAGAGTCACTCGACTGATTCTGGGGTTCAGGAGCACCGGGACAGTTCAGAGTCTTCGCTGCGCTGGGACCACTCGCTGGAGAGGCAGACGGGGACACCTGACTTAAGGGAATCTCCTGGCAGCAGTCAACACCTATTTTTAAAAGGCAACAAATATAACAAATTTGCTGTTGGCAGACTGTTTTATAGGAGAAGCAGCCTGAAACAGGTCTGATACAGAGGCCCATATTTGCATCTTTACAATTTAAAAACAATTCATCTGACTTTTACATCAAAAGTACAGAATTACTGAAAGCAAAATGAGTTTCCTCATGAAAATTACCTATGTGATGACTCACAAGTTAGGAAATGACTGAACTCTTAAAATATAAACAATTAATCATTGTTATTATCTAAAAATTATAGCATTATATATGTGAAAACAATAGAGATGGTATCATGTGAAGTGTCAGCAGGGGAAGTAGGAGAAACAAGAGCGACACCATCCTTCCAGTTAACATGGGCACCAGACTGGTCAGGTGACAGAACCCTACAGATCCCAGCAGAACACTGAGTTAATCCAAAGCTTTATCCTCCCTGTACCAAAGCTGTGTGGAAAACGTGTGGTACTGAAAAGCATGGCACACCATGGGGAAGGACAGAACTCGTCACCTCTCTTTCCAAGCCGGCAGCAGAGTAAGTCACACCCCCACAGAGCGTGGGGCACGCACTGCCTGACAGAAGAGACTCTACATGTTGTGTGCATTTTTGTGTGGAAGGTATTTGCAAAAGCTTATGATTTCAGCAGCTTTCCTTTCCTCAGTGGAGGAAACAAGCATCTGCTGAGGAGCTGATGAGGCCCAACTACCTTAAACCAAGAAAAGCAAACAACATTCGGTTCTTGTTACCCGCACAATAACCCAAACAACCACTCAGGAAGGAACATACTTTTGGGGGATGAATTAGGGCTATTTGAAGCTATTTGCCTCATGCGACTTCCATGGCAGCTGAGCGCCACCAGCCGTGAAATGAGGGCGGTCTTCCCAAACCCCACGTTTCCAGTGATGACTGCTCCCCTGCTCGCCCCCGGATCCGTGCTGGTCAGCGTTTCTTCGATGGCTTCAAACAGCCATTCTCTCCCAATGAAGACCGAGTCCGTGGTTATGCTTGGCACTTCAAACAGCAGTGGCTTCAGCAGAATGTCCTGAGGCTTGTAGGGGATGAAACGAGCTGAGAAGAGGTGGCAGAGAGAAAAGTTTGTTAGAAGAAACTTGACATGCAATCCAACAGTACTGTTGCAGAAGATCAGCTCCTTCAGTGACCGTATTAACAGCGTTCATAAGCAGACTTCTTAGAGCTTTCATCAAGAAAACAACAGACTGATGGGCTCTGTTCACAATTCATATGTGAATTAATTTCTAGAAAGAAGCTACAAGTAGGGATTGAGGATTTTTTTTCTTTTTTTTTACAATTGAACTTGAGTTAGCTAAAAAATGCAAAAGTTGTCTCAAAAATGCATTAAAGATTCTATAAATGGGTAACTGCCTAACATTTTTCAGCTCAGAATGAACTACACTGCTGAGCATCTAATTGTTAGGACTCTATCTGTAAAGAAGGTAACAGAAATAGAAAAATGTGCAGAGAATAAATAAATTTTTATGTTTTAAAAGCTCTCATTTTTACAGCAATGTTAAAGAAGTTTCTGCTGTTTTTCTATACTTCTGGACCCACAAGAACAGGAATTACACAGCACACCTGGAAATGCAGTCATGTTTCATTACGTCCATCTATATGTTTGGCAAATACCTGACATGACTTATAGAGAAGACTAATTTGGGTGTGGTTGAATAAAATGCATTAAAATTTACAGAAATAATAATGTTCACTAATATAATGCCCTGAGGATTCACTAACCAAATCTAATGCTACACAAAAGCTGCTTCAGCATTAATCTGCAACTATGAATAAGCATAAATGAAACAAGGAGAGCACAGCAACTATATACGATCTCAAGAGTGGTTTTACCAGGAATTTGCTGAACTTTTTTTCTGCTTTTGACTGTTATTGATTGTGACAGGTACACTCCAGTCCTTGACCAAAGTAGTGGTGGTTCAGTTCAGGCTCCAAAGCAGGCAAAGCCCTGAGCTGCCACAGCTCAAAGTGCTTCTTTAGCTCCAGTTTGCTCTCTGGAAGCCCAGAGAGGGAGCAGAGTGGTACACTGAGCATCCGTGCAGAGGAGCTGTGAACACCAATCATGTGATGAACACATGAACAGCAGCTGGCTTTTCCAAGGCTCATGTGTCAAGGAACAAAGAGCTGTGAGTACAAGGAGTCTCCTGCATCGTGTGCAACATGACTGCAAGCCAGCCACTGTATTCTGTAACTCTGGCAGCCTCAGCAAGCCCCTGTTGAGCTCTCCCTGCCAAACAGCCTGGTGGCAGGGCAGCAGCCACCCCTCTCCAGCTGCTCCTCAGGGCTGAGACCCCTCTTGCACACTGCACAAGTCACCAACACCGTGCATAACCTTCTGCTGCAGCCCACCAGCATTTTGTCTTGGTAGCAGTGAATCACTGCCACATCCTTCGAGCAGCTCGTCAGAGCAAACTTTGCCATCAGACTTGGTTGCACATTTACAGCATCGTATTTCAATAAAACCACTGCTGCTGATACCTTTGACAGCGGATCTAACGGGTCTGGGACACCCACCTGCACATGGGGAAATTAACAGTCTGCAGGTGGCTAAGTTAGTTCAGAGGAGAAAACACGACATCACACACATCACTTGCACCTAAACCTGCTATTTTCAGACTCAAAGACCAGAGATACTGAGGTATCTATTAGTCATAAATAAGTCTAATGGAATTAGACCAGTTTTCTTCCTAAAAAAAAAAAAAAGAGTTGAGTGATGTGTCAGGAGTACTAGATCTAAAACAAGCCTTTGTGGAATGGGGGTGTTCACAAAGATCCCAGAACACCCCAGCTGCAAAGCTCCTGAAGAACTGTGTGACAGTGCCCAGATGCAGGTGTAAGCACAAATACCTTTACTCTCCTGCTGCACTCTTCCACCAGCAGTGTTGTGCCACGGTAAGCGAATTGAAGTGCGCAAGGGAGTATTTCTCTGTCCATCCAAATAACTCAGATCTTCCAGTTTGGTTGAACTTGTGGCTAGAGAATTAAAAGATTGAAGCTTATTTTTCTCTCAGCAAAAGTTACAAAGAACATTATCATTTATCACAGTTCTTTCCTCAGCTTGGTACTCACAGGTAAGTTTTTATAGGCAATGGCAGCGGCTGGAGTCATGCAGGCCTAACATTTACAAAATGCTTTTCAATCAATTTCACTACAGACCTAGTTGGATTTTTTCCCCTTTAGATGGTCCTCAGGTCTGCCTTAACCTCCTCGTGTGGCGAACAGTTTTCATGTTAATACAGTTTCCTTTATTACTATGAGAACAACTGTAATCAGTGAGGTCAGAAGCCTTAGGAATGGGTTCAGATACTGGCTGCTAGCACACCATCTGTGAGGAAATGTTTCTATTCTTTTTGTATCAAATGCTACAGGATCCCGGATAACATTTTTTTCTCTTCAATTTTTAATCCAAAATGATAGCTATGCAAAACAGGACTGAAAATCCAGAGAATGTATCTGCCAAGTTACATTAGGGCTATGTACCTTTTTCACCAGAAAGTTAAATGAATGTTCTCATTAGGAAAAGCAGGTATCAAACCCAAAATTTTTTACCTGTTGGAGGTAAGACACAGTAGGGTATGGGCAATTCAGATGCCTGAAGTGCACTGACAACACCTTCCTGACACAGGTGACTGAAAAGCCAAAAAGGAAAGATGCTCTGCTGGACCCAGTGACAAGAAGGAAGAACCTAACATAGATGTGAACGTTGAGGGCAGTTGTGGCCATGAGATGGTGGACTTCAAGCTCTTAATATGAGAGAGCAGAGCAAAAAGCAGGAGCACATCACTAGATTTCAGAGGCATGAACTTTAATCGCTTCAGAGTTCTGCTTGGAATAATTCTGTGGCATACAGTCCTTGAGAGAAGAGGGACACCAAAGAGCTGGTTGACACTCAAGGATAACCTCCTGCAAGCTCAAGAAAGATCCATCCTGACAAGTAGAGAATAAAGCGAACATTGCAGCTGTGCAAAGAAGGACCTTTGCATCCCTGTGGCATAGGTGGCCAACAGCATCCTGGGCTGCATGAGGAAGAGCAGGTTCAGGGGGGCAAGCCTTCTCTGCTTAGCACTGGTGATACCACATCTGGAGTACTGTGCCCATTTCTGGGTACCCTGGTACAGGAAAGCTCACTGAGCATTAACAGAACACCATCTCTTCTGAGTCTAAAGCAGGGAAGTCAAAACTATGGATCCAAGTTGTAAGATGGGGGTTTGCAGCAGCATCAGAGGCAAGGTATTTGTTCCTAAGGTAGTAGAAGTCCAGCCTGAAAATTAAGGTCCAGTCCAAATTTGAAGCAATGAAAGAAATCCCAAACGCAATGGATGAAGGCTAAAGCAAGAAATTAAAGAATTTAAAGACCAGAAAAAGAGCCAGAGCCAAAAGAAACCAATGCTCCTCTGGAAAATCATTTAAAGACATGAGGGGCTGGGCAGAACTCCTCTGTATCAAACCTGGGGGGGAGATCTCAGGTTTGAGAGGAGTTTGTGCAGCTTTGAACAGACATGGCTAAGGCAGCAGCTTACAGGAGGACACAGTTGGACTCTCCTTGGAGGAGCGTTGTAACAGGAGGAGAAACCATACACACAGGCTGGAACACGGGAAATTCACATTAAACATTATTTTCAGCGCAGACTCAAAAATAGTTTCTGACATTTGTAATTGCATGCCTACGTAAAACAGCTAGAAACAGGCAAGTTTATTACAGCTGTTTGCTGATCTTCACTGTCAGACATTCGCTTTTGTCAACAGGATGACTGTCCTGAACATAAAGCCTGAAAGCTTTGGTCGGTGGTATCTGCAGTTTCACAAAACCCCTGCTGTCTGGGGAGCTGGGCATTATTGTATTTGTATCATTACATGTCGCTGCAAAACAATCCTTCAACTGTAGAATTATGAAATAAGGTGCTATTAACTTTTTGGGTATTTTAAAACCTCAAATTAACTTTATTAAGACTTCAGTGTGTGTTTCAGCATCTGTCATGACAACTCCTAAGCTAGGATGGCTGTGTCTTTTAAAGTACTGGGTTTTGACTATAGCTGACAAACCTTGCTTTCCTGATATGCTTCACTGAGCTGTGTATTAACATCTTTTTTTGTTGTAATTCCAATACTGCAGTCAACACATTATATACTTCCTTTGAAAATGGAGACTGTTTCTTTCTTTTCTAGCTGATCCCACATGTCTGTGGGATCACAGACACAAAGAAAGCACAGAACTGGTGCTCATATTACAAGCTGTAACATTCCAAAACCTGGAGCGGTCTTGTTGGAACTTAAAATACTGATTCTCACCAAAACTGCTAGCAAGATCTTTGCCAAAATTTGGCACTGACAATTTCAAGTTGCAATTTCAACTAGTAGTATTTGCCCCTGCCCATGCATCTGATCATACTAGGAAAGTTCCACGTGCTCATTCAACAGAGGCAAAGCACAGTTTTTGCCCTTAAAGTGAGTCAGTTACAGATCTAAAATGATAGCACACAGAAAACTAACAGCCTCAAGGATTAGTTGACACCAGATACAGTCCTAGAATGAATGACAGACATTTAAAGTGTTCAGGAAGTCCTGACCTAACCAATACCAACTACAGAGCATGATAAAAGCCCTCTGTATGACAACTTTAAACAACTTAAGTAATGTTCATCTATTCAGTTCAGAACCCATTGGGGTTTTTTTCTTTTTGTCCTATAAAAATGTCTCCATCCTACAACGTAACTTCAACAGAACTATCCTATCATTAAGAACACTCGTTTTTTCCACCTCAGGACTTTACCTGCAACAGAGTTTGGACGGGGCATTACCAAAGAGCCAGAACTTTGAGTGTAAGGAACAGGACCCTCTCCTGCTGGTATTTCTTTTGGCAAATTCTCAGCAGAGCCAACAACATCCTCTTCAGCAACCGGTGAACAATTATCTGTTCTTCGATCGTGACTAATCCCTTGATGTTTTGCAGCTCTGAGGCTCCCATCCTTGCTCCATTCCAAACTAGATCCACTACGATCATCATTTTCTGATGAGCTTGTTATGGTTGCTGAAAGAGAGAGGAAACCCAACTAAGATAATCATCAGAAGAAAACAGTGCATTCACATTAATATGCATTACCATTTTCATACTCTAGTGGCATCTCAGGCCAACAGATATTCAAGTATTTCTTCAATGGATATTTTGTTAAATTCAAGGAGTATTACTTACATACAGGTGTATCTTTAGACCTATGTAGTATATTTTACAAAATAATTCCAATTCGAACCCTTGAAAAAAGTGCACTGTTGTCCTGAAGTCGGGAGGCCTTCCCCAAGGCCACCTGTGATCAGACACCCTACATACTGTGAAGCAGAAGCGATACAAACCTCATGCTGCTCAGAGATGGAGCTCACTGAGGACAGAAAGCTTAGCTACACTGGGATGACAGGCAGCCTGCGCTCAGGTGCTTGGGAAAACAATCCTGAGGGGAAGCTTCCAGCAGCTCATCTACATCCTGCTCCTTTCTGAAGCACCTGTTACACTTCACTGTCAGAGCACACAAGGCTGCCTGCGTGTGTGATCACCCCAGTATTGTATACAGGCAAAACTGGGAACTGCTGTGGCTCTGCATGACAGGGTTCTGGTGGAGTGGGGGCTGCAGGGGCGGCTTCTGCAAGGAGCTGTGAGAAGCCTCCCCCGGGCCTGACAGCTGAGCTCAAGGCCAGACCTGCCACTGAGCAAGGCCGAGCCCATCAACAACGGTCACAGCACCTCTGGGAATCACATGTAAGAGAAAGAGTTCAGCTGAAAAACAAGCAAAGCCCACAGACATGTTTTGGATGCTGCATTACAGAACAGTAGGTTTCCACTTCTGCAGTGATTCACTGGAAGAAAGCTGAAATGACACTGCATTATCTAGAGGGCTCCAAACATTCCACTTCAGTGGGGGAGGGGGGTGTTAAAGTGCATCTTCAGCTCCTCATGACTGCAGTCAGTCAAGGCCTCCTGCAGTAACTAAAGGTCTGAAGAATTCATACTCTAAAGACCTTCTTGAGTAACGCTTATTAAACAATACTTGCAAAAAACCACTTCGAAAGTATATACTTCTTTCTGTATGCTCAGTAGTGAAATTATTCTGTTTCATTTTAAACATTTTCAGTACTTAAACTCTCACAAAATAACTGAACAACAAATATTTATGGAAGGTTAAGCCAACCCTAAACACCTTATGAGCACCTGAACCCAAGAGAGAAAGAAATACAAAAAAGAATGAAAGGGCATCAGGAAAAAAAAATAAAGACATAAAAAGAAAAATCAATGCCAGTTCAAATAATAATACCTGTGTGAACTGTGGGTCCGCCCCAGGATAACATTTTAAATATTAAAGGCAGATACGTGGTGATTCTACACTCAGTCAAACCATTAAATAAAAATTCCAGCATATGAGACCGCTAACAAAAGGCAAAGGCAGGGACTGCCCCTCAGGACTGCGCGCTCTGCCCAGCCAGACACAGCACCGACTCTTCTTTTGCACCTGTCCTGCAGCCTCAGCCTCGCAGGACGATAAAGTTCTCATACAGCTTTGCACTGTCCAGCCTAGTCTCCCATTCACAAGAAGTTTGAGATCTGATGCCTGAATTCCAGAGTTTGTATTCCAAGAAATGCCAATAATACAAGACGCTCTTTATGCTGAACAGGAGCAGTGCGGCAGGCACCCCATCAGCCTTCGCACGGAGCTCACGAGGAACTTCCACACAGTAAATTTATTTCATTTCTATGGCTGTGTCAAAAACTTCTGGCTCCCCCTAAGTATGAAATATTCAAAACTGTGATTGCTCCTGGAGTGAAATGTAGCACCAGGACACCTTGCTGCTCCAGATTTCCATACGGAAACAGTGGCAAGTATCCAGAGAGACTTACATTTTGGCCCACAGCCCAGCCTTTTCTCCTACTTAGCTCGCTGCTGAAGATTAAAACCTGCCCCCACTACTATTATGTCAAACTCAATAGAAGCACAGAAGAATTCAACTACAGCAGTAAAGCATTAGAAAACTACAAGAAACCTGAACCATAAGTAAAAAAAGAGGGAAAGGGAGCAAAGATAGATTTCCCATCCAAATCTGCTGGCCCAGAAAACGTAGTGGGAGTAGACAGACAATGGAAGCCCACATAAACAGCATGAAAGACCAAGCTATTTTCATGGTTGGATGAACTCTGTCAAAGACATTAGAAAACATATACTTGCTAAACATAATTTAAAATGCACATTTACTGCTAATAACAAATTTGAATGCATGGATATACTTGTACTTAAAAACCAAACCCAACATGCCTCTAGTTTCCCTTCTTGGTTCCACGCCTCTATATGTGCAGTGGGTGCTGCTATGGGTTGCCAAGGAACAAGAGGAGTTCATATTCTCCCTGGATTTGAGACATGAACAACAGCTCCACAGAACTGCAGAGGGTGATTTTCATATGGTCCCGTGCTAATGAACCATATATCCTTGACTGAAGGAGCTACACAGGCGCTCTGTCTCACTCTACCTTTTATTTTTCTGCCCCCCTGCTCTCTTACTCATACACTTCAAAACTTTACTATCCTCTCCCTGTAAAATTAAGGGCTTATTTTCCTGTTTTTCCTATTTTTGAAACTCCTTCCTTTTCATTAGCTCAATAAGCAACTTGTATCACTGGGTTCAAAAATCTTTTCTTTAAAAACTTATGACTTACAAGGTTATACAACAGATGATGTAGCTGTCATGCCATTGTACTTTTTAAAACAAACATAAGGCTAGTTCTAACCTCGTTCAGAAATTGGGCAAACTCACAGAATGTGTCAAGCTTGCAGAGCATGGGTAGCAGGTTCATATCTGCTTTTGTGAGGGAAGAGAACCTCTCACCCAAGAAAAGGTTTTCATTGAAAGGTTAAAGAACAACACTCCAGCCTACTGCCCTGCCTTTCTGGAAGCAAAGAAGGATACCACTCCAAAACCAGCAGCCATTTCTGTAGTAGTTCTGTATGAACTATATGTTGCTGATACTGTAAATGTATTTATTCCATGACTTCATTAAATATCTGTGTAAGAAATGCATCTTCTGTGACATTAAACTGCATCTGCACAAAACACACGTGCATCCAGAGAGGTGGTGGAAGCCCCATCCCAGGAGACATCCAAGATCAGGGTGGATGGGGCTCTGAGTCACCTGCTCTAGTGAAGATGTCCCTGCTCGCTGCAGGGGTGGGACTGGATGGGCTTTGAAGGTCCCTTCTAAACCAATATATTCTGAGAATCTATCCCCCCCTGGGCTGCAGCTCCTCACAGAACAGCTCAGCAAAATTCAAAGTATATAATTAACAAGTCAGCGATGGTTGTTCAGTACCGTGCTGAAAAACACATTGGTTTAGATCTCCAGACAACTAAGTGTCCCAAGCCAATGCAACTCATCTCTTTATAACAGGCAAACACTCACCACTGAGTGAGTCCAGAGGGCCCAAATTTTTAAGAACATGTCTGAGAAGTCAGTCTACACATCGCTTACAGAGCTGGTAAAACCTTCAGCACAGATGCATTTATGAAGGTAGAAGCATCTTTGTAACTGTTTCCTATCTGGGACGACTGTTTTAATTGCACAAGTCTCATAAATCCCTGTGTCACTTGGAGAACTGATTTAAACTTCTATATTATAAAAGCAAAACCCCTATAAAACACTTTAAACAAGGCCATGGCAGGGGGGTGGAACTTTATGGTCTCTGTGGTCCCTTCTAGCCCTAACCCTTCTATGATTCTATGAAATTACTAAGGTACACCGACACAAATATTTTTTGACCCAAGAGGCACTACTGTTTCTTCTAGTCACACATCAAGAAGTAGCATCATTTTTTCCCCAGCTGGAAGTTAAACCAGCTTCAAGCTATGCTGTTCCGCACCATTATGAAATGCATTGTGGAGACACATATAATGGAAAAGGAAAAAGGCAGAAGAAAGTAGGAAATGGAGTGAAACTGAGGAAATGAATGATTTTAAAAGAAAAAGTGGAGAAATTGGAACTGCATCAGGGAAACAAACACAAAAGAAGAGAAATGCACACCTAGCAGCAGCAACTGTTATAGCCAAAGAATAGGACTTCAATCTTCCAAGGACAGAGGATTTGAAACACGATCCACAGACAGCTTAAAATTGAACCCAATGACACGAAGCAGCTATTCAGTCTTGTGCTATTAAGAGAAGATTAATTCCTATTAATTGCGTGACTAATTAGGATCCTTACCTATAATTCCACTGTCCTTGCTCTCCAGGGTGGAGCTGGGGCTGCTGATGGTTCCACAGGGACTGCCTTTGTTAGCTGCTGTTTTGCCAACACAGCTATTGAGAGTTGAGCAGGGGCTGTCAGTGCTGGGTGATGTAGTGCTGCTGGTGAGGGTGGAACACGGGCTCACTCCCCGGCTGGCTACTGCACACTGCAAAGTGGGGAAGAACCAAGTCACTGCTGGGCAGGCAGGGCACAGAACAGAGACATCAAGGGGAGTGACCAGAACAAAGCAGAGCCCGTTTTTTGAGTAAAAACTTGAAGCAGCAGAAGCTTTATCTTGGTTAGGAACCTGAACGACATGCTTTCACACTACTGTGGAAAAGTGGCTTCTGACTGAAATAAGGATTTCTGACTGAAATAAGGGCATCACAACAAGGCAGATTTCTTCTCTAGCAATCGTTTTACTGCTCCCCTCTGCCTCAGTATTCATTCTTTGGGATAAAACACTAGAGCTGCAGTCTGAGTCACATTTCACTATCAAGGAAACCCAAACTGATGCACCAAGATTGATGAGGCCTGGGACTAAAAGCTGAGAGAGGAAGGGAAAAAAAGAGATCAGCAGCTGCTGTCCAGTTTTGGTTGGCAGGTAAATTTCGTACGGATAGTAGCTCCTTCTAGCTCCCCAATTCCTCTACCTCCAAATGACAGCAAAGCACTGTCAAACAGAAGTGAACTCCCTGGGGAAAAAAACACACCCCAAAAGCATGCTCCTGTTTTCACAAACCACTGACATTTTCCGTTCTCATCAGTCACTGGGAATAGAAAGAAAAAAAGTTCCTCCTCAGTAATAAAATAAGGCAGAGAGATCTCTATAAGCTTTTCAAATTTGAAACAGATTAAACTTCCAAAAAAAGGTTTGGGGCTATTCTTTTTTTTTTCTTCTTGTTTTTGGTAAGAATGCAAGATCAACTCACAATTCCCAAACACCACACACTTGTTATATTAATTGATTATATTTGAATTAATATTCACAACTCTATTACCAGATGTCTATTAAAGTGGATTGTATTTTGGTATCACTAACTGCAACCAGCAGATAGGGGAAGTAACATTAGTCCTCTCAGAAACAGGATAAACATGAAATGTATTATTTTCCATTTTCCTACCATGACTTCATTTTTCTCTTCTATATGAGCAGTAGATGGGATCCCTTCTCCCAGTAAAAAACCCAATCTTGTCATCAATTCTTGTGCTGCAGGAGAACAGCTCGAGTCTTTTTCAGCTTTTGCTTTGGAGTGAGAGAAAAAAGTTGCTGAAGATTAGAGTCTTGTATGTGGAAACTGTTACAACAGGTAAAAAAATACAATCAAATAAAACATCAGTTCTGTCAGCAAGGTATCTAACAGGTAAGTTAATGCCATTTAAAACTTTCTGTAAATTGTAATTTTGAGGATTACAATTAATCTGTAAAGTTTTGGAAGTTAGAGTTTGTGAAATCAACATCCTCGTTGTTCTGTTGAAGTTACGCACCCCTGCAGGGTACCACATGCAGCTCAGCAACAGGTCTCAGAGCCAAGCGCTTCAGGGCATCCGACCCAGCAACCACCAGCGCTGAGTCCTGGCCCTGAGCAGCCTCACTGCCTGGGAGCACAGCTCTTGGAAGAGGAGGATCATCACCTTCAGGTTAGGGAGAGGAGGACTACATGCTCTCCCAGCTGGATGCAAAGCCAACACCTGCACAGAGATGGCTGTGAAGGTGGTGGCAAAAGAGGGACCAGGGTAACTACAATATATCAAATATGGCATATGGAAGACGACCATAGAAACAATTACAGTGAGTTCTATTTTCACTAGTAAATATCACAAATAAAGGGGTTATTTTAAACAAAGAAAACATTAGCTCTTAAAACTGTAGTTTCTTTTGCAACTGAAGCAAAAGAAATCAAAACTATTTCATTGAGGTTGGTTAATCTAAAAACACAAGGTGTGTGAAATCCATGTTACAGTGTGTATAGTCACATACCAACTTAGGGGTCACTTCGCTTTGGCCATGACAGTCTCTGTCAAAGTCACACTCTGTCATGCACTGCTCAAATGTAACAAACACAAAACTTTCCAAGAACTCCAGTTAACTCAGGGGAGAGAACTCTTCCCAGCTCTGCCAACACAGGAGCACACTGTTACTGCCCTCTTACCCAGCAAGCCTTTACAAAATTCCCCAGCACAGGTCAGTACCTGGTATCAATCTGCATTACCAACCAGCTCAGAAAGTTCCAGTAGGCCTTTGGCATATGTAGCACCCAACACCACTTGGCATCATTTTCCCTGCAGTACACACACAGCCTCAAGAACTGAGACAGTTCCAAAGACCATGTGTGTGTAACAGCAAGCATCCCCTCCTTACCACAAGCATATTAAACCTGCAAAACTTCCTTATAAATAACGAATTGTATCTCCTTACTGTGCAGGCTCCTTCACACGCCTCTGAAAGGAACCTGTTCTACCCAGGAAGGTGCCACTGAGCAGACTCACCGTTCTGGCTGGGCTCTCCGTGCTCCGATCCTTTCCTCAGCGGCAGAGCTGCCTCGCCCGGCACGCGAGGACTTTCCACGTACTTGGGCTTCCTGATCAGGCCTGCAATGGGAAGGAGCCGAGCCTGTCTAGTCTGTCCCAGATGGGCTGCAAGTTCACACACACACAGTGCTGACCCACCAGGACGTGAGCAGAGCGCAGGAATGATTTCTTAGAGACAGCTGCGACCCTACAGACTGGTGAGCTGCTGCGCTTCCGCTCTGGTGGGAAACTCTCTCAGCTTTTGTAATGCAAACCTGGTGGAAAACAAAACCAGTCTGCTCGCTCTGACAAACATGGAAATATGGAATATTCCTGTATACATGAAGTAAGGGACTTTTTTGGACTCAGACAACTTTCAATGGGCATCCTCAGTTCAGAGATGTTATTTTCCTTTATAGCAAGAAGATAATTTTGCTATCAGTATCTTTGAAGCAAGGAGGAAAAGACTATAGGCAGAGTGCTCACAACATCACCACACTAAATAATTCAAACCCCAGCAGCTTTATATTACAGGTACTTCTCCAAATACCCACACGCCCTGATCATAAGGAATGGTGAATGTAAGTTCAAAAAAAAGAAGAAAAGATGAGCAGCTATTAACGGCCTCTGGTGTCACTGAACAGCAGCATTCCCAATTCGGCCCAAGCAGAGCCCCTTCAGCAGGAGAAGAGCTGTGTATTCACACACACACACACGCACACTTTTCCAAACTTCAACTGATGGTTCACTCTCTACACGCACTGCTGGCTGCACGCTTTGGTTTCAGGGTGTTTGTGATCCTGCTCTTGGTTAAATATGGTTTAGCAGCACCCTCAGGAAACATGAAGTTCACCCACCTGTCCTTTTGGACTTCCATGCAGAGGAGGAAGACGGGAACGCACCGATAACCTAATGTCTCAGCTAAGAAATACCGGGCAGGGAACGAGCCTATGGCTGTACCTCTGTACACACATCAGGAGATGACGACATCTGCTAAATCAGAAGACAGCCTAGCTACCATCTCTCACCAGAGGGTGCTCTGGCAACACTATTTCGGGGCACTGGCCCTGGGAAAGCAGCTAAAAATACCTTTCTCGCAAAGAAAAACACATTGTTTGAGGAGACAATAGTCCAACTCCCTCATTTGTTTGCAGGTGTGTAATGAGACATATCAAAGCTGTACAATGAAAAACAACCGCCCCAACAGACCGGCACAGACGGCAGCTGCCTGTAGAATGGATCAGAGCAAGGGAACACCAGGAGGTATTTTAACACTGGCACTTCAAGCTGGCAAGGACACTGCTGAATCCTCCTCCTCACAAACTAACGTGCAAGCGACTAACAGTGCTTGCAATGCTGACACACAGCACTGCAGTAAGGAGGACAGTCACAGCAAGCCTGTTCTCAGGCACTAATCTAGAACTGGATCTGGGAATGAATCCGTGGATGGAAAATGACCCTTTAAAGGTGAGCTGTACCTGCACAAGGGAAGCTGCAAGTGCAGGGTGACAGTGTCAGGATTCATCTGGGACAGTACTTTATCTGCAGCACAGGCAAAGAACTCAAATTAGGGAAAACACAGGGTCCTGGTACAGTCTCCTGACTTGTTTAAGTGGCTTATCTTCTCCCAAGCCAGAAGTGGTCACTTTCTAGTTAAGAGTTCTAGTTGGATTTTCCTTCCAAGAATTTATCCTGAGCTTTCTTCAACAAGTACTATCCAGAAGTTAACCCAACATGGCAGGACATGGCAATCACACTGTCTCCTTTCTCCACTGTCTGTCTTCCAGGAAGAAAATCCCAGCCAAACCCAAGGAACTTCTCCCTCAGAGCCATTCCACACCTGCGGCCACTCCTGCAGCCCTTCTGTAGCTCTTCCCTAGCTCTGCTGTCAATTTTTGAAGTTGAGAATCACCAGAGCCACACTAGGAACTGCCCAAGGCAGATGGAACTACAGATGTATACAATTCCATGACAATACTTTTGGGTTTGTTTATGATCTGCTACTTCCCTACTATTTTTAATGCATTTTTTGACTGCAGAAGAGGTGATTTTCTACAAGCTATCTGTAACTCTTCCATCTCCTTCCTAATCCTCTGAGCTGGCTTGTCCTCCATCAGCGTTAAGTGTATCTACACGGATACTAGGGACTGCCCTGACCCCGGTGTGAGACCTCACACTTGGGCAGCTTATTGCATGCAAGAACCACCTCTTCCCAGGGCCGACTGCACATGACTGAAGCGTTAGGTGACACCAGTTCTCTTAGCTAGTCTAGTCTCAAGTATCAGGCATGCTGATTAATTTATTAATTAGAAGTTTTAATTAATTTTTAATTTAAAAACTAAGAGTTCTGTTGCACGTTTGCAGAAGACTTCCAGCAGTCATGGCTGGCATTCACTGATGCCTTTAAAAGGCGAGCTGCTTCCTTTCTCTGTGCAAGCACGATGTCATCAGTACTTTCTGTCAGTGACCTTCAAGGGCAGCAGCAGCCACATTCTACATTCACAACTTAAACACCAACAACCAGGTTTTTTCGGAACCTTCTTTATAAGGCAGTATTTTCATTCTTCTAGTTGAGTCTCCTAAATCAGAGAACAACCAACCATTCTCCCTTCAAGACGTGAATACCGAACACCTGCCAGATCAGCAATCCAAGCAACATTCCTTCCAGCTTCATACTAGAAGCAGCTCAACTTACTGTGACAGTTTCTCAGAGGTCTCCTGCTGACTTCTCCCTTGTTCTGTTTGTTTCTGCTCTTTTATCCACCTCCTCTCCTCAATGAACTGTGTCATCAAGGAAGCTTTTGACTCCGAATATCACTTCAGCTATGCCAATAATTTTAGGCTCCTTAGCAATTTAAGATAAAGTTTCTCTTGTCCCTCCTTTTATAGTTAGAGTTGAGGACCGAACTGGAGCCAGAAACACTGGTACTCTTCCAAGCCCTTCTCAAAGCTCTCCAACCTCCTATGCAAGTAATTAAAAGACAGTGTCACTCACAGTAGACTGTGCTGATGTGCTGTTTTGGGCTGAGGGGTGGTTCCCAGGCTAGCAATTTCCAAATCTGTTCTGAACAGATACTCCACCTTGCTATACACATTAAGGTATCCAAGTGCTTTTCTCAGTGAAATGAGTCCAAACCCAAGAACTGGTACCTACAGTATTCATGGAACATACAGAATCCTCTTTGTCTGAAGGGACAGAACAAAACCACAGCGCTCCCCTCAGTACCTCTGCAGCTAATCCATACTGGCAAAAGCATTCTATCCTCTGAGTCATCTCTAACAGAACAGTACACAGAGGTAGTTCACAGGGAAGATCAATGCCAACATAACATCCTTTCCCTACCACTGCATATTTAATTTTTTAAAAAAATTTTAGAAAAATAGACAAACCCCAGAAGGTAAAATAACCTTCAGAATTACCAAAGGTTCACACAGGTAAGAATATGCCTGACTGGAGGGAGAGAGTACTCTTCCAGTATTATAATCTATAACTTAAGTAGTTTCTGCTTGGATTTATACACTACTTGAATGCAAGTTTATGAACTGGCCTTGTATTTTGGTGTCTGCTGTCACTGTGGTTCATACACTAAGTACTGCTGGATGGTTCTGGTAACTTACCCCATTTACTGACGTTCAAAATGTTTGCAGTAACTTTGTGTCACAAGATATAGCCAAAGAACCTGCTTTGTCAAGCACCATCTTAAGAGTGTGCAGCTTTCTAAAGGGAGAGGAAATTCAAACACGCTCCCATCACTACATCACTTTTTGTGTTACTAAAATGCTCGTTTCAACAGTTTTCTGCAGCAAGTAACCAGATCACGAGTGGATGAAGCGATTATAAAGGGAAAAGTTTTGCTCAAGTCCTGCTCCAAATGCTGACACTCGTTAGAGAAGACCTTACAAACTCTGCAACAAAGAACCTCAGACCCATTGTGTGTCTGAGAGTAACAGGCACATGGAGAGCTTCACATGACACTCCCGCTGCGGCCGGCCCGGGCCCGAGTGATGCCAGCGCGCAGGAATGGCCTGCACGCACAGAATGCTGATAAGGAGGGAACCAGGCACAGCTCCGTAATTAGCCAGGCTCCCGCATCGCCGTGCGGTCACTGCTAAGGACACGGCCCTGACACCCCACAACTTCAGCAGCAGTTTATTTATTAATGCCTTTCGGGGGGGGGGGGGGTGTACAAGTAAAATAAACAAACCACAGAGGCCACACACAGCACCCACTGTCACCGGCTGCCCTAAGCACCAACAAAGGTTTCTGCAGCTGTATCCTACCCAACTGATAGATTAATCACAACTAATCAGCTTTAAACATACTCAGACAGTGCAAGGTAGGCATCTGCAATACCAATTAGAGTAATTCTTTGCCATGTGAAATAACATATTCCACTTACTGTTTACCTTTTTTCCCTGGGAACATGCAACAAGCATCCACCACACTTGTTCTTACTGCACAGGACTCTATAAAGCCACACAGTAAAACCACCTCAAAGTGCATCAAACCTGGGTTAAAGTGCTGTGAAGATGTCGTTGCTCATGAGTTTTGTTTTACCTGGGGATTTCTTGTTTGCTCTCGACTGCATCAGGTAGGACTGGCGTGGCAGCAGGGGGGAGGATGGCAGCGACATGGAGACTCCTTTCGCCAGGTTCATTCTGTAGGTGTCCTCGGCGGGCGGCTCGCAGCCGGGGGGCAGCTCCGCGTCATGCACCTGCGAGCCATTCTCCGGGCAGGGGTCACCTGCCAGAAGTAAAGGTCTGTCATCCATGGTGTGAGGCACCAAAGGCAGAGAAATACAAGTATTTAACTTCAGAAAACCTATTTGCCAGCAACAACTGAGCACAACTGGTCTGACTGTGCGCTCTCCAATGCGGAGTCCAGACCAAATTTTAATAGGCAAGTCAACGAGTTTACAATACAGACAGCAAGGAGGAAGAAAAACCTTCCTTCCAACAGAGTAAATACTTCTCGGTTTTACCTCTAAGGGTGAAATCTAAGTTTTTTATAGACAAAAAAGTACTTTCATAGCTGAAAATATATTTTAGGATCATTGTGATATCCCAAAAGTCAAGACCACCTGAAAATATTGTTAACTACTGTTGTTAACTACTGAACTAGTTAAAGGAGGAATTTAGTTGGGTTACCCCTTACACATAATTAAAAGATGAATCAACAGAAAGTACCCTCACAGACGGCCAGTCTAAGCTTCATTTTTCTGAGCATTTTATTCATGATTTCAAACTGTGGGGTCCAGTTATGCGCAATTTAACAGCAACTGGGACTTTTCTAACCTTTGGGAAAAACAAGCTATTGGTTCACAACATACCAAGTGGCACATCAAAACAGGGAAATACACTCACAGCAGAGGAATTCCTTGCTGGTGCAGGAAACGCAATTTCAGCTACATCAAAAATATATTTTTCAAAACAAGAGGAAAATATATCGCTCCCAGTAGCAATTCAAAAGACAGCAGAAACATGTTGGAGGTGTGAGGTTTTGCTAGGCAGATGACAGCTGAAAAAACTCCAGCCTTTTTCAATGCCCAGAGCAAGGCACTGCTCAATAATTTACATGAACTGCTGCTGAAATTGTATTGACACGATCAGAGATTAAAAATAGGAGAACAGAACTGACACAAAGAGGCAAGAGGGTGCTGAAACATTTCTTAGACGAGTCCACGTGTAACAAGGTCCTGTAACCCACAGCACGACCAGGAGAAAGGACTGAAAAAAGAAGTAACCTCTCTTCAAATGTGACTCCCCATGCCAGTTGTATTTTCAAAGGGTAAGGAAACCCATCCGATAGATGTGGCACTGCAAGACTCACGTTCCTTGCTCGCTCTGTGGTGGCCCAGCTGCTGCCTCTGTTCCCTGCAGCATCCCAGCACAGCCCTTACTGCGGACATCCCGCTGCGTCAGGGAAAGCACAAACCTGACCCCTGCAGAACAGTAACACTCTTTCTGTCAGTTTAACTACCGCTTGCCTTTCGTGGGTCACACATGGAGGGTAAGAAGAGCATAAAGCCCTGAACATCAGTCCAATTCCCTATTTCCAAAGGAACAGGTATTTAAGATTATTTGGGGTTTTTCTAGCTATAGTTTTTCCTCGCAACAGCCACAAGGGCCTTGAAGAATGCTATGCTAGGCTCCAACTTTTCCCAGCTTTCTGACTGTAAAACTCACTTTCTTATTACTTCCAGCTCCCCTACCACCTCCCCTCTCTGTGCAAACAAAATTCATAGGAACAGATAATTATTTTAAAGAAAATACTTGAGTTCCGCCAACTCAAGATGGAATTAAAAAGTAAGCAGCTGTAACTTTATATTCTTTTTTGAGGTCCACCACAGCTATTACAGCAGTATGGTAATTGGTTTAAAATCCTGGGAACTAGAAACGCAGCTGCAATGTTTTAGCAAGCTAGCTGTAACACACCGTTCTTACATTAAAAACACACACAGCCTAAGTATATATTTGCAATATACTGTCCAAGTCTCTTAGACACTATAATCAGATACACGAGACTTTTTAGAAGCACAGAGAGTCTCCCACTGACTTTCACTGGAAATTAAGAGACAAAAGGCTTTCTCTGTTCTTTTAGAAATTAAACTTGCAGTAGCTGTTTTTCAAGACAGCTTCAGGAACATTAGGTATACTACTGAACACAGGACACATGAATTTGCTTCGTAAATTGCTGAAGAAACCTGCACTATTCCAGTTTTCCATCTGACCATGAGCACAAAGCAAGGAAGCAGCACAGCCATGCAGCTAACTACAGCTAGAAAACGCTGGCAGCCTTGTAACAAGTTTCCTTACAGAGCACTGCCAAGGTTGTAATTTCACCTTGTGCAGATATTCCAGCTGGAACGCTAGTGAAGGGGCAAGAAACAGGAACAACAAACAAAAACTCCCTCCTCCCTTCAGGGTTGGGAACTCCACCTCCCGTTCCCTAATTTCTGCTCTGCCTTTACTCTGACACAAACAGTCCGTGTTTAATCCACTGACTTCTCAGTAAACTTCTGCATTAATTCAAATTTATGCTTCTGTACTGTATGTGGAATGTTACGATGGGGCCAAACACGCCACAGTCAGTGAGTTTGGATTATTTCCTCGTGACAGCAACTGGAGAGGTATTTCACAGCTGATGTCCACCACCTTTGGTTACAGCAGCACTCCATTTTTTTCTTAGTCTATCACCCTGACAGCACTGCAGATGCTGAGCAGAGAGGTAGAAACACTGGGGCTTTCCTGACTGGAAAACCAAAACCCCAGATGCATCCCACACAGATTCTCCTTTCCAATCCCTTCACTGCCTAATTCCATAGCCAGCTGCTGCTCACTGCTGCTCACATACCCATGCTGCCACGACACAACAGCTCTTTAAAGAAAAAATAAAATAAAATAAAATTCCTCCTTGAGAAAACCCAACCACACTAGCTTCAGAGTACAGGACATCACATCTGCAGGGACGATGGAGGGTGTCCAAACAGCCAAGTATTCCAGTGAGGCAGAAAAAAGCACGTTCTCAATGAAAAATGGTTAGCACACCATGGACGAGCAGAGAGCTATTGGGCATGGATCACTCCAAGAAGGCAGGAACTGCACAGTAACTCCTCCAGGACCTTTCTAAAATCCTGTTAATTAAACGTGACACAAGGTAACAGACTAACGGCACGTTCGTGACCTCAAAAACACAGGAACAACAGGAACAGAAGGGAGCTGACAGAACTCATACCCCACAGCCCTCCACATGCTGTCCCAGTCACTGGCACCAGACAGCCCTCCTACAAGGAGAGCAGCTGCCCACAGACCCACCACCAGACGAGCTCCCATAGTAACAAACGGTGCAGGAAAGCCCTGCGAGGCGTCCGAGTGCTGAAGCCTCATGTGGGCTCAAGGGGCTGGCTGACCACAGAAGTGCTCTGCTGATGGAAACTAGAAACTGACTAAAAGCTGACTTCAGCTGAGGAAGTGCCCACATCCAGGGACAGGACAGCCACAGGCTGGTGGTAGGGCCAGCAGGACAGCTGTGTACAGTCACATTCCCACAAGTGCCTCAGATGTACACCCGTGACAAGAGAGACCCCAAACTGACAAGCCCGGGGGATGCCCAAGGTAACACATTCTGCTTGCCACACAACAACTCGGTGCTGGGGAATCCATACTAGAAGAATGCAGGAGTAATAGCTGTCAAAATACAATTTGTTGCAACCCCTGAATGTAGCCAGGTGCCACGATGTGATGCACAGAGAAAGCTGAAATCATCTGTTCCCAGTTTAAAGGTCAGTAATTTCAAGTATTTCAGCCACCAGAACAATACTTCACCATTCACATGACGTCTCTTGGTCTCTACCACTATGTAAAATGGACAGATGTGAATTCTGGAGCCAGAGGAAGATGACCTCTCACAGGTTTTTAATAACATCAAACCAAAACACAAGCAAAGGTCCCGTGAAATCCCACTTTCTTATTTTTAACACCTCAGAGTTGTACATTTTCCACTGCCAAGTAGCCTCTGGACAAAAAAGTTTCATAAGCATCAATCAACACCGGAGTTCTTATTCAGTGGCCAAAGTAACCATGGAAACAACTTAATAGCTTTAAAAACCACACACAAAAAGCTTTGAGACTGGAAATCAAATCCCAGTTTAGTTGTACCTAGAGATGCAACTGAAAGGCATAATCTGATTAGCAAAGCGCTTTTTCTCCCCCTTAAAATACAAAGAGATACTAGGATGGCTGATTTAAGTCATGATTTTGTAGAGCCTAATATCCTAAAAAGAGAACTTGAATTTAAGATTAAACTAATCCTTCCATTGAATAGAGAGGATAATAAAATGAAAACTTTTACAGAGTATATGTCAGTATTAAACATAATAAAACACATCTAATTCTGCATTCAATGTAAAATGCTCAGAAACCAGAGCAGTGCTAACTACATTACCAAAATATGCAGTCCTGAGTTTGATGCAAATGTTGGAACCCAAATTATTTTAACATGAAGGGATATGACTGCAACTTTCAGAACAGAGAAAGCTGAAACAATGAAAATGCAGAGCCCTTACATCTGAATACTGACAGTGAGAACAGAACCACGTTGTGCTGAAGTCTCGGGTTCTTGGTGGGTATTTCTGAGACAGGCTGAGGGCAAAAAAAGCAACACAGCTATCTACTAAAGTAAAACAGAAGACTCCCAACCCACCTAAAAAACCCTAGTTGTATGGCATAAGGAAAGCCATACAGCTGGAAAGCACTTTGCAGAATGAGGCACTGCTCTGCTGAATTAATAAGAAACCATTTAAGGATCAACAAAACAGTGGGTGTGATATTTTAAAGAACAGTGTTCTTCTACATTCCGTTCCCATCCTGTTTTTCAACAGAATTGAAAGGCACTGAAGATACAACTCTGGTGCATGAAGACTGTGCATAAGGTGCCTAAGTGATAAATGCCCTGCAAAGTATCTATGTCTTTCAAAATTAAAGTGTTTAGATGTGTGTGTGTCCTGGTACGCACACAGCCAGCCCGTGCGCGTGTCCTGGTACCCTGGTACGCACACAGCCAGCCCAACTTGCTGAGACACAATGTAGGAGGGAAGGAGGAGCCAAGTGACCTGGTGTGACCAGTAACCACTCACACCAGCACTGACCGGGGACAGGAAGAATTCATGGTAAGCAAAGAGGTTCGTCAGCCAGCCCTCTGGGATAAGAAACAGGCTCCTGCCGTATAAAAGACATGCATTAGGGAAGAGCAGCGTTGAGTTCTGCTCCTGGAGAGGCCAGAAGGGAGAAACGAGCGAGGAAGGGGAAGAGGACTCCTTCCAGCCCCAGTGAGGTGCACTGAGCCAGACAGACTCAGGAAAGAATAGAATAAAAGGTCCAAATGGACAGTCTTTGCCAGCTGTGCTCCTGCTTGACGTTATTTGCTCACTTTCTGGCATTTCTTGCTGAACTCTGGATTACTTATTAAGCACACAAAATACTACTTTTAAAAAGCAACCCATTTTTAAGAAAACAGTAATAAATAGAGGTTATTAAGACCACTGAAGTCATTTCTATTTATGTGTTTCAAAGGTAGGATCTTTTTTTGTTTGTTTGTTTACATGTCCATGGGATATATGACTGGAATTAGCTCCTGGGAAAAGGCATTCACCACATTAAATACTCACGGCTCAGCAAAAAAAGGGGAATTTAAACTCTTAAGTAACTGTCAACAGCCACAGAAAATGGGCAAACCAACACAGAATAATGAAAAACAGCTCCATATTTCAAGCATGAAACAATGCTTCTTCTGTTGCAAGATATTTTTAGAGTAACAACAAAAAGTCAAACTGAAGCCTGAAAGTATTCCAGGGCAAGTTCCATGCCCCAGCCAGAGGACCTGCACTTGAAGCACCACAAGTCCCTCTGCACTTAAAATTCACAGCCCAGTATCACAGTTTGGACAGGAAAAGCCAACTACATTTGCATATTTAGTTTTAAAGTGTAAACTTCTTTTATTAATGATTTCAAGCCTTTCACTTTGCCAGAAGGGTCTCTGAAGCTCTTCATGCTCTAGGCTTGGTTACAGCAGCCAGGCAGAAAGGTTTGAGAGAGGTAATGCAAGAAAGGTGGGGTTCAAACACACACACCCCCCCAAACAATGTCAGCCCAGAGCTGAACCTTTACTGCTGTGGGGAAGGAACTCTGAAAACTCTGACTTTTAAAGCAATGGTTACATAGTAGGTCTTAAAAAGATTAGGCCTTAGAATCATAGAATGGCATGGGTTGGAAGGGACCCCAAGGGTCACAGAGCTCTAACCCCCTGCCACAGGCAGGGACACCAACCTCAGGCCTGGATCTACACAAGGTTGCCCAGGGCCCCATCCAACCTGGCCCTGAACACCCCCAGGGATGGGGCACCCACTCCCTCACCACTCTCTCTGTAAAAAACTTCCCCCTAATTTCTAATTTAAACCTCTCCTCCTTTAGCTTTAATCCATTCCCCCTTGTGATGCTATGCCTTCCTGCATAGCAGCTCCACTTTTATTTTAGAGTAGCAATTTAGCTGCCCTTAGCAAAAAGCCCGTGTCAGGGAAGTGAAGAACGTTTATGTTTACTGCTCAAAGTGCTGTGCTAGTGCTGTGTGTCAGGCCTGTGCTAATGGGAAAGGGAGAAAGACAAAGAAGGATGGCAGAACCTCACACCAGTGATCATAGCTCATGCCTCTGAAAGCCATTTCATTTTTCAAAAAGAACACTAAGCATAATCTCAATTTCTTAATTGCATCTTATCTTAAGTAAAATAGGAAGAAATTCCAAATCCACAGATTTCATCCAACTCATTTAGTATGAAAAGTTGACAGGGAGCAAGGCATACCAACAAAGTAACTAAGTGTATGCCAATCTACAACAGAACATAATGTGGGAATAAAAGCATCCATTCTATCCTAACATTCAAAAACTGTGCACTTACGTTCGGGCCAAAGATGCTTACATAAAGATACTGGAATACAAGAAGAAGGAAAAACAAAGGAAACTAAGTCTCAAAAGAGCATTGTAAAAAGTTAAGTCCAATCTACAGGATAATCTAACAAGAAAGATTTCTTTTTTGTTGCCCAAATGAAAAATACCCGAACACGAAGACAATCTCCCAAGCGCAGTATGTCCTAATACACAAGCACTTCGATACCTTTTATTTCATCATCCAGAAATCAAAACCACTGTTCTCATTGCTCCAGATTCTTTGCCTTTAAAGCACTGTATTATGTTCCAAACATCACCTTTTTGTTACATAAATAATAGTTGGTCCCCTGCTATTCGAGCAGTATGTGAATGTCTAGCAAGCCTTTAAGCTGGAAAACCCAAAAGCCCCAACTACTTACCAGGTTAAGTTCCACTGAAACCAACCAAGCCTGCACGCATAGACTGTGGTACATATGATGTTAACCTTCTGATGGGATCTAGTGCAGGGAGGACACAGCAAGCTAAGCACAATGCTTCCATTATTCATGTTCCTTCAGGCCTGATACTGGGTCAACAGCACAACAGCACTCATCCTACTAACAAGCCATCTGAAACAACTGAGCATGTTCTGTAGAAATTTGATATACAGAATTCTGTTTTCTTTTAAGTTGAAATACATTACAAGTATTTCATAAAGAAAGGTCTTTTGCTTACTAAGTGAAAAAAACCCCAAAGAAGAAAGCAGATTCCCAGAGCGCCAGTGAGTTGCTGGCGTTAGGACAGTTAAGGAAACCCAGCATAATTACATACTGCAAAGCAGCAGGCAGCATATCAGCCCAGCATTACACACTAATACACATCTCTCTGAGGCATTTAAAGGAGTAGCTGAGTAGAACTTGTACTAAAACAGTCGTACCTAAGAAGTATATTTGTTTATATCCTGAAGCCGGTTACCTACATTCTTCCTACCATCACATCAACAGGGATACAAGACTTCCAGAGACAACCCGAGTTCAAACAACAGCCTTCTGGCTCCGATTTCTTCAGCTGTGACATTAGGATACGAAGCCTCTATGCTATACTAAGAGGCCAGAGGCAAGGAATGTCCCAGGGGCTACAGAGGTGACCTTAAAAACCACAAGGAAAGAAACTGGAAAACATACAATCCACAATCAACTACAATAACTACAGAAGAGTGCAGAAGTAAGTTTTCTGGGTAGTTTGAAAGAAACAGCCCAGAAATAAAGAAGATTCCCTTAAATCCAGAAAATAAACTCCATTAGAGAAACAAAGTAAAAAGGAAAGAGCAAGGAAACAAAATGCATGCCCTAAGCATGTCCAAGTCATGAGGACTAATGAGCTGTGCTAACGGACTCAAAAAGACATGTTCCTCCACTCTTACTAGAAAGATACCTTCTAAGTGATCTCAAAAGGACCTGGGAACTTTTTCAGAGTTCAAAGAGGTAATATGGATTTGATGATAACTGAGGAAGAAGAGAAAATAACAGATTTCTACTTTGTTTCTGAAACTGAATGAAAACCTTAAGAAACAAAGGGAAACTGAGAGCACAGCTGCTGCATACTTCCAGCTGAACATACATGGGATGGTTTGAAACGACAGATTACTTCCAGGACACAACAATTTATGTTCCTGTCTTCCCCCTTCCTGCTTGGTTCCAAACACACACAAAACATTTTCTGTTTCTTTAATACAAAATTTTGGGGTTCCTGAGTTTGAGTTCAGTCCTGTACCAAGCATATACATCACTAGGAAGGAAGGAAGGGGGACAAAACAACAACCACCTTACAGATAATTACTTCCATATACCAGAAATAACTATGCCTGAAGGTCTGTAGAGACAAGTTCTGTCAGCAGGCCAAGTTGGAGGGGGCCCAGGGCAACCTTGTGTAGCTCCAGGCCTGGAGGTTGGTGGCCCTGCCTGTGGTGGGGGGGTCGGAATCCTATGATCCTTGGGGGCTCCCTTCCAACCCAGACCAGTCTGTGATACCACAGAAAACCTGAAAGAAGCTGAATGCAGAAAAAGTTGGATGCCCAAGTCAAAAATGGTTTGGAATTCTGTTCCACTGGAAAATCAGTTTACCCAAACACAGTATCAACCACCTCATCCTCAAATCCACATTTGGACATAAGTTCACTAAGTCTTGTTCTGAAGTGTTCTCTATGCATAAAGCCCTGTGCTGTCCACACTGCTCTCTCCCCATGGTCACTTACGGCTGCCTATCCGGACAGACACCCATGGACACCATTTGTACGTGGATGTTTAACCACACACATCTTGCTTCACTTACAAGTTACCTACTCCTGCAGCAGCCACCTACCTATCAAAGCCTCCAGCCCCATTCAATAAAGCCATTTTAATAGAGCAGCTGTAGAAGGAAGTAGCAGCTGCAGGACCTGAGTACAGTGACGTGTCTATCACTGGCACACTGCTGCTGGAGCAGCCCGAGGGGACAGTTCTCCACCAGAAGCGAGATCCCCACATCAGTCTTCCACCTGACTGGCAGAAATCGCTGACATAAAGACCCCCTACCAGCCTTCAGCACAGCACTTCTGTCTCTCTCCCAAAAGCACTGACTCTAATTCTTGCTACAGTCTTTTTCAAGAAAACTCTGAATTTAAAACCTTATTAAAAACTGTACCATGCTCATCAGCTGGATTTTAAGAACACCATGCCACCCTCAGCTCTTAAACCCTTATCTTGGGGCAAAGGAGGAAATTAAAATCCATACAAGTTCTGGGGTTTTTTTACATAGTCCTAACTTCTTTTTGTTCTTTAACCCTTTAACAGACTTTTTAATACTACAGCTGTGCCTCCAAACCAGGAAAAACCCCCGCTCCTGTCTGTGCTGGGCATGGCTAACAGATGCAATCCCAGGGAGGCAGAGTTAATCCCAAACAGGAAGTTCTACTCAAGGACAGGAATCCTCCCACTCGGATCGGAACTGTGCAGACTTCCAGGCCTTCCTTGTATACACAGCTCAACCCAGGGGATGCAGGGGTTACTTCAGTTTAACAATAAGCCATCGCAGTTCAGCCTGTACCTCCAACCACCAGACTGCGTTCAGGGGGCACAGGCACAGGCAGTGACGACAGCTCCCAGACCACTGGCCTCAGCGGCAGCCCAGCGCCTCAGGCCTCTCCCTGCCCACACGCCCAGCACCACGCACTTGCCCCCACAAAGTTACCTTTTTCCTGAAAGGCAATACAGGTAAGCGGTGGCCTACTAAGGTTATGATTATCAGTAACATAAGCTTTATAAATTTTAAAGTAAAATTTGCTGGTGATTCATTTTAACTTCAAAAATCTGTACAGTTAAAGCAGAACTAGACCATGACAGAGGCTCCATAACCAACTTGAAAGCTTTGAACTAAATCTATTTTCCATTTTTAAAAAAATACATAAATATCACCTGTAACATGTAACATTTTCTCTTATGTTACAATTAAGCAATGTAAAATCTGTTTCTGTAGTTGAGGGTGCTGAACCCCTGGCCTTGGGCAGCACTTAAGCTGCGGGCCAACCCGCACCATCTACTCTGTGTTTCCATGGCAAGGGGCACGAGCAGGGTGCGCTCGCCTGTTCCCCTCTCCCTCCCACCCCGGATCCCACCTGGAAGCCCCAGAGCCCCGCTCTGCACATCAGGGGTCTGGGCAGACACGAAGGGAGGGCTCACAGCCTGCAGACCACCCGCAGCCAGCCTCAGCCACGGGTCTCACCCACCGTCCTAAAGATGGGGCGTCGCTGCTGCAACAGAATCAATGTAATTGCTGGATTCATAACACACAACTCTTCTGCATGGCACAAGATTAATTTTCATACCTGAGTCTTTCTTGTTCCCTTTTCCACCCTCTCGGCTCTTTTTTAAAACTGCCTTTAACATTTTAAATGTTGCTCCTAAAGGATAACAGAAAGAAACAAAAATAAACACAACATTAATAACGCCCATTCGCACAGAATTGAACAAAATAAAGGTAGGATCAATACAAACCAACCAGTGAGGCAATCACAGGCTGGAAGTTACACTTAATTTTTACAGTGGAGTTTGGTCAAACAAAGTCCTGATGCACAAGGAATGTTTTAATTCTTGAACTAAGCAATTAGAGTTCATTGTCTTCTTACACAGAAAAATAATACAGCATTCTCCACATTCCACATATAATTAAGGTTATAAGGCTAAGTTTGTACTGTAAGACACTCGGTGAAAAGGAAAACAGAATAAAGATCTAACTCCTGACTGGAGTCCATCAGCACAGCCGGGGGGGATGGCAGGTGATAGGCTGGAAACCTGCTATCGGCTGGGGACACCAAACCCCAGGAGCACAAACCATCTGGGGAACAACAGGACATGGTGTCACCACACACTGTTCTCAACCTATGGAGTGAAGAGTCAGCGCACTGCTGACCAGCACAGACACGCTGAACAAGTGCCCCAGACCCGAAGGTGTAAGCAGCTTTCCTTTAACAACTCACCTCTCTTGCAGAGGTTTAGTGCATGAGGGAGAATATAGTTTTTCTGATTAAATAGTGTCCTGAGGGTATTTGGGGAAAGAGCGATGTGAGCACTTTACTTTTCTGGAAATCAAACCCGTCTTCAAACGGTATTAACAAGCCAAGAACCTAAGAGTATCTTCCACAGTTTCAAACAGGTATGAGGTAAGAGTCACTTTAAATTAAAAACTATGTAAAAATTTCCTCTATCCCTGTAAAATACTGGTCTTCATTAGGCATGGAAAGAGGTATCTGAAATACTAATTCTTATAACAGCACCAATTAAAACTTGCAGGTTAAATAAAAAAGGCTTATACATACAGGAATGGTGCCAGAACTGGGGCCAGCATTAAAAAGTTAGGAAATGAGAAATTGAAAGGCAATCCAAATTCGTGCTGCTTCTGTGTGTAAACTGTGCTGGAAACTTTAACAGCATAAGCACGTCCTATCCACTCATCTGTGCAAAGTCTGTCCACGCAGAGAGTACAGCCTTGCCTACAGCACACTGATGGGGGCCCAGGAAAGCTCCAACACCAGGCCATGGCGATACACAGAGTGCAAAGACTGCTCCAACACCTTCAGCCTCTTCTTCCTAAAGTCTGAACAGTCTCCTTTCAGAAGAGCTTCCTCCTGGTACACAACATGGTGGCTGCAAACACAAACACACCCAGTATGCACTGTACCTACTTCTGCTATGCAAAATAATTAGAAGTGCTGCAGTGAACGTTCTCTGTTTAATGTCCAGGCTTCCCTGCTGCTTCTTGAATGACACAACAGTGCAGAGCAGTTACAGGACAGCTGTGACATACATTTCATACCTATCAGTCAAGCTCCTAGAAGCCTTCAACATTATTTCTCACAACAAGCAGTAGACCCCAGCTCCACTGTTCTCTTTCCCATGTTCCTGATCACCACTTAATAAAGGATCTCATCTTAATACAAACTCTTTTTAAAAAATTGAAAAAAAAAAATCTAACCCAACTGTTCTGACCTATCTCAAATCCTTCCAGCAAGGTCACACCACAAGGTACTGGTCCCATGTGTGTGTCTGGAACAAACACAGACTTTGTGCTTCACATTCAGACTATGGTCGTTTGTTCCAGAAACCTAAATAGATAGATTTCACCTTATTACAATTTAACATGACCTTCTTTGGAACCCATTTTTTATATATAACTGGACAGTTCCTTAAAATGAAAGTTTCCTCAGCTTGTTGCGACTGAGGTATTTGTACTCAAAGGTATTGCAGCTTTTAATGTTGCCAGCCAGCATTCACGGGCTCTGATCAAGCGTTCAGTGAAGGAAATACTGTTCACTCATGTAATTCAAGGCTGAGACATACTGCACAGGAAGAAGAAAATTTCTCATTTGGGCTACAATGACATTCTTAATTTGATATTCTCTAACATCTGCCTGGCTTTGAACCGTTAACGTTTCCTCTAAAATTGTCCAGTGTTGTATGTTGTAAGATAAATTTTTACTTAGAAGCATTTTAAAATGTCTTCAGTCTTGCAGGACAATAGTGACTATCACAGTTCACCAGGTATAACCATGCAAACAAGGAAGAAATAAGACTACCCAAAGTCCTAGTGAAGGTTACAGAACAGGTCTCATCTAGCTCTGCCTGGTAGAGACCACTGGATGCAGTGTTAGCTCTTTTCTTCCCCAAAAGCAGTGCAGCTTAGTGATGTAATGCAGCCAGAACCAGAAAGACAAGAGGGCAGTTACCACAGTGCTGATTGCCAGGGGCAGGGAGGGGGCCCAGCCTACGGAAAGTGAAAGCTATGACACTGGCACAGGAGAGCTGGATTGTTCTGAAGAAAAACAGCAATAATAAAGCACAGCATTTACAGGATCGTGAACAGGTGTAGTGTTAAAAGAAACCCTCCAGAGCAGCCCAAAGAGAAAAGTGTGGGCTTAGAAAAAGGCATTAGAAAAATTAATGGGTGCAAAGAGGGATCCAGTGGACAAGGGTCAGAGGGCACAAGGTGAAACACAGGAGGTTCCCCCGAACAGCAGCAACACTTTCTCACTGTGAGAGCAACCAAGCGCTGGCAGAGGTTGCCCAGGCACGTTGTGGAATCTCCTTCCTTGGAAGTATTCAAGAGTTACCTGGACATGGTCCTGGGCAACCAGCTCTATCCAGACAGCCCTTCCTGACAGGGGGGTTGGACAAGGTGACTTCCCCTGGTCCCTTCCAACCTCAACCATCCTGTGATTAATGAAGATGCTGAGCAGGGACAGACTGACTACTGACCCATGGGTACACCACTAGCTCCTGGCCTTAAATCAGACTTCATGTCACTGGCCACACTGCATGTATCTCACAGTACCACCTGTGGTTCCCTTTAAGCCTGTCCATCCTTATGCCCAACACACTGCACAGATTGCTTTTGGGGGGTAACCCACACCCAAGAGAAGAGAAATGCCTTGAAAGGCATCTAAGATACCACAGCAGGGTGATGGGAAGAGCAGGAAGCACAGCTGTCAGTCTCTAAGACTGGCCCAAGCACACTTGGCAACAAATCTCTCCTCAGAGGAATGCCAGCAGAAGCAGCAAATAACCAGCTCAGTGGGTGACAGAGGACTCTTCTGCCTCTGAAGAAACGTCAGGACAGACCAGAATAAAGCCATCTGGGCAGCAAGCTGTATCGTAGCACAAAGTGCATTCTAACTCCCTCCATGTACTCTGAATGATCTACAAAAGCTAGAAATTCTAATTATCTAACCTCCTAAGTTAAGAGTTACCAAAGAAAGGAAAAGTTCTGATGTATTTATTACATGCTGCTTTTAAAATCTATTTTATTTTCCATATAAACCCCCTCTGTCCCATCAGGAATCTGCATTACATGGTGGCAAGATGTAGAGCTGTTAACCAATTTCAGAATTATATTCTACATGCATGGCTAGAACAGAGTGGCAACTAACAAATAATAATACCTCAAACCCTGCATATATATATAAAACTTTCCTCTTACCTTGCAAACATGACAAGAACATGTTTTTTATTAACCAGAACAGAGAGGCTTGCTACAGAACAATGTTACACTGTGTGCCATTCCTATTCCCGGGATATAGGTCAGTTGTCTTCAAAGATCAATTGAGAGGAATTGAGGACAACCCCACCCCAGGCTTTCCCTTCCTGAGCTGAGGCCAGGCCCTGCCATGCCCGCAGCCCTCCAGGGCCCTGGCCCAGCACAGCACCAAAGGGCAGCAGGACGGCCGCTGATGTGGGCACGTTCAGCCTAAGCACAAAAGCTGCCCCTTCTCTGGAAACAAAGTGCATTCCCTCCCTTCTCCCCAGTAGAACCGTAGGCAGACCAAAAGCTAACCTTCTGGGACACATGGTGAACAGTGGCACACCTCCCAGAGGCATGTGCCTGGGCATCTGCCGGTGACGCTCACCCGGAGGCCAGCCCGAGAAGGCTCTGGACAGGGAAGCAGACAGCAGGACACCCACTGTCCGTCTGCAGGTGGAGGGGTACAGAGGAATAAACTGTCTTCAGAGGGAATTCCAAAGCCAACAGCTCTGTTACTGACACCTTCACACTCCCCCAAGGCGTGCAGTTGAGCTGTTCAGGAAAGGAACCGAGTAATACCAGTCACAAACAAACCCTGTGCTACTTAAAAAGGCCCCAAACCCACCCGTACGTACTGTGACCTTTCTGACAAAGAGCAGACCCCTTCAGCAACTGCAGCTGATTAGCTTTGGCAAACAATGCAGGTTTACATTAAATTGCTTTCAGCTCTTCAGTTCTGCTCTGAAACCACCTGTTTGTTGTTTGGTTGCCTTGTTGTGGGCTTTGTTTGGGTTTTTAAGATTTGACAGATTTCAAGATTCTTTTAAGAATTTAAGCTATCATTTCCATTTCCAATGGGTACCAGCTGTAGACTGGCTCGCCAAGGGTCAGTATTAATAACGTCACTTAGAGAGGGAGATACCTCAGGACCCGTTTGCTTACAGAACTGAAGATGATGTTAACTGCTGACCACCCCCAGGTCACAGCAGAGCATTTTGAAACAGGGGCTGCCCTCCCACCTGCTCTGCTGTCTGTCCTGCACACGCAGGACCCATGTGCAGTGGCCCAAAGCTCAGAACATGATGAGAAGGGGCAGGTAGTCCCTGGATGTAAGAATTTGTATCATCAGCTCTTTTAGAGACGTGGGACTCTGAACCAAGATCAGGTTTATACAATAAAAACACTAGGTTACGTACAGAGTTGGAAGCACAGCCATAGACGAGTTTACCTCACTCCCAATCTTTTACAAATTAAGAACTTCATTACTTAGGGAACCCCCTCTGCAAAGCAAAAAGCCAGGAAAAAACAAACATCCACATTTTCTCTCTGCCTGTGAGCCTCCCTTCCAGCTCTGCAACCTCCTTGCATGGGAGTATTTTCCATGTACAGCTACTACTGACATACTAACATCTCTAACAAGAGATTCACAGCTTTTGTTCAAATTCATAACTGCTGTTCCACCTTCCTTAACAGTTTGCAGCATGCATGCTGTATAGACCTTACCTACAAGAGCGGGTTGCTTCCAAAGATCTACCCACAAGAGTTCACTGCTGCTGGAGAGGCCCAAGAAACCAACACTGCACAGCACGGCACAACCCAAGCCAATGCCCACGGCCTCCCTGAGTACCAGCTACCCAAAGCTCTGCTGTGCTCCAGAGGTAAATCCTGGAAGAGAGCTATCTGCAAAGGCACACAGGGTGGAACAGCCCAGTGATGCACGGAAGGACTCAAGGACTTGCCCCCTTTCAGCACAGGGTTTATTAAATGCATACTTTAAAAGCTGTATTTTTAGAAGTGCAGTTTGTAAATACCCCTGACTCAGCCCTGTGGCTGCAGAAAGCTTCCCTCAGTCACAACCACTTCCACAGCCTTCACTGCAGTAAGAATTTAATTCGTTACACATAGGAAACGTTCAGCATTTCCCTTTTCCAGCAGATCCCAACTCCTCCAGCTACAGAGTACTTATCAAACAGGAGGAAAACACAACAGTACAAAATACTTAGCGCAGCAAGGTGTCACTGATGCAGCAAAGCAAGACAAGGCTGTTAACTAAAAGATCCTCTAAAATTACTATGTTTTGGGTCATCATACAACCACAGAATGGTTTGGGAATTGGACAGGCCCTCAGACACCGCCCCCCGCCCAGTGTACCCCTGCCATGGGCAGGGACACCCCTCCAGCCCAGGGTGTCCCAAGCCCCATCCAACCCGGCCTCAAACACTGCCAGGGATCCCAGGGATCCGCCCCAGCTTCTCTGGACACCCTGTGCCAGGGCCTCCCCCCTCCCCAGGAAGGATTTCTGCCTCCCAGCCCCTCTCCATCCCCCTCCTGCAGCTGAAGGTCATTCCCCTGGGCCTGGCCCTCCCTGCCCTGGGCACCAGCCCCTCTCCAGCTCTCCTGGAGCCCCTTGAGAGATGGAAGGGGCTCAGAGCTCTCCCCAGAAGCAGCCTTCTCTTCTCTGGGCTGAGCCAGCCCAGCTCTCCCAGCCTGGCTCCAGAGCAGAGGGGCTCCAGCCCCTCACATCATTCTGTGGCTCCCACAGTTCCATGTCCTCCTTGTCCTGGGGACCCCAGAGCTGTACACAGTACTCCAGGTGGGGTCATGAGAGCAGAGCAAGGGGCAGAATCCCTTCCCTTGACCTGCTGGGCATGCTGGTTTTGAACCAGCCCTGGACATGGTTGGCTTTCAGGGCAGAAAGCACACTGCCAGCTCACAGAACAGTTTCGGTTGGAACAGACCTTCCAGGTCAATCACCAGCCATCTATCCAGCCCTGCTAGGTCCAACGCTAGACATGTCACCAACCAGAACATCTACTCTTTTAAACACCTCCAGGGATGGTGACTCAGCCACCTCCCTGGACAGACCATTTGCAAATCAACACCCCCAAGTCCTAATCCTCAGGGCTGCTCTCAGTCCATTCTCCTCCCAGCCTGCAGCTTTGCTTGGGATTGCCTGACCTGCGTGCACCACCTGTGAGCACTTGGCCCTGATGAACTTCACCAGGTTCACAGTCACCAGCACCTAACGTTTTATAATAAGCTGAGGGCCATCTAAGAGACTCCTAACTCAGGAATGAACAGAAACAGTTGAAAAGAAGGGAACAGTGTTTTTTACTGTTTAAGGTACAGCTTCTGATGAGATATTTGTTTTACTACTATTTCAGCACTTGAATGAAAATGGTAAAACAAATACACCAAAATCTGTCTCTGACTTCATACAATAAAGTAAATGGCATATATAATGTTTGCAATGGGCTATATGTTTCATTTGTTGCTCACTAAACAACTTCATTAAACTTACCCCGGACATACTCCACGTTCCCCCTCTATCTGACTCCCCAAAAGCTATGCACCAATTTAACAGGAGGCTGCAGGAGGACACCGAGGTTTCTAATTTGCTGCTCACTGCTGACCTGTGGAATTATGCCCTGAAGCAGTATTAAAACGGAATGAAAGAGGTGAAAGATGTGGAAGCACAAGGACAGCATTGTTATCATGTTAGTTATTAGAATGTACTATTTTGCAGTAACTTTCTTCCCACCAGTCAGGCTCCAGATTTGACTTTGCAGGTGTCCTGGATGTACCTATTCCACCCCGCTCTGCTGTGCTGCTCTTACCCTGCTGCTGGCTACTTTGGCCAGCATCTCTAAGGGGAAAAGATGTCTCCACATGACTGCTATCCAAAATTTCTTGGTGAGGTGCCAGATTCTGCAGAAATGGCTGTTCAAACATCACTGTTCCCTGGCTACTCTTTACTACCCCGAAGCACAGAAGAAACTGCTCTTGCACTGCAGCAGATGAAGAGCACTCAGTCAGAAATACTAACCTCAAAGGTCATTAGCACCTGCTTGAACTAACCTGAATGATTCAGCAATGATGCAGGTGATGAATCATCAGTTGAGTCATGTGCCTGTCTACACTGGGGGAAAAAAGCAGCAGTTGTCAGCAGAGCAGACATCAAATCTGAGAGATCCGCAGCTGTTCCTCACATGAAAAATATCTGACCACAGATGAGGAGCAGACAAATTTATTCTTCCCTTTCTCTTCCCATTCTGCCAAGCCCTGCTGCAGAGGAAATGCCAGGACCACAGCCTTCTGCCATGTTCTACAGAATTTCCCCTTTCTTCAGTTATAACTTGGGGAAAAAAATAAAAACAAAAGCAAACAAATAGAAAAAGAAACAAAAAAGAATCCCAGCAAAAACCCCCTACTTCTCATCTGCACTGAATTTATCATGTTTATCCTTGCTTTTTAGGCTTCTTCCTGCACCTCATCCCTCCAGCCCATTTACAAGATACTGCCAAATTCTTCAAAGGATCAGAAGATCCACTGTGCTCTCCCAGTCCCATCCCATTTAGCCTGACTCCACTCTCAGCAGGGCTGTTTTCTCCCTTCAATTTTATCTTTATCACAGAAGTAAATTACCCTCTATCGTTTCACTGCCTTTTATTTCTAAATTCAATTAATTAT
Source organism: Laterallus jamaicensis coturniculus (assembly GCA_022605575.1). NCBI lineage: Eukaryota > Metazoa > Chordata > Aves > Gruiformes > Rallidae > Laterallus > Laterallus jamaicensis. The sequence continues at coordinate 424,676 of JAKCOX010000004.1, forward strand.
CTTTCTCTTCTCCAGCTTTGCAAGACAGGGATCAGTGTGCATAGTTGCTGCTGCAAAGTAAGTTTTTACTTGAGGGGCAAGAAGAAGGTGGGAGTGTGGTGAGAGCAGGACAGCAAAGGATGGCAGCCTTCCTCCTACCCTGCTACTTGTCTTCAGCAATAATCCTCACCTCAATAAAAAGGCTTTAAAAAAAAAAAAGCCAGCTGTCTTCTGAATGGAGGGTCCCTAGTTAGGGAGTGAATGAAGTCCTGCTAGAATGGAGTAAGGTCACAAGGTTTAAAAAACCATCCTGAAGAAACACCACTGTGAGCATCCCAGCCAGCAATCCCTAGGAACCAGTGGGCATCACAGGCAGCCTGAAGTATGACCATAAACACTTCTGCTCTGGCTTTTCACCCCGTCGCTCCCTACCCTCCCACATTCAACACAAAGAAAGTTGCAGACCCCCTACTTTAAAATCAATTACGAAAGGCTCAAACCCTGATCAGGGAAGCACATTGCATTCCAGCTGGCAGAAGTGACACACTACCTCAGCAGAAAGCCAGGAGCCTCAAACCAGGTGAAAACTAGGTCAGAAATTGCCATTTCAGCTTTCACCAGCACACGGGAAATGAAAGGAAGAGTCATGCTGATCAAAATCCAGGCCTGACTCAGAGCAATCAAGTCTTATTTTACCTTCAGTTACAACAGCACCATCCTCTCCAGGAAGCACAGAACATTGTAGGACAGAAATAAAATGCACCTCCTGCTTCTCAGCTGTCCTAGATAAAGTCCTCATTTCCAGACGAGCATCGGTGAAACAACAATTCACTCCCAACAGCCAAAAGCAAACGCAATACAGAATGTGCCCATCTTACACCACTGCAGCTCAAACAGCTTGGAGGGCAAAACCATCTTCCTTCAGCCTGTGGCTCTACACGAGCTCAAACTGCTTCCTCCACACTGCTGCAATTCCAGACCCTGCTTTGTGACCCGCAAAATTCACGGGAGAATTGATCTAGCCCAGTAACACGGGGACAGACAGCACATCAGTATCTGCTACCCGACCCAGCACTGTAACAGACTGATCTCTGGACCCATCAGGCATCACCCAGATGTCAGTGTACCCATTACAGGAGCTGTGGGTTCCCCCAGTTCTTAAAAAAAAGCCCAACAACACAGGTTAGTCTTTACAATCTGTATTTGGCAAACCTTGTCTGCTCCTGTTGAACTACAGGTACTATTAAAGCACCAGCATTAGGAAGTTACTTGGGGGAAGAAGCAGATGAAATCGATCCAGATGCAACAAATATTTTCACTGTTCAAGACAGGCAATAACCAGAAGTAACAAAAACCTCTATTACTACAGGGCAGGTTACAGACCTCCTCTAACCCTACCAAACTGATCAGACACACAACAAATCTGTAATGATTTGGGGCTACACCACCTACTTCTGTTCAGCGATCCTCTTCTTTGTGCTGCAGCAAAGGGAAAAATACAGTTTCTCCTACAGCACCAGGAGTGATGTCTTCATCACATGCAAACTGAGCCCAATGGCAGCTCGTTTCACGTCTGCATGGCAACAGTCCTGCCAGCTGACTCACAAACACGACGCTGGACTCTGTGCTTTAAAACTCACACGCTGTCTCCTCCAGCTATACACCCAGGTTTTAGACTCTCCTCCATAGGAGGAAAAGATCAAATTCCATTTAGCAGGCAGCAAAATGACATCAGGACAGCTACCATCAGTGTTGCTACAGGACGTTCCTTCAGATGGCCAGTGCTTCCTCACCAGAGAGCACACATGAGACTGGCTGGCTGTGGCACACTGGGACACAACTGGCCTGGACAAGACTCACCACTTCTCAGCAGACCCCCTCAAAGGACAGACAAGCTCTCCAGTCACACAACAAGCGAGTAGCCAGGGGCTACATCTTCCTCACACCTCACTACTGAGGAGACTCAAAGGGTCACCCAGGGAGGCTGAATAGGACTCACCTATTACCCTTTCCTCCCTATCAAAAAGCAGAAATCACAGAATCACAGAATCTTAGGGGTTGGAAGGGACCTCAAGAGATCATCGGGTCCAACCCCCCTGCAAAAGCAGCTCCCTATCTCATATTACAGAGATAGGTGTCCAGATGAGACTTGAATATCTATCTCCAGAGAAGGAGACTCCACCACCTCCCTGGGCAGCCTATTCCACTGCTCTGTCACCCTCACTGTGAAAAAGTTCTTCCCCATGTTGGTGCGGAACTTCCTGTGCTCCAGCTTACAGCCATTGCCCCTAGTCCTGTCCCCACAGACACTGAAAAGGGGCTGGCCAATTCCCCCTGCAACCCATGTCTAAGATATTTATAAACACTAATTAGGTCCCCCCTCAGTCTTCTTTTTTCCAGGCTGAACAGCCCCAGCTCACTCAGCCTTTCCTCATAGGGGAGATGCTCCAGACCCCTAATCAACTTTGTCGCCCTAAATGGTCCCTCTCCTCCTGCTTCACTAATAATTTTCTCCTCACACACTACAGGCCTCCAGTTTAGACATCAACGTCCAACACAGGTGCATGTTCTGGTCTACTGTCTCTCCCCACATCAGCTATCCTTAGAAATTCTGGGACAGCATGTTTTCAGTAATCCCTAATCATAAAAGAGCTGATCTTGAAATGGCTGGGACTCACAGCCACTCGCTTTTGCCAGAAATCAGATGCAGGGCTCCATCCAAACTCTGCATACAAGAGACACGTGTTTTACTTCCTGCTTCACTGGCCTAAAAATAGAGATGAGTGCATGTATTATTAAGTAAGTGCTTCTGGAGGTTTTGATGGGACTTTTACAATACGTTACTCTGGGTTCAAGTTGCTGGTGGTATTTTCTTCATTAGGATATCTACCTTCTAACCTCAGCTATTAGAGTCCAATGGGCGCAACAACAGCTTGAAATACCCATGATGACAGAAAGTAACCACGCTCGTTAAGACGTCTTTGATGGCTGCAGAGCAAGAGACGAGCTGAGGCTGTTAGACACCTCTGGAGGTCAGTGGGTCCAGCCCCCTGGCTCTGGCAGGGCAACTCACACAAAAAAGTCTTGGAAACCTGCATTAAAAGTGCCATGCAGAGCAAGTTACTTCCTTTGGAGAACACAACTGCCTAAAGGGATCTGTTAACAAATGCATCCAAAAAAATACGAAAGGCAGATGCAATTCCTAAGTGACCCCAGAATGCAAAATACGTGTAAACACCAAGTTCAAACGTACCAGCTGCTGCCGTGCTAACGTCTCCTGGACAACACGCACACACATGTACAAAAAGCAGCAACCTACAGCCACTTGTTAAAATAAATTAACAACCTTGGGAATTTAACATCCCTATTCTTGAGGCTGCCTAGACACTTGAGTTACACAATCTAGAAGGTACATGAATCAGAATGCATCTACTTTAGGCATCTCTCCCCACCCTGCCTCCTCTTCCTCAGGGTGCCTCAAAACACATCGCTGCTCATAAGAGCCCACTGGGAGGGCAGCAGTCTGACTCCCACTCCACTTAGGAGGGCCATGCCAGGATGGACGAGCCCTGACAGGAAGGTGAAGTGGTCAGCTATGTGTTCCCATGCACGGTGCCAGTGCTGAGACAGCTCTGTACGTGCACAGGGCAGTCGGATGGGCACCAGAGATGACATGGCACAGGAGCGAGCAGGACCTCACCACAGGTACAGAAGGATGGAAAAACCACTCCTTCCAGTCACAACCCACTGTCAGATTGCTTCTTCCAGATCATGCCCTGAGGCAAAGCACAAGTACTGCCCTGCCCACTTCCCATCTCAAACCCTGGGACACTACCTTTCGCAGTCCCTCGCGGATGCAAACCCTATGTTCTCCATCACCCAGTTATGCTGCTTATGCACAGGACCCAGGCATTCCTCTGGAGTGCAAACCTCAAGGAAAGAGGCGATAGAACCCGAGGGAACCGCGTGAAGCTGCGCTGGGGCAGGTTTAGGTTGGATGTTGGGAAGAGGTTCTGTGCTGAGAGGGGGGTCAGACGCTGGCACAGGCTCCCCAGGGAAGGGGTCACAGCCCCGAGCTGGGCTGAGGGCAAGAAGTGTCCGTATGATGTGCTCAGTCCCGTGCTCTGACTTGGCTGGGCCTGTGCGGAGCCAGGAGCTGATGGTCCTTATGGGTCCCTTCCAGCTCAGGAGAGTCTGGGATTCTGTGACTCTATGAAACACTCCAACATCCATATTCTTCTAATTGCCATTCCCTTTAAGCATTTTCCATCTCACTGCAGAGTGTTAAAATGAGCTCTGTTTGAACACGGGTGCCAGGCAGCAGCTCCCACAAAGGGCTCAGAGGCAAGCCTCCAATTCGACCACAACCCAGCACGTGCACACCCTCCTTGCACGAGTGGAGCACTGAAATCTAGACACATGCTTTAGGTCCTTGTCAGCCATAAGTCCACTATGGAGCTTAAAGTAGGGACAACCATGTATGTGGAACACCCCAGAGTTTACTTCTGAAGAAAGACGAAAGGCTTGTCTATACAAGGGGCAAAGTGCTTCGCATTCACACCCCGCCTCATTCGGCTCCCCGGTGTAGACAAGATCTTACATGCTTTTCAAAAAACATGAAATACCTGGCAAGCCCATATTTATTAAAATTTTACAGTTGTCCCGAGTAATTAAACAGCCAAGCACAGCTAAAAGTCTCTAATTCAGATGCCAGAAAGCATTCCCTCTGTGGGCAAGCGTCCAAAAAAAAATAAAATTAAAAATCCTCCAAACCAGAATGTAACTAGTAGTGGAATGCAAACTCCTATCCTCTAAAAGAATTAACTATTCATTAAAATCTTAGGTCTATGTAACTCTTCACAAGTAGGCCAAGACGGTACGCACTGCCTCACCTTAACCTGTTAATGGGATGCTTGCAAATCCCATGTAAATCAAGTGAGCTGAGCCAACTCATTTATGAGAAGAATAGATGTACCACCACCAAAAACTCACTGAACTCAAACTGCTGCCAACAGAAGAGAAACTGGGAAGAAACAGAACTCAGCTTTTTTCCTGAGGAAAACTAAGAACTGCAGAAAGGAGGCTCAAGCAAGGCTTGCTGCGGAGAAGAGCATTTGATTTTCCTATCAGCAGCCCCGATGGAAATAGGAAGGGTCTTGCTGCTAGCAGCCAATGGCCAGCATTAGGTTTCTCAGAGGCCAGCTAGCCAGGGTCCCAAACACTTTGCCAATATGAGGAGCTCTCTCAAGAAGCCTGCTCCCCCAGTGGGACCCAAGGGGGCACACACTGCTGCAGAGGACACCAGAGCCTCAGGAGGTCCTCTGGGAAGAGAAGGGCTCTAACAAACATTTTGGTATATTCCTGTGGTGCAGACTTCTATAAAGCATTCAACTTTAGCAGACCAAAATAACACAGCATCCCTTATGCCCTCCTTTCCATACTGCCTTTTAAAGACAAAAGGAAGAATTTTTGGTGAGGAAAAAGACACCTATTCGGACATCTATTAATTAGATCCTTTTTTCCCTAAAAAACCCTTGCAAAATATGCCTAGTTCCTCTGAATGAGTTTAAAAGTGGGCAGAAGCTGACTGCTGTGGTTGACATGCCAGAGGGATGGGGTGCCATCCAGAGGGATCTGGACAGGCTGGGAGAAGGGGGCCCAGGGAAACCTCATGAGGTTCAACAAAACCAAGGGCAGGGTCCTGCCCCTGGGTCGGGACAACCCTCATTATCCATACAGCTCAGGAGATGATGTGCTGGAAAGCAGCCCTGAGGAAAAGGACTTGGGGAGACTCGTGGGTGAGAAGCTGGACATGAGCCACCACTGTGCATCTGCAGCCCAGAAGGCCAACCCCATCCTGGGCTGCATCCCCAGGAGTGTGGCCAGCAGATAGAGAGAGAGGGGATTCTGCCCCTCTGCTCCGCTCTGAGGAGACCTCACCTGGAATACTGCGTCCAGCTCTGGAGCCCTCAGCACAAGAAGGACATGGACCTGTTGGAGGGTGTCTAGAGGAGGACACAAAAATGATCCAAGGGCTGGAGCAGCTCTCCTGTGAAGCCAGGCTGAGAGAGGTGGGGTTGTTCAGCCTGGAGAGGAGAAGGCTCTGGGGGGACCTTACAGTGGTCTCCCAGTCCCTGAAAGGTGCCTGTAAGAAAGCTGGGGAAGAACACATGGCAATATGACCAGGGTAATGGTTTTAATCTAGGAAAGGGGAGATTTAGGTTGGACATTAGGACAATGTTACTCAATGTGAGAATGGTGGGTCACTGGCACAGGCTGCCCAGAGAGGTGGTGGAAGCCCCATCCCTGGAGAAATCCAGGGTCAGGGTGGATGGGGCTCTGAGCGACCTGCTGTAGTGAAGATGTCCCTGCTCACTGCAGGGTGGGACTGGATGGGCTCTGAAGGTCCCTTCCAACCCAACACATCCTGTGATTCCAGGAAAAGCACTCCCATCACTCATGGCTGCCCTGCTGCAATCTCATAGAAGATATAAGCTGCTGATACAGCGCAGCAGCACAAATCAGAGAATAAACCCACAGCCTAGGCACACCTCCCAGAGGTTTTAAATAATCAGTACTTCCAGAACTGCACATTAGTGTGGTACGTCACGCTGGACGGCACACCGTTCCTGTACTCCACTCTGAGTTTGCCAGGTACAACTGATCTGAGAACAAGGTGGAATTCTCCCCTGATGTCATTTCACTGCCTCTTGAACTTTTCAAAGTAATACTTTCCTGTACACAAAGATGCTGCACCAGTCGCTGGGAACCACTGAAAATTTTACTTTCGCATCGCATTTATCTACACCTAAAGGCAGTACTGTTCCTCCTCAAACTTACTGATCCTGGCAAAAATAGTAGAAAAATCTGGGAACTCAGTGCCTTACTAACACAGAAAGATCCTGTGTGACCTCAGTGGGAGTTTAGCCCAGCGTAAAGCAGACCTTGAACAATATTAACTAAATAATCAACTCAACTCAAAGGCCTTCCTGGTGTAAACCACAGACACAGCCTCCCTCCAAAATCCACATTAAGAATATTTTGCATTCTGTCATTTTCACTCAAAAACACAACAAAAGCAAACAAACAAAACATCCCAAAAGGAAAAAAAAACAAACCAACCCCCAAGCCCTAAACATATCCAACCCACACGTTAAACTCTCTAGCAACTTCTATCTCAGTTACATTTCAAAAAGCAAAGGTCATATTTTACTTCTATTTATTCTTACCCGTGTATTGTTCAAATCATAACTTGTTCGTAGCGTGCAGTGGGAATTACAGACTCTGAGGAAAGCACTCCAAGTCAGAAAGAAATGGATTAGCTTGACCGTAAACGAACGCAAGAAGAAAAGCACCATCTTTAAACTACTCAGATCCTGGTATTTTTCCAGATAAAGCAAAGCAGGAGCAGCAGCAGTTTAATGTGGACTCTGCTTTTTCCAACAACTAAAACACCTCAGCTATTTTAAGTGTGATAGCTTTGAATCTGACTTCCAACTACCAGCTTTTGACAAGTCACAGATATTTAATAATTAATCCTTAATTACATTAAACGTGCGGCAGCAAAGTTCCACCAGAAGCTAGTACAACACTTAAAGATGCAAAACTGTTCTGAACTAAAAGGAGCTGCAGCCATGCAGCTGCAGAGTTCACATTTACACACAAACAGGCACATCAAACCTTCCTTGCAGGGCGTTTCCTGTGCTGCTAACAAGTTCCAGCTTCTCTCCTGCCGGATCTAAATTTAACCAAGACTAAGGCTGAGTCTTAAAGGGAAAAAAAGAGCCAAAACAAGAGACAACAAACCAGCCCAAAAGCTCCATCAACAAAAACAAAGCCATCCCCACACCGTACGCACAACTCCATAGCCACGCAGCGAACACTCGGAGGCAGCTCTGCACGAAGCACGCAGCGAATGCGTAGCAGCCACTCGCCTGTCCGTCCCGTGCGTTCCTGCCTGGCCTCCATGCGCGAGGCACGGGGAACACACGTGCTGCTCACAGCTGCTAACACGGCACACGTATGTCACCGCAAGCAGCCCTGACAAGGAGTCGGAAGCTCACCCAGAGCCAGGGCCCCGTGGCACGGCCACGCGTGCTGTGCCTCTGCTGCAGCCACGGCAGCAGCTCAGGGTAAGGCTGCCTGCGAAGCCATCACACCTCACTACAGACGTGCTGATTCGTACACACTGTAACCCCAGAGCTGCCCGAGTGAGACCAGGGACATGCGGTAGAAGGGGAAGAAACAGCTTGAAGTGAAGGAGATTCAACATTCAAGCACCAGCTGCTGTCAAGGCCAGCACGCTGGCACCCCATCGCTGCTCTGAGACACACTCACTGATGGGGCTCCCCGAGAGCACACACACCATTCCGACCCCATCCGCACCGCGATGCCGGTGCCCGCACAACACAGCGCACATCCACCCTGCACACTGCTCCTCGATGGGGTAATTCTTACAACACATCTTTGCTTTAAAGGTGTTCAATTTGAGCAATACTTGGATCACTGATCAGAGGGAAATTCTAGCAGGTCTCTACTACGAGACTGAACAATTCTGCCACCGGCTCTGGAGCTTCTCCTCCTTTACCACCACCCCTGTGTTTTGGGAGTCTAAAACATGGACCCCTGCATTTACTGGTAATTCACAAGTTAAAGCAACACCATGACTTTAAGGTACATTCACAAATACACAACATACACCCCCATGGCTTTGTACCTTCCATGGTTACAATAGGTAAGATCGCTAAAGTTGCTTCTGGTTTTCTGGTACACACCTAGATGTAGCAGAATTCACCAAGGCACATGGTGAAGAACTAGATGACTCCAAGTTCTATTCCCTATTCCTGAAATCACTTTGGTCCTCCAGACAGCAGACAGGCCTGAGCAGTGCTTCCCAAACCACCACCAGCAAACACCAGAGACCCCGTAACGTCACAGCTGCTGGCACAGCGTTACAGGGGAAGGTCAAACATGCAGTAACAGCATCGCCACCAGCTTCAACACCACCACAATCCAAAGGCAGCTCTTCATTTGACCTCAAAGACATTGACACTTCTGCTAACAGCCGTGCAAAGAGCTCATCTGCTGGTACTGCCACACTGATCCCAGTTCAACAGCAGCAAGATGCTCCAGCCAAAAGCACCGTATGCCCCACGAAGCCCAAACTGCTCCTGTGATCACTTCAGAACTGACATCCCAGCGACAAGACACCAGAGGAGACACTGCAAACCCAGCAAGCTGGCTGAGCAGCACGGCCTTCCACCCAACAACCAGGGGAACTTCTGACTCCACACTGCCATCCTCCTCACACATATTATTCGAGATAGAGAAAACAAGTGCAATACTAAACCAGAGGTGGCAATGCCTCAGGAAATAAAGCACTTATTCCAGCAGCTACTCCCAGTCACACAAGAAAGACATAACTCGCAGCCACCTTGTGCTACCTGGCTGTCTGGTTCCAGACAGTTACACACCAGCAGGACTCGGGCACGGGAGCGTCTCCCTACACTGCAGAGGAAAGCTGAAGTTACAGCAAGGTTTAGTACCCCCGTATCAAAGCTCCTTCGCAGATGAAGCCTGCGGCGTAACAGGCTCCTCTCAGCAAGCTGCGGGCAGGAGACAAACCCACAACTCCCAACACACGGCAACACAAACAGGACTTCACCCAGTGCCAGCCATCACACTAACAGGCGTGCACTTGGACACTTTTAGGATTCAGCTGGACAGGGTGCTGGGCTGTCTTGTCAAGAGGGTGTTTTCGCCAAGGAAGGTTAAATCGGATGATGCTTGAGGTCCCTTCCAACCTGATATTCTACCAGCTGCTTCAAGATGGAGGAGCAATGAGGACGGATGAAGAGAAGTCGATACAGTGATACATCACCTGTACAGCACAGAAACCTGGAATAGCTACAGAGCAGGCTCTGCAGGACTAGTGTCTGTGTGAAACTGAAAGACAGGAGGGGGGACAAAAGCAATAGGGCATTTTACCTGTGATAAAGAGACCAAAACCGGACCCGTGTTCCAGTTCAGACTCTCCCCATTTAAAACTGTCTCCATTGTAAACAAGCAGGAAAGGGAAACTGCTGCTAAAGGTAAGTGGTGAGGCACAGTGCAGAACAGAGGGCACCTCACAATCCCTACAGTGTATTTTACACTCACATAAACCGTCTACTCAGGTAAGCATGCTGAAATATCCCACGGAATTTCCTAGATGCAATGAATACTGAAGAATTTAATCAGTCATGCGAAACAATGAATTTTAAAAGGAGAAGGCAGCAAGAGCACAGGAAGCAGACACATTAATAATGAAAAATACCTATTGTGTGGCCTAAAAACAAGCATCCAATCCCTCTATTTACATCCCGTCAGGATGGGATCGGAGAGCTCAAGGCTCCACCAAAACAAACTGGGTTGTTTTTTTTAAAACAAGGCACCTCTCAAGCTGAAGTTAAATATGAAACCAGATGCAGTGAGGGTCAGGGACTGCTTCAGTGCTTGCTTTTGGGTTTTGCCCAGTTTACTGTTACACCATGCCCTACTTATCATTCAGAAATTAGCTCTGCAGCAGAGGTGCCTCCTATACACAAACCTATTTGTTAAAAATAATACTTTATATATTTGCTAGGTCATACGGGGTTTTTTCCTTCTTGATTTCCACAGCTTTGCGATAAACAAACTCTCCAACCTCCAAGTTAAGTCTCTGGAGCTGAAAGCAATCAAAAGACACAAACTAGCCCAGTTTTACCAAACCTTACCCACACAGAAACCCCAAAGCTGACCTGTCTCTGCTTTTATGGAAAACAAAGACCTAGCTCCCGAGAGAGCTTGAAATACCAATTTTTAGTCAAAGCTCTACAGAAAAACCTTAAGTTCAAAACCATTAATATAAATTTCAACTTACAGATGTGCTTACAGGTGTCACTACAAATGTCCAACAGATCAGGTTGATGTTCTTACACACACAGGAGTTCGAAGGCTTGCTGATTCATCCTTCATCTTCAGAGAAAGATTTAGTCTTGATGACAGTAACAAGTTCAGCTAAAGAAGAACAGAACAACACTGCTAAGACTGCTCAGCTGTCTTCAAGAGTACATACTCAGATCACAAAGTTGCTATGGCATCAACTTCGGGACTGCGGTTAGACACAAAAAATGTCTTTTTCCTACGGACTGTTTTGGGAAGCTGAGCAACTCTGGCCATGAACCAAATATGTTTTGGCTCTAAAGCAGATGTAATTCATCACATTTGGACATTCCAATGGCTAGCTAAACCGAGAAAGCAAGACAACTGGCACTTTAGAGCATCCGTGCAAACGAAGCTCTAAGTACACTGCCCTAGTAATAGGAAATTCTACTTGTGCTTACCTTGTGTACTGGCATTATTTAATAACATCATACTAGCTTTCCAGCGCTTAACCACCAGATCAGAACAAGTGGGAAAGATTCATTTTTGGCAGCTACGTACCAAGCTACAGCAGGAGGAAATTCTGTAGGGTCCAAGGTATGACATTCATTTCCCTTGTTTCCTGGTATTTTTAATTTTAGAAGCACCAGGCTATTCTTAAGCAACAGCTATCAAAACGACAAGCTAAAACGGGACTCTCACACGTACTGAATAATCCTGCGAGGCTCCGGATGAGCCAAGCACTTAACATGCCCCAAACCTGCGCTCCTCTTGCAAACTGCTCCACTCCCAGCGATCGCAGAAGCCCAGGGCCAACCTCCCACACCCCCAGCTGTTAGCTTTCCCAACGGCAAAGCGGCGCCTGCGTTGCCCGGCTCCGCAGGCAGAGCAGAGCAGGGCATTTCCACCCTGCCGCACGGGGGAGGGCAGGGAGCGGGGCAGCGGGGCCCGCTCCGAGCCACGCCGAAGCCCATCTAAACGCCCCTTCCCCCCGCCCCACCCCCAGGACATGCCCTCAGCTATGCCCTACCCTCGGACTCAGGGCCCCGCTCCGCCCCGCAGATGCGCGCTGCGAGCCCGGGGCGCCCGCACCGCTGCCACGCGGGGTCAGGCCGCTTCGGCGGGCACACGCCGAGGCAGGCGCGACGCGTTAGTAGTCACCCGTGCCCAGGCAGAGAAACCAAACTCTCCCTCACCGTTTTACCCGTGCCACCGCCGCAGGCGGCACCTCCCGTCCCGCCGCCAACACGGTCAGGCCGGGCACCCGCCGCCCCGCACGCCGCGAAGGGCGGCCCCGCCGCCCGCCAGACAGCCCGCCGCCCGCCCGCCCGCAGCGGGCCCCTCACGCCGCGGCGCCCACACCGAGCCTCCGCGAAGAAGTGCGGCTCCCCGGAACGCGGGGCGCCGTCCTCCTGCCCCCAGGTTCCCCGCCGGCACGGGAACGAGTGCGGCACCGGCCGCGGGAACGTGGAAGAATGTGCGGGAGGCGGAAATCCCGGCCGCACACAGCCCCAGGCCGCGCCCCGGCGGGAGCGCCCCAGGGAGCGCCTCCTCCAGCCCGCCCCGCCGGGCCCGGGCCCGGCCAGCCCCCGCCGCCCCCAGCCCGCCGGCCTCCCGGGCCGCCCCAGGCCGCGCCTTCCCGCGCTCCTCCCCGCCCTGCCCTGCCCCCACCTGTGCCGGCCACGGCCACCGCCACCGCCACGGCCCAGGCCCCGCCGCGGGGGCGCCGCCGCCTCAGCGCCGCAGCCCCGCCCCGCGCCCGCCAGGCGCGCAGCGCGGCGTGCCCGCACACGACCCTCGGCCAGAAAGTTTCGCTCACGCTCACGGCCCCGCTCCGCCGAGCCCCGCGCAGCCCCCGCAGAGGCTGGGCGAAGGACACGGCACGCCCCGCCCGCACCGGCGGCGAGCGGGAGGAAGAAGAGGAAGGGGGGAGGAAGGGCTCACCTCCGCCGCGCCTCCGGACACCCTCGCCCGGAGTCTCCCGCGGCGCGGCCCAAGCAGGACTCCGGCACGGCCAGGCGGGCGCGTCGGCGGGATGAGCTCACCGAGCGCGGGCGGCGGCAGTCCCCGCCCCGCGCACCCCCGCGGCCGCCCCTCCGCAGGACCGGCTCCGCGGGGCGGGGAGCGCCCGGGGCGGGGCCGGTCCCGCAGCTGCCCCGGCGCGGCCCGCACGAGGCCCCGCTGACGGGACGGTGTCGCGTCGTCGCCCGCTCGCAGCCCCGGCGGCGGGCAGGGGAGCGGGGGCGGCCCCGGCGAGCGCCGCGCTCCCCCGCGGGAGAACGCCCGGGTGTCAGACGCGCTTACCCGGTCTCGGCCGCCGCGGCCCTGCGGGGCGGCGCTCGGGGCCGCCGGCCCGCGGAGCGCAGACGCTGCTCCTGGAAACGCCCCGACACGGGTTCCCCCCGCCGTCCTGCCGTAGCGTGCGTTCCCGCTGGCTGCGGCGTCAGGAGCCGCGACCAGGCTGGGACAGCCCGGAGGCACAGCGCGGGGCAGCGGGCTTCAGCCCCCGACGCCTCAGCGCCGGGGAGGACCCGGCCGGTGCGGCGGGCAGAGCCTGTGGGGAGAGGCCACGGAGAGGGACTGTGAGGAGAGGCCGCCGGGAAGGCCCAGGGAGAGGCCTCGGCGGGGCCCACGTCCCGGGCCGTGCGTGTGCTGCTTGCCAGGCGTGTGGACCCACGTCAGATCATTCCACCTTTTCCGTCCCGAGCCTGACCGTAACTGCGTCGCTGCTCCTGAGAGCTGCACGGGGCGGGATACGAAGAACGATGCGTGAACCACCACAGGCCTGCGAGGCGCCGGTCTGCAGGCGGGGGCAGGAGGAGCAGGGCCCCGGCCGCAGCGCAGACCCGGGCGGGCCGGGCCCTGGAGAGCAGCACCTCTGAGAGGGTCTGGGGCTGCAGCCGCACAGCCACGGCGCGTGAATGCCGCTGCGCCAAGCAGAGCGAGCACATCCATCACCTGCAGAGCAGCGTGTGCCCTCCGGATAGGGCTCTGCTGAAACCAGCAGCAGGACGCTGTTTCCAGACTCTGTATCTTCCAAGACACTGAAAAATTGGGTTGCAGAAGAGAACTGCAAAAATTACTTGCAGGCTGAAGGTGATGCCTCGTACTGAGCATTAAAAGTACTTGGTTCCTCCAAAAAGTGTCTCAGAAGAGTCTTGCAAGAGTGAGGTACAGTACTTGTCCTTTGGTGCGCCTGAGGACATGACCCCTGGTACCCAGCGAGCCGCTCCAGGGCATCATCATCTCCAGCTGGATTCTTTACACTCAGATAACCGTCTCGCATTAACGGGTTTAGTGTTGAAGTAGTGGGGGGTTTGTAAGTGCTGAGGCGTAGGTTTAGCAGTGATGGTTTGAAAGCCATCATTATGAGCACAACTGTTGCTAACATCAGCAGAACGTTCATCTGGTGTGGTTTTCTCTGCCCATCTCAAACTGCCTTTTCCACCCGAAACACCCAACGCTCCATCAGTTCCCCACATAGAGGACAAACTGCTTAGCTTCCCGATGAGGAATTCTTACAATACAGTCCCACATCATCCGTTTAAAAATGAACCCCTCTCACACCAAAAAAGGAAAGTGTAGGGACAACCCAGAATACACTTATAAATAATAGCAAGGGTTTGCTCGGTAAACGGTGATTTATTTCCTATGTAACTCATCATGAAAAGCTAACTCTGAATTTAACTGCAAAATAATTTTCCAGTGCCAGAGTACTCCAGGACACTGGCTATGCTATGCATGCCTGTCACGAGCCTGTAAGGGGTGCAGAGAGCCCGCGCGTGTGTGCAGGAATGAGTCTCAGGCTTGCATACAAGAGCATCCTCTCAAGAACATCTGACATGATTGCCTTGTATGGTATTAGAGGAGCAGCCTAACATGGAGACAAAGCCTCTCGGGGTTCCAATGGCAGCGAAGTTCGTTATCACACACTGCAGCAGCTCCAGCTGAAGCCTTATCCCAAAACAAGGGTAGGATGCTGCGTGCAACTCAGCCAGCAGCTTCTCTCTCTTCCGGTGGAGAGTCCTGTTAATCACCTTCTCTTCCCTGCCTTCTGCCTGTGACGATGCGTGTGTCTGGAAAGAAAGGAATTTTCTCTCTCTCAGAGGAAATGTCTTGGTTCTGGCAGCCCTTTGTTATTTTGTCTCTGTCTCTGAAAGCCCAGACAAAACCTGAGCTCTGACTCCACCGTCCTGGGATCTGTTCCTCACGTGCTCGCAGCGCTCACCCGCTCTTCCTCTGTGCATGAACCCAGAAGATTTGAAACAGTATTTCCATCAACTGGATTTAGGTCCTGCTGTTCCACAGGAAAGCTCAGGATCAAAATATTTTTAACTAGGCCTTGATTTTAGTGCTTCCCTACATGTCTCACTGGAGCGGTGCTTTTGATACGAGCAACAAGGGTTTATGCTCTCACCAGTAGCTCCTTTTGGGAAGAATTGAGCCCACAGCTGTTTTCCTACTTAAACTGTTCTGCCCTCTGCTCCTTCCTCTCATTTTTTTCAGATGATTTGTCCATTCCCAGCTACTGAAATTCTTCGGCTTTCCCTTTTTTTCCTTCTCACAAAGGTTATGTCTCTCCTCAAAGTCTCACACACTATCATGGAAGCTTCTAGTAAATTTGATGCCTTTGGTTTTGCCTTTCTTTGTTTTGTTTTGCAAACAGGTACCTTAGACCAATCTGAAATAGGATGGCAGTGATGATGACTGTAATGCTGGGGTCTAGGGAAATAATAAGAGTCCTTGCTTTTCCTGCTCAGCTTTATGTTAGCTCAGGCTTCTCAACAGACTTCACTTCTTTGGAGGGCTCCTTCAAAGAAATGAATTTTGTACATTTTAGGAGCTTCCTTTCGGTGTAACTGTTTTTATCCTGTCAAATTTGGTCACATGCAAATGGTAATTTTGGTAGAAAATTCTTAATTTGCTGACTTTAAGGAAACAACTTGTTCAATAACTAGCAGAATCAGCATCACCCGATAGTCGGCAGCTTTGGACTGTTAGATTTGTAGATGTCCACAGAAGTGTAACTTCTGGTTTATGTTTTGGTCCGTACAGCAGCATTCATGCTGTTTATCCAGTGTGCAGTTACCTGATGGCTAAGTCTGCTTTTGTTTGTGATGCCACTTTGGCGCAGGGGGAGAAGAGCAGGAGGAAGCCTCATCTCAGCTGCCCGCATTCAACTGATGCCATTTCATTAAAGTGTTACTCCTGGCTGGTTTTACTTGAACCAACTGGTTCCCAAGCTACTGGGGAAGGAGGCATGCACAGAGGGATTACACATCAGTCTGTTTCCCACGAAACCAGGCTGGAAGTTGGTCATGTGGCTGTACAGGGCGAAACACGAGTGACACTTAATGCCACGTTACAAACACGGCCTGCGTCACACCCTGCACCATCACTACCTGCACCACCTGCAGCAGGTTCTGTACAGAGCCTCAGTAACGCCACTGATTGCACATCAGGACTTATTGTGATGTTTCATCCCTTGGAATACTTGTCAACAGCTCCCATAGGTGTTGATGCTGCTTTGTGAAAGTGTTAACAGGATAAACAGTAAAAAAAAGAATAATCACTGCTATCAACTAAAATGCTCCAAATACCAAACATGTACTGCAATTGCATCCATTAATAATTTGTTGTCTCTGCTTCCCCTGTGCTTGGCTCCCATTCTGCCCTCCTTCCACTATGGATTTTTTTAAAAATTACTGGGAACTGACCTCTGTGTAAGGGCTGGACTTGCAGACAGCAGCTTGGGGACCTCGGCACTACCATGTGCTGTTTCCTGGAGTGTTGGTCAGGAGTGTGCTTCTGAAGGCGTGGGGAGGTAGGGCAGCAACAGGAATTGCTGTTCTGAAGTCCAAGGGGGCAGTGACTTACCCTGTGAATATAAACTTAGACCCGAATGACTTTCTGATTTGGTACTCCTTTTTACCCCAAATCCACATAGCTTCATTACACAAAACCAGATGCTGCCTATAAAGGAGAAAGCAGTACATGTCCTACCTCTCTACGGAAGCTGGACTGACAGTGAACGCAGAAGGATAAAGCAACTTTAAGTCAGAGGTAAAGTACTGCAAGAGAAGATCTGAGTTGCCCAACAAGTTTTCCATGTCATCTGCAGATAAGCATTAATCCCCATTTAACATCTGTGTGATTTTTTGGAGGCTGTGTGGGAGATTGTGTCCTTTCTGTTCCTCCACTGAATCAGAAAAACAGCAAGAGATGGGTAGTAAGAAGAGTGGTGTTACTCTGTCTGCACAGGGGTCATGATCCGTGAACACACACAGGCTTTGCTCAAAGGACAGCCAGCTGCAGACGTGCAGCATGAGGAGCACAGCCTGGGATACATCTCTTCCAGTGTGTATTTATGCCAGCTGTTTACAGCTGTAGGAACAGGGAGAGGGGAGTTTCAAACAGAACAGCTGGACAGCATACCACAGGTCCCAGTGAAGTAGGCGGGTAGTTTGGGTGTGACATGATGCCAAACACAGGTCTTTGCCTTTCAGAATGAGCAGAATTTGGGTTCTAGCCTTGCTCCTACAGGTAATGAGCCCCTCAGCCACTCCCTGAACTCCTCAGGAGCCACTCTGATTTGAAATACTGTGATGGGGTAGTGATGAGAAAAATCATATCCATAATACATCTGGCTCCCTGTCAGCAACAGAACCAACATCTGGGAAGCTTCCAAGGGAACAGGCAGATCATTTGAGTACTTTAGTTACAGGAAACAACAAAAAGCAACACCACTTGGTGCAAAATGTGGAGCTGATTTAAATAAATAGAATCAGAGTTCTTGATCATTCTACCACCCCTACAAGCTTCAAACTCAAGATTCTTTAATTCACGAAGTGTGAGCTTACTACTTTAGAGCAGTGTATGCATTTAGAACAACGGATGTGTGCACTGTATCCAACTCTGCCAGTTTCTAAATTCCTTACAGCCAAGGCCTGCAGAGCTTTGGGGCATTATGCCACTACAGACAGACAGACAG
Source organism: Laterallus jamaicensis coturniculus (assembly GCA_022605575.1). Taxonomy (NCBI): domain Eukaryota; kingdom Metazoa; phylum Chordata; class Aves; order Gruiformes; family Rallidae; genus Laterallus; species Laterallus jamaicensis. The sequence goes on from JAKCOX010000004.1 coordinate 442,548, forward strand.
ACACCCCCCCTCCCACACCTCCTATCTTTTTTTTTCCTGTTTATTCATTACAACTCAAGGCAGGAAGGCCAGTTTTAGGCTGCTGCTGAAGGATGAGTAGTTTTCAGTGTAACTGGAGGGCTCTTCCTAAGGCATCTTAAAGCACTGTCTTTAAAACCCACAACCCTTCTGTATCGAAGGGCCTGAAGGTGTACAGGCTGTGGACAAGCGATGATACACCTGCCCATCTGATGGCATCTGTGAACAGCTCCAGCTAAATCATCTCGTTCTAAATTTGGCTTTTTGACTTGTTTTACTTCTTGAGGCTGAGATCCATACGATAAACCAAGATAAAAGTTTTCAGTTTTAGGTGTTTTTTTAATAGATAAATCTTGCTTATATTTGGTTTTGATATTTGATAGCAGCAAATAAAGAACAAATATTTTAGGCTTGTATAGCTTAAAGATAGTGCAGACTTTGCTCCAACTCTTTTAAGTTTGCAAAAGCATACCAAATATGGAAAATGTCAACCAGAAGGAACTTAAGGAAGTTACAAACAATGGAAGTAGGAGGTTGGGTTTAAATTTTAAAGTCAATCTTCATTTTAGTGACTGTTCTATTTCAGTGTACAGTAAATGCATACTGTGCAACTGAAATAATGGCTATTACACAAAATATTTTTATACTATCTTAGGAAAAGTCTTAATCATTCCTTTAAGTAAAAGTAACTTCTGAATTAATCACCAGAAGTAAAGCCAACATAGAAGAGAAAAGCACTGTTTATAAGTGAAGCCCATGTCAGACTGTTCAACTCTTCATATGTAACTGCTGAGTATGAAATGCTGTATCCAGCACGTCAGTGTTGCCTGGTTCATGAAGCAGTTAATTTGTTAATTTGAGCAGATTTAGAAACATAACATGGGAGCATCTACAAAACCAGCAAACCTTCGTTAAGGGTGCAAACTTACCCGACAGACACAGTGTGCTCTTCACCTGATCCCTGGTCTGCCTCTCCTTTGTAACAGAGAACACAGGAAGGGTGAAGAAGTGGATGCTGCTTGTTAACATCGTTAGGCCCTCTGTGTCTTTACAGCTTCTCAGGGGTCATGTCTGACACACCACATGATGCTTTCATAAACTTACTTTTTTCTTTGGCAGATTAAAACATACCTCCTTCACAGGGAACAGCCCTCTTGTGAGGCTAGTGCAGCTGGCAGGCACCGAGTAAGCTGCAGGCACAGAGCAACCTCTTGTGGCAAGAGTAATAAACACATCACAGCTGGGATTTAGGGATTTCTTAAGATACTCTTGATAGGAGTCAGAAACCTCCGTAAAATCTAACGTGTTCTCAACAGCTGGGGAGTCTCTCTTAGCTTGGGGAAACAGCAGTACTCACACTGCAGAATCGTAGTAGTCGTCCTCTTCACCTGAAGAATGAACTAAAGGTGGGCAGGCTGGGATACATGAAGGGCAAGACTGGAAGGTGTTAACAGCTCTCTCAAAGATGTTCATCAACATTCAGCAAGAATGGAATAAAGGCCAGAAGTAGAATCCATGGCCAGGTTTAACAAGAAGAAACGTGCCATTGTGTTGATCACCGAAACTAGGACTGGTTTCACCGGGAGCTGACTGAGAGCAGAGCGTGTGCCTGGCCCAGTAATGTATTCTGCAGGGAATTCGTTTTTACATCACAGGAATGTACTCCTCTACCCCTGAAACCAGAGGTGATGGTTAGGATTATGTGTGTACCAGTTCCCAGAACTCTGGGGTTTGGTGCACAGGGAGATGTTACTGTGCTTGAAGCGATTTGCAAATCCTTCCAGAGTACTTCAGGAGGAACAGGCTGAACAAGTACACCTTGGAAGGGAAAGAGGCTTTCAACATCAGGTAATATTAAGTCTTTCATTAGAGTTCTCTTTTATTTAACTTCCTATATTTGCCATGTGTAATTTCTTTGCCATTTCACCTGCTGCATTTTCACACCAGAGCTGGAAATCACACACAATTCAGACCTCACTCTGTGTGCTCAGCAGCATATACTGTAGTTTACTCCCAGCCAGCTCAAAGATACATGCTGCCAAATTCCCACAGCTCTGCCAAGCACCACCCAACTCGGGAATGCCAACTGCTTAAAGGTGGAGACACTCTTCCTTGCCCCAAGAGGAACCCCATCCCTCAGAGAAGCCCAGCAGAGCACACACATCTTCCTCAGGCTGCCAAACAGGATGTGTGACATGATCAAGTTTACCAAGATGTTGAACCAATCCACCTTTACTGAAATCCGTTTTCACTGCTTCCATTGCCACTTGGCTCCAGTCATTCTCACCTCTGCAGTCTGAGGTCTCCAGAGTAAAACCAACTGTGCACTAACCAACACTGAGTCCATCAAAACGATGAAATAGAGATCAACAGAAGAAATAATCCCCTGAAACTGTGCCATTCTTGCTGAACACCTGCATAGTTTGTAATAACCCTCAAGAAGCCTGAAAACAGGCTTCCTGCAGAGTTTCGGTATTTCTAGCAAACCAACTGTATTTGCCCCTTGTGTTTTGAATTTAGCTGTAGTGCTTTATTATTTAAATATGGAAAGTATTTAATTAACACTCAAACTAAATAAAGCAAACTCTAAAACAGAGACGACCAATTCACCATAGCATCATCAATGGTGGTGCAAACAAACTAAAATGACACACAGAACAGAAGGCACAAACAGGATGAAAAACTAAGGTGTCTGTTACTTAGAACTTCAAAATGCAGCTTTAGTTTCCTGTTCAACTCGTTATCAAGAATCCCCTTATAAGCAGGACACCTTATAAACAGAAATAAATCACAGAGAGTGTATGACTCAAAATACAACAGGAGAGAAAAAGACTGAGTTGGTTAAACAGGGACTGCTCTTACACAGTCTTCTGCTATTTAAGCAGAAGAGTTTACTGCATTCTCTATATAAATCCTTCGGATTCTCTCCAAAGACCAGTAAGTGCTATTGACACAACCAGCTCCTTGTAACACCACCACACAGGACAACATCCTCCAGAAGCAGGGATTTCAATGATGTTGCCAGGATTTCTTGCTGGGTGTGTTACTGCAAAGGGGAGCTTCCTTTACACTTTGTAAAACCATGAGATGGAGCTCATCAAAATCAAACTCCTGACTTCTTGCTAGGTCCTCTTGCACCTGAACATTTTGCACAGGTAGAACACGGAGGACACTGGACACGAAGTCAGGCTTTCACTGGGCGGCTGGAGCTTCTGTACACCCAGAGCTCCAGCCCCTGCTGCAACACATACACACACTCTGCTCTCCACAGGGACCAACACTTCTCAGGTGCTTACGCTGAGCCCACGCTGCCTCACTCCTGTGAGCTGGTTCCAGCCTTAGTTCACCTACACGGTACTGAACTTGCTAAGCCTGCTCTGCACAGAGCAGCACACAGGACCCTGAGCAGAACTATGGCATCCAGAAGCAAGCACTGTACAACTACCTGATTTATATCACAGCAGCAGTTTCCTGTAGTCACCTCCAACACCGAGCGTGCCACCCCTGCCCTGAAGATGCTACTTCACAGTTTAAATAACATTCATTTAAACCAAACCACCATGGACTCAATAAGGAGCTAACAGACAGGTGGTCAGATCCTTTGGCTTACTCCCTGGCCCTTGCAGCAGTGTCAGTGTTACATCACAACATGGTGTTTACACAGCCACAGTGGTGACCCACTGCAGGAACAGGCTGCCTTCCACCCAGAAGCTTACACACTCCTGGAGAGTAATGCTTCCCACAGCTGTACGGATGTAGGACAGAAATAAGGATCCCAGGTATCTCCATTCCTGCAGTACTTCAGTAACTCCTCACAGCAGGGAGTAACCACAGTGACTCACTGCTGCAGTGTGCCAGGATAGCCCCATCCCTCCCATGGGGAATGGGCCTTCAGGTGGTTTCTCCACTCAAGTAAATCACAAGTGGGAAGAACAAGTGGGTGTCTTGTTAATCTAGCACCCTGGGGGAGGCTGGGTGTAATTTAGGAAGAGACAATCCTTCTCCTACAAGATGTGATTTCACATGACATCGTTGGACAGAACACACACGTTTTTCAGAATCAGATTACTTCCTAGAGAGTACAGTACCATTCATTACCTCTGGACTGGGCAGGACTGACTGTTTCTCCTGACTTCTGCTGACAGAATAAGCAGACCAGGCTCACAAATACTTCCTGTACTTGAATTTACAATTGCTCCTCCCCATTATTAAGCTTGACCCCTCACCAGTCCATGCTTAGTCTGCATCCCACCCCAAAGCCCCAACCTTAAACTCCACACACTGTGTGCCCCGCACCTCAAATCCTCCCTCCCATCTGCCCTCTCACCCCAGAGGTTCAACCCCAAGTCAGGTACATCCTCCACTCGCCCTCCCCAGACCCAAAGACAGACTGTTCTCACTCTGTTCTCCCACCTGTCTGGATCCTAGCAGAGACATCTCTGCAGGGGAAAGAGATTTCCTTAACAGAAAGAAAAGGACAAGAAGTCCACTGCCTGGAAAGCTTTCAGTCTCTCATTCTGCAGTAAGCTGAGGGCATACACTCAGCATCAACACCTCAGCCTAAATGGAAACAAAAGAAAGCCTTTCAGTTGTACTTTGTTCTCTTAGGATCACGTTCACCCCAGCTTCATCATTAAATTAAAAAGAAAAAAAACCAGAGGGCTGAGAATTTCCAGTCAAGATTTTCAGTTAAAATCCACACAGTAAGGGAAGCTGTTAAGACTTCTTGGCAGTATTTACTGTACACTAGTAAAACCAGGTTAGACAGAAGCCATGATATTTTAATAAATCCCAAGTACATTTAGTAACTCTTCTTATAAAGTATTTTATTGCTATTGTAACAGAAATACAGTAAGATACAAGGCACAGGGCTTTTGGTCAAATTACCAGTGTGCTAAATGTTACTTAGAATAGAAAATCTTTCATGTAAACACAAGAGTATTTTCATAAGTATCTTAACATTTCCGTGGCTGTTGAATAATGTGAATTCTTTTGGGCAGTATGAACTTCTCCAAGGCAGGCTGGGGTTTTCGGTGAGCCACTTGCAATGCTGCTGCATGAATTCTGTGGCTCATCTGTAACATTAAGGGGGGATACATTGTGATGTCTGTTACTGTCTTCCTAAAATCCATCACATGCAAGTAGTTTATAACAGTAGTAAAAACCCAATTCCACAAAAAGCTGGAATGATCAATACATAAAACTAATGGTGACTCTATACACAAGTTACAACTTCTGTTTTCAAAGTGCTATTAGCCTGACTACCTTCAGCAAATTTGATTTTTTTTTTCATCTCTCTTTTAGCAGGTTACAGAATGAGCTGTCAAGATATGGAAAGCAGAGAAAACAATTAGCATGCCAGAGTTAGCAGCAAGTTGCCTCAAAATCTTATTTTCCTAGATTCAAAAAATCTTCATTACAGTATCTAATTATAATTTCTGAGGAAGCTTCATGTATGAGATTCTGGAAGCCAAGAGGAAAAGGAAATGGTAGACCAGAAGAAAGGAGGTAGGGACAAGTGGAAGAGAAACAGGATGAGTAGTGTCTGTTCTCCTTAACATCAAGATCTACATAGTAAAGCTGTAATCACATCTGTTGATGAAAGGCTTATGTTGAAGTGATGTCACTGATGTTTTACCAAGCTCTGTGGATGAGGAACTCTTGCATGCTTCAGAACCTGAAGACTGCAAGTGCATGAAAAACAGATGACAACTGTCAGATCTTCAGATCAGCATGCAAATTAAAAAGCTGCTTGTTAAGTCAGCTCTTGCAAAGTGTAGGTGTAGGCTGCATCAACAGCCTAGCAAGAGATACTGGAGAGTAGTTGTAAGCACATGATGAGTAGAAGGGTCCATCAACAGCTTCCAGGCACAGAATTTTACAGGATCTCATAGCATTTCCAAGGGAGAAGTCCAGACAACACTTGACCATCTCATGTTAGGCCTCAGGTGAAGTAGCTGCCTATGTGGCAGCAGCAGCACACGCTGAGCCTGTTGCCTTGGGACCCCTTACAGCAGCCTGACATTATCTTTCCACCTTGGCCTCCACTGCCCACCCCAAAGTGCTCTGCTCCAGGCTGGCTCCTGACACCAGTTAGGGCTGTTCCCACAGGGGGATGGAGAACTGCAGACTAGGTTTTGTTCTAGATGATAATCCCAGCTCTGCCACGTGGTTACTGTGCCACTGATAACTCTTCCCCACATTTCCCTAAGACTAACTCAGCTCACCCCTTTCAGAAGGGGACACCTTGTGCTTGCTGTGCTTCCTTCATAACCACCCTGGGGCCAACCAACGCTGCACAGGAATGGAATCACACACAGCAGAGCGCGGAGGGAAGGACAGGTACTTTTTAGCCATCTAGCATTCTTAGCCAAACAACCACCAAAGAAACAGTCTCAAGAATATTTAGTGGCAGATGACAAACCTACAAGTGTCAGAGACAGCAGTTTAAGGAAATGTTAAGTACTTTTTCTAAAGTTTAACTTTATGGAGAAGCCCTGACAAGCAGGATGCACGTATCTTGCCCTCCCAGAGGTACTTACTTTGCTCAGCACTTCTGCTAGCACAACACCCATGTTTGGAGCTTTTGAAAAGCTGGCAATTGCACTGTAAAACAAGAGAGAACAGTATTCAGCACTTCCATCTCACACAAGCACTTATTGCTCATGTTCTAGTCTTAATATAAAACATTTTGTTATAGAAATTTAGGGTTTGGAGCTAAAGCCTCTAAACACATCAAATACTATATGGTATTAAAAAGGCTATTCTCAGGCAGCATAAAACAATGCCAAATGTGCTGCAAGCTGGTTTACTTAGATGTCGTTTTGTACAAAAATCTTTTATCTAAAATATCCTTAAACATCTCAAAAGGGATCTTTTTTTCTTGGAACACTGTGGAGTGGCCTCACAGAGGCTGAGCATCAATACCCTGAACTACAACAGTTTATTATTTGTTTATATTTCAATCTAGACACATGAAAGGAAAAAAATAAATCACCCTCTGCTTCTGGGAAGTGTCCATCCAACCTGACCTTGAACAAGCTTGCAGAGGCTTCTCTGTGCAACTTGTTCCAGGGCCTCCCCACCCTCCCCACAACCAGCAAGTTACTGAGAAACACCAACAGAGCTCCAAGAGCACAGCAAGCTTTAAACTGTTTCTCTTCAGCAATGGGAGACAGCCCCACGTAAGGTACTGTCAGAGACCTGCCAGGTGGGCACCTGACGTTCCACGATGACCCATGTCACACAGCAGCTTCAGAGCACACACGCTTTGGTTCTAGAACTGAACCACAAAGCTCAGCTCCTGCCAAGACCAAGCTCAGCTCCAAGCAGTCACTTGAAGTTGTGGCAGTGACTATGGACCTCTCAGTCTCATCTGAATCAGAAGCTTGGTGGCAAGGAGTCTGTACATGAGAGCTAATAAACGACTTCAGAGTTCCCTGACTTCTGTGATTGCAACTTGACAATGAAATCCATCATCCCAACAAGGTACATATGCTATATTAGCTACTGATTCCGGCACAAATAGCTAGCAAACAGGACAGAAGCCAGTGTTACTGGCTCAGCTTTGTTCCAAAAATTGTATTTTGGGTTAGTGTCCTCCCAGCCACTGAGGAGGAAAACCACACAGAAACCTGTGGTGGTTTCTGCAGCCTGCCAAGAGATGCTGTCCACGTGTCGGTGTTAAATGTGGCCAAGCCCACTTCACTCAAAGTCAGCCAGTTGATCACATTATAGAGGAAAAAAATAAAGTTGTATCTTAGTCCAAAACCCGAGTTTAGCTGTCCACCTAGTCACAGGCCTCCCTTTTATTGGTGTTTCTGAGTATCAAAAGTAATACAGGCAACTTAACCCTCAGTGTGGCAAAAGAGGTTGAAATCAGAAGCTTCTTACATGGCTGCCTGGGTACTACAGCACACTATAGGTGGCTCCTTTCTGGATGGTAAGAAATAACTAGCAGTGGAAGGAACAAATCACAGCTTCCAGGATAGTTTCAAGATGTGCTTCAATGAAGACACAATTCCAGAGCTGCTCCCAGTTTGCACAGGCTGCTTTAGCAAGCTATCATGAGGGCTTTGTCATCGCAAGATGAGAGCCGCATTCAAAGCGACAACAGATGTGTTTCCTACCCACATCTAAAAGCAATGCCAAACATTTTCCAAGGGAACAATGGATTCTAGACTCTTCTCATCCTAAAGGGAACAAAACCCTCAGCTCCTGCTCTTGAGATCAGACCATGCTCTCTTCTTGGAGCCTCAGTGTTTTAGAGGGCTAGACCCAAGTGTATGCTAGGTGAGAAACCCTCTGAGAAGGATATCCAAGGTCCAGCACCACCTGACACACTGTTCTGAACACTGGCAGAGGAATAAAGGTGTTAAGTGCACAGGAGTTACAAGGCCAGCAGAATTTTAGATCCAGCTCTCACAGCACAGCAGTTTGATCATCACTTTGTCTTATCCCCACAAATCTCACGTCTTTTTTCCTATGAAACTTGGAGGTATCTGGCACACTGGTGAAGATAAGCAACAAGCAAGACACGTACCCCTTACAGCTAAAATTCATGCCTTCCATTCCCTCACAAATATCCCAATCATCCTATGGAAGAGAATATGCACACCACTGCTCTCCACAAGGTCACAGCTATCAGGACACAGCAGATGTGTTCCAAAAGCACATCACCAGTGTGGGAACTGCACCTAGGAGGGTACAGACACTGCTGTCTGCTTATCTCTCATAAGGACATTGTGGATGGAGCTCTGTGATGTTTGTGTGAGGAGGAGCTGAAGGAGGGAAGCTTGCAGCAGCAGAACAGCCCTGTTTTGGCTAGAGACTGCAGAATAAACAGACAGCTGCTGCACAGAGGTCTGAAGGCCATGGTGCCTGGAGCCAGACCTTCTGCTTCATTAAGGGCAAAATTAATCTTTGAGCTGAGCCCCCTGAATGTGCTAACGAGCAAGAAAACATTTATGACTGTAGTACTTCACTCTCCCTCCAAATCACATTAAACATCACCCCTGGGAGGGAACAGCCAAGATTAGGGTATAAAAAGGGGATTGAGGAAGTTACCCCCATGGGGGAGAACAGAAGCTGAAGACCCTGAAGATGCAGTCGACAGGCTGTGCTCCTTCTCCACACCCAAGACAGGGAGACCTTCTTGGTTTGCAATTGCAATGTCACCCTTTTGGTGAGATAGTAGTACTTTCCTGGCATTCTATGTATAATCACAGCATTTTAATTGCAATCCTAGTCATATATTATCACTTTTGCAGTAAGTGCATTTATTAATTGCAATCACAAACTTCTACATCTGTCACTTTAATAAACTTCCTACTAGTTTCAGCTTTGAGAAGCTGTTTTGGTCAAACCCCTCTGAGGGCTGAGGGGCAAACCTTGACTCTACTATTCTGTATCAGACTCTTACCCTGTACGTGATGACCAGACCAGGCTCCTCTGAACAAAGTATCAGCATCACACCAACCAGTTCCCAAGTGTCACAGGAACTATGAGGGGTGCTAGATACTCTTCAGTAACAATGCAGTTGTAGGTATGCCCCCCAAAATTGCAGCCCCTCAAAGGGAACCTTTTGTGCAAGCGAAGAAGACATGTGGCAAGATAAGGAGCATCAAATTAGGTGGCAACTGTAGAAGTTTACATTACAATAGAATCAAAAAACTGCCTAAGTCCTATTTAGGGGCTGTGTTCCAATTAGGATTCAGGAACACCACAAGTCATTAAAATTTTAGCCTCCTATCCTTATATTGGGCAACTTACTTTTTGGTTAAGTGATGTTTAAGAAAAATGCATATATTTTAGACAAGCATTCAGTCTTGGCTTGAAAAAGCTGAGAGTATATCTTTGATGACCAGTTCAACAGGTCACTGCTACTTTATTCAAAAGTAGAAACATGGCTTCATTTGGGGGCAAAATTGCTTCATTAACCTCATGAAGTAGAGGACAGAAGAAGCCAAATTAGAATTCAGATTGTAATAAGAGCTGTAGCCTAAACTGGAGAAAGCAGACGCTTTTTGGGGGGGTTAACTTCCTCCAGAATGAGGACAGCCTAAAATTCATCCTTACTTCACTGGAAGCTGTTTGACCACTGCTTTATTAGTTACAGGTAGACAGCACATTGTTCTAGTTTCTGTTCCATAACATGTGACAACAGAGAAGAGATTCAGCCCCTGCCTTTCTCTGCAAGGCACCATCCTTTGATTTTAAGCTGGAGGTTGCTTTGTCTGGGGTTTTTTTGTTTTCTTGTGGGTTTGTGGGGGGAGGGTTAAGTTGATGAATACCTCAAAGTTGCCCTTTATTTATAAATTGGACGAGTTAATTTAAGAATTAAACTTTTCATCGATTAAGAGCTGTCTTAGTTTTGACCCTTCAGTCCTGTTACTTACTGACTTTAACTAGGGGACAGGGGGAGACAGGCCCTGCAGTGTAATACCTTGTCTTTTCTTTTCCTGGAGATTTAGCATGTTTCTCCACAGGTCCATTTTCTTGCTTCTTTGACACTCTCATGCCTCCAGCTTTGACTGCAAGATGAGAACACAATTTATGTGAAAACATCTACAGAATTACATACTACAGTACATACACTTAGAGAAGAAAGTGTACTTACACCCCAGACAGCTGTTAACAAGAAATCATCTTTCAGTAGTTACGCTTCAAACACACATACACAGAGAAGCAAGCTAAGAGACCCAACAAAGGCTTTAAACCTCTGTGCCATGGTATACCCACATCACCTTCCCAATACTGTCATCAAAGTGAGAGGGGGTTTGGTCAATGCTAACTATATTAAATCTTAACACCTTATTCTGAAAGATGCATTCTTTCCCTCCTAACCTTAGGTGTGAGAGTAAGCAGCAAACCAAACCAAACACTGAACAGGGTCAGGTTTTTGAACAGTGTCACAGTAAGGGTTTCTTGCTTTACCCTAGAATAAACCTAATAGTGCAGATAAGAAACAGCTGCATACTTACCTTGTACTTGTGTTCCAACACGTTTAATTACATTTTATTAAGATATCTGCCAATCACAAAACCAATTAGCACTAATTGAGCTACAGGCGGCTTCACAATAACAATTTAAGCTCTGAGGCATGTCAGAAAATTCAGTTCTGAGCAAAGAACACCTAAAGTGTCTGAAACGTTGAAAGACATACCTTCTCCCTGTTCATGTGTGTATTTTAAGCTCAAAACTTGTGAGAGCAAGAACGAACTAATTCCTTATTCTTCTTCTGAAGGAGATGCTTTACCTTACAGCAAGGTTCCTATCCTAATAATGAACAATCAAGTCTAGAGTTTTCAACTCAAATTACTTGGGGGAGAAAGGAAATAGGGAATGGAATGTTGAGGATTAATCAGCTAAATAGCATCAGAAATGTATTTGGCCACTTCTGTGGGAGATGTATCCATCTGTAACCGACACCCACTTTCCATCAGACCTGACTACTCCCCTTTTTCCTAACAGCAGGTTTACTTTTAGAAATGAGAATTCTCTTTCAGTCATGTCCAGAGCAGCCTTGCAGCACTAGAGTCCTGCAATAGTTAGATCTGGCTTTTCTTTTTAGTCATACATGAGTATAATTAGTGAATATACATACATCAGTGTAATGAACTGTGTGTATATAAGCAGCAAATGAATTGCTTAGCCATCTCTGGGCTGCAAATAGGCTAGAGATCTTGACTGAACCAAATTCTTCTGGAAGTCTAATTGCATAATGAAAACTCTCCTCTGAAATACAATGACAACCATTTCCAGTTACCTGCCAATAGAGAGAATCAAAATTCTAAACACCCTCAGCTCACAAGCTATGAAACTCTTCTCTGTCTTTATAAGCAGGAGGTAACCTGAGGATTTGAGGAGACCCAAGCAAGAATTCCTGGAACATTTCAAGACCTGAGACATGGTGCTTTGTCCAGAATACCCATGCAAGTCACCCCAAGTTGTCTTCCATGGCTCATTAGGCGCTCAGATTTTTTTGTTTGTTTTATAGGAATGAGTCACACCACAAGCAGGAACCCAACTAAAATTGCTGGAGTAGACAAAAAACTGTACCTGAACCTAGAGCCATGACTTTTGCCTGGGGACCTTTGCTAAGCACACACACATGCAGGACTGGCAATTTCTAGGCACAGGCACTTTCTGTAGTTTTAATTTAGCAGCGTGAAGAGATCCAGACACATGGACGTTTTAACATTATGAAGCTTTAAAAAGGCACAAGAGGGAGATGGGGTGTTGGACAGGAAGGAGAGAGGCACCCAAAACACCAAGAGGTACTGAAACACTAAGTAGCCAGTCAGAAATCACGTCTGCTACCAAAAACCCACAGAAGAAAGTTACTTACAATGACTAGAAATAATGCAAGACTAATGCCAGTCCTTCCACTGCCTTGAACACAGCTGCTAGCAGCTGCCAAGCCTGCTCACACGCATCTGCGGCAGTGGAAGGGTTAAATATGGGTGCTCCTGGGATGCCTCAAAGCTGGTTTGGTTTGCTTGGGGTTTTTCCCAAAGCAGTTAAGAAACAAGACCAAGTTTTAACACAGAGTTAAGTTTGGGGGTTTTCGTACAGCGCTCTGCACACCTCAGGAACTAAGTCCAAATCTTTATGATGTCAACACCCCACGCTTTAAGGGGGAGAAATAACACTTCCCCCTCCCCCCAAAAAACCCCTAACAACCAAACCCAAACTGAAAGCAAAGGCACTAATCCCTGCCCGGCCCCGATGGGGCTGTGGTCAGAGCGCGGCTGCCCACCGGCACCGTCTGTAACAACCTCTTCCCGCCATCCCCGCTCCTGAGGCGGACCCGGGCCGCTCCTCTCAGGTGAGCCTCGCCAAGGTGCAGCGACAGGGCCCAGCACCGCCCGGGCCGCTGGCCGCAGCGACAGGGCCCAGCACCGCCCGGGCCGCTGGCCGCAGCGCTCCAAGGCCCGTTTCAGGTGCAGCCCAGCCGCGCGCAGCGACACGAGAGCCCCAGGAAAGAGCCAGAGGCGAGCGGCCCTGTCAGCGCCCGGCGCCTCCCGCCCCGCAGCTCGCCGCGAGCACCCCAAGCGATACGGCCAACGGCGCGCGGCCGCCGCGGGACGGGAGCTGCTGCACCGCCCGCGCGCGGCGGACACTCTGCGGGCCCGGGGGAGCCGTGGCGCGGGCGGCGCGCCGGGCGCTCCGGGCCCCCCGAAGGCACGGTGGGCCGGCGGCCCCGGCAGGGAAGGGCTCTTGGCGCTGCAGCGGGGGGCGGGGCGCAGCGTCCCGCTGCGGCGCCCCCAGGTGAAGCGCACCCGGCCGGTCTGCGCGGCGGCAGCGGGACGAGCTCGGGCCGCGCCGACGCTCCGGCGGCGCCGCTCCGGGAAGGGCCGGCCCCGGGAGGAAGGGACGGGGCGGCCCCGGCCCCTCAGCGCCCGCAGGTCCCGTCCAACCGGGCCCTCGCTACCGGCGTCTGGCGAGGAGCTGAGCAGGAGCCCGCGGGTGCGGGAGCGCCGGCCCGTCCCGGGCGGCCCTGCGGACGCCAGGCGCTGCCGGGTCCGTGCCTGCCGAGGGCGGCTCGTTCCGGCCGGGACCCCCCCGCCCGCCTGCAGAGCCGCCGCCGGTCCTCGGGCAGGGCCGGTTTCCCTCTGCTCGCGGTGGGGCCGCCGGCTGGTACCGCAACCCGGCACCGCCCGCCCCGAGAGCGGCCGCCGCGGAGCGGGAGCGCCCGTCACGCCGCGGCCCCGCACCTACCTGCGGGCGGGCGCCGGCCCAGCGGCGGGAAGGGCGACACGCGCCGCCTGCGCACCATGGCGGGACCGGCCGGCGAGTGCGGGCTCGCGCGGGAGCGCTCTCGTGCCCATAGGGCGGGGGCGTGGCGCGCGGGTGCCGCGCGGGCGGGGCGGTGGTGACGGGTGGGGCCGTGGGCGGGGCCGGGCTGTGGCGAAGGGCGGGGCTGTGGCGGGCGGTGACAGGTGGCGGCGGCGGCTCCGGGGACGCGGCCGGTTGTGGCTCGCGCTCCTGCAGCTCCTGCAGCTCCTGCAGCTCCTGAGGCGGCGGCTCGAGGAAGCCTGTCGGTCAGGCGGGAGGGGGCCGGGCGGGCAGCACATCGCGCTGTCGCGATAGAGGCAGGGCTCTCCGGGCCTCCATTCCCCTGTTTGCCGCGGCGGCTCGTCGCCGGGTGTCCCTCGGCCTGCCCGGCGCCGCGCTGCTCCTCGGGGCGCCGCGAGGGTTTCGGTGCCGGTTCGGTGTCGGCTTCCCGGCTGGGTCCCTGCGGGCCCGGGGTCTGGCGTGCAGCCCGTGTGCCGGAGTGTCCCCGCTGGGCCCCGGTGCGCTGGGCCGCGCTCGGCCCGGAGAGCGAACGGGGTCTGGGCGGGAGGGGCCGCGGCGGGGGAGGGGCCGCGGCGGGGGAGGGGCCGCGGCGGGGGAGGGGCCGCGGCGGGGGAGGGGCCGCGGCGGGGGAGGGGCCGCGGCGGGGCGCGGAGGATCAGCGCGCGGGGAGTCGTGCTGGAGGGCAGCCCCGCGCAGCTCCCCCCCCCGCGCAGCTCCCCCCCCGCGCAGCGCCCCCCGCGCAGCTCCCCCCCTGCGCAGCTCCCCCCGCTCAGCTCCCCCCGCGCAGCTGCCCCCCGCGCAGCGCCCCCCGCGCAGCTGCCCCCCGCGCAGCGCCCCCCGCGCAGCTGCCCCCCGCGCAGCGCCCCCCGCTCAGCCCCCCCCGCTCAGCCCCCCCCCGCTCAGCTCCCCCCTGCACAGCTCCCCCCGCGCAGCTCCCCCCCGCGCAGCCCCCCCGCGCAGCTGCCCCCCGCTCAGCGCCCCCCGCGCAGCGCCCCCCGCTCAGCTCCCCCCGCGCAGCCCCCCCGCGCAGCGCCCCCGTCCCGGGCGAGGGCCGGGGTCAGCGCCGGCTCAGGCGCAGGGAAGCAAGCGGCGCGTGCAGCACCGCACTCGGCGCTGCGCGGCGCCAGTCGCCGCGCCTGAGAACAGCCGCCTTGGTGCGGGGAGGGCGAGGGCTCCGTGTCTGACCGGGGAAAGCACCCTGTGCTGCGGGAGGGAGGAGAGCCCCGCAGCAGCTGGTCACGGGCCTCTCCTGGGGCGTTCAAGTGGTGCTGCAGCAGGGCTTGGTTTTAACCGCCCATGCTGTGAACTCCAGGTGTGGGTCTGTGCTCCGAACGTCACGACTGATGCCTAACGCTGTAACAGTTAGGAACAACTTCCGCACTGTTGTGTGGAAGCATTTAACCAGGGGAGAGTGGAAAAGGGACTTTTCCAGCTCGGTTTGACCTTTCCAGCAGAAAGTTAGGCAGAGACTGTAACTGTTAGCAGTTACACTGTTACTTACCACTGTTGCTTTTCGAATAAAATCGTTAAACACAAGCTGAATTCAGGGCCCTTTCCTTGCAAACACCCTCCACAACAACATGCAGGGTTAACAGAGAGACAGTCTGACTGGGTTTCTGCATTTCAGCTCTTCCTCTCCAGGTGGTTTAAGGATCCAGCTGCTTCTGTGTGCTCCTGCTGTTCACCCACCACACACACGCTGGCTGCTGCAGAGGCTGTTGGAAAGCCTTGGAGATGCCACACGATGGGTGTTTGTTTCTTTGGTTTGGCGCTTCCCATTTTCAAATGCCCCCACAGACGAAGCTCTGCTCGTGGTGGGTTGAAATTAAAGCACATCTCCCGTGACTGCTTCTCAGAAGTGAGACCAGGGGCTTGCGACAGGTAACCTTTACTCTGGGAAATGATCTGCTCCAGGTATTCTGCCGAAAGCTTGTCCCAGTTTGTGGGGACACAGAGACCTGAGTAGGCACTTGGTGAGGCAGTGCAGGACTGGAGTAGCTGGTACGTGCTCTAAGGGCATCTATTTGCCAGCACGGTTTCAGAGCAGCTCTCTGGCATGGCTGAGGGTGGGTTGGATTGTCCCGTGCTGTGTTCACAAAAGACAGTCAGAACTGTTTCTCTGGGGTTAACCTCAAAGTCCTCTGGAAAGTTCCAGGTACACGTTTTAAGCACACCAGATTTGGTTTTAGGAAAATAGTTCATCTGGGATGATTACACTAGCATGTCTAATTATTATGTAATCATTAACTCTGCTGTTAATTAAAATGCCATAAAGCAAGCTAAGTAAATATTAAGGGTTTTTTTGATAGCCTGACAAACCTAGAAAGGGCAAAAAGAAAACTGTATTTTTTTGAAAAGACATTAATTTCAAACTGATAATTGCCCTCTGAGTTGTATGCATCTAAATACACTTAGACTCACTGATAAAGTAACGATAGCTTTGGATAAAGGAGCTCACAAAATACATTTTGTGTGCATTTTCTGTGGGTTTGGTTTTGTTTTTTAGGAATTGAAGCATACATTGAAAGGATCACCCTCCAGGTCTCCAAGTGCTTTGATTAACAAGCAGTTATCTCTAAGGGAAGGTCACATGCTGAAGTACAACTTGGGGTGTTCCTGTACAGCTCTTCAGTTCTGTGTGTTAAATCACAGTCCTGCCTATATGAGTGGAGTGGAGCGTGCAGAAGGTGACTGTGCTTAGTGTTGTAGGTAGTAGTTATTTGACAAGCTGTGGAGGGGTTCTCTGTGTGTGTGTGGTTTGGTTCAAGTGGGTTATACTAGCAAATTATAAGCACAGAAGTAAGGAAAATGTGCGACAGGAAGATAATCAGCACCTGGGATATAAAGAACACCTGGTTCTGGGCTGTTGTGGGAGCTTTTGGTCTTGCAGGCCAGGGTGCTGGCCCTAAAAAGGAATGACTGCTCCCTGGTGTGAGGTGATTCTGTCTCTAGGAGGAAACAGGAGTGGGAAAAGCACTGAGCTGTATGTGTTTGTATATTCTTCTGTTTGCTGCCTGTGTTGAGAAAGGACCTTTTTAAATTCAAGTATACATTTCAGATGAATCAGCCCTGATTTGAAGCCTGCAATCACTGCTCAAAAAAGACTCAAATGGACTGGTTCTGATGGAGAGAAAGAGCTTCCTAGATGTACGTGAGTGCTATGCAGATGCAGTAATCTCTATGCACTAATTTAGCTATTATTCTGGGATGGATAGAGCTCTAAATATTAGAAAGAACAGATTGTATATAGCAACTTGAAACTGAAGTATTCACTTGTCCTTATGTAGAAGAAAGCTGTATTCAACACTATTTGCAGCTGCTGTGGAGACAAGGAAGTTGTTAGAGCTTTTTCCTTCTGTGGAAAGGTAAAAACCAGGCATGTTTCTCAAGTGGTTCAAAATAGCCCACCTTTTGTTTGCCCTGTACTGCACCTACTGTGTCGGTGGTAGCAAGCAGGGTGCTAAAACACTTTATTCTGACTCTGTATAATGACCCTTGATGAAATACAGGGCCTAGGGACCCTGAATTCCTTGGTGTGAAATCAATCCAGGACAGCCTTATTTGAATCCACATAGCATTCAGAGTTAAACTTTGTTGCACAGGGTGATTAATGTAATAGGAAAAATTACTTTGTAACAACCCCAAATCTGAAAATATCAAGGGCAAAGTCTGTTCCCCATCACATACCTGCACCATAACCCAGAGACAGGTTTGTTCTTCCAGAACGTGTAAAGCTTGTACACAGTGGGTGACCCAGGCAGGTCGGAGATGCTGGTCACAACCCATCTGTGCTGTGAGCTGGCTGCACAGGCCTGAGGATGGGACACAGAAAGGACATGCACAAGCCTGGTGCTGAGCCTCACTGGCCACCACCTCCATCTATCATAAGCCAAACCACACTTAACTCCCTACTTTTGAAACTCAATTCCCCTCTTTCTTTCTTTCATTGTATTTAGAAACACAGCAGCAGCTTTCCCAGGGCAGTGATTACCAAACCTCCACGTTCTCCTAAGGACAGCCACTTCTTCAAAAAGTTAACAATTTTTGTCTCTGTGGGCATCAATCTGGATACAAGATTATGAATACCACACACTTAAAAAGCACTCAGCTTAAATTTATGCTCCTGACGTTCTGAAACAGGCACAAGAGCAGACTGCACTGACAAAAGGAACAATGAAATGAGCTTGTGCCCTACTTCTTCCCCACATCCACATGTTCAGTCTGATACCACACATAAAGGGAAATGATCAACAAATATTCTGCACAGGGAACTTCAATCAGTGTAGCACTGAGTCATGATGTGTAAAAATACACAAATAAACAAGACCAACAAAACCAAAACTACCATGATGAAATATATATATGTACACACACTCTAGAGCGTGAAAGGTTCAGGCTGGGGGTGCTGTCCTGAGTTTTGCTCTTTCTGACCTCGCTAAACTGCCTCAGATGAGGAGCAGAAAGCATTCCCTCATGCTCTGTTCTGTTGGCAGGACATGTTCCTCTTTGGAGAGTCGGCAGCAGTCAGAGCAGCACGTAGGATCAGACTGTGACTATTATGACCCCAGTAACGACAGCGCTCTGCATTAGCCTGAGATCTGACGCTGGGATGTGACTCTGAAGATAGAACAAGGACAGAAGATCAGTGGTGAAGTTACTGCTGCAGGAAACAAAGTCACGTAAATGGGAACTATTTCCTGTCTTAAAGAAGAAACCAAAGTTGCCCAGGGACAAGTCAGCACAGTCTGCACAGCACAGCCCCAGCAGCACAGCCCACCCCGTGTCCCAGCATCGGCTGGGACCCCACTCACTGTGTCACTGTGCTTTACTCCTTGGCTTCTCCCTTTCACAGTCCAGCGGCCGAAGTAGCCCAACCGATTAAGGAAAAGGGAATTTGCCTTATAATCTACAACTGGAGCAGTTCTGCTTACCTCTTCTCATGTCACTGATGCAAACGGGGTATTTGGGAACACTGGAAACCGAAGAGAAGCACATGATGGGGAACAATGATGATGATTACAGAGAGCACAGAGATAACAGACAGCACAGAGATAACACACAGCACAGAGATAACCGACTCTGCAGCATGGGGAATGTCATTTAGTTATTCAAAATAATCAAACATTTTTATTGTAAATAAATCCAAGCAGAACGTAGTCAAAACAGAGCTGTAATTTATATGACAGCGAGATCACCTTGCTTTGCCTGGAGAGAGCAAGGGAAGGAGTAAAGGGGTGAAGAAAACAGAACAGAGTTAGAAGTATCCTGGGTCTAAGGAGTAGCAGGAGGACTGAGAGAGGCACTTTGGTCTCCAGCCTGACAAATCCAGAGTACATGCCCCTCAAGAAACTGGGGAAATGGACCAAACATTCTGATGTATTTTACCTGCTTAAAGACCTGCAACAAGACTTTATATTCATGACATTTGTTCCCAAATATCACATACACAAAATTAAAAATAAGAATGGACCAGGAGCAGCTTTCCATGGATGAGACGTCCATATTTATTGGTATTCCATGTGCATAGAAAATGGCAGTGAAGTTTCTTATGAAATAGGCAGGGAATGGGAGAGGTGTAGATATACTGGACTGGACTTTGTGCTTCAAAATTACACTATTCATTTTTTAAACTTTTTTTTTTTCCTTTTAAAATTTGTAACATCTCCTCAGATTCTGTTTCCTGTGCATGATGTTTCAGTCCCTTGTAAAACAACGCACGGCGTTACGAATGGATGGCACTTGAACCCAACGCAGCAGCTCCATATTTACACCAACGAAAGAAATTTACACGACGTAGTAGCATACAATCCTGACATTCAGTAATAGCAAGAAAACAAGGGCATCCATTTTATTTTTTCTGTACAAACTATCAGAACAAGACTTTTATTCACATTAAAAAAAAAAATCAGCTTTAATTTGCTCTGACCTACACACTTCCCAAATTCATGTTACTCGATTCTCAAACCTTTCATCACATCGCCCACACCCTCACCAGACTACAGGAGCTACAAGTAATTATACCTAACATCTAAACAGAGCAAAAACCCACCTCCTCTTCCAGCTCTTCTTCCTGACAATTCCTCACTCAAAAAAAAAAGTTTTCCTTGTTCCTTCTTTCATTTCACTTTCACATTTCAGAACCAAAACAACAAATGAGGCCATTCCATTTCTTCTCAAGCAAGATGAGAAACACACTGTTGGTTTTTCTCTTGATGCTACACCCAGGAGTCGGGTGACCCTGGGTACTGTTCTGCTCTATAAGAAGATCGTCTGGTGGAATAAAAGTCTACGTAATTTGTGGTTGATTTCAGTCCATACTGTGTTGTGTAATCTGCAGTAGCAGGAAAGTGAACTCGATCATCAAAATACGGATCTTCGTAGCTATGTGGGGACTGCAAGTATAATCTGTATGCATCGTAGTTTTTTCTGTTGGTGTCTTCTTGACTGTAGTACAACTGCTGATGCTGTTGACAAAATGATAGAAAAACAGGTTTTCAAAATGTAATTAGCAGAGAAAAGACTTGTTTCATTATACAGAACCCATCCCTAAAAAGTCAAGTGCAGCTCTACCAGCGATGACAGGAACATAGGTTTCAAGCCTCCATGAAATGTACCTAATTTTTAAATTAAACTAAGGAAAGACCTCTAACCCTCCCTGCCTGTCTCCTGTGTTCACTGGGAAGACAGTAGCTCCCAAAGGAATAATTTGAGCATCAGCAGGAAGTGCAGAACCTGACTGTAACTACAAAAAAATCCCCAAAAGCAACCCCAAAAAAGGTGGTGGTGGTGGGGATGTCAGATCTGAAAAGAACACGCTAAAATATGTGACTCTAACAAACCAAGGTAAGGAAGTACAGAAGCAGCTGTCAGCTTCAGTACAGTGTTGCCCAGAACTAATTAACTAATGAGCTATGCTACGGACACAAGCTGCAGAAACCCCTCTGGCACTGCACAGTGTGCTCAGAGTCCCTCCAGCACCATCAGGCGCCATGTCCCTCCACCCCATCACTGGTGTCCTGTCAAGGTAAAACGCTGGCCTCACCTGGAGTCGTCTGTTCTGTTCTCTTGCTGGTGAGGAATAGGAACTGATGTAAATTGGCGAAGCTTTGCTGGAACCTGTGAGAAAACAGTTCATGGCATAAACGTCAGTCGGTCTCCTTTCGTCTTTGCGCCCATCTGCAGATCTTAGTGTCTACTGATAGCCAGTAGGATAACACAAATATTGTCCCTCAGCAGCAGTTAAGCTGAAGCCAAGAGACTTTGTTGTGTGGCTGTGTTCTTGTTTTACAGACTAATAACCTTTAAAACAAGGAATTTCCTTCTCTTTATTAACTGTCATCTCTATTGTTTTGCAACCTGTGTCAACAGTGAGAAGGAAAAGGGACATCAAAGAAGAGATTTAATGTTGGTATAACTTAATAACAGTGTTAAAATATACAACGGTGTGTTACTAGTTATAATAATAATTATATATATAACGTGCACAGTAAAATGATTTCCCACAATAGGATTTTAAATGACAATAGAAACACCAAGCACCTCTCACCTCCCAGTCCATAAACAGATCCTCTCCTGTCCTGGAACATGTGCAACTTTAGAGAAAACAGCAGGAAAACCCTGCTCCATCCCACACGCAGCGGTTATCATGAGTACGCATGCGGTACGTGGTTACAGCCTGCTAGTGCGGCTGTCCCAATTACAGCTGTATAAACCCCCCATTATTGAAGTGTTCCAGTTAGAGGTTCACCTGATGGGTGCCTTACCAGTGTATATGTCCTTGTGTGTAATGACATCACCTTGGTTGTTGTAATACTGCATAGAAGGTTGTGTTCTATCGTATTCAGAGCGGGGCTCTCTAATTCCTAATAAAGCCGGTGATGAGGACGTGCTGCCAACTGATGAGAAAAGGGAGATTATCAGTAAATACTACAAAAGCCTTTCCCATACCCAGCCTTCTCTTTATTCTCTCCTCATCCTCTCCTCCCTTCAGGATTAAAAAACAAGAGATGTGGGTAGTGGACAAAGCAAGTTCTCAGCCCTTCCTGGAGGATGAACCCAATGACAAAAGCCGTCAGGAGCACAGGGTGAGTCTGTAACTGCGTACCTCAGTGGTGACTCACTGCTCTGTAACAGTACAGCTGACACGCAGATGGCAATTTGCCTTTTGAAGGTGATGCTCCTGCTCGTGTTTGTGGGTTTATCTCAGTCACACAGCAATAGAGGCTACAAGTCCATCCTGTCACTTGGGACAGGACAGAGAAGTTTCATCTGCCTGGCCAAAGCGACCCACGTACCCGCTCATGTAACCGCGCCCTGGTCAGCGTGCGGACCTGTACCCGTTGTGCTGTCAGCCCGCACGAGGCTGCGTAACCACCAACTGCTTACGTCACGTCCTTACAGACAGAGCACAGCTGCATCTCTGCTGTGGCTGCAGAACGTTTGTTCTCCTAGATCTTCCTGGTGTACAGAGCACTCAGCTTCTGTTGGCTGAGAAACACTCCAGGAACACAGGAGAAAATCACTTCTTAAAAAGAACATCTAGAAACTGTGCTTCACAGTATTAACCAATGGTGTTGTCTTCCATTAGCTGCGTCCACAACAACCTGTGTCACAATTCTGTTATTACCGATGTGATCCAAGCGTATTCATGGCTTAAAAAGCCAAATTTGGGGGTGTTAAAATTCTGACACAGATCAACATGACATGTGCGTTAACCAGCAACCAAGACAAGATCAACTGTCACAGGCCAAGTGTAATTGCTCTTCCACACACCTACCGCCCAAGCTGTGATCCAGATTTCCATGTTTGTCTTGCTTGTCCTAATAGGACATGACACAACTGGGAATGAAAACAGGCTCCTCACTAGTGGTCACCTGCTTTCTGTGCTACCCAGTCCCCATATTCCACAGGGCAGCGCCCAGCCACACACCACAGGAGCGGCTCTGTGGGGGGAAGCAGCTGTAGCAAAGGCCAGAACCTCACTGGGCAATGAGCTGATCTGCATTAAGGTCTGAGCGGGGAGCTTTGCTCCTCATCTGAACCAGAACGCTACAGCAGCGACATCCGCAGCTTCCCTGGGACCTGGTACCTGCCAACAGTAACACCCAGAGCACGCAGCGTGCGGGTGCTGAAACGCAGAGGGGAGACAGCCAGACCTCCGGGGTTTAGAGAATCAGCAGGAACTGAGAGGCCTCCTGAGCTACAAGAACAGGGTGCCAGGTGCCCCTTCCCATTCTGGACTGACCTGACTGTATGACAGGTGACATCTGTTGATTTGTTGTTGATAAGGAAGGATGTGATTTGAATCTCTCTCGCTCTAGTGTTGACACTGGGGTAATAAAGTGACTCTGATTCCATCCATCCTGTGTAGTGGCAAAAAAATGAAAAAATAAACCCAAAATAAATCATTTTTCTCATTAAATGAGGAGCTTTTGTAGAACTGTTTTCCACTGTAGGGTTATTTTGTAACTTACCTTTTTATAAATGCTGCGGAGATCCCGGTATTGCCACAACGTGTTCAGCACCTGGGCAGCTGCCTTGACAACTTTCAGTGACGACCTGAGGAAGCAGAGAGTTGTGTTATTAGAAATTCCCCCACTTAAACAGAACAATGTTCCGAGGTACACACGGCCTGGCCCCTGATGCTGTGACACATTGATGGTGTAATCAGTGAGTAGACACTGTCAGTATGGCCACAGATCTCAGTGGAGCTGTAGGCACTGTCTCCACAGCCCAGTGAGGCTGTACAGAGGATCCCTGCAGTCGCCCCTGCAGCTGAGAGGAGGCCTGTCCCTCAACACAAAGGGAATTGTGCAGACCCAAGAGACACCGTGGTTCCCTCTGAGATATGGATTTTGTTCAAGATGCAGCATGTCTCATTCCCACCGACCTGCTTCTCTGAAGAGATGCTTTTCACTCCTGACCATCCCACAGTGCTGGGACAGCTCCCAGGGCAGGCGGCAGGAGGGGCTGTCTGCTCCCCACAGAAAGGGATCTGGGGCATCCTGGGGCAGACAAGTGTCCTGCTGGCCCGACTCACTGCCGAGCAGGGAGTGCTGGCAGCCCTGCAGAGCAGCAGGCTGAGCAGGGCCAGGCAGGGCCTCGGCTTCCTGCTGACCAGCACCGCGCTGAGCCCCTGTGTGTTCCTGCTCCTCCACGCTCCTGAAGGCTGCACTACAACACCACGATGCGCCACTGAGCCCAGCGTTGAACTGGGCTCAGCAGCCACCCCCGCGTGAGGCCGCGGTGGGCCAGGTCTGCCCAACCCACACTCGCTTGAAGGCAAAGTCCCGCTGGCGACACAAACTGCTCGGCAGCCCTGCTTTCCTCACCACCTACCGGACACCCACAGCGCATACAAGGACCAGCTATCGTCATACATTCTGATGAAGGTGCTAACACCACATTCTGACTTTGAAAACCTCGAAATATACTACTATTCCTGTACATGTTTAAGGTGGGAAACTTTTTCTGTACCATTTACCTGACTAGGCTTGACTGACACGATTAGTGCAGCAACTGTAAAAAGTCTCCACCAAAAGCTTTATCTAAAGAATACAGCGTGAGGGAATGGTGTAACTGACCGCCTCTGCATTCCCAGTGTCATTCCGACTCTGAGAGCTACATGGAGCAGGATTGCAAGAGTAGATGCTTTTTGTACTCACCCCCCCGGCATTTCCCAGATAAAGCGTTTGAAATGCAACAGAGAAACAGTTCAGGTGTGACCTCTGTTGTCTACTTGCCTGTCGCCCCTTCCTTTCGTGATGTTCACCAGCTTTTCTATCCCTCCAGTGTCAGCGAGGGCTTTGGCATTCTCCATGTTTTTGCTGGTGACCTCGTGCAGCGCGCAGCAGATCGCTGCCACCGTCTCATCAGACAGTATGCTCGGGCCGTTGCCACCTGGAAGCCGATTGACCAGATCTCGCATCGCGTATTTACCTGCAAAACCCAGCGACAGAGCCACGTGAAAAGAATCCTCATACTTTGGCAGTTAAGATTTGAAATTCTAGAACACATTTTACACAGGGTCAAGAGCCACCAGAAATCACTGTTGCAAGTTCTGTTTTCCTTTTAGCTTAAACATTTGGGAAGCTCCACTTCTACATTACAAGGGAGCACCCACAAACAGGGTGATTCTGAGAAAGCAGAATCACTCCAGGAAAACCATCGTGCTGTTTGTTACAGCTGACGGAGTGTCGCACATACCGAGCTTCACGTGCCCGAGCCCAGCAACATCCTTACAGGAACCTGGAACCTTTCAGACAATCTGTTCTCCGTGTTCTTACCGTAAGAGATGAGGTCTCAGCTCTTTCAATTACTGACTGATGCACAAGACTAATCACACTCCTAACAAAGGAAATTAACTACAGCGAAGGTAATTTTTTTCCCCTGTTTAGGCTGTGCTGTTAATCAAATGACTAATTGATTTTATTGAAGACGTGTATTTGCACGTAACAGTGAGTAATGAGTAAGCTTTACACAGCACCATTAGCATAACGTGCCTGAGGGAAAAATATGTATCCAAAACTGAATTCTGCAAGCAAAGGGAACAACTTTTCACATGCACTGGAAGACTGTGACCAGCACCGCCGCATACAGCGACACACAGCACAGGAAACCTTCTGTATGGAAACTAAACTCTTCAATCACGTGTGTCACCAGGGCCCCTTCAGGCCCCCGCACGCTGAAGCTGAGGAACGTTCAGTACTGGCCAGAGAGACTGAGGTTCCTGACCAAGGCAGGGAAATGCTGTGGGCTGGTTTTGTCCTGCTCGATGGGAAAGGCAGGGATGTTAAATACCAAAAGCAATGAAAGGGAAACAGTAAGATTTTCTAGCAAGCACCCTTACTGATCACTTAATTCAGCAGACACACACGTATTCTGCTCTATATCTGGGTTTTTGTAGAGATATTTTACTAGGAAAGGATTTCTTTCCTCTCCCTATTTATTACTATTAAATAATTCATGTACTGATGTACTGGCAGTGGAGCTGTCCTGTTCTCTTTTAGGACCTGTACGTAAGGGACCTTGAGACCCTCTGCCAGGGTTATCATTTAGCTCCAAGGAACCAGAGTTGTGTTTTCCATCATCTTTTGTACTGCCAGTCTCCCATCCAGTTTAGTTTAGCTGAGGTGACTTCCATCCCCTGTAAGGAGACCGCCAAGCAAGATGGCTAAAGGCAAACCAGTGTCAGCATTGCTCTGAGAAGCTGCTGCTGTCAGAAAGATGAATTTCTGTGACATGACTGGCTCGATCCAGCACATAAAGCACGCTCCTTCTCTGGTCAGGTCTCATCCCAGGCCCGTCCCCACGCACGGCCTGACGTGCTGGCAGCTGTGCCCTCTCCAGCCCAGCCCGGTACGTACCAATCAGCTCCTTGTTCCGCACGTCCAGCGCCATGTTCCTCAAGGCCGTCGCCACAGATGAGACAACTCTGTCGTTGTCCATTCTGAGCAGCTCCACGAGGATGGGGAGCCCCTTCTCCTTCCGTACCGCTGCTCGGATGTATGCTGCAAACTGGAGTGGAACCCAGTTACTCACACACCCACTCCAACACCCTGACTGACTGCCAGTTGTGAGCCTGCCAGGGACACTCTCCAGAGGCCAAATGACATGGTCAATGCATATCTTTTCTAGGATTACAAGGTGCTGGCTCTCTCTTGTCTCTCTCTTACAGAGCAATGCTTTAAGAACGTGGGCTAACAGACACTGGATCTTCACAGGAGACGGGTTACAGAAAAGGAACCAGGTCTGGGTTTTTTAGACTAATGTATCCTGGTTGTAAACTGAAAAAGCCTGAGCTGCTTTTCTACAGCAAAGGAAGCAATTGACTTGTGTTTTTAATCTCTCCATGACAAATACACTTGGTGCTTCTGTAACACACTATGCATGGGCCACAAGCCAGAATGTAAGTAAATAAATAATACAAACAATAAAGCAAATAAAACAACCTATGTATGCTTGTTGTATTCTGACAGTACCTTCCCACCAGCATTCACAGCCAGAAGGTGATAGAAGATTATTTTGACCTGATATGCACCATAAAAAGCTTTTCTGTTAGAATGAACTGTACCAATTCCAAGGACAGTTCCCACATTGCTCCTCCTGTGCCTGTCACCTTTGTCACTGCCTTTCCCTGCAGACACAAAGTCACTGCAGTAGCATTGCCATAGCACTGGAGAGGAGCACTCAGGTGCATGCTAGGAATTTATACACATTCCTCTGCAAGGCATTCCAGTATCTTGTCAAAAGCCACATCTAAAATAGGGACAGGAGGAAGAGCAGGAGTTCAGATACCTTCCAGTTGCCCGCAGAAAGATTCTGGAGTGATCCTGCAGAGCCCTCTAGAGTGGCTGGGTTGGAGCTCTCTGCGAGGAGCGTGAGGTACGGCTTCACCACAGATGGGTGCCACAGCATCTCCACCCCCTTAGGAGACTTGGAAAATCCGGGAATAGGGCCAACACCATCCCACTGAGAAATGAACATACATTTGTAAGAGCGTGAAACCACTGTATTTTCACTCAGCATAGGATAGTTTCTCTTCACACTATGTGCTCCCCCCACCATTAGCTAAACTACACTTGATCTATTCATAACACAAGGAAAAGGACAGACCTGATCCTCCTGTGAAGTTTTTTTTTTCTTCTTCTTCTTTTTCCCCCAGCAACTGGGCTCTGAATCTTTGCTGGGCGATTCTTTTCCCAGCAAGTCATCCAACTCATTGATTCCCAGCAGGCGTGCCTGAGGTACCTCCAGCTCCAGGCGGTAGGAAAGGTTTCTCAAGGTGCACACACAGTTTTCCACTGTCTGAGACCAAACCAGAAAGATGTCATGGAATCAGTCACCTTCTCACATAGCGATAGAGCACACCCAATGAATCACATAGGGGTGAAAAGGCATTTGGAGCACAAGCACCGAATTCTAATCCTGGGTCTTGGGCCCTGCTTTGTCTCTTCTGAAACGGAAATAATCTTTCTCCTAACAGCAATCTCTACTGCAGCGGCTTATTTTGTAGTGTTCTGAGCAGGAAAAGCACAAGAGCTCATTATTATTGTATTAAAGAATGCATACTCCAGCACTGATGAAAGCAAGAAGCACAGCACAAGTTACACTGTCTGTGCAACGGACCTTGGTTGTGCATCAGCAAACTGGGGGGGAGAGAAGAGCAGTTGCTAAATTATACCCCAAAAGATCCTACCAGCCACCCAGCTCAGGAAAGGGGCTCAATGAAGCGTGCACACACCTTGCTGTCATAGTCTGACGTGTTCACACACGTGTGGATCACGTACAGCAGTGAGTCCACCAGCCCCTCGCACGACCGCATCTGCTTACGGGCCTCTTCGCCTGCGGAGCTGAGATTCCTGTCAGGGTGAAAGGATGAAGGAACACAGTGTATGGACAGACAGACAGACCGACCATCACTTTGTCAGTCTGCAGCTGACTGAACATTGAGAAGTTAAAAGCAAACATAGCCTGTGCAGCGGCCCAGCCCTGGCTCTTATGAAGGATAGCTACAAAGGTTCAAACCCACAGCTCCCAGCAGCACTGACCGACAGGCCCGGCACAGCTGGGTCCCTGTTGCACCTGGGGTGCACTGGCCTGTCCAAGCCCAGCCCCACGGTGTGCTGCTGGAGCAGGGGCTGAGCCTGCCTGTGCTGGAAACACCCTGTGCTGCAGGGTGCTCTGTGTGCAGCCTCATCAGTACAGCACTATGCAGACACAGGTACACACGTATGAGCTGGGGTGTAAGGAGAGGAAAAGGCAGTGCCATGCCTCAGAACAGCAGCAAAGATACAGAGAAACATTGGCCTTCAAGGCCACCACGCTGCAAAACCCAAAGCTGACTGGATGCACATGGAGATGGGGACTGCTGCTAAAAACCTGCTGCCTGTGCACAGAGGTGCCTGTTCCCCAGGCATCACACTGCTGGGACCACCCTAAGTTCCACAGCAGTGTAAAACTCATCATCTGGAAAAACATCCCCGATGGGGTTATGATGATATCCTGAGGCTCAGAGGGGTTACTGGCAAAGGAAGAGCAAGCCCAGTTCTGCTTGAACACAAAAGTGGCCTTACTCTGCTGCTTAAAGAAACACGATTTGAAACCAGTGAAATGATAAAAAAACCTTCCAATGGACAGAAACAGCTGACAGACCCCTGGCCCCGAATTCTCCTTCAGGTGTTTTAGTTTTGCTTTTTCTTATTCTGAATACTTTCTTCTGTGCTTACTGCTGTTTGGGAAACCCACAAAGGGAGCAGCCAAGCCCTTCTTACTGACACACACACATACACACACAAACGCAGTTTTAAAAACATATACAGAATCACCAGATGCACGGTGGCTTTTCCTGAAGAGTATTGATAAGCCCTACACACAGTACAAAAACTGCCGTACTGGGGAAGTGTGAGGTTTGTAACTCACACAAGGACCAACATGTACCTGCTAGCCATTGTAGGTAACAGCTCTGGTGAGTAACTTGGCACTTTTCATATTTCTCTAATATGGAAAAAAACCCCAAATGCAAAAGCTGCCCCAGTCACAGAGCTGTGTGTGACTTGCAGAATGCAACAGCTCTTTTGTCCTAAAAACTACAGTGTACAACAGACCTGTCACATAACACAATTGCTTTGTAAAAGGAGTCTTCTAGAGCAGCAGATTACCTCAGGCATCCTGTAGTATTGCGCAGAACTAGGGAAGTCTGAAATTTAATTTTGTGATCATCATCAAAGGAAGAGCTGTTCCACCCCGAATGTGGCACTATCACAGTGTTGGTTAGTGTCGACAGAGCATCCCTGATGATTGTCATCTTCACTGCGTCGCACGAAGACAAGTTCCAGAGAACCCCTGAAGAAGAGATTTCCATCACAGTAAATACAAGCAACATTAAAAGACATCGCTTCAGACAGGAGAAACACAATTTACCTGTGCAAAGCCAAGGGAAATACCATTAGTCCACAACGTAACTTTAGCATTGTTCCAACACTACTGGTCAGTAAGTGGTCAGAAAAGGAGATGCACTTGGCAGAGTGAAGCATTTGTAACCTTCAGGTGGTGGCGCCTTCAGCAGCCCTCATGCAGGGCTGTCTGGTTCTGTGTGAGCTCTGCGGGGAAGAGCTGGAAGGCCAGGTGATAAGCAGAGTATCCCTAACAGGTCAGCAGGTTGGTTGCCCACGACAGTGAGAAGGAAAATGAGCATGAGAAAATACCTATCTCTCCTCTCAAGGAAAAGTCCTGTGCAGAAACACAGACTGAGTGACAGGGGCTGTTCCTTTCTGTGCTGAGGTGCAGCTCCTGCTGCTGCCTGCCAGGAGAGGGCAAGTCCCCATGTGCTACAGCAGCTGAGCAAGATTCCCTCAGAGCACACAGGCTTCATTCAGTTCCAAAACCCCCTTCCACCTCTCTGAATCCTGCCTGCCTCGGGGTCACTACATCTCACTAAAGCCAGTAACTTGCATCCCTATCCGGCGACCAGTCCCACGCTGACTGCCTGGGATAGGAAGAGAAACCCCCCTCTGCTGCAGTG
This sequence comes from Laterallus jamaicensis coturniculus, assembly GCA_022605575.1. Lineage (NCBI taxonomy): Eukaryota > Metazoa > Chordata > Aves > Gruiformes > Rallidae > Laterallus > Laterallus jamaicensis. The sequence goes on from JAKCOX010000004.1 coordinate 472,888, forward strand.
GGCCAGACCACCTGCATGGCATCAACCTGCCCCGGCAGGTGCTTCCTTCCTGTAGAGGTCACTAATGGATTTGCCAGGTTAATTCAGCACAAAAGCCATGTAAAACAGGAGATGGAAATCTCTAGCTGTTGACTTCTGTCTGCAAAGTTGTAAGAGGTCATAAGAAACACAGGAGCAAAAAAGAAGCAAGAAGAAAGCAAATCCACGGATCTCACAGCTGAAAGATCATCTGTGTCTGGGAAACACGAGGTCTTGTGGGAAAACTTCTGAAAAAATCCCCAAGAAAGTAGTGGTTTACTTTCCCTAAATGTCCCACATGTTAGGATAATGAGGACCAAATTTAATGCTTATTAGAAGTAAACCCTGAAGGTGATTTAGGGACTTTCCATTCAGACATAAGGAAAATGGTGGTAGGAGCTGGTGTAGTGCTGTGTTAAGGCAAGGTCTACCAGATTACAGTATTATTGTGTATGTGATTTGCATAACAGTGCCTTATTCCTCATTGTTGTGAAGGCACACTTAGAAACAAGTATTTAACTGCTGCAGAATCATCTGCCCAAGTCCAAAGAGACAGTCTGAAACCACAGGGCAAAGATGTATTACCAAATAATTACTTTTCAACAGCATTGAGGGTCTGCAACTTCCATCATCCTGGAGGATGTGAACACCCCGTTCACTCAGAGCTCTGTACAAGAGGACTGCCAAGCCCATTTGCCCACCTGAGCAGGTCTCTATGGCTCTAGCCTGTCTAGGTTTGGAAGGAGAGATGTTCCTGCCTGCTATTCATGCTACACTTGCTGAGTGCCTCAGCCAGCCTCACGTTTCCTGCTGAGTCTGTGACTGTGCCCTGAAAGGCACAGGAAAATCACAAAGCCCTGTGAGTGCCTGGCATTGCCTGGAGGCGAGGCAGACCCGGGAAGGGCAGCAGAGGCCTCCTTGGAGAAAGGAAATCAGAAGTAACAGCCCCAGGAGAGGGGAATACAAATCAGTAAGCTTTGCAGGAGAGTTCAGAATGCCACACGAGGAACCTTCAGTGATTCTAACCAAAGTGGTGGTTCTGTTTCCCTCTGATCAGGGATTGCCTGCCCTGGTTTTCCCTGAAGTTCTGACCCTCACAGCTCTCCGAGATGACCATGTAGGAAGAAGGGTGAGTAGGCTCTAAAATTCCTGCAGGGAGTAATTTCTGTTAGCTACCCAAAGAGCTTGTCCAACTGTCAGTACTCCAGTGTGTAGTCCCTACATTTTCCCAGATTTAAGATCTTGAGCATAAACCTGTATGAACTGTCTGTTCCATGCTGAATGGCTTTGTGCTCTGGAGTGCTGGGGGCTCACGAATGTCACACCTTCTATTTACTTTCCACTTCTTTACCTCTGCATTTCAGTCTTGTCATTTCAGTTACTGTTAATTAAACACAGAGCTCAGCATTCCTACTGTTTTCTAATGGCTCTGAAACACGTTTGTGCAATTAAACCCTCCCCAGTATGCTGGCTTTTCAAATATATCATGGTTAATCTTTAGGGCACATTCCCAAATACCTTCTGAGGCTAAAAGATTGCTTTTGACCCAGTGTTTCCTCACAAGATTCATACAGATGTTTTCCATGTTAATTCATTTATAGAGATTGCAAGCAGTTTGTTACTCTCATTTCCCTTCTCTGGGATAAGAGAGTGTTCATCTATCTAACTGCACATTAAACTGGATGATATTCAGCTGCAGAGACACCAGAGGCACCGTTAGCTGCCAAGGGCAAGGTGCACAGCTCCCAGGGAAGCATAAGGACGTTAGCAAGGCAGAAAGCCCATGCTCAGGAAAAGCACTGCAATTCATTGGGAACTCTTGCACTGCAAGATGTGAACGTTCTGTATGACTGATTACAACATGACTGCAGCAGCACCAGGAACTGCTAACCATTACACCAGGAACCACCGCGTGTCTAGCAGTGCCGGCTGTGTTTGCAGTACATCAACCTGGGAACACAGTACGCTGGGTGTGGTGCTACTTCTAGTTCTGCCTCAGGTGGAGCTTTTTAACTATTAAACAAATAGCCATTTGATCTTTTCCACTTCTTTAGATTGCTATTTATAGAAAGCATTTAAAAACCCTTCAGCTTTGAAGGTCTGCTGTGGATCTGTCTCAGGCATCCAGCACTGGCCCAACAAGTTAACGCCACTGCCTTCACCAGAAGACAATTAGGTCACAACTCTTCTTGTTGTTGTAGCTAAAAATGTGTGTTAAAAAGTAACTTTTTCTGAATTAGACATCTTTTAAGTTACAATTAAAATGAAATACTGGTATTTATTTTAAAATCTCTTTATTTACAGATTATGTGCTACATCTTTTTTGGAAGATAACAGTGTAGGGCTGTGGCTTTTTTAACTGCTGTAGTTCGGAATCTCATCCTGGTTTTGTCTGTGGAACCGTCCCTACCATCTTTAGAGCAAAAGAGTAATCCAGATGCATGAAACACTAATTTCACAGAGCCGACACAGCACCTAGTGTGCAAGTCTTGTTTTAAATCTTCCCTTTATATAACTTCTTAGGGAAAACTGGTATCCTTCCAGAGAGAACATGAAAGCTGCAAGTCATCTTAATGCCTGCCAACGTGGGAAATGCCTAAGGACAGCAGCCTGCACATGAGCGTCAGTGCTTCGGACACGTTCTGTGCAGAGTCCCTTCCCTACTTCACAGCTTTCTCACCAGGGGAATAACCTGGAAAGGCTCCAGCACACCACCTCACTCACTTCTCAAGGACTGTTGTGCAGCTTTTCTTAGTAAGGAAGTGGTTAAGCTTCATAGCTTAACAAAATCAAATGTCAGAGCTACTAAAACTTGAAGGAGAAATTGTTTTAAGAAGGTGAAAACTCTGCTTTTTTTGCTACCCTCTCCTATTTTTCAATCCCCTAAAATCTCCACAGACCAATTACTCCGATATTAAGAAAATGAGACAGCACATAACACACAGTACCTGACAAATCCACCTTCTTTTGATGGAAACAGAGTTCCTTAACGTGTTAGGACTGCAAATCATTTACTCCTGCGCTTTCTGTCTGCACCAAGCACCAAGTAGGTTCAAGGTTACAAGTTACACCTGCTCCCTCATACCCAAAGGACTGGTAGTGTGTACACAGGCCCTTGCCATGATTGTACTAGCAGGCTGGACACAGAGGTGTTGTCTCTACTTCAGCACATATTTACATAGTTGGGGTCTATCTTAAGAATTCTGCAAGATCTCCCTTTAAAAGTGAAATCAGCAGATGATAAAAAAAGGCTGTAACAAAACAAATGTTGGGAGTCACTAAAGAAATGCCTACCCAAAGCCCAGCCAGAGGGGAAAATTTACCCCAAGACGAACTTCAGTGCAGCTGCCTCAGGAGTCACTTCTCCCAGTGAATCCACACTTCAACACTGAAACTTCCACTGTCACGAATCAAAATAAGGGATTTTGTATTCACAGAAAAATACTGGTGCACAAATAAAAACCTAGTCAAGATACTCAATCCCAGTCACTCACCAGGTATTCCAGTCTTGTCCACTTCAGGAAAATAACCGGTATGGTAGTTACCTGCTTGTTTCTACTCCGAACTCACCTGTTACAAGCTCTTTTATTTCAGCATCAACAGATTTTCTCAACAGTCGTAACAGGGCCGGTATCCCCCCAACATTCTTCATGGCTATCTTGTTTTCGTCGGTGGACTTCCCGTAGACGAGGTTCCGCAGTGCGCCACACGCGTTCTTCTGCACTTCCAGGGCCCTGTGGTCCAAGAGATCAACCAGGTGCTTGATTCCTCCCAGCCTGCACACCTAGAAAGCAGGAGGCCAGGAACATCAGTGCCCATCGATTTCACGTGTTTCCTCTCTTTACAGACTGAAAAGGCTAAAGCAGCACGTTCTGTTCTACTGCAATGTTGTTGGTGAATCTCAGCCACTTGTTGTGATCTCACATACTGAGAACTCCTGTGACCCACACTCATCCATGTTGAAAGGGCTGAGGGACCTTTTCAGTCATTTGCTGTACTCAGAGAAGCATTTTTCTGCTAAATTTTGTTCCCAAGTAGCACAGTTTTTAAAGCCATTTCCTGTATCTCAGAATATCTTTGTGTGGAACACTAGAAATAAGAAGTTGCAAATGTTTCAATGCCAGCTGCTCCCCTTGGCCACACACACACAAAGATCCCTAGCAGTTGGCACTGGGTCTCTTTAAACCTCCAGGCCTAGAGCAGAACAGAAGGATACACATCATCATTCCTCAATACTTGGCTTTTCCAAGACATGGTTCTGGACCAAAGAGTTAGATGTAAAACCTAACAGTCCTGAGGGCAATCCAGTTCAGTATTAAAAGCATTTTTAAAGGTCCCTTTTCTATTCTAACCTGTTCAATAAAGATTAGTTTGGCAAGCCACAAGGCTATTTTAAATACATTTAACGGTACAATTTTTCATGGATTTTTGGTTTATAAAGGTTATTGCCTCTCACTGGCCATAACAAAAGAATAATAAAATTATTCTCACTGAAAACATAACAGAAATGCAGCCAAACCATTTTACATTTGTACTTTGAAAAGCATAAAATACAACCCGGCCTCACATAAGGCTTCACTGCATTTGGTGCCAAGATAATCACAATCCTAAACTGTTCCAAAGAGCTTCTTGTGCTGGCCTCTGCTTTGAAGGGAGGGTGACTTGCACCTTCCTGCAGCCCCCCACACCATCATGTTTTCAGACTGTGCTGAACCCCACCCACCACCCCAACTCGAGACCGAGCGCTAAGGGAAGGCTGCTTTCCCAGCACAGATTTCCCCTTCCCTCCTGCAGTCAGACACCTGCATTCTCTCTGCCACAGCAGTCTGACTGTTCCCATGTGGAAGAACCGACTGTGTCACACATAGGTCTGTCAGAAAAGGGGACTGTGTCCCGAAATTCCCACATGGCGAGGCAGGCAGGCTGCATTTGCAGCTGTCTCCAACTACTGTAACTTGTCTTCTAAACCAAAGAGAATTTTTTCTACACCCCACCTGGCTACACCCTCCCTGCAGGCAGAATTGTAGGGGTTGGAAGGGACCTTAAGAGAACATCGGGTCCAACCCCCCAAATACGTCAGCCTTTTCCTCCTCCTTGGTGCTATGCTTCCCCTCACATCCAATAAAGGATATGGTATATGTCTGTAAGTCTTTTGTACCTGGATGGATTTACAAGTATATGAACTATTTCTAATGCTGAGTGGAGTAAACAGCTGAGACACCACTTCATAAATAACACAAGTTTGTGCCACAAACCGGCACATTTCTTTTAGTTTTGGCTGCTTTTGAAAAAATTAAGGCAGACATGCTATAATTTCTACAACAAATTCTTAATAATGGAAAGGAAAGCTGTGAAGAAACACAAGAACCCCTATAAATGAACATGTGCAGACAAATAGTATCTCAAGCATTCCTCAAGAGCCTGTCATCTCCCTTATGAAATAGCAAGAATACCTATAAATCTGTCTACAGCCGACTATCGCTGTGATCTTAACTAGAGCAAAACCACCTCATCTTTTCATCTGCCTTCCAGCAACAGTGAATTATGCTGGGCTACCTTCTTATAAATGTTGCACCATTTTTTTATTAACATATTTATACTGAAAATGATAGATCACACACATATATGAATGAAAAGCAAGTTCCTTCAGATCAATATAGCTCATAGCTACTCTGCAGGAAGAGCAGCTCCTTAAAGGCAATTTCTAGAAATTTCAACAATAATATGAATGTTCACTCAGAATTATCCTTCCTCTAAATCATAATGACATAAATATTATCCTCTCTGTATTCCTAGGATTGGATTTTTTTCTTTTGCTTGACAGCTCACTCATTCCCTACGATGCCTTAAAACATCTTGATAAAGCCAGTGGAAAGCCTTCCAGAGTTCTTGTTTTCCCTGGTGTCCAACCAACAATAGGTGCAGAAAACCAGGCTCTGATAACCATACTTGACAGTTCTGACAGATCACACAACCTGAATGCAAAATATAATTTCCAGGCAGCCCCTTACAACAGGAAGGGGTGTGTGTGTGTAGTTACACACCCCTAGGTTCCTCAGTACTATCCACACCTGGGACAGACAGAAACGCGAGGGTCCAAACACTGTGTTCTGATGGAAAACCCCACAAGCCCCACAGGAAGAGGCACAAGGCCCCGTTTTTCTCTCTGTTTCCTCAGAAGAGGAAGGCCCTGGGCACATACCTCTGTCTTCACTTTGTTGTCCCCAAAGCAGAGGTGCTGAAGGTAGGCAGCTGCGTTGGCCTGGACCGAGGGGAACTGGTGCTGGAGCATGTGAATGACTTCGGGCAGCTCCGGGTCTCGCCAGGCGAACTCCCTTCAGCAGACAAACATGTTCAAGGGAAGGCATGAGTTACAAAGGTACATCTGTTAAGGAGAATGAGCAAAGCCTCTTGTTTTCCCCAGTTCTGGTTTTGCTCTGAGTATCAGGGTAGGAGGAAAACCAGTTCTATCAGAGTAACTACGAGTCACATCATCTTTCAGTCCTGCAATTGGAACAGGATGCTTTGTATCTTACATCTTCAGTTAGCCTGTCAATCACAGAGTATGTACACACACACACTAAAGTAACACCAACTCACACACTGCAGCCTACATAAATCTCCCAAGATTTGAATATATGATGTGACAGACACCCACTTAACAATGCTGCTCAGGGGCACTTCTTCCACACAAGCTTCTTCCTCAGGGCTCCATGTTCTCCCTAGTCTGAAGGCAATTACAGCTCAACAAAAAGCTGCACAGCCCAAAATTTCATCATCACAATCAAATGCAAGAAGCTTGCATAATTTGAGTTATTCGGGGATTGTAAACTTAAAATCATTCAAATCAAATCTCCTTCCTTAAACAAAAGCATTTTGTGCAGACAGATCCTAGAAAAGTCACTAAACACATCCATGCCTGATTCAGAAATCCAGCCATTAGTATCTGCTGGGCTATATTCCTTCTGTAAAGATGGGAGGGAAGAGAAAGTGTGTAGGGAAGTGGAAAAGAGGGAAGAAAAGTAGTATCTAAGTTTCCCAAGCCCAAAAATCCAAATTATTTAAAAAAAAAAAAAGAAAAAAAAAGAGAAGAAATAAAAGGAAAAGCCTGTTCCAAGAACAGGACTCAGGGAGCTATTCAAAGGCCAAGGGTAGCCTGGCCAGCTGGGTCTCTGGGATTCCCAGTCACTAAGAGGGGAACATTCAGTTGGGTGCCCTCTTTGAACTGCTCAACAACTTCAAGTATTATTTCTCCACACTAACAATAGGAAGACCTTGGGGAATACTCCCTTTTTAATAAACCCAGCAGCTCTCTGAATGCTCCCTCACACTTATTCTAGAGCGGTCCTATCAAAAAGTCCAGTCTGAGGCTACTGTGCCACACTAACCTGACCTCTGCACCAGCACTACATGCAAATCAAACTGGAATAGGTTAAAATAGATGGCAAAACGACAAGAAGGTGCATCAGCAATGAAAACTGAATCAGAATTTCTTTGAAGTTCCTTGTTATGAACTTGAAACACTCCTGTTACAAGCCACTCTTCTTGTGAGCCATGCCAGAACAGGCCTGCAGCTGCATGCAGCTAGCAAGCACCACTACTCAGGCAAGACTCTCCTACCAACAGTGTTTGGATGAATGTACCATTGGTTTAAATGAAATTAAGCCAGTCTCTGAACCCACAGTACATGCAATGTGCTTTCATGACCAAGGGGTGTCTAGAAGCTGCCTTACTGAGCTGGCAACCTGAGAACAGACTGGCGTTCCTAGCGATCCCATGGCCATTCTGAAGATAAACAGCACCAGAAACCTCTCCACACTTGGCTTGGGCTGGGTTTTGATGCTCCCATTTCATAAAACAAGGTTTCTATCAACAGCATTGTTAATAAATGGTAATAATATTACACTTGTCACATGCCTACACTGTGTACATACATTTACAACATCAAGCTAGTAACTATTTTAAAAAATATGAACGTGTGTTTGCTTTCAAAATGGTACCTTTATACGTGATTTTAATGCTTACATTGTGCTGAAATTCAAGTAGGCTGCTCATGAAAAATTTGTTCAAATAAATTTGGTATGTACTCACTAATTTTTAAACCCTGATTCCCATCAAGAGAAAACTTACTACAGTATTACAGGTTGCTCTGTAGAGTCACTAAAAATGTTTAGAGTAATCCAATCCATTCCCATCAAACTCACACAAGTGTTTTTGGTAAAACACTACATGCAAATAAACACAGAAGAAAAATGTAATAATAATCAATGCATAAAACCTGCTCTTTCTGACTGTGACAAGTAGAGAGCACTTATTACTTTGGCTATGAAGGTAAAGATCTTAAAATCTAAATTAGTCATGATCGCTTAAACAATGCAAAACTGGAGTATGCACGAGGTGCCACATACACTCAAGGAATGTATTAACAGTCTTACTACAGAGAGCACGTGTGGTGGTGGAGAGCACAAAGGGACTTGCCTGGGGTCTTTCTGAATGCTGTCTATGGATGGCGAGCGCGTGGTGCCGTCGTCGGCGGGCGGTGCGTGCGGCAGCCTGCTGTAGCCGGGCTCTGGCAGCCGGTACTGCACTGACCTGTAGGGTTCCGCATAGGTAGCTGTTGTGTTCAGAGCATAATTATTTCTTTGGTATGTGAGTGTGCTACGCTGACTGGAGGATCTTTGCAGATTGCCGACTCCTAGTACAAAACCAGTATTAAAACAAACTGGGTAACAAGTCTCTACTGAAGAGGCAACACGTGGTTACAAGTGTAAGCAAGAAAAAGTAGGTTAAAAAAGTGTACTGTCCTCAATGTTAAAAGCCACCTCCAGATTTAAGGGAGCAATTATCCACTGTCCCAGAGAAGACAGAGAGGCTGGTTACAGAACTAAAGGTCTGGTGGCATCAGGCGTATGCCTCAGTTTGCCTTAGTAAGTATTTCAAGTAAGAAACGTCTCTGATGCCACTGAGCAGAAATCAAGGTGCCAAATGTTACCAAGTTCTGTAGTAGAATTCAATAAACAGTAACAGCAATCTGCCAGCAGCACTAAAAAGTAACTAAACAACAGTTCAGATAGTTTATATGACACTCTCCTTCTCCCAGCTACATATACATCTTCCCTGACAAAACACTACCAAGAGGATGATTTCAAGGATTAAGCTGATCATTTCAAAACCAAGAACATGTCTCTTTCTGACTTAACAGAGCTGCTGTGGTAGCATTTGCTCTTCCAAAGTGATATCAGGTAGACATGTAAACAGTGAACTCCAACTTCTAGTTATATTTCCTCAGTGGCACATCCTGAGGAACCTGATTTGATTACTCTAAGCCATCGAGGACAGAAGAACTGCAAACACTGGTGCCTCCCTTCCATACTCTCAGTATGTCAGTTACACTAAAAAACATAAAAAAGCAATTTTCAAATGTCTGAAAACACGACAAACAAATCAGATACTTCTCTAGAAATATTTCTAGAGAGTTACTTACTAAGTTAAATAACAATATTTTGTGAGGTTTTGGAAATGACTCCACTAATCAATCTTCAAGAACAAACTGTACTATACCATGTCTTACACTTCTCTTTACAGAAGATTGGGTTTCAGACTAACCCAATCTAAGCCTGTGCACTTCATAATACACAAGTAGCGACTCTGTGAAACACCACAGAAGTATTTCAGTTTTAATTCATGATATTCAGATAGAGCATATTAACACTGCCCTTTGCTGGGAAGTTGGGTAAAACCAGTGGCTTTGCTGTGAAAAATGAGTAGGTAATTCAAGTGTGCAAGACACACGGTCCTGACGAACACAGGAAAAACTTGCACAAGCTCACTTGGTAAGAGGGTGATGCACAGGAACAAGAGCAAGCAATACATCTTTTGTGTTGGGAAACACGCTTTGCTTGGATGTACCCGAGTGTGTGATATCAAACTGAATATATTCTGACTCCAATATATATACTGATATAAGATATATATATATGTTGCTTGCAAACATCACAAGAGCTTTTTAATTCCTGCTGGCTATATTAAGTCCTTCACACCTAGTTTCTATTTCCGTTAATCTGTAACATCCACTTTTCCTTTTAAACCAGCATTTCCTATCTCTCTCATGATCGTCTATGTGCCACAGGTTCCAGCCAAACTCTAGCGTGCGAGCAGCACGTGGTGTTGCGAAAGAGCCGATGGAAGAGCTCTGGGAGCCCCTGACCCACCTGAGCCCGTGCGGTACAATGCCGACTGGGATCCCTGGAGGAGCTCCACTGTTCCATGGTTGGGACTGCGGTACAACGGGCTATAGTAAGTTCTGCCTTCATAGATAGGGGTGATGTGCAAGTCAGGAGATACAGCAGATCGTAACTCTTGTCCTAGCTGACTGTGCTGGCTAGCGTATGAACTCCTCAGGCCTGAAACAGAGAAGAGGAAAGTAAGTACAGCCCATATGAAAGCAGTATGGCTCCCATCAATTAAAACCATAAAGCTGCAATGATGGAATCTTTCTTCTTTTAGCTGAGAAAAGGTGTCAGTTGTATCTAGTTATGATGGTTTATTCATCAAACTTCCTTCCATTATTAAATGAGCGACTCTGAAAGACTCACTGACAAGCAGCATGTCTGAGGAAGAGTTTTCTCTGTACGCTCACAACTTTGAGTTTTTCAGCTCAGATTTTCTGGTGGTGTTTACAGCAGAAAATCCAAACCATAGGGAGTAAAAGCTAAATCAGCATGTGCAGTTCACAGACTCAGCAAGGACAAGGCGAGATGTGAGCCTGACAGGAACCCAGCCGTGAAACAGGGCGCAGCCCTCAGGGGGTCATAGACTTGGGCATGAAACAATCCACAGCATTAAGAGCAAAGTCTAGGTAGTGGCAGCACAGACTTAAGCATGTTGAGAAGTCTTCATAAAGGTTTAAATGCTGCCTGTGTATGTGTGTATATATATATTGCTATGCTGCAGCTGTGTGGGAAGCTCTTTCTCCACTTTGCCTTTGAGCCATCTCTCCTGAGTTCCTTTTAACTTACCTCACTTGAATTCCTCAGCAAGGGACCCTCTGCTGCCACTTGTGCACCGCCAGATCCAAGGACATTGCTGGCAGAGGTGCACAGCAGCTTCTCAGTCACAGCATTCTGAATAGCACTGCACAAGCTCAGGCTTGCTTCTCCTTGCAAAGGTTCCCCCTCTCCCCACCCCATGACAATTTCATTCATGCTGCCTGGAATTTCCCTCCCTGCATTCCCCTGTTACTGTATTGTTGTAACCAGCACCTACCTCCCCCCTTACTATTTTGCTAACTAAATTAGCAAACAATCTCCTATTAAGCTCACTGTTGCCATCCTGATTAGGTCAGTGGCACAGCCTTGATTCTGCATCTCTTCCTTTCCAGGCCTGGAATGCTGTTTGACACACAGCGCCAGCCCTCCCACCAACCCTCTAATGCATGCTTTGTATAGACTATGGCTTTAATGCTTTCATTTAAAGCACCCTATTTCCCCCATTTTCTGAGTTATACTTCCAGATTCTACAGAGGAGCACTAATGTAGTGAAGCAGGTAGTGGAAAGAGATCGTTAGAAATCAGTTAGTTCTGAGAGTCCTTCACCATTTCCTACTCGAGACTCAAGGCAGCAAAACCAGGGGGACCTCACCAAAGCAAGGCAAGCAGCTGGACCCATGCCTGCCAGAGACAACACCGCCTCCCTGGAAGATGCACACCTTATCAAAATTTCAGTTTTCCCAGAACACTGATACCCTTCCCACAGACTGTAAACTCAGGAGTAAGAGAGGACCTGATCATGTATCTGTCCCCTCCTTCAGCTCACACAGCAGGGAAGAGCTCTGGACTATAGTGAAGCCTGCTATAGTACCAAACTCTCCCCCATCCAAACTGCCTTTCACAAGATTGATCATATACAAATTTAAGATTTCAGATGTTACACTGAACTGTATTCTGGGCTCCCTGGTATAGAAGAGACAGGGACCTTCTGGAGAGAGTCCAGAGAAGAGCGACAAAGATGATTAGGGGTCTGGAACATCTCCCCTATGAGGAAAGGTTGAGTGAGCTGGGTCTGTTCAGCCTGGAAAAAAGAAGACTTAGGGGGGACCTAATTAGTGTTTACAAGTATCTTAGACATGGGTGGCAGGGGGAATTGGCCAGCCCCTTTTCAGTGGTCAGTGGGGACAGGACTAGGGGCAATGGCTGTAAGCTGGAGCACAGGAAGTTCCGCACCAACATGCGGAAGAACTTTTTCACAGTGAGGGTGACAGAGCAGTGGAATAGGCTGCCCAGGGAGGTTGTGGAGTCTCCTTCTCTGGAGATATTCAAGTCTCGTCTGGACGCCTATCTATGTAATATGAGATAGGGAGCCTGCTTTGGCAGGGGGGTTGGACCCGATGATCTCTTGAGGTCCCTTCCAACCCCTAAGATTCTGTGATTCTGTGATTCTGATTCTGTTTCCTCTAGAGAATCAGGAAATGTATACTAGAAAATTTAAGAAGTTTGGGTTTTTTTAAAAAAATAATACTAAGGGATTCTTACTCATAGCTTGCAACAGAGAGCACAGGACGGTCATACCATTTCAAGTTTCCTGGAAAGATTACAGTTGAGATGGCCCTAAGATAAGATGCTCTCTAGGCTTGACTACCACAGATGCTAATTACTTCCTTCATACTAAAAGCATTACATTTAACACATCTGTTACTTGATTACTAATTCACTACTCTAATAACTCCTTTTTTCTGAACCTGTGACATTTTCAAGCAGTGGTATTTGTAAAGTACCTTAATACTTAAAGAGTGCAAACTGCTGTTACAGCACAACGTATGCAGCCCACTGGACTGTGTTTAACCTCCCAAACGGCCCTCCATGCCAAACCCACCCCTCATCGGACGGGCAGACCACTCACCATGCCTTGCAAAGAGAGCTGAGGGAGCAGACACCTCACACCTCTGCTGAGAATATCCTGCAGGATAATAGTTTAATAGAAGAAACAGCCATTGCGGCCTGTTCAACAGAGCACATGGCCTAACTGCAAGCTCACCTTGTCTGTGCTCATTTAGATGAAGGTCAGAATAAAAACAGTAACACATGGCACGTATAATAAGAACTGCCTCTCAGATGAATAGATTTTACCTTTCAGGGCTCTATTTTAAGCTAATATTGCAATGGTTACCCTATATTTAAGTTGAAGTACTTTGATATTAGGGAGAAAAAGCCTAAAATTCAGTGGCACAGCATCACATGTTTTAAGAATGAGCTAGACATAAAGTTAGGTCCAGCCTACTATCTTTTACTCTGTCTGTAACCTGCACATACCTTTAAATGTACCTTGAAAATCTTCAAACACCTCTGCATGGAAGGCTCAGAATTTCACTTGGCTACTTAAAACACTTACTAGTGTTAGTAAGTGAAGAAATAGGGTATTCACAGGGAACGTAGAGTATGATTGTTCGACATCAGCATTTACAGCTGATCTGATACATCCACCCCAATTATGTCCTACTGCTATAACACCATCCATCAAACAACCATCGCACTACTGGCTTTCCACAGTCATAGGTTAGTGCCAAGTTTTAAGCTGTGTCTTTACCTTTTTACTAACCTGTAAGGCTGTCTGGGCGCGGAGGGACCATCCTCTCGTAGATATCGTACTGCTGTCCGTACTGCTCCATGTCGTGAATTGTCCTCTGCAGTGTTGTGCCCAAGTGCTGTGGAACCGCGGTCATGCCAGACCGCTTTGGGGACGAAGATCCCAGCTGAGTCTGGGATGGAGAGGCTACTCTGGTTTGTACATCAGCAAGGGCCAGAGGAGAGCCAACCCTGGCCGACGTCTGGTACTGGGAAGTGCCGCCGTTGGGATTTGCCGTCTGCCTGGACGTCACCGAGCCGATGCGCCGCACGGCCGTCGGGGAGGCAGGTCTCTGCGCCGCGTACGGCGATGCTGCCCGCTGTGCCGGCAGAGTCGTGGATGAATAGGCATGAGAGGCGAGGGATCTCTGCTCAGCGACCGGCGGGGAGCCGTACCCGCTACCCAGGGAAGTTCGCAGCGACCCCCTGGACGGGGAGACACCCGTGCTGACCATGTAAGAGGGAGACTGTGCTCTGGATGGGACTGAGCTGACACGTCTCATGACTCGGTTGGCAGCAATATTTACTGAAGGCTGTTTAACAACAAAAACATTGATTAGTTTTATCATTTCGGCCCTATGGTGGATACTGTTCCCCCATAAGAATTCAACAAGAAACACCATTTAACAATAAATTTTACTCTATCATTCCGTCTACTTTGCCTACATATTTGTTTTTCTAACCAGTTTTAAAAAATATATAAAATAGCAACTTAACATTACAAAACCCCTTCCATTCCACACTCTCACCTGGCGCTCCATGTTAAGGTGCACCTATGCTTTCCCTCCTCACTGCTCTACCACTCTGAATTACTGTTCCTGAATTTCCAAAGAGTTCTAAGACTACGCTAATGAAGTTTTGTCAATTACTGTCTTACTATCATTCTGATTAATGAAAAAAGGAGGGGAGAAATAAAGCCAGAGGCAGTAGAAGGTAGGGGAGTATGAATACCATCTTCCTATGCTTACATACAGGCTAAATTCTAGGGAGGTTTCCCCCAGTATCACAGGTAACTTTCAGGTGAATGATACTGTCTTGGGTTTATATCGGCAGCACACTGCAGTCAGGAGTCCTCAGAAGTTTTACTTAATTTTAGCTGCAGTGAATGGAGGAGATCACACACGTGCTGATCTCAGTAAACAAGTCTATGTCTGCTCCAAACCATCTCTGCTTTTTAGCCAGAGAAGGTGTTAAATCAAAGTGCAATTTAGCAACACTCATTCCAACCTACACAAAGGTAGGTCTGGCTGTGTAGCTACTGCCTTCAGAACGGTGTTGCACAGCGTGCAGGCACAGAGGAAGCATGCTGTTATGAGCATACCTGGACTGATGTCTGCCCTTCAGCCCGCGAGCTCCTCACCAAATGGTTGTTGGCGGTTCCGGGCAGGCAGTGCTGCTGCCTGTTCTCCGACTTGCTCAGGTTCTGGCTGTTGTGGAAACTGCTCACTTCCTGGTAGCCGCTGTCGGAGTAAGAATTCATTTGTGTTGAACTTCTCGAGTTACCTACAGACCCTGCAGACATAGAGCCAGTGTAAGAACAAAAGCATTGGACAACTTCACAGAAACACAGCACTGCACAGCTCTTGTCAGCTGTTGCACTGGTAACTGTATTACATTTTCATACGGTCAGTACAGAAATACATTCTAGTATTTAAAATGCACAGAACAGACCCTCACTTTCATGGAGAGATGTCTGTTCTGGTGAGTAGAGGTTCCCTTGCTCCGGTTCAGTTCTAATGTCATAGGCATTGGTGTGGATGCTCTCTGATGCTCGGGGTTTGTTTACACCAGTGGGTGGAGGATCTGAAAGAACAAATTAATTGGATAAATCCCATGTTTCATATGTACATTCCCTGCAAACTCAACACCAGTACTTCTGTACACCACGCTAACAAAGAACTTCCAATATGCCCAGACTCTATGGCAGGCAGGTCTCATCGACGGAGCGGAGGGGACGCTGTTCCTGCTGTCCGAGCGCTCGTTCCCTGGAGTCAGGATGCAGCTCTGCAATACTGACTTCTCAAATGCATACTGCAACCTGTCTTGATGAAAACTGTAACTGATTACCCACTCAGTGTACTTTGCAGAGCAGAAACATCGTGCAACTGTGATGTAGTGCAGAGAGTGCAGCTGTCACCTGTCTTAAGGTCCTATTAGCTGAAGAGCTACATCTGTAAAAGGTGAAGTTGAGTTGCATCCCTGTTTGTGTACCATCAACAGAAGTTACTGCAAATTCTTCACATGTTTTTACTTCATATACCATTTTTAACAACTCTTGAGCTAACTTCAGGTATAAGAATATTAGCTGAACTTTATAGACAGCAAAGGAAAGTGTCAGGAAGAAAAAGAGACATCACAGCACTACTATGAAGAAAGGAAAGTTAAACACCGTCTGGAAGAAGGGACAAAGATGAGGACATGAAACAAGAAAACCTGAGTCAACATTACTTTGACAGAAATATTAAGCATTCAGTTGCAATTAGACTTATTGATGAAGGACAGGCAGCAGGGATGCATTAAGAAATGCGGGTTGCATTCAAAGGTAACACCAGGTACCTAAACTCCCGCTGAAGGAATGTATGAACAGGCCTAGAGCAGAAGCCAAACGAGCCATGCCATCAGCAGCCATCCTGTGAGCACTCCTGCAGCACTTCATGTCCCAAGCTGAGAGCTGTGGGCAGTGCAGCCTCCAAGTGCTCCTTGCAAGCAAATGTAACAGCACGTTACAGAAAGAGGCAAAGCTGTGCAGATTTGTGAAGAGTTGGTGCTAGTGGTGTAGGGGGAAGAGGGAACAAGGGCTGAAGTAAGGTCTGTGCAACAGCTGATGGAAACTCTCTGAGTGGTGATCACTGTTTGAACACCATTCAAATACTGGATTAAAAAATAAAAGGTATAAAAGCCAACACATCTTAGAAATGACAGGCAATCAGCACTGTTATCTACCAGTGCGACATTCCTGGGTCAAAACCATCTAGTAAAATTTGGTACTAACTTACTATGATGGGAGTATTATGACCAAATTTAATTCAGATTTAATAAGACACATTATCACACTTCCATTAACTTAACCATCAGTATCCCTAAAAATGATACTGAGAACCAAGCCTGAAATGCCTCACTTTCACAGCTCCTGTCACACCAGCTCAGTAACAGATCCCAACCACCATCCCTGGGTATTGTACATCCTTCAGAGTAAAAGACTTGTGGGCACTGGGAGATTTAAATTACTCTGTAATTATACATTAATATTTTAATTTTCAATCTTTTCTTTTTAAATAATACAACGCCCTGTTATTTTAGCTACTTGATACTACATCACTTCCAAACTGACAATCCATTTTGGGAGAGACACACAGGAAGAATAAAGTTCAATTGTGCAGTGCTGTACAGATGTCCCTGGGACAGTGCTCTGGACCAAAGCCTTGCCTGCATCACACACTTGCCACCAAGCAAATGCTTTCACAGTGCTCAGAAATGAAGGCTGTTTAGGGTCTGTAACAAAGGCAAGAATGCACAATAAAATCAATTGTTGTCTTTCTTTCCCTGCTACTATAAATCATGAGGAGATTGCCCTGAATAAAATAATAGCCTTTTTATAAACAGCTGCTGATCTAATATTCTCTTTATAAGCATCTGCAAAACAACATCATTTTATGTTTTTGTTAAAAAAATTCTGTGTAATTCTGCTGACGTATAAAGCAATTTCAGCTAAGGTCACATCTCATCGCATCATCTGCTGATGTTTTTTTGATATAACCACTACTGCAGTCAGGAAAAGAAGGTGATGTAAGGGAGCATTTCCACTCCTCTTTGACTTGAGTATTTTTCAGATCGCAGCTGGCAAAGCATCATGTGGTGACACTTCTTTAAAGCAAAGCCCGGGAGTCAATCTGTAAGTGAAACCTACAATCACACTATAATCACAACACCAACGTACACACTGAATGAAACGGGTACCAGAAAAAAATGCACTCTTCAAATACGCCCACTCCCCAGCAATTACTCCAGAGAAGCCTGACTTCACATCCACAGAGGTGAGAAACACACATCCAGATTTACATTAATGCAGAGTATTCAAGTGGAAATATGGCTTTGCCGTATGTTAAGTGATTTCTCACCAGGCATGCACACAGACCCCTGAAGATAAATACACAAATGGGAGGACAGGATGAAAGGATAAAACAAAGACACAAGCGGGACAGATGAAAGAGAGGAACTAATAGAAAGCTGGGGAGGAAAACAGGCACTGGACAAAGAATAGGTTCCAGGAGAAACTGAGGTGGAAATGAAGAGATGGAATGCAACTGGATGAGATGAATCAGTAAAACTGCATGCATCCTTACATAAAGCTGTGATATTAGCACTACTCAGATCTCATTTACCCAAGCTTTTAACGAGCTGCCTATAATTCTAATTGCATGACCCCAGTTTGGCTTAATGCAGTGCTCTGTCATGAGTATGTGCTGAACCAGAGACACGGGCCAGCACAGGAAGCACTCTGCAGGGAGTCTGAGCCCATTTCTGGTCCTGCTGAGTGGTTCTGACATGTTCACCTCTGCACACACGCTTCACCGCCTTCAGAGACAACAGCTGGTCAGAAGATTGGCTCTTCAATGTCCAATATTTTAACTGATACAAAACTCCTAACTAGCTGAATGCTCTGATGTGAGATGGACAAGGTGGATCCCATCCATCCCACCCACTCGCACTACCAGACAAGTGCTTCTTGTTTTGGGGAGAAAGTTCAGGTTATCCTGAGCTACAAAAAGAGAAAAAGCACTCTCAGGAAAACCATCACTTACTGGAGATTTTCTGTTAAGTAAGAAAAAAAGAAAGTAAAAAGAACAGTTCCCAAGCTTAAAGCATACAGTAACTTCTCATGATGCTTACCTGCCAAGGGGAAACTCAAAAGAATCTGCTAATTACTTGGCAAAGCAGACCACATACAGAAGACACTTATTACAGTCACATCACACACAAACGCAAAGGCACACGTGTGCAAGACCATTATCTGCAACCACCTCCAAGCCAAAGCAATCTTACAACAGCAGAGGAGAACACAAGTCTCACATATGAGGAGAAGAATATATAGATATATTATACTTTTGAAGAGATACTTGAAAAAGACACGCAGCACTGCTGCTAACATTCAGGTCACTTCAAAACAAGCAATGAATGCCAAGAAAATGAAGGGAGTGGGGCTTAAAGCAAAATGTAGAAATAAACGATAATACCTGATGATCTCCAGGGAAATGACTTCTCAGTAGAGCTGCAGAAAGAAAGAAATTATCACAAAAATGAACCACGTGGCTAGTTTGGGTTTACTTTTTTAACCAAAGCATACAAAATTGCACAGCCCCCCAGCAGACAATGTTCCAGCAGCCCATGTAAAGAACACCTGGCAGTACTCTACACCTGACAACTAAATGATGGGGTCTGGAATTTAATGTTGGATGATTCCGTGGCAACTCCCTGTAATTCCCTGCACAGCGAGTTGTCAGGCAGCATGATGTGCCTGCCACGGGACAGACAGGCACGGCGTCAGGCACACACACACTTGCCATCGCAGGCAGCTGACATGAGTACGTACAGCAGTGCTCACAGTCCCACGGGCACGACCAGCAGCAGCAAACCCCTTGGGGCAGAGCACCCACTGCTCATGGAAGGGTTGGTAGAAGTGAACAGAAACAGACCTGCTAATTCATGTTCTGGTTATCCAGAGAGGATTCTGATCCTCTGCACAGGATGAGAAGTCAAACCCTGTGACACACCAACACGTACACCCCTCAGTGTGAGCACCCACAGCCCGGCATGGTGCAGGTTAAAGAGCAGCCTCACGGTCAGGCAGGTGTTTAGCATCAGTGCAGACCCCCAGATCTCAACAACTATTTTACATCAGGCTATCTTAACCAGTTTGTTTCTTCTACAAAGGCATGTTCTTTCATGCCTTGATAAAGTATTGATGCACAGCAACCGCTGCAGACAAATGCAGAATCCATCCATATATTACAGTTAGATTCGTTTTTCCATAAAAATATGCAGAGTATTTCCTTGTTCTTCAGATGAGCTTTCAAACTCAGAATGCTAAAGCATTTCTGCCATTATTTTAAGCCACTATTTCCCAAGCAAAAAGCTATTTGAAGGAAAAACAGGCAAGTCCATCAGACTTTATGGTGCCTAAATATCCAGTGATTTTTGGGTAAGATGTATTTATTTCTAAATCAGAATTATTTTACTTCTTTCTACTACAGCTACAAAAAACTTTAGCACAGCAACATAAATGATACTATATAAATACTATATACTTATTTTCTAAAATAAAACCAGTCATTTAAGAGCCTTTTTTGGAAACAAAGCATTGCACAAAAGAGTGCTGAACTTGCATAAACGAAGCTACAGGTACAATGGTACATAAAGAAAAAGCAGAATTTGAATGCAGGCTTCAGCAGCCTGAAAGCCAACTTCTATCTTGCTAGGAACAGGATTTTTACTATGTATTGGTTATTCTTCCCCCCAGTCTACAATTTCAGTGTTTTTTCAGAGGCTGCACTGATTTTTTTTTCTCTAGCTTGTACATAAAGCAATGGAGTTGAATAGACTGAAACTTGGGGTATGAGGATCTGCAGGTAAAGAGCTGAGTCCCAGACTGAGCCTCTCCAGGCCCATCTGCCTTCAGAAGTTTCTTTGTGTTCTACTGTATTTCTGGGATGCTTGTGGAGAGAAAGGTGCTCAAATACAGACTCTGAATCCAGAGGCATGACTGGAATTTCACAGGTATTTTCTCTCTCCTGAATGAGCATCTTGTCCAAGCCCAGAAGCACAAATATTAAGTTTAGACAAAGACACAATCATCTGGTGGTACTGGAACATGACTCCAGTGTCAGAGACACTCAGTAAGCACAGAAACAAAATCAAATCGCATGCCAAAGCGGGGTAAGCAACAAGCTCAACTGAATGTCACCCCGTGGGATCAACTGGGATACTTTACAGCACCCAGCAGCTTCCTTCCCCAAACTCAGTGACCATGTGAGTCCTGCCATTTCACCCACGGGTGTTGTGTGGACTGGTGTGAGCTGCTGCTGTGGTTCAATCCGGCACAGCCACTCGCTCACTGCCTCAGCAAAAGAAAAAGGCAAAGCCCGTGGGTTGAGTTAAAGAAAGTTTAATAGGCCAGAGAAGGAAGAAGATAATTAACAGACCAGAAGCAGCGATGCCCAGCCCAACTCACCACCCAGGACCAGTGCTCAGCTGGTTCCTGAGCCGCCTCCCAGCCACCCCTGTTGTACCCAGAGCGAGACGTCACTGGGTGTGCAGTATCTCTTTGGCCAGTCTGGGGCACCTGTCTGGCCATGTGCCCCCCCAGCTTCCTGGGCACCCCCTTCCCATTGGCAGGCCAGGATGGGAAGCTGAGGAGTCCTTGACAGCTTGGCAACAGCTAAAACAGCCGTGTGTGACCAACACTGTCCTCACCCTAAATCCAAACTGCAGCACTAACAAGCTGCTGGGAAGAACATCGACTGCGTCCCAGCCAAAACCAAGACAACTGCCTTCACTGACAGAAGTCAAACTGGGATTTAAACAAACCCAGATTCTACATGATAGAACCTGTTAAGGTGTTTCAGAAAAGAAGGTCATAGCCTCCAGCTAACAGGAGGTAATACCCAGCTGCAGATGGTCATTTCACAGCTTTGCTTAAGCCATTACAACACTACAACTGCAGTACCCAGGTTAGACAGCTCTGTGAGAAACAGAGGCATCCTGACACACCTAGCATGTTAACTCCAGGATGTTTCTACTGTAACTACATGTCATGTAAATTCTGGGCAACTTCATCAACTTCTCACTGGCAAGCTGAACCCTGTAACTAGCTTGATGCAACCTTTAAAAATATTTATATTGTTAAAAATTGCTGAGGAAATTAGTACAAAACCTGGCATTTGATTCAAAAGGATCTGTATGAAACTGAGCAATTCCAACTACTGAAAGCTGAGTTCTGAATGTTAGTTAATCTACATGAAGCCTTTACAGAGGACACTCTTTACCCTTCAACGAGTAAATGTGGATGTAATGGGTTCTTTAATCAATTACCATTAGACTATAATACTTTGCCCCACTGAAATGAAGAAATACGAAGACTATTTGACAGATACTGTGAACACTGGCCCCAGAATTCTCATGCTACCTGAACCTCGAGTTTTACACTCTTCATCTCCTGATTTATTTCTCAGACTTCCTGGAAACTCCATTCCTTATGACACTGCCACGGTTCTGTGGTGCTAGCACAGGTGTAAGGGCTAGACCTACAGAAACACTCCACTCTTACCCACACAGGATATAAAGAACCCCAAAGGTGTCTCTGCCCAACACATCTGGCTAACAGAGCTTTCTTTACATGAACGATAAAGGTTGCTCTGACTACAGCTTGTGAGCAGACAGCTACTTCATCAACACTTAGACTGGTTAAGAAATTAACTTCATCCTTATTCAATTATTTTTGCAGCAGTCCAGCATCTACCCTCTACTGACTTCATCTTCTAATTCTGTTACCTTCCAGATGAAATGGTTTGAAGCTACCCATCTTTCAGCTTACATACATTTTATTCCACTGTTTCACAGCCAGCGTGGCCCAACACTCTACTGCCAAGGAGAAGCTGCTGCCATTAACGAGCCATTTTGCTCTCTTCCTGATATTAACATGTAACGTATCTAAAGAGTACTGAGCTTCTAAAAATACTTGATTTTAGCCTTGAAAAAGAATCAGGTTAGTAGGGTAGACATGACCTAGTGAAGATGCCCCTGCTCACTGCAGGGGGATTGGACTTTAAAGGTCCCTTCCAATCAAACACACTCTATGATTCTATGAAGAAACTATAGGGTTTTTTTTATTCAGGACAGTTTGGTTTGATGTATACAGTTCTAAATTAAAGAAATCAGAGATAATATTTACTAAAATATAGCAGCTATTTTTAAATGCCAGGGAGGAAAGCATAGATAAAATATCAGCCATACGGTCATGTACATGAGAAAAATTTTCTCTTTCCTTCTCAGTCTGCTTCACAAGAGCACAAGAAGTTAAATAAAAACATAACTGCACTATGTGTGTATAACACATACAAACACTGGGCTTTTTGCCAGTAACACAAATATTTGGTACCTGAAGACAGAGTGTGGATACAAACCTGCAGAGATCAATCTATTAATTTTTTCTCTTTGATCCTTTGCATTATTTTTTCCTCACTTCTACTTCCTAAGTATCTGGATTTGTTTGGGTGTTTTGGGTGGTTGGTTTTGTCCCTTTCCTCATTTTGCACCTTTGCTGCCTTACAGCTTCACATGTAGCTGATGGCTCAGGCACACAACTGAACCAGCTGCCAATCTGGGGAAAAAATAAATGTGATAAATAGAAAAGGTTTTGTATGGAGTCATTTAGAGACAAAACGTATCACTAGCACCACACTGCAGTTTTAGAGCAGGAACTCTCAAGGCCGGTCAAGGTCACAGCCAGATCCTGCCAGTACCTGGTTATGGGATGGCAAGGCCACAAGAACAATATGGAATGTAAGAAAAATGCACATTTCTAATTTGTGTTAAGCAGTATACTGTGTTTGTAAAATTACATAAACACAACTAAGATCTTCAGCTCCTAGACCAGACACTGAAATTCTTGGTGCTACATACACCTTTTGCAGGTATAGTATGACATGGAACACGTTAAACCTATTCTCTACTAAGTGTTCCATTAGATTAAATGTATTTCTGATTTAAACAGTGTCGCTGGAGAGAAGAGTAGTGATTTGCACTGCTTAGCCTAGCTGCTTGAATATACAGCTGCTGCCACCAAAAAAAGGCAAAACCAGGAAAAATTAAGTATTATTTATTAAATATTTCTAAAATGGTGAGAGGCTGCAAAAGCTAAATATGTTCTTCTGTTGAAGACGTATGTGCTCCACACATTTTTCTTGAGTACTTTAGTTTACTGCTTGGCTAAGCTTTCATCCCTGGAATACATCTGTTCTGTCAGGCGCCCAGCAGCAAGGGGTTTGTTCAGAGGGATCTGTGCTTGCAGCTCAGGCAGAGCTGCCAGCCAAAACTTAAGTGCCTGTTAACACTGAACGTGTGGGTTTACTTGCCCTTTAGTTTACATTTCATACATCGACATCAAGAGCACGTTTCCAATTATATGCAGCATGAGGCTTCAAGCTTTGTGTAATGGTAAATTCTTGGTACAGGGGGATTATTCTAATAAAATGGCACATTTTAAACTCCACAAACTTGCAAGACACATTACAAGCAACTGGCAGCCATCAAAATCCATATAAGGAGATTTCATGTGTTTGTTTTTCTTCTTGATACAAGTTAGCAGATGTTTACACAAGCATTTTAACTACTTTCAGCTTTTTTGATAGCTGCCCTAGTTCCTGTGCCCACTCTGCTAGGCTCTGTACAAAGCACCAAAGCCACCTGACGTCCCCAAACAGCTCTCCCACCACTAAGCAGGCAGCATGAGTGCTCTGGGTATGAATTCGGAATGCTGTATCTGCAGTGCTACAGCTGCAGGCAGACTGTACTGCAACACAGCACCCAAAGAGAGTCACCCCAGCAGGGAGGCATGCAGACCATCCGGGATGGGGACCACCAGCCCTCTGCACAGCCAGCGCTGTGACAGTACAAGCTGTGCCCACTCACCACCACCTCCCAACCCGCACCACAACACTGTAACTCAAAACTGCAGGTCTCTGGCACGTCTGACTGCTTGGAAAGAATGAACACCCCTTCAAGTTCACTATTCCAGCTCGATGATGCCCTGCAGTAACTACAGGACACTGGCTGCCCTTGCAGCACTTCAAGCCTTTGCAGAGGGTGACAGGCCAGCGTGGACCAGAACAGGGAGACTCTTTAGGTTCTAAAGGTTAGAGCAGGGGACCCAGCAACACTTCCTGAAGTCTGGTAAAACTAGAGCCTAGAACATCCCCAAAACATAGTGCATGCACATTAAAGGTTATACATCCACCTTAACCACTAATGAAACTACCTGCAAGTGAGATTTACATTCCCAGGCCTGCCTGAAGACCTGAAGCAAGGAACTGTACAAGCCACAAGGAAAGGCATCAATGGGAACTTCTGTCTGACATGTAAGTGCAGTCAGAAACACAAATCTGGACCAGACTGTGAAGAAACATTAAAATATCCTGAAAATCTGCTGATGTTTTACACCAATGGCTCTATTCGTGTTGTTTCTTCCTTCTTTTTTTCATACCCCTGATTCCCCAGGGAATTAGCAGAAATAAAAATGTTTTCTTAAAACAACTCTGAAGGAGAAGTTCAAACAAATAGTAAAGACAGAGGAAGGCACACTCAGTGACACTGCTTTGCAAACAGGAGAACAAGCCTGACACACTCCATTCTCACATTCTGAAATGAAGGCGACATCATTAGTCTAAAGCACAGTAAAATAAACCCCAAATCTTTCTATGTAATTTTTGTAATCTACAGAATAGAAACTCTACAGACAGATTAAAGAAGATCTGTAAGGCACAAAGTAAGAACTGCAACACCCCAAACAGTCACAGCATGGACCAATTTCTGAAAAAAGAAAGATCCTCCTTCACCCTGTAAAGACAGGTACATCCTCCAAATGTTTGGCATTGGCAGCTGCTGGGGACCTGACAAGCAGCTATGCTGTCTGACACGGCAGGTAGTTCCTAGCTAGCTACTGAAGGAATTAATCATTGTTCCTCCTAAATTGCTGGGATAAGCCAACTCTCTGTGGCCAAAATACTCTTCTAATGGCTCTGATGATTGACTAAGAGATCTTGATTTAAAATTATTCACTACTTAGCTAAATTCTGTCAAACCCATCTTAGCTCTGCTTTCATTTCATGCTGCAGCTCTGCCAGAAAATTAAGTACATCTTTTCTTACTTTTGAATTAAGTGTAGCCCTTTGGTCAATTTGTTTTCAAATTTCAGTAAGTGCAATATTAGCATAAATTAAATCACTGCCAGCCCTTTCCTCTTCCCGCCCTGAAGCACATACTGATTGCTAACGGTAATTCTTACAGAGCTGATAACCTGCGAGGAAAGCTTGAGGACAGCAGCTATTGAGACATATGCAGCCAACTCAAGTGTCCCTTTCAGAAGCACTGGGGTATTTGATCCATCCTGTGAACAAGCTGCAATCAGTTTCTGTAGGGATAACGACACTGAGCAGTGCTGCTGGAGTCAGCCTGCTGCTGCACGCCATGGAGTGCCGGAGCGCGGGGTGGCACACACCATACTGTCTCACACCATACTGCTCCTCCCGAGGCCAGCAGAAGCCAGAGCGCAACACAACAGCGTGTGGGCTGTCCAGCAGAACTACCTGCTCTGTGTGTGCTCTTTGTAAGCATCTCCCCATTGCACGAGGCCATGGCATGCACCACACGGGCACCACACAGCTTTACATCACTCGGCCACAGAGTGCTGATCTACCCAGTCGCTCCGGGACACCCTCTGCTACTACGGAAACACACGCTGCTTTTCACTTGGCAGTGGGAAAAGAAGAGTGTCTGCTGTGCAGAGCAGAGAAAAACCCCATCCTGGTAGCTATGAACTACATTTAATTTTACAAAGCTCATTAGGCTTCAGGTAGGCACACTACTACACAAACAGACCGTTCAGTACGTGGAGTGTTAACCCTGTTTGGGTGATTTACTGTGCTGCCAAAAGGGCCTGCACGCTGACGAAGCCTAGTGTGCCATTTACCTGCTTCTCTGCTGTTAAAGTGCCTGTGACAAGCAGCTATTACGAGGGCAGTATTGTACAATTACATTAATAAGTATGAGCCTTTTAGTTCCCAGCACCAGAGCTTTCATGAGTTACACACAACAGGTAACTCACAAGGAGAATTAGTCACACAGCCAGCTCCCTCCAGAGAGGTCAGGCAGTGTGCTTTACAGCGTCAGCCTGCTCAGACCCCGGGTACCTGCTGCTATCTACCTGCACCAGCACCTCTCCACCCCGGGATGGAGCGCTAGCTGCTGCCTCTCCGCACGGGGAGCTGCACAGCAACACGTACATGTTATGGCACGAAGCCAAAGTAGGAAGATGCAACTGAAACCTCACACTGTTTTCCTCCTCTCATCTTGTGTGTAACATGGCTAACAATATTTAATACTTACATGTAACGCTAATCCTGTGTCATTTCAGGATCTTGAAAGGTTTGAAAGTGTAAAGGATGCCATGAAAGATCTCAGAAGTGATGAGCACAATGCTCACTTAAAATAATTAGGAGAAGAAATAATTTCAATAGACAAATAACCTTCAGGTACACAAAAATAAAGGCGTATTGGAATAAAGGGCTGCAGCTGATCTTGTGCTTCCTTCTCCAGCAATTATACCACATCTCCTCAGGATCTGCAGATCTGCTCTTGTTCCCATCTTTCACACTCTCGTAAGAAAGCACAACAGCCAACTACCCCCATGTCTCACCTGCATTTACAAGATAGTGAATACAGGCTGGTAACAAACTAACAAGCCTAAACTGCCAGTTCCTCCTGTTTTCCTTTGCCTGTGTGTAGGAAGCAATACACACATTTCTTAAGGGCCAGCAGGAACAGAATGAACTGTACTTCAGAAACAGGAGTCTTCCTCAGGCACGCTCACCAGTGCCTACCTCCAGAAGGATTTATCCAGGTCCATCTGCCCTGCCCACGCCACGCCATGCTCGTGTTTGGGCTCACGGCCATGAAGACCAGCCGAGAAGCCTCATGTACTAGCTGCAGAGGAGTTTAAGTTGGTTTAAGGTAGTGATCTCACATCTCCCTATTCCCTCACCAGTTGCTACTACAACTTGTGCAACTGGGTGATGAGCTGGCTCAGAGGGATGGCTTGGCTAACACCTGGAACAGCTCGAGGCCCAGGCTGCAGCCACCAAGGCAGGCATGTGATGCCGCAGAGGTACCTGACTTCATGTCAGCACCTATTCTGCAAAGCAGCACCACAACCAGACTAGCACCGCCTTGTAGGAATCCAGTTTGGAACTGGGTAAGTCAGTAGCAATGCTACAACCACCGAGCTCAACAACACCTTTGGCTGGACTTCTGCAATGGAGCGCTCCTGAAGGTTCCAGCCACGTTAAAGCAGACTCCAGCACTGTGGCCGAAACAAAGCCCTGCTGATTTCCTGAGACAGAACGCCTGAGCAGGAGATTAAAAAGGCACACACATCTCACACTTCAGTTCTGCTTGCTCTGCTAGTTTTTGTCATGGTTTTGGTTTGGGGGGAGGGGGGTTAATACCTAAGGCTCTGTCAGACAGTTCTGTCTGGCTGTAACACTGCCTTGCTCTCTAAACTGCTCCGTGTTTCTGGGAGCAGGCCGTCAGCTCCTCACAACCCATCTCTCAGCATAGTCTTCAGTTTCCTAGCCTTCTTGCCATGCCCCCTTGGTGTTCATCTAAGTTCTGGTCAGCCTTAGCAAAACATATACATCATCAGGCTTGGGGAAACACAGATACCTTGTACAGCTATAAATTTTGCTGCTATATTTGTGTCTGCTGTGATACTGCTCCAAGAGATTTTTGTACCTTCATTCTTTCACCAGTTTTCCCACCTACACTGGGAGTAACTGATTATGAAGAGATGAAAGTCAAATACAGATTTTCTTTTTCCCCAGCTTCTCACACATCCCTTAAAAGGGATATCCACATTAAAGAGTGAGGAAAACAACCAAGGACACACAGATCTCAGAAGATATTGCCTATGTCAATTTCTAATCCCGCATCCCTCAGTGAAAAAAAAGTGATGTAGCATATAGCATTCTCATCCATCCAGCACCAGACTCAGCTGAGAGAAGAAAACTTAGAAAAATAAGAACAGTGGTCAGAATACAGAAGTGTCCATAGGAACTAAGAATATAATTAGGCTCTTGTTTCAACTGTGTAGAATATTTTAGCAATAACTATGCAAATTTTATAGCCTAGAAGACAAGTGTTTGAAGAGTTCAGATTTGCAACTGTACTTGTATCAAAGTATACTGCTAGCCAATGGGTTAGTATTTTCTCCCCCTAAACTTTCATCATCTTTTTAAGAAAAAAACCCAAACACAAACGAACATAATTTAGCTAGAAGGAAGCAACCAACAGCAGAAATTACTCCATGATGCTATAAATTATGTTTTCCATCTTGGTAAAAGACAGTACGTGACAGAAGTATAGGTTCTAACTTATTGTGTAGATACTGGTACTTATTTCAAAGCCTACACAATACTAGATGTGGGATAAGCTACCTCTGATGGTGTTCGTGCCTGAAAATCGCTGGGCTTGGGACGCAGAAAAACCTTTTCCTTTGCATTATTCAGGCAAATTCACTGAAAATGGACATTCAAGACTGAATTAGAAGTGGTTGGAGGCACAAAAATAACTGAAGCTTTTATTTATTCTTCCATAGGAATTAACTTTTTTAGCTTTCAAAATTAAATGTGAGCAACAGCTGGAGAAATGTTTGGACCTAGAGGGGAGACAGGCAAGCACGAAGGTTACAAAACAGTCATCTTGTCAAGGGAATATTTTTTAGTATTTCAAAGGTTCTTAAATGCAAGTTCTCCTGCTAGTGACACCACCATCAAATGACAACTATGGCAGATGGGACATTAGATTTTTAGCATTTACTTTCAAGTAATTGCCTCCTGTTTCTTAAGTTTTTGTAAGAAAATCTTTCCATTTAACTGCAGAAATATTTATTGTGGCCACAGGAGGAAACATTTCAGGATGATACCCAAGTTTACTGCTGAAAGAATATAGAAACAAACAGTATTTAAGGCAAAAAATACTGATGCTCAGAGCATATTCTCTATGTAAGTGCCAACATGAAGTTTTCTGTAACCTGAAATGCAGGTATGAATGTTTCATAGGAGAACACAGTGTTACCAACACTTTCAGACTGAACAGCTGCCAACCATTTGCTATGCTGGAGATGAATGAGTGCTCAAACTCATTTAGCATTTAAAAGTTTGCTAAGGAATTAAAATAAATAACCAGAATGTTAGTTACAGCTAAAATATTAACAAAATGCTTTGGTATATTGTCACTGTATGTGAAATATATTAGGTATATTTCACAGTATTGAAATATGCTAACAAAGCACTTACAGCAAGATGTTCCCTGGAAACAAATGTAACAACAGAAAGTAGGCAAGTTAATTCAAGAAAAAAACAGGCATTACTGCATGTAGCTAGCACTGTTATTTGATACAAATATGTATAAAAGTCTACTGTATTTCTCTTTGGCTGAATCTTAAAGTTTGACATATTTAAAGAGAACTTAAAGTTTTACATATATTCCACTGAATATGTAATCAATTATTAGAGAGGCCTCTTTAAACTGTCCCATAACTCTGTACAGAAATTCTGTGGGTTTTTTATAGTTCAAATGTTAATGGGAGGTGAAAAGCTACCAGGAACATATATTTATGTAGGACATAAGCACCACTAAGCAGCCCCTTAATTTATGGGACATATGAAAGTGAAGTCACCCGGACTGGTACCTTGTGCTGGCGATACTTGGTGATTCTGCTCCCAGCCTACATCTTTCTAGCTGATTAGCCACAATTTGCCTTTCCACTTCCAGTTCTCTGGTAAGTCTTTGAAATTGGAGCTCCTGAAATTTCAAAATAAAAAGAAAAGCATTCTTGGTGTTAAAAATGGGCGTGGATTAATTCTGAAACAATCAATGTTTCATCACAACACTGTTGCTTGTTTTGACTCTTCCTTAGTGTAATAAACTATCAGAAGACTAAAGTGGGCAATGAATGGTTCTTTAAACCAGTGGTTCATGCAAATATTGACTTATCACCTGTTACAAAAGAAAGAAACAAGTTTAAGCATTTGTGGATTTTATTCCTCCTGCAATTAAGTTTTTTGTGTCTACTTACATTACCAGAACATAACAGAATCAGTGCCTACAGAGTCAGTCCCCAGTTTCACCTATAAATGAGGTATACTGGGAAATACTGTATCCTAACCTTTCTGGTTGTGAGCCTCCACATCCCAAGCTATGCCATGATCTGACTTCTGCATCCAAACCTTAACATTTATTATCTCACGTGGGCTGAGGGTAGAGATGTGCTATTGTACCTTTCCTGAGGTTATGTTTCTGGGACAGAGGTACCAAAGCCCAGTCTGTGTAGGAGGCGCTTGGAACGTAACGCTCAGGGGAGACACGGGAACACAAGTGCTGCACAGAACGTCGGTGTGTTAGAGAAAACCCTTCCAGATTGTAATACACACAATACTCTGCAAGGGACATCAAGGGAAACCAGTGGTGTTTCCACCCACAGTTAGTGTTTGTTAATGAGAGAAAAGGAATCTATTGAGCAGTTGTAGCATTTTTCAAACTGGTATTCCACATCGTTAGAAGTTTATGTAAACTGATCAGTACTGCTTAAAAACATTAATATTCATTAATCTGATGAAGCAAGTCTTACATACAAGACAAATGCAGCACAGAAGCATTTCTTACTCTCTTTCATTTTAAACTGCAAATCCGTAATAAGGGTTTTTTTCTGACTGTTACAGGGTAGTTGCGTGCCTTGCCATCTTACAGAAGTCACCTTCACTCATGGATTACAGTCAGTGCAAACTCTTCTTTCACACCTGACACTGAAGTATTTTTCTCTCATGGACAGTCCCTGACAGAGGTCTCCACTCCCTGCAGTTTGTACACCCTTTCAGCCAGGTGAAGCGGGGTTCAGCGATGTACCCTATGGCTTTCAGCAGCCTGCACGTACCTCTCTGCCTCTCACAGCTCCAGTCCTAGAGTGCTCCACCACACTGCTATGGAGAGGTCAGAGAAACAGTGTAGTAAAAAGCTACTCTAAACCCAAGGTTTACCTTGCAGAAGTAGGGGTAACGTTTTTTCTACTGGTAACACAATGAGATTTACCCCAAGAACAGAAGGCTAATTAAGACTCATTTCACTAGGAAGTCAGCTGAGGACCAAGTCAAGCACCAGCTCCTGCACTGCCCAAACAGCTCTGCGCTGGATGACAAAGTTGGGCTGGAGCTCCATACAGCCACCAGCCTGTTACATGTACACCAGACAAGGTGCTGCCCTCCCGGAGGGTGTATCAATGGTCAGCGCTCTCAGACGTTGTCCTCAGAGCCCGCTGGGCACAGTCACACCCTGCATTCCAAACACTGCCGACAGGGCTGCCTGCAGGGCGCGGGACACTCAGGGACAGGGCTGGCTGCCCGGGCTAGCCCATCCACCCTAAACACAGCACGACACCTCCTGCTAGGGAAAAAGGAATTATTCCTGCTGAACCCATGGGGACATTGCATTTTTCTACTCTACCAAGAGCAGCTCAACAGAAAGGCATAACCTTAGGTCTCCTAAAAACACTGACATCACGGAGGCAGCAGGAGGGAGATGCAGTCCTCACCTTCCTCCCAGCCACCCCTCTCTGGGCTGGCATCTCTGTCAAGACTCAGCGTTAGGACAGCTGAGCACAGCTAATGCTCAGGCACAAAAGAGCATTTTAGGACATATGTCCTGAACTTGGATTTTATTAAAACCTGCTTTTAGATAGAATTCTAAAGCTAAAGCCTTTAATCCTGAGATCTGATAGGAAAAGCCTGATGAGCATGGTAACCTGCAGACCACAGCAAACCTCAGGGGCCCGTACGTGGAGCAGAGAGTATGAGCAGTGTCAGAAGGTCTGTGTGACATGTAACTGCACCCCGCAGCAGAGACACAGTCACCACAGCCTGAGCCCAGGTCTGAGCACCACTCAACTTCATGTTATTCCCAAGAGGTACACACTCACCCAGACAGTCCTTTGGAGAGAAAGCAGGAAAAAGTGCATTCAGCAAAAACGTCAAGGAAATACAGAAATGAAGATTTATATTCTAAGTCTAAATATCAGTAATACATCCATCCAAAAGCTGACACATCAGTGACTGATTAACCAGCTAGTGGAGAATGCTGTGACTGAAAAAAACCCCCAAGAAGAGATGCTGAAGCTGTGCAAGTTTTGAAGCAGCACAAGCTTTCCTAGTCAGCCACGGTGTATTACACAGTAACAAACATACATCTTTAAAACAAACAGCACTGCACTGCTCATTTGCAGAAACATGCTAAAACAGTTACCTGTTTACAGCTGTTTCCTGTTCCTCATTTGCAATCATTACTTACGCTGCCATCATTGTGTCACTGCCACTATCACGAACTATGAATCCCAACACAAGGCTCAAGATGCCTGTTGCTACTTACTGATCCTTTGATTAGCTTAATAAAATAAAATAAAACAAAACAAATACTAGCCACTATTTGTTTCCACCCAGCCAATCTCTATTCATCTCCCTTTTGGTCACAGGCAGAGGCATTAATCAAAATAACACTACTGAAGAAAACATCCTCTCTCTGTCCACACCCATCTGCGCTCCCTCCGCTGCCTCTTCCTGCTCTCCAACACGTCCTGCTGCACCAGCTCGGGGTGTTTCTGCAAGAAGGCACTTCAGAACACAAGTGTTATCACTAGGCACCGGTCTTTTGTGTTCCAGGGAAAAATAGAGTGAATTCCAAGTCCTACAAAAAGGCTGATGTTATCCAGAGAGGTTTTTCACCTGATGTGAATCAGTTAAAAAGGAGCATGCAGTAAAGGAAACAGGACAGAGCTCCAGTTCCAGCACTTACAGGGACAGATGTCAGATACATGAGAAGAAAGTCTGGGCTTGGGAATCCAGCCTGCATCTGCATGAGCACAGCTTTTTCAAGTTAAGTTGTCACACACTTCTGACCCAAGGATGTTTAAGAGATGAACCAGTTAATAGAGCTCATCGAAAAATCCAATAATACATTTTATAAGTACAGAACAATTGCAGGTATAAGAGACAGAAATGTCTGAAGGAATGACCAGTGCAAGACAAGGCCTCTCCAAAACACCACACAAGTGTAACAGCTACAGAAAATACTGGTTTCTGCAGCACAGAAGAGGGATCAAGATAAAATACAGAAAGTAGAAGGTAAGCTGTGTTTTTCTCATTCCTCAGTGTTCTTTCTTTATACCAAGTTAACAGGTAGACAGCTTCTTCAATATGAAATCCAAGCACCTCTGAGAGGTGGCTGGCTGGCAGGTAAGAACACACTATGCTGCTATTTGCAACCAGGTACTAACAGGAATGTATTCTGTGTGACTGACCACAGAGACCATCATTCTCCTGTTTCAGGCTTTGGGTAATAGAAGGTTGAGGGGCAAGTTCTGTGCTTTCTATTTGCACCCCACTATGATGTCACGTTGCAGATGCAACATTTTTTGTCCACGAGGAACTTGTATCCCTCAAGAAATATGGATGAGAATAAGGAGTCTACATTCACTATGTCCAAACTGAAGATGATTTCTTCCTGCCCTGTTGGGATTTGAAAACTTCTGGCAAAACACAGGTAATTTAGAACTTCAAACAAAGCTTGATCCAGCTGGCTGACTGCAGGTTTTCTGGTGACAACTCTTCAAGAATCAGCAGGAATGGTGCAAGCAGTGAAGACAACTCAGCCATCTTCTGAACAGTACATGCCTGGCCAGCCAGACCAGGGTTGGGCAGTGGGACACCTGAGAGAGGTGATGCCCTAAGAGACAGACACATCTCTTGTGGCTCCTCGGCTCCTGCAGTTCTCAGTGGCTGCTGCAGCAGAAGGCAGGACTAGGACGGGACGTTCCTTCAAATTGTAGTAACACTGGGATATGCCACGTTGCTACAACTGCCAAATCCCACTGTCCTTGTGAAATACTAAGAACATAATTGTAAGCTGAACTATGAAACGTTTTCCTAATCATAAAAGTCTTGCCTGTTGAACAATGCAGTTGAGCCTCTCCCACTTTCACCATTTCTCATTTAACTGCAACATACAGTGCAGAGCCACACAGAGAAGTTCAAATGTGGCTAAAGAAAAGGCAATTACATTTTGCACATACAAATGTGCAACAAAGAGGACAAATAAAATTCAGTTAACTTACGCCTTCTTCACATTAATCTCCTGCACTGACCTGCACAAAGCTCCACGTGTCCCTGCTTGCTGTAACTCAGAGCTAGATCAAGCAACTGACTGCTTAAAGTCATACCAAATATCTTTGCAAAGTGAATATCATACTGGAGTGACCTAACATTTTAGTCCTCTACCAAAATCTTTTAAAATGTACATATACCTGTCCATATGAGGTCAGCCTTAACATTTTCAGTAAAGGCACAGCTTACTCATGCACACAGCTGCATTTGCACACTCTCAGTATCTCAGTATCTTCCAAAACAGAAGACAAAAGGATTACAAAGTTGTCCTGGATAAAGAGAGTCACAGGTTACAGGATGCAAAGTGACACAGCTACAGTTATCGGCTGATCACACTTACTCTGTATTCAGCAGCAGCAGACCATTAAAGCCCTTAATACTCTTGTGCCTGCACGGTTCACTAGCCTGGTAAAACAGTTTAGTGCTGCTCTAGCTGATGAGGGATCAAAGTTGGAGCAATTCGTAGAAAGCTCACGCCTAGTAAGTGGTGGACAGGAAGAGTGACACCAGGGTAGCACTGCCTGTTGGAGCAGCACCCTCTCTGCAAACTCTTTGCTACAATGCTAGGGGTTTTAAATTGCAGCTGAAGTCCAGTATACTGTTGTGCCAGCTGGTGACTGGAGCCCAGCTGATGGTCAGTAGATAGGCCGGTCATCTAAATCTAAGCGTTACACAAGGAAGAAATACCCCAGTGTTACCTCGGGGTACCACAATTAGAGGTACTCTTTTTCTAGGGGAGATTCTCATCAGAAGCCTAACAAACAGTACATGTTAGAAAGAAAAGCTAGCTTCTAGATCTCCCTATGACTAAAGGAATTGTGATTCAGGGAATGAGTTAGTCCGTTTGTCTGAGTCAGGAGCAGCGTGTATTTGTCCCAGAATGTGAGCCTTGGGAAGCCAACTCCATTCCCCAAACTGGAAACGTTGTAAAGAGCAGAAATGGTAAACTTCAAAGCTCTGGGATTAAAAGGGTAAGAATGATCTATCCAAGTGAACACAAAACCCCAGGTCTTGCAGTCATTCAGGAAATGCTGATAAAGACTGTTGATTCACTCATGCAAAGCTTGGAAATCCCTGTAATGAGAAGTATGGCCTTCACTGCAGAACCCATTCACATTTATCCACCCAACTGATCACTAGCTACATGCAAATCAGAACATCAAGGTCCTGTTCAGTGTTAATGCCTGATTACTGAAAGCACATTTAGTAAAACTTGATTTCAGGCAACTTGTTGAAGCAACATGTCTCTGCTGTCAGAGTTACTCCAAGTGCTACAGATCTGAATTGGTACAGAAATCTACCAAACTTACCTAGTAAAGATGCTTTCAAACATGCAATAACACGTTTTCTGCTGGGTGCAGAATGCACTCTCTCCTCTATTTCCACCTGGAATACCTAGGGGTTTGCCTTGTCCCTCCACAACCCTGATAAAACACCTCCAGAACTAAATAAAGACTTGGGTACTTATTAAAGAAGGAAAAAAGTGAAATGCACACCTAAGTACATGATATTGTTCAATACAGTTACAGAAAAGATTTTGTTTTGAACAGAAGTGAACACTTCCAGAAAACACTCAGGCAAACCCAAGGGATTTGCAGTTATCCATCAGAAAGACTACCTGATTCTTTCCCTAAACATCATCTATTTGCTTAAGAAAAGATGAAACATTGTCCATCTTTAGGTGTTAAAAACAACTCCTCCAAAGAGCCAAGAAACTGAAAAGACAACTCTGCCACTGCTGCAAGTGCTTCTGTCTTAGCAAAGAAATTAAGCCCAGCACACTGGGTGACTGGATCGATGGGTGGTTTTTCCTGCCAGGCCTTTGCTCCCAGCCCCCTCACTGAAAAGGAAAACAACCAGGCTAAGCAGGAGATTCACCATTCCAAACGATCCCATTTAATCTTGCCAGTTCAGCACCAAAGCATCCCAAATCCAGCTGCAGGCAGCTTGCACCCCTACAGCACCGGAGCCAAAAAAAAGAAATTCTCTGGAGAAGTTGGGAGCTGGTGCCCCTACATCAGAGTCACAGAGCCCCCGACCAGCTTGGCTGGGCAGAGACCCCAGAGCCCCCCAGTGCCTCCCTGCCAAGGGCAGGGACACCCCCGCCCAGCACAGGGTGCCCAAGGCTGGGTTGGATGGGGCTTGAACCTTGCCAGGGATCCAGGGGCAGCCCCAGCTTCTCTGGGCACCCTGTGCTATGGCCTCCCCCTTCCCCAGGAAGGATTTCTGCCTCCCAGCCCCTCTCCATCCCCCTCCTGCAGCTGAAGGTCATTCCCATGGGCCTGGCCCTCCCTGCCCTGGGCACCAGCCCCTCTCCAGCTCTCCTGGAGCCCCTCGAGGGATGGAAAGGGGCTCGGAGCTCCCCCCAGAAGCAGCCTTCTCTTCTCCAAGCTGAGCCAGCCCAGCTCTCCCAGCCTGGTTCAGAGCAGAGGGGCTCTAGCTCTCCCATCATTTCCATGACTCCTGGGGACTGTCTCCCACAGCTCCATGTCCTCCTTGTCCTGGGGACCCCAGAGCTGGACACAAACCCATAAAAAAGTAACTGCTATGATGCTGCCCCTACAATTTCAAACAACTTGTTATTGTAGTACGAAAATACTGAATTTACGTTTAATATGGAGAAGAGTCCCTGTGCAGAGCTCTTTTATCCAGACACTCACCAGGATTAAGGAATACAGATGTGTATATTATAATGCTTTAGGTTTACTTAAAACCTGTTTCAGTGTTTCCTGAGATATTTCTATCCATTATACTGTAAAAACTTCCTGACATTTTAGAAATCATATGTTTTGAAAAAAACTTAACCCAACAACGAACTATGTCCAAAACAAACCCACAGGAAAGAGCCCTCTCCCCAAGGAAACAAGAGAACCCCCACACCCCATCATCAAATGCACTAAAAGAAGAAAAATCCATTTCAGTTTCACTGCAGTTACCCTGAGGACTCCCCTGAGTTCAGAAAGGAGACCCTCTACTGGAGAGGAGTCTGTCCTTCCCTCAATACTCACCCAAAACACATCCACTGGTGTATCCACAAGAATAAAGAAACTCAGCCTGGTAACAAAACCATCCCCACTACCCCACTCAAACCCAGGGGTGCCCATGGTGGTAGCACCATAATTTATATGAATTCAGGATGTGTTTACACATTAAAACAAAACTTGAACTTTGCCAGGAAGGCACAAAGCTCTAGTCATCTAAATGACTGCACAGATGACACTTGTTCTGCACAAACTATTTTAAAGCACTAAATGTGAATGGAAACATTTATCTCATCAATATAATCAAGGGAGATTTACAGAGCTGTCTGACAATTCTGTCTCTGTTCTGTTCAGGGGACACACTCTAGCTTGGCGAAAAACTGGATTTCAGTTGGTTTGGGTCACAGGAAAAAAACAAATGAGAGTTTATTTAAAGGGAGGGTTCACAGACTAATTTGAGCAACTTTTTCTCTAGTTGTATCTATAACACTATGGCAGAAAGCGTAACAAAGTCAGTCAATACATTTATCTACCCATTTCAGAACTACTGTGGTAATTTAAAAAAATAAAAGTTAAGTTAAAAGCTTGGACAATTTAACAAGTCATAATAAAGGCTTTTGTGAATGGTGTTTCCACTGTAGTAGGTCTTTCTGAAGCACCAAAGTTAAGGTGTGGCAACTCCTACAAATACAGGCCTACTGCAAATGAAGAAAGATTCCTGTGCAAAAGGAAGTCAGGCCACAGCAAACAGTGTAGTAATTTCTGTTTGAGCTTAATAAAGTAAATAACTGCACTGGAAAAGATTCTGTTCTGGGCTTTCTGCCATACAGGAAGGGTGTTGAGTATGTCCATGTCCATAATTATTACCAACAGAAAAAACACCAGAAAGAAACAGTTCAGCTCTTAATTCTTTCACATTATCATTTCCAAGCATGAAGCACAACTTGCATCTTCCTCCTCCTCACACTCCTAATATCCTGTACATTTCAAAGTTAAGCTACTGCTCTGAAGTTTGTTTCACTACTAAGCACCATTGCAATTTTATTCTTTCTTCAAAACTGAGTTACTTAACACTCCACATATTTAATAGTCATTCTTTATGAGTGGAGAGGGGAAGGGGTTTTCATCTTTTTAAAATTAAAAAAATATCCCATTATCATTTTTTCTAAGAATAAGATAAAACCAGTTCTTGAGTAGGAAAGGGAAAGTTAAATGCCTTTTACTGCATACTTATGTATCCATCTACTGCAGACAACACTGTCATAACTGTTCAGTTTAAGTGTCAAAACAACACAGAAGCAATCCTGGACAGGAAACTCATCAGAGAGATTACAGGCTGGTGACCACCAGCAATTACAGCACTGTCAGTTAATGCTCATTTATATAACTACCACTGTGAGCACGGTCTCTGTGAACTGCAAATAAAAGGGGCCAACCTACAGCTACCACAACCTGAGCTTTACCTGACACATGTGAGGAGCTAAGGGCGCACAAGGCAGGCTCCTGTCTCAGGTGATGGGAAGTGACTTAGATCACCAGCTTGGGTGACTGTGGTTACTCAGATCTCGACAGCCTCCAGCATTAACACCCTTCACAGTGGAAGATTAAATACTGGGTTTAATATCGCTGAGAAGCTATTAGGATTGCTACTGTCACCTTGAAATACTTTTGAAACTATTAATTTAGGCATGCAAATAAAGATCCAAATGTCATCATCCTGCAGGAAATTTACATTTAGGAATGGAGATTCTATGGGTAAGAAATTTGTTGATATCAGGAGGATGTAATTTAATTCTCACCTTTAATTTTTTTTAGTATTAATAGAGGGCAAGATTAGAACTAGTACATAAATTACTATCTTCAATCAAGTACTGAGCTATCTTAAAGGAAATTCTGCAACAGAGATATTAAAGCAGATTTATTCCAGAATTCAGATGTTACAATTTCTGTGTTGAGCCAAGAAAGATGTTCCTTATTTCTAGTTGTGACAAAAGCAGCCAGATGATCACTTCTGTGTTGTTTTTTTTTAAGTAAACAAAAAACCACTTTAGCTGGAATGTTTCTTTGTAGAACTAATTTTTTCCCCTTGAACAAACTTTACAAATTTATGCTGAAGTTGCTTTCAAACAAATTTTGTTTTCTCTATAGAGGCTATCATTAGATACATGCCCATTAATGTGCTGCAGACTTAAAATAAACATTACCACCTCGGCATTGCTAACTGAAACCCAAGTCAAACTTTAAAAGCCATTCCCTAACCAAATGCAGTTATCACACCAAGACCTGTGCGTGCAGACTTCCCCAACACCGCACACCACCTCACAGACTGTACGAGCAGGGCTGGATCTCAGTGCTGTGGTGCTTCTACACCACTTGCTCTGTTCTCCATTTTTAAACAACAGCCTGCGTTTCTACTCTGATTCCCACCAACCAGGCATAGGTTCCAAGGGATACAGTGCCATAACGCTGCTCCTGTTCAGTGCAATGAAACGCACCCTCCATGGCCAGGCTCTAACCTCCCGACACACAGAACACACCACGCTGGGCAGCACACTTCAGAAACAAGGCTTTCCCCCAGCAGTGCACCAAGAGACACTGGTGAGGTCCTGCAGAGCACACCCCAGTCCCCGAGCGCTGGAAGTGAGCCGTAGGTATACCTGTTCCTTCACAGAAGCCAGAATGGTGGTGGCAGTAGCCTCTGGTTCCATGCCGGGGCCTGGGGAAGCCTCCTGTGCCGTCTGGGGCAGCCCCTCCTCCACCATCGGGGTCTGCTCAGGGGCTGGCATTTCGCCTGCAATAACAATAGTTTAAAATGGTTTATTTACATTTTGAGCCAGGGATGGTTAAGATTCAAGTTTTCATTATTACATTTTTTGTTTCTAAAGCCTTTCCAAACTTAACCGAATTACCAGAAAACTTCATCTCAGTATAACATACGCTGCTGCTTCCATGCCTCACCTTCTCCAACTGAAGTCAGAATCGAACACGAGAGCTGGGCAGAAGCAAGCAGGCAGCAGGACTTTTCAAGATCATTTTAAAAACAGAATTTTGTGGCTACTACTAAAAGTAGCAAAATCCAAAATGCATGAAAAATGCTAGTGTTAAACATCAAGAATACCCAGGATTAGCAAGTTTACTACACATGCAGTTTTTAGCATGGAAGAATGACATGTAACAGCAGAATGCTTTGCTCTTAGGAACAAACCATGGAAGTCTAATTATGGTAATAAAAAGTTAATAGGAATAATGCTTCTAGTGTTCTTTTTGCAAAGGAGGATATTAAAACACTGAAGTTAAACCAACTGCCCTGGGCTATGGATAATGTGGAAAGGACCGACAGGATTAGCACTCAAGAATCCCAAGCTTCATTATCGCAGAGGCAGCACACTAACAATTCCAGCACATGTAAAAAAGCAATTAATTTGTTTAACTATAGAAGTCACTATTAACTAATGTTAGAGATAGTTATCAAGCATGTTTAATACTTTGGAAATAGCAAACATGGTATCTCAGAACATCTGCACATACGTCATGCTTTAACTTCCATCAGAAAGAAGAAAATAAAGGCTGTGAGGGTAAAAATAGTCAATATTTCATTTTAGATTTTCAGAACAAACTCAATATTCCT
Organism: Laterallus jamaicensis coturniculus; assembly: GCA_022605575.1. Lineage (NCBI taxonomy): Eukaryota > Metazoa > Chordata > Aves > Gruiformes > Rallidae > Laterallus > Laterallus jamaicensis. The sequence goes on from JAKCOX010000004.1 coordinate 514,169, forward strand.
AGAGAAAAACATGAACAGCAGCTTCCTTCCCTGCATTGAACCCCAGACTGGTTGGGGAGGGTGGGGAGCAGGGTCCTCAGACCCCTGGTGCCCCCCTGCCATGGGCAGGGACACCTCCGCCCAGCTGAGGGTGCACCAAGCCCCATCCAACCCGGCCTCAAACCCTCTCAGGGATCCAGGGGCAGCCCCAGCTTCTCTGGGCACCCAGTGCCAGGGCCTACCCCTTCCCCAGAAAGGATTTCTGCCTCCCAGCTCCTCTCCAGCTGCCCTCCTGCAGCTGAAGGCCATTCCCCTGGGCCTGGCCCTCCCTGCCCTCTGCACCAGCCCGTCTCCAGCTTTAAAAAAAAGCAAGTCACAGCTTACACTGCAAACAGGCTCCAAGGCCAAGAATGGACCCATAAATACTCTCAGTCTGATGGATTTTAACAATGACCATCCCTCTTCCATCACCTGCTTTTATAATGCCCATCAGCATCCAGCAGGGCACACACTAGATAACCTGTAAGATAGCAGCTGCACATGTCTCATTTGGTTGCAAGAGCCGTTGAGTGGTCCCTCAAGGGATCTCTTCTGGAACCACCCTACAGACCACTCGCCCTGCCAGGCCACTTTCTGTGGTCATGCCTGTGCTCCGAGTACAGGCAAAGCACGGTGCTGTCAGAGGACGCTCAGGCGAGTACAGGCAGCCCAAGGCAGAGAAGACAAGTAGAAGCTGGAAGACAGATGATGTAAGAACAAGTACTTTCATTCTGATTCAGGTCGAGTGGTATGTGCACGGTGAGAGGGATGACGCCTGTTCAGGCTTCAGAACTGCTCCAAGTGTGTTTGTTAGCAAGCAGTCTTCATCAGCCACACTGCTCTGGGCTGCTAGGAGCTGGGAACATGGTTAACCTGAGCTCTGACACAGCCACTGAGGGAATGAAACAGCTTCATCGAAACTACACTGCAAAGAGGGGCAGTGGAGCAGTCACGGGGGTAACGCGGTGCAGCAGCCTGGCAGCCAAGGGAAAAGAAAAGCTGTTCCCAAAGGCAGGCCAGCACCCGAGGCTCGCCGGGGCCCAGCGCTTTCTGGAGAAGGGCCTCCCCCCCTCAGTGACCCCAAGCCATACAGGAGACCCGAGCCCCGGGAAGAGCCTGCGCCGAGGCCCGTTCTCGCCTCACGGCTGTCCCGCCTTTCTCCTGTGGAGCAAGGAGAAGGCAACGCACAGCTGCGGCACTGCCGGGTTTCTGGTGTGCAGAGGACAGCGGCGCAGGCTGGTTTCAGGCACAGGACGAGGCGCTCCCTTCCCTTCTTCCCTGACCCGGCTCCCAGCCGGGCCGACCCCGGGCGTGGCGATACACAGGCCGCGCCCCGCGGGCGCCAGGCCCGGCCTCGCCTCGCCCAGACCCCGCGCTGGGGAGAGGGCGCTCGGCCCCGCTCCGCCCCTCCAGCGCTCGGCCCCGGCCGCGGGGAAGCGGGGCGGGAGCGGCAGCCCCGCCCGTTCCTGGCTGGCTCCGAACGAACGCGCCCGGCGGAGCTGCCGGAGGCCGGGCGAAGGCAGCGCCGCAAGAAGGCGAGGCGCCGGCGGGCCGGGGCCGGGCGGTGGAGGACGGGCTGGCGCCTCCCGCTGCCACCGGCCTACTAACCGCCCGCTGGTCTTTACACGAGAGGAAAGGAGGCCAAAGGGGAGCACAGGGCAGCAGCCGCTCTTCTCGGTCACCACTCCCGGCCATCCCGGCTGAGGCGTCCCGAGGGCCACCGCCCGAGGAGCAGCTCTACCTGCCGCTCCGAGAGGACGCTTTTGTTCCTTCCGAGCTTGCCGAGGCAAGGGCTGCCCCGCGGATTTTCCTCAGCCAGCCCTCACGGGCCCTTCTTTCCACAGGAACCGATTAAGCAGCACGCAATCAAGCAGAACTATAACGATAGAACAGGATTCTGAGGAGTCAAAGATGCAACCTTTAGGGTTTGAGAAAGTTAAGTGTATTCTGCCAAGGTTTTACTTGTAAAAAACAACTCTTTCTTCAAGCTGTAATAGCCCAAAGAGTCACCAGTTACATGTTAGGGTGCCCTGAGTCACACCTGGCTTTTTAAAATCACTTTCCCTAGTTCTTTTATGACTGGAACTCAGTGCTTCAGGCTTCTGAATGGTCCGTTACACTTGCAAGCATATCGCCGGGCAAATACCCAGACAGGCTTTCCCTTCATCTGGTAATGTTAGTGCTAAGTAATCAAAAGGCCAGATCTCAAAGACTGTCCCAAGTTGCACAGAGCCCCTGTCAGCAACGGGCTGCCTTCCTGCCACACATCCTGATGGGCTCACCCGCATGGTAACGGAGGCAGCGCCCACCGTGCTTTGGGGCCAGAGGCACACGATACAGCACATGGCAAACACTGCCAATCTTTCACATTAAAAGAAAGAGAAGGAAAAAAGAAAAAAGCAGCACCGAATTCTCAACTGTACAAGTTTGTAGCTTTCCATCAGTTAAATATTCAGATGCGTGGTGGTTTAACCCCTGTGATCAGCTCAGCCCCTCGCAGCTGCTCGCTCACTCCCCCGGCCTGGGGATGGTGAGAGACCCGAAACCTCCTGGGCTGAGACCAAGAGAGTTCACTGGGTAAAGCAAAAGCTGCACGAGCAGGCGAAGCCCAGCCAGGAATTCACTCCCCTCACCATGGCAGGCAGGTGCAGCCATCCCCAGGGTGGCAGGGCCTGGGAAGACAAACGCCATCGCTCCCGGTGTCACGGCCTCCCTCCTTCCCCCACTGTGACTGCTGAGCACGAGGCCATCTGGCCTGGGATAACCTGTAGTGGGGTCGGCTGTCCTGGCTGTGCCCCCCCAGCTCCTTGTGCCCCCTCCTGCTCACTGGTGGGGCAGGGTGAGCAGAGGAAAGGCCTTGAGGCCCTGTGAGCGCTGCTCAGCAGTGACTAAGGCATCCCTGTGTCAGCAGCACGCTTTGGGTCTCAAACCCAAAATACAGCACCATAGGAGCTACTATGAAAAAGGGAACTCTACCCCACCCACAGCCAGTACATCACGGCCACAGTTCCAACTGGCCAGTTCTTCTGAAGGTTCAACTACAAAAGGCAAGTTATGAGATACCTTAAAGCACTGAAGCCAGTGCAATATTTATTCCAAACAAGAGACTTCTTGATATTCCTTAGAGAGATATGGGTAACAAAAGCACAGGTGTTTTTTTCCCCGTACTTAGCTTCAAAAAGTGCGGGTTTTTTTTTAAAATTTCTGTGACATAGCAGAAAAGTACTATAACAGTGTAGAGCTGATGCTGAGTGATCACTGTCAAAGTAAATTGTTGAAATGAATGCTTAAAACTGGACCGACTAAAAACCTCTACAAAAATACAATGAGAACAGAACTGAGATTATCTCAATCTGTCTTTTCCATAATTTTATTTGCCATTTCATTCTCTTCTCATCCCAACACTGAAATAGCTGTTCAACCTATTTGTAGTACATTCCTGTAACAAACCAGCCAGGGAAATGTACACCCAAACTAGCTGGAAGGTATCATAATAGGAACAGAAAATATGCCCAACACTGCATCTCTAATAATACCACTCAGATGAAAACCAATCGAGTTATTGATGAGGATGTTCGTGTTAAATGTGTGTGTAAATCAGTGTTAAGAGGTGTCATCAGAGGGCTATACCCTTCCACACAGGCAGTTGTTTTTCCGATTAACACATTTCTTGGCAAAGTTACTCATTTAATAATCCGGATTTCCAGATAAGACAGCCTACACACAGGTAGGTACGTACTTGAGCAGCACAAAGGAGCATGCTCATTCCCTCCCACCTCCGATGTGGCCAGGCAGCACCAGAGCACGAGCCGGGTGAGGAAGGCCCAGCTTCACAGAAGACCCAGTCCACACCTCTGTGCCTCTGGCTGGGCACTCTGGGTGAGGAGGGAGCCCCACCTCAGTTGAGATTCTCCCATTCACCTTACGGGAACAGGGAACACCAAACACAGGATTCCTGGGAGCCTATTCAGGTACAAGCCAAACTCCAGAGGAGTTAATATGAAAAACACTGTTTTCCTTAAGCAAGACTGGGATTTACCAGCTGAATATACTCCCTGGACTTAGTTGTGTTAATCACCCCTTTAGATAGGGAAAACTGATTCATTATTGGAATACAAGCAACCAGACTTTAATCCCTCAAAAAACTAGTTTCACAGTTACTGTGCCTGCCTCTTATGTCATGGCCCAGCAGTTAGATCTCATCCAGGATGGGAGACTTTGTTCTTTCATCCAAATACTGACATACTCTTATAAATCTACACTTAAGCAACAAGGCGCATGTCAGCTCTCAGATACTTTTTTTCATCCTTTACAGCATATGCCAAAGTCAAAATCAAAACAGGACTTACTACTTTTCTATAGCTTTTACATGAAGATATGATTAAAATTTATCTGGGTTTGGGTTTTTTTGTTGTTGTTTGTTTTTTGAGTTAGTTCACAGACATGTCAGTACACTTCCACATACTAGTTCCCACCAGCTCCATCCTGCTTCAAGGATGAAGCATTGCTCAGCCACAGACAGAGCAGTGATTTGCATTCTCAAGCTCGGTGTGACCAAGTGACCAAGCTAAGACAAGCTCTGTATTGTGTGCCAGCCTACAGTTAAGGGTTGGGGTGAAAAGACAGCAGATGACATCTTAGCCACCTGCCAAGATGATGCAAGAAACAGAAGATGGACTATGTGAAAGATGGCTTAAGGCTGTACATGAAAAATAGGTTTTAAGGTTTCCAGACAGTAAGTCAAGATACTTCAAATATCACACCACAGGCTGAACACGCTGTTACAGTATCGCTTTTCTTCACAGACATTAGTAGTGCAGTTCTGTTCATGTGGACTTCAGGGTGAAAATGGGGAAGCAAATACAGTATCTGATGAAAACTTGTGAGAAACCCACTTCTGAAAGGAGAGGACAAATCGCCCTGTACCCCTGTAACAGAAGAAACCTACACACAACCGATGCACTGCCTGAGGAACCTGGGAGAGGCGTTCAGCTATCTTGCTGCTAAACTTAGTGTCTTCCTCAGCCTTCCTTCTTTCCAGGTCACAGTCTTTCCTCTGTTTCTTTAAATACATGCAGGTTCAAGAGGCATTTGGTGCTATGTCCTTTTTTACATGTTAGAAGTTATTACCCTAGCTTTTAGATAAATGTGTGTTTTTTTACAGCTCCCAGTAAAAGACAGCCTTGGGGTGGGGGGATGGCTACATACTTTAACTCCTCTAGTGAGCAGGAAACTATCCACATCCACAAGTATCCAGTTGTAACATGCTCATGAGATTACCATTTTTTACAGATTTCTGACTAACAACTGATGAGCAGAGATGAGACGGGTACAGCCAGACAGCTGCTTTGAATACAGGCATATTTACGATCAGATCCTTCAGCCTGAGGCACCACTTGTAGCTCTGCTGAGAAAAAGGAGACTCTTTGTCACCTGAAGGGTGCCAGGAGAGTGTTCACACCTCACAAACCTGTGAGGTACCACAAGGTAACTGGCAACAAACAGTGTTCAGTAGTCGAAGTTGACAAGGCTCTGTGCCTTAAAGAACAGATGAGGACAGACCCCAAGCCCCCAAGAACCCAAACTTCTGGCTGTCCCAAGTCCGTGTGGCTCTGCTCTGCCCACGTATCCAGACCCCTGCCAGTAGGACCCCCTGACCAGAGCACAGAACTCACGGCCAGTCCTGCCAACCAGCAAACAGCAGGAGCACCTGGAGGGAGACAGCTCAGTCCCAGCCCCATGCAGGCTGGGGGGAAGAGGGACCCCAGCCAAACCGACGGTCAGCTGACAAAGACATTCATCACACTCAACCCTTCACAGCAGGATAAGCTCTTTGCTTGGGTGGGAGCATCTCCAGTACTGTGGGGTAGGAAGCCCTTCAGAATGAAGGTCACAGAATGAGGTAACTCAGACCCCGTTACGGCTGAGCAGCAGCAGTGCCTGTGGATGTGCAGCACCGCCACCAAACCCTGGCTCAGCACAGGGGCCCCACACCAGCTCCTTCCCAGTCTCCCACCTGAAAGCAAGTAACTGTGAGGAAAGGTATAACCACCATCCAGCAGAACACCGGCTGCAGCTACTACTCAGCTTCCACTAGCCCCAAGCATTACCTGGACATGATGGCTAGATACGGTGAGCACTAACTGGAGGTGGATGTATTTCAGCTGGAAGCAGCATGAAACCAAATTTATTCCACACTCATTTATAAAAGTATTCCTCTCAATTTTGTCATATTGGAAAAAGCCCCTATGTAAACACTTTTCCCAACAATAAAAATTAACAGCTAAAACCAAAATTTTAAAAGACAGCTGAAGAGTTACAGGATCCCACAGCTCCCTGCTTTGCCAGTGCGTGTAACGTGCATCACTGTAATGTCTGGCACGAGGCACCACCAATCCCCCAGCGCAGCCCACCTTTAAAAACAAACCAGATGAGATCAGTGGTGTGATTTCACGTGTAACACAGACTCACAGATATTCACTGAGGCTGCAGTCTCCCTCTCTGAACGAGATCTGTGGTTCAGGAATGAGTGACCAACAAGCAGCAGCTTAAAAAGGCTTTCACAGGGAGGGGGAAAGAAAATGAAATTAAAAAAAAAAAAAAAAATCAAACTGTGCCCTTGCAAAATTTAGAAACTGATGATGTTGGAACTCTGCTTGTACTCAGGATACATTTGGAAGTTCTTTAATGCAACCCACGGCTGATGCTGCTGGAATGACTACCACAGAAAGGTCAAACTCGTGTATACCAGGGAGACTGGGGAATACCTCTGTTCTCTAATAAACATGGCTATAGATTAGCAAAGGGTTTTACTAACATGAAGTTTTATCAATTACTAAACCGTGCTCTTCTCTTCATTTTGCTCTGAAACAGAACCGCATGTCAAGTCTCAGTCTGCTGCTAGAAATGCAGTAGGTGCAAACTGCTGTATTTACACAGATGGAGCTCTCCACTTCTGTTCCCTGAGCTAGAGGGGAAAAATCCCAACGAAAAGAAAGTTGCATGCAGGAGCAAGCTCTGCATGAATTAGACAACAAGCATCTTTGCCTTTTATAGCCCAAATCACTTCAATCAGTTCTCCAATCTCTCAAAAAAGAGAGATATCATTGGAATTATTTTTCTGAAATATATTTGACTTTGTTTACCCTTGAAAACATTAAGTGCTGGTAGGAGGATTACGCTCTATAAAGTATTAGTAGCAATACTAAGTGCTCTATAAAGAGAGGAAGAGCTGTGAAGCACCGAAATTTACAAGTGACATTGTGAGCAAAGGAGATCAGAGGCAGCTGTGCCTTCCCCTTGTAGGGGCTGGTGACAGGACCAGTAACTACAAGTTAGATGCACGCAGGGTAAAATCTTTGGCTAGGCATCAAGATTTTTTGCAGATGTATCGTAAGGGAAAAAGGAAAGTGAGGCCAATAGTACATTAAATAATGTCAATAACTTTAACCACGCTCTGAAATAGATGCTTACAGTACAAAACGTAGATAATTCTGCACAGAGCAATGAGAAAATGCAGAGGGACAGAAAGCTATATATACTGGAGGAATAACATTCAACGTGGAAACAGCCAAGAAGGAAACAAATACTGAGCGATGGGAAAGGGTCCAGGGCATTTACCGAAGCTCAGTTCAAACAAGGGACTCTCAGACCGGTATTCACAGGCTTCCTGTTGTGTGGACAGACTGCAGCTTTGTGAGCACCCTACGATGACACTATGATGTGATTTTCTTCTCTCCTCTCGGTTAACAACATCTCTTGCTGTAACATCTCGTACAGGCAATTCTGTCATGAGATGGCAATATTTTGCATTAACGTTTACTGGTCAGAGATGCAGCTTAGATTGGTTTTCTGCCTCATTTCCTGAAAGGCTGAAAACGTGACACAAATGTATTTCAGAGCTCAAATCCAAAGCTTCAAAGGAACCTCAGATACTGGTCACAACACCATCACTCCTATTTCTACCTTTTAATTCTCTGCCCCATACTCTTGTCTAATTCTGATTTCTGAGCAGGGAACTTGAGCACACAAAACCAGCAGCAGGCACTAGAACTGCAAGCGTGAAGGAACAGCAGAGATTTGTCACGGGCAGACTGTATCCAATCTCCCTATTTTTGTCCTACAAGAGCACTAGAAGAGACACAGTGGGGACATAAAGCTTCAGACGCTGCCACGTGGCGTGACAGGGCAGGGAGAATTCCACAGGGGAAAAGAGGTAACCGGTGCAACTGGTTAGAGAGTCACAACCAAGGCAGTAATCATACACCAGCTCACTTCCATGGGAAGCAGGCTTGAAACAGTGCTCTGCCACAGCACTGCCAGCCAGGGTGACCAGGGACAGGCAGGGAGAGCTAGCACCACTGCCAGCTTTTTGTAGGAGCTGGCTGGGGCAGGGAGGGCAACATGCAGGTCCTTGTGTTCAGAGGTCATCAACTGTAGGAGAATCTATAGAACAAAGGCCAAGCTCAAAAGCAGCTGATCCCAACGCATGCTGAACCCTGAAGCATGGCTGTCCATCCCAGGGATGCCCACTGATTCTGTACCACCTCCACCTGCATAATCCTGCCTGCCCACATTCCACATCACCCCGGCTATAGGGATGATCAAAGTCCTGCACTGAACAGGGACAAACACAGTGCAGGAGACAATTAGCAGGAGCACAGCCCCATGGAAAACAGCACGAAGCTGCGATGCCTGTATTCAAATCACTTTCCTGATGCAAAGGAAAAGGGGGAAAGAAGAAATCCCGAAAACCACCTCATTTATTACTCCTGCTTGCTTCCATTCCCCACTGCACTGACACTCGTGATCCTCCCAGTCTACAGACCTATAGCCAGATTTGCACACCCAATTTCACTGGGTCACGTGGAAAGTCAGGAGAGCAGCTAAAGCTATGCAAATTTTATGTAGGAGTTGCCTGTTTGGATGCAAAACAGAGACTATGGGGCGACGCAGTAACAGCTGGAATACTGAAGTCACTGCAGGGAAGATGAAACAATGATCAAGGATAATACTAAAAGGTACTGCTCTCTTCTTGCCAGGTATCAGACAGCATCAGTGACAGCAGTTACTTGTTGCTGTCTCTTCTAAATGGGATACTGTGGTCCTCTTCTCCTTTCCAAATTCAAACTGGTTTGTTTGGGGTTTTTTTAACCTTTTCATACCTACAGATAATAGAAAAAATTAAACACTCAGAGTTAGGATTTAGATATGCCTGACAATTGATACTGACATATTTAAATAGACAACTTTAAATTTAGACAAATTTAAATAGACACCAAAAAAGTTATGCACTTAATCAGCCATTGTAACTGTGCTTTAAAAGAAAGCTCAACATGAGAGGTTTAAAAACACGGCTATCAGAAGCAAATCCTCTCAACAACATGAGGTAGTTGAAAAATTGCACAATTTTAAGTCTTAAAAAACCACAACAATTTATTACTGTTTAGGGGATTTCCATGTTCAAAATAGAGAAAGCCTGCCCTTGCTTGCACTGTGCAGGGCCAGGAAGACGTCAGTGTAATAGCTCAGGAAATACACTGGTGGATGACAGCAGCAGCAAAGAATGCGCTTCAGAGCCTGCAAGATTGCTATTTCACGTTACGCTTAAATAGCAACTGCAGTTAGAGGCTTATCTTTCTGTTTTTAGAACGTCCCACTTAAGCTCCATAAAGATAAGCACAATTTGGGGTAGCTGGTGCTGAATGAGCGTTCCGAGCAGTTGAGGTAAGGGAGGGGAAGCAGCGGAGCTCTGGGGAAGCACCCCCAGCCCACAGAGCCCGGACACCCCTCAGAAGGATGATGTGCCAAACCCAGTGCGCCCCCCCAAAGGAGAGGAGTCAACAAGAAACACCCCTATCACCATACCACAGGGACCAAACACCCTTGCTACACCTATCCTTCAAGCTGTCCACAGAGGAACCACTTCAGCAAGGTGCTAGCTTCCTTCTCAGTACCACCAGCAGCCAGGCTCCATACAGACTGCAACAGCACCCATCTCCCCAGCTGCATTCTGCCTCCCAACTCAGAGACCCCACTTCACATCCAGAAACTTCAAACTGGAGCTTTTCGGCCAAGGCACCAAAGAGGTTCTGTGGAGGGAGAGCTTACCCTCTCTTCAGGCTGCCCAGCACATGCTCCTGGATGCGCTCAGTTCTCACTTGGCCAGACAGGTAAAGCTGCAGGTGCTGGAGCAAACGTCCATGTGCCCAGCCAAGGAGGGGCAAAACCAGGCTCAAAAGCCTGTCTCACACATCTCTTGTTGAAGGGAAGTGTACAACATCCCACTTCTTCTGTCAAACAGGAGCACGATATTAATGAAAAATGCCTGAATTAGATTGTCCCCATATAATTATTTATTCAAATACCACTTTTTAAGACCTTGCCTCCTCACAACGGCAAATGGTTTGTAGCTTGTTTCTCTACAGTAATTGCAGCAGGTTAACTCCAGGTCACTCCCAACACGCCTTGTGAGGAGCATCGCTAATTCTTCTTTCACATGTTTAAAGACAGGTTTCAGCGAGGCCACTGATGCAGACTTTGGACCTGCCTGCCCAGACGCGGCGAGGTGAACACACGCTCACCTACTGCCCTGCCCCATGTTTATCCGGAGTGAATACTGACGCTGTCGCAGCTTGTGAACGTCCTTTCACAGAGCCATGGGAAGGGAAAGCCCAGCAACCCCGTCAGATACCTGGAGCAAGCCACAAGTCCCTCCACTTGTCGTTCACAGTCACCTTACAAAGCAGCACTTACTGCAGCCCAACTGAGGGTGAGGTGCCCACACTGTTCCAGAGGCTCTGCCAGCTGACAGCACAGCAGCAGGCAGGGCTCTGAGCAATGCTGGCACACGACATGGCCCTGTGCATGCCTCCTGCTGCATGGAAGAATCCTGCCAGGCCGATAACCCAGCCCAGGATAGCCTGAGCTTCCTCCTGGGTGGATTATCCAGTCCGAAATTCTCTCAGAACACAGGCTGTCACCATCACCACTCCTATTCTCAACAGGAATTAGAAGCTTTAAAGCATTGAAATGAAGGACAACATGGAAGAGCTGGCATGTGACAAAGTTCTGACATGAGGCTGGTTACTCATTCCATGCTTGTCACCAACAAACACCTCACAAGGGGGGGCAAACCTTTACACCTCCTCATCTCCAAATAAGTCTTCAGGGAAGCGAACCACTTTATTTGCCAAACTGGCATTATGAACTCCAGCAGCTCTTCAGAATTCAGTGTGAAACCTGATCTGACCTCGCTCCTTCCCATCTGCAGAAGACAGAAAGACTTGTATCCATGCCAAGGACAGCGTGCCCAAAGCTGCAAACTTTCAACAACAGGAGTCTTCCTTAATGAACCGCTGATCCGGTGTCTTCGCAACAGGCTGCTCTGCGGTATTTCCAACTGATTAGTTACCAGCATTACTCACTGGTGAACTGTAACACCCACTGACCAAAGTGAAATTCAAAAGACAGGAAAAGTCACGTTGACAATGTCCCACTGCAGCAAGCTGCCACCTCCATTGCTGCTGACTGGTGTTCCTTCTGGCAAAGGAGAATGGTTGTTACAGCATAACCATCAAAGCCATGGACCACACTGCTACGGACAGACTTACATTTTAAATGGCAGGATAATTTAAGTAGGCAGACCTGTAACTGAAGCTGTCAGTTTGAGAAGAACAGATTTTGTGAAATACAAAGCGAGGTGGTAGAATCAACCAGCTGAGCTCACTACAGCTGCCTGACGCTAGTGCCACCCGAAGGAACCTGAGGCCGTCAGAGCGGGGAAGGGGTGACACACACAAGCACACACCAAAGCCAGCAAAGAAATTCCTTACCTGGGAAGCATACCTGCTTTAAAGGACATACAGTTGAAAAGGTAGAGCACCCTAAGGGGAGAGGAGAAATCTGCGTGTCCATGACTTTTGAGAACTGCTGCTTTCCAAGTCAAATAATAATGGAATTACGTAAAAGTGACAGATGATCAAGCCAAAGAAGACTGAGCTAAAGCAGCAAAACAATCCCAAAACTAACAAATCCATCTGTCTGCAGAGGAAACACGGACAGGTCAGGCCCTACCAGGTACCCAGGGCAGAACACGCTACACACGCCTGCTTTCCAGAGACTATGGTAACACATTCAGCCTGCTCATGGGAAGGTAGGCAAAAAAGTTGTGCTAATGAGCAGCTCTGTCTGGGAAGACGTTTCTCCACTTGGAATTCCCTTGTGATGAATCACACTTAACACTGCCAGAACAACTGGTCTTCACATGTCTTCCCAGGCTGTGGGGGCCCTGGTAGCAAGAGGCGCTTGGGGTGCTCAGCGGGCACGCTACTGGGGAAGAGCTCTAGGAATCAGTGCTGCTGCTGGGCTTTACCCAAGCCACAGCTGGCGACCAGCAAAAGCTCCTGTCACAGGAGGCAAGGGCACCGCAAAGACCGGCTGGAGAGCACAGCACGCTCACTGGCTGTTCCTGAGGGTCAGCAGCAGCCCTGCCATGGCCCAGCGCATGGCAGATACAGCCCGGCAGCGGCTCTGCAGCACTGCGCCCGTGCTGCAGCAACCAGAGTCTGCCCGGTGCCCAGCACAGCTCTGTCTGCTCATGCTCTGCCTGTGCTGGTCTGACCGAGTCCAAAGGGACTGAGCCCTCCTTTTTGCCAGGCAGAAACCTTACAAGACAGTCAGAGACTGAAGACCGATTGCTTTCTATGAATACGTGGGGGTGAAAATGGGGATAAGGAAACATCCCAGAGAAGACCAAATAGGTCTCAAGAGACCATAAAGAAATTTATCTCTAACTATAAGTTAAGAAATTTCTCAGTGTAACAAACCTCTTGGAAAAGGGGAAAAAATACACTGACTATACCACTTGAGAAAAGATTCACTGGTGGCTATTTCTTGATGGCGCAACTGCACCGCTGAGATCCTCGGAGTGCATTCCCATCATGCTGGATACCTGATTTATTTTTTCTATTTACACAAATGAAATCACATCTAGCATAAGGGAAGTCAAACTATCTCAACCACACAGTCAGAACAGCAGAAAGCAGCCAGCTCCTCTGGGATGTGTTTACAGTCAGTGCTGTTCTGATTCACATCCTGCTGGCATCTTTGCAACTGGAAAAATGTTACGGTCAAGTCAAGGTGAATTGCTTGCTTTCCTTCTGTGGTAGGGCCATTTCAGTTAGGGCTCTTGAATAAAATATACACCAATATCTTCATAGAGTAGCTGAACTTATCAATAATCAAAGCTATTACTACATTAAGCATCCCTCCACAGCATTTGACCAACGCCAAGTATATCTGGACTTTTAGAGTCATATATCTAGGTTCCACCACGTTTAAAGCTACACACTGGGATTTGAAAACAACTAATTCAAGCTACTGTATCTCCCTCTGCTCGTTTTATGGGAAGGGTTCACGTTTTGGTTTAGCTCACCTGGGATTAAATGGGAATCTGCCCAGTTTTGAGCCAGCCAAGGTGGCAAGGCCACAGCTGCTCCAACCAATCCCAAACAAGCCGCACAGGAGGAAATCTACACATTGTAGTTGTGTCACAATAATGTCTTACTTTGGGGGAGACGCTGTATGTCCTCTACCCAAGTAAATCAGCACACAAATCACCATACTTTTTGAAGGTAACCACAAACCCCCCCACAAATCCTGCACTGTGAAGAGTCTGACAGACACAGACTCTTTCAGCTACGTGAAGATGTGATCTTGATGCTGGCCAGATGAGGTACAGTCCTTGCACTCTGAGACAAAAAGAAGGCAAACCAGAAGTAAGGTCAGGCATTAGCACATCATTCAGTGTTACCAGGTCCACTGCCACTATACTGGATGAGATTAATCATTGAATCTTTAAGGCTTGAAAAGACCACTAAGATCATCATGTCCAACTGTCTGTCCAACACCACCATGTCAACTAACCCATGTCCTCAAGTGCCACATCTACACGCTTTTTGAACCCCTCCAGGGATGGTGACTGCATCATCTCTCTGGCCAGCCTGGTCCAATGCCTGAACACTCTTAGTTAAGAAATTTTCCCCAGTATCCAATCTGAATCTCATTAATTGTATTGAGCCCTAGCTCTACCTCCAAGGAAAAGCTGGGTGGAAAGCTAACCTGCACTTGAAACTGAAAAGGCACAGTTTGTGTTTGTATACCCATGGAGCCACAAGTCCTACCAATTATAACAGCTTACATATGAGGCAATGTCACCCCAAACTGCTCCATGTTCACATTAATACACTGGCAAGAAGCGTGAGCTTCAGACCACACAAAGCTGCCCCTCGGTGAGGTCCTTTGAGAGGCCAGGTGAGCCACCAGCACTGCTGCAGAGACTGCTGCTCGCTACATGGGCTATAGGAGAGAAGGCATTAAAAATGAGAAAGCATACCCTCAGTTATAAGCATCGTCTTCAGCTTGGATCATCTCGTTCCAGACAGGTTTGAAAAAGCCCAGGTCAAGTGTATGCAGTAAATCCAGCTACCCGCAAGAACTTCAGGCAAGCTACACCGCTCAGACTGGAGCGTCTCTTGCATGGTAACTCTGAAGGACCACAGCTGGTAGGAGATGCTCCAGTGAAAAGGGCTGGAGAAGCACCCAGTTCTGTACCCCTGGGGTTCTGTCCCTGCCCCCACGAGGAAACAAGTCAGCTGTACAAACAAGACAGCTTCCAATCCCCAATCAGCACATGCCCCTGAATTATGGAAATTTAATGGTACAGCAGATGAAGTCCTGACTTGCAGCATCTTTTAACAAGCTGTGTAAAGTGGAGAAATATTACAAAGGAATACAGAGTACTAGCTTTCCCAGGGTTTTTACCCCATATTCTGTAAAGAATCTTCTTTCAAAACATTTAAATACAAGCGCCAGATTCTTGTGACTGAAGATGCTGAAGAACAGTAGTTACTCACCCGCTGTCTGAAAGCAAAACTCAGCTCTGAAATACAGGCCAAGCAAGCTCAAGCACTGTGCATGTCAACAGCCTACGTTAAGGGTTTTACATAAGGGAAAGTTTTAAGAATTACAGAAGAAAACTGGTTAGTTATCACAGCTCCATCTTCGCTCTCCTACTGTCTGAGGCTGTTGCAAACTGCCAGAGCAGAGGCTCCACAGTTGGCTGTTAATTAGGGAATGAACTTTGATACAGTGACACTGCAGAGGTACTGCACTTCATACTTACTCATTCTGGGTGGAAGCGGACACGCCTCACCCGCGTTTCAGGAATTCGGAGGCATCCTGGCACCAAGGGCAGAACCCTCCAGCCTGGCTGTGGCTCCGTGCGCCCATCGCTTGGGCCAGGCCAGGGGCTGCAGGCTGCTGCAGCCCCCGTGGGACCCTGGGCAAAGGGGGAGAGCAGAATGGGAGTTATGCAGTAGTGCATCCTGCCTCCACTTCCTCCAACATGTTGAAGTTTGCCCCTCTGAGGGCTTGGAAGCGAGACAGACACGTCACGCATCTTGAAAGAGCAGCCTGGGCAGTGGCTGTCTGCCACGCAGACGGCAGGAGCGTGTTTCACCCACTGCCTGCTTGTCTCAGTCAACCTGGGGAAAGGTTCCCTCAGGACCGCGCAGAGCCAACTGCCAGCTCCAGGAGAAGCACCAAATACTCAGAAGTTACCTGCTTAGTGTTCATTGCTCTTGGTTTTGTAGGGAAAACCCACCTATACCAGTGAAAGAGCAAGCTGAGCCGCCGGACCGGGAGATGAAGGGCTCCCCAGCTGGTGTTCTGCTGGAAAGAGGCACTGACCTAAGTTCTTGTGCAGCGACAGTCTTCTACCGTGCGTTCAATCTCAGCTCCCATGCACATGGAGAAGATAATGTTTATGCCTCAAAGTGCCACAAGCCTCTGCACAGCAAGGAGCTTTGTTTTCACCACACTCAATCACAACAGGCTGTTTGACACCAGCCAGCTCAGACAGACACTATTCACTAAACACCAGGAAAACGCCCCAACAGGCACTGAGGACTTGAGGACTTGCAGGTGTTCTTCAAAGCAAACACAACAGCAGCCTAAAAACAACCTGCTGCAGAGGCATGTTTCCACTGGTGATGTTATTTTATCTTGCAGCATCCCGACTCTGAAGTTGTGCAGATTAACTGATCTACCAGCCTGAGATTTTCCCATCGATCATTTTAACCCGAGAAGACGTGCACAAAGAGGACTGACTGGCAAACAAGCCAGCTTTTCATCAGGTGGTCTTCCTGGAGCCACCAAAATTTGGGCATGCGAATATAACATCACACAGTGCACGTGACTTATACATAAAGCGTTATTTTCAGCTTTCTATAACAAAATTATTATTACATAGTAAAATACTTTTGTTGTGCTGCAGTATGGTGCCTGTGATGCTGTGAGGGGAAAGGAAAGCAAAAGAAAGCTCTGGAAACACAGCAAAGGTAAGTTGTGGCAATCTGAAACAAGTAAGTAATGGTATCTGCGTTTTCTATTTCAAGTTCCAGTCCTCCTGACACGTACCTGTAAGTATTTACATTATCCAATAAATCAATATGGAAGCAATACAGGACAATTTATTAATACAGCATACAATAACACAATCCTGCATTGCTGAACCAGCACCTGCTCAAACTCAAGGACGGTGAGAGTTCCTAACCTGATGAGGTGCAGATGCCCAGAAGCAGGCAAGCTGCGGTAGAGGCACCTTCTGTCTTACCTATTATCATCAAAGAGATGTAAAAAGGAAAAAACCTATCCATGAACACCAGTAGAGATCCTGAGTTTAACAAAAGCATCCTCTTCCTACACCGTGCTGTGGTGGTAGTGCCCGCGCAGAGGCAGCCGGCCGAGGGACAGGGCTCTTCCCACTCCCTTCCAGGCACTCAGCACTGGCCAGAATAGAACTCAGCAGCTCACCAGTCAAATCTACCCCTGTACTCAGCCCACCTTGCCAGTCCAACAAGTCTCAAGCTACTGAGCATCTCTGGGGTACGCTGCTTTGTTGTTTGGGCTGGGTTTTGTTGTTGGCTTTGGGTTTCTTACTCCAGTGTCAGAGTGTAGCTCGGCGAGTCCTCTGTGTGTGGGTTAAAACAACCTCTGTGCTCCACATTAAAAACCTCTCTCAGTGCTGGGTGGCGATTACATCAGCCTGACCAAAGCGTCCCACAATGGGCAGTGTTCTCTACACAGTTCTCTGCACTCAGTCTGTGAGCCGCACTAGATCCGTGTGTCACTCTTTCTATTCTGCAAAGAATTATACACAATTATTTTTTTAAAGTATCTCCTGGAGAAGAATGTATCAAATCACTGCAGTTCCCTCACAAACCCCAGCACTTGCTGCTGCTGTGATGTATGCTAAACAGCAATGGCAGAACTAAGGGAACTCGGCCGTTCCCTTTCTTACTGGGCAGTGCAAGTGGCACAGAGAAGACAGACAGACACATCTCACACATCCATGAGCCAAGCTGAAATCCTGAGCAGAACGTTCTTCCCTCTCCACAGAATACAAGCGTGTGCCCAGAGAGACAAGACACGTCACACTGGTCACCTCACAGCCACCATTCTTATTTCAGGCACCAGCCAATTCCAGTCCCTGGTCCGGGGGATGAGCGGACAGGGAGCAGCAATGGACGCAGATGCTGACGGCCCACGGTCCAGTGAGGCTGTGCCAGGTAACATGGACCCACAGCTCAGCACCAGCCCCACGGCAGGCACCCTGCGCCAAGGTGCACATCACACACTGCCGGGCACCGCCGCCTCCGCTTGTCCCATGTACCTGTTCACACTTTGCCTATCTGTATGTTCTGCTGCAGAGAAGGGCACATCTGCCTGGAGCTCAGGCACCACAGCAGCAGCAAAACCTCTGTTCACAGGCTGCTGTCCTTTTGATCCTGCAGTCTTTCTTCTTAATAATAAAGCCTGGTGATTGTTTTTAAATAAAACTCAAGACAGAAATACTAACTTAACATCCATCTCCCTGCTTATCTTTTGATACCACACAACACCTAAGTGGGAATCTGCAAAAGACAATCAGCAAACCGCTTCACAGACATCTGTACTCCGAATCGTACGCACATGTCAAGCCAGGAAGAAACACCTGGGAGCTGGCACCCTGTGCTTAGGCTGTACCAGCCCCTGGAGTTTCCAAAGGAGACCCGAGGGGAGCAGGAGCCTCCCTTCTGACCCAGCAGCACACGCATCATGTCCCGACCCAGGAGCTCCCGACCCAGGAGCTCCCAACCCAGCTCCACAGCCACAGCCAGCAGCAGGGACTCCGAGTTACAGCTTTCGCCCATCGGCTGTACCCTCAGGGGAACAAACACACCAATGCTCAGCTCTGCAGCAACGGACAATTCTGCTAACATGAGGCGATGAAGGACACTGTTTGGGATTGAGAAGCTCTCCTTTGGGAGCACAAAGGAGACACTGCCTGCTGCCGCCTTTCTGGGCAGGGAAAGGACAGGAATCCACAACAAATGGAAAATCTCCTGTGTGCATCGTGTTTCCAGAGGAGATGGCACGAGTAAAACCATTCAAAGCAAATGAAGATACAGGTTAGACACTTTCTATTTGAACACGTGTAATACAAGTGCTTTTGAGGATGTTTACAGAAAAAACAGTTGGAAGCAGAGCACAGGCGACAGCCTGAGGCTTTCCACACCACATACCTGCCAGAAGGAGGTGAAGGGAGGAAAAGTTTTTTGCACTCAGGCAAGCAAAGAGAAATCCAGAGCTTTCCCTACACTTCATCCCTGTTTCCATAGACCTGACCCTCATTTGAGAGAAGGCAAGCCTGGCACCAGAGAGTCCAGCTCCTGTCTTCCCTCACCAGCTCCCCAGACCTCTGCTACTTCTTACCCTGCCCGGCACTACTAAAGCTGTCTCCTTGGCATCAGCCCCTTCACCTCCTTCCAGGACATTCACCCTCTTGGTCCTCCTGCCTCTGGAGATGGCTCCAGTGATGCTAAGGGCATCTCCAGGACCACAGTGATGCTGCTGCCAGCTGGCACAAGCGCTCTGCATGCAAGGGGGTCACACCCAAGCCTCCCCACGCCTGGCTCCGATGGACCTGGCTCGCCCAGGGGCAGGGACCCACAGCTCCGAACTCCTCTCTACGAGTTCAGCCAGCGAAGGCTAATTACACAGCCTACACAATGCCTGTGAACCACCTGCTCCACAGACCCCATTGCCAAAGGGGGATTTCATTCACTGCCCACAGTCCCACAAACCATAAATACACCAAAAATCCCCCCACCGAGCTGTGATGCAGAAAGCAAGTTGCAGCTTGTACACCTTCAAAGGTTCTACAACAGATTCCTTTTTTCTCTCTAATAATGAATTAATCACAATACCAATCAGAGTATTAGATTAGTGATAACGTTGACTTCAGGGTTCACAAACCCCCCACTATGCAAAGGTAAAGAAGTCTTAATTTTAATTATTCCTTGAAGAATGGATCAAATGCTCTCAAAGTATTAGTTCACAGCTGTATTTTCCCCACTAAAAGGCATAGGTAAAATGACTTTTAAAAGCCAACAGGAAGTTGACTCATCTTCCATTTCTAAAGCCAGGGAAGAACTTTGCCAAATGCTACAGGGGAGGCAGACCTGCAAGAGATGGCCATGGAGACATTTTGCAGAAAAAGACTAATTTCTTTTTCTTTTGTATCCACAGTATCTTAAATCAGCAGTAACAGGAGGAGAACACAGGTGTGCGAACTTATTTTTAGGATTTCTTTCAAAAAGGCATCTTGTTTACAAACACTGAAACAGATTCTGCTTTTCCCCAGCAATGCTGCCTGCCTTTGCCTGTAAGTGGAATGCGATGAGAAGGGCCACAAAGCTAAAGACAGCCACAGCAACTCTCCACGGACCACTTTACCATCACTCCTCACCTGGCTGCCGGCTCTGGGGAGGGAAGGGAGGAAGAGGAGGCAGGCAGCAAAGTGGTGGAGCTGGATGGCAGCAGAGGAGTGCGTGACAGCCACACTGTTTTGGGGAAGCGAGGGCTGACACAGCGAGCCTGACCTGCGGAGAGCCAGCCCGACCTGCGGAGAGCCAGCCTGTGCTGGAGTCACCTCCCTGACCCATGACACACGCCTGCTCCTCCATGGAGCGTGGCCGGACTGGAAAGGCACGTCCCATCCCGCCTTGTCCTGGCTCAGAGAGCAATGAAACCTCTGCAAGATACCACCCAGAGAGCCTTCTCCCTAAGCCTCTCCTTGTAGTGAGCATGTTGGGGATTTTGCTACTAAAAACTAGTCTGCTGTGAAACCCAAGGAGTCCTTCCTCCTTCTGAAACACACGTCTGCCTCGGAAGAGGGGCAAGAGAGGTAGACACGGGCAGACAGGCGAAGAGGCAGCAAGTAGGGAGGGAGCAAAGGTCTGAGCCAGCACCAGCTGCAGAGACTTGAACTGACTAGAAGACACAACTTGCTTCTGTGCAAGCAAAACCTTTGGGAAGGGCACCGCAGGCAGCTTTGGGCTGTGCCCATCCATGCCCTCTCGCTCTTCCCACCCACCCCCAAAGCGGAATAAACGAGTATTCCCTTTGGAGAAGAACAGGACAAGTTACCCAGAGAACCTGGAGATACCACGGGCATTAGGAAAAGCAGCTGAGAATCAGAAAATCCAGTGAGTGCACCCAGAGAAGTGCTTGGCACAGGCAGAGCCTCTGGCTGCGAGTGGGTGAGACCGGGCTCTGCCACAGGACCCAGGCACAAGGGGGGTGCTCAGCCGGGCTCTGGCTCTGTGCTCAGAGCCACGTATTTACTCTCACCCTCACTAGAATTGGAGCTGCCTGATTGCCAGCAGTGTTTGTGATCCAGACAGGAACTGTACCCAGCCGTATATACAAGCCGTGCCCCAAAACTCAGCTCCAGGTCCGTCTCTCTGCACGCTAGCATGTAAAGCTGTGCCAGCTCAACTTCTCCCCCTCCACAATTAGTAAAGTTTAAACCAGTGCAGATTACCTTTGGAGTGGCAATACCTGCATTTTCATAACAATTTGCTGCCTTATTTTCATGAGGGGGAAATCCCCACGCGAACCCAACCAGAAACTCCGAGCCACACCAGCGCGAGTCACTCAGGAGATGCACACACCAGGCAACAGACCGGGTTCTTTCTGCAGCAGCTCTCACCGGCTGTTTCCATCCAGCACCCAGCAAACATTTCAGTTCCCTGCCAGGCAGCAGCTCTTTGCCCTGCATTTAGCACACCGGTGCCGGGCTGACCCACAGGGCGCAGCAGGGCTGGCTCCCAGGGCTGCCTCCCAGGGCTCCATCAGGCTTTCCCTGCCACGGCAGCCGACTACAACCTTGCGTTTGGCTTGCAGAAGTCCCTCTGCTTACAGCACTGCTCTGCCTAGGCCATGAACAGCCTAAAAGGAACATCGCTTCTCTACAGAGGAATCCAGTTTTAACCTAGGCTCCCTGACTTGATTGAAAACAATAAGAAAGTGAATGAGAGCCACAGAAAATACATCTGGTAACAGGCTCGTAGTTGTGGTTTGTGGGTTTGGTCTTTTCCCAGACAAGTATCACAAGTCCTGCTCATTTTTTAGGGGTCTGCAGTAACTGCATTCTGGTAATAAACCCAGTTACTCTCAGTAGCACCTGTAATAGCTTTGTGAAGCTCAGAGAGATCCCCGAACCAGTCAGTGCTGTCTGGAACCAAACACAGTCAGAAAAACACTTGCAGAACTCGCTCCTTTTCAGCGTCAAACCCCAGAAAACACACCCAACAAAACTGTGCGCTCCCCAGGTCACAGCTCGTGTGCCTGCTCCAGCCTTTGGTGTGCTATAAACATCCCTAAATAATCTACGTAAGGTGAACCAGAAGTACAGAGAGTTCTCACTTGTTCCCTGATCGGCGAGCACGCAGCACGATCCTTCTCCCGCAGCGCACACGCGCTTCCTATGTAGACCTGCCACAGCCTGCTAACCAAACCGCTGTTATGGTTACACAGCACAGCCTCCCATTCAGTACAAAGACACAATACATGCACCATCGATCCTGTTTAGCCAGCACAGGAAGCTGCTACAAAGCAGTAATGTATCATGTCATTTTCCTCGGCTACTGTGTGACACTGACTTCCTCTGCTCGCAGTGGAAGGGACCCGCATTACTGCCAGAAGAGCAGGCACCAAGAGGGGCGTTGGGTGGTTGACACTTTAAGAAGAGTTAGAACAAATCCCACCCTTACAGGAGGCTACTCACTCACAGAACCCGCTCCAACGGTGTTTCACAGCAGAACTATCATTATTACTGCTGGTATTTATCCTTACCAGCGAACAAGATGAAGGGCAAAAGACATGGCTTTCACTGAAAGAGGCCCTTCTGCTGGTCTACCCAAATTAAAGTCGTTAATAGAGACTTATTTCAGCGGCAAGACCACGCTTCACAAGCGACTTAAACACCAGGAGAAGGTTACTGCAGGGGACGATCATCCACAGGGATGCAATGTTTAACCCAGACACTACAGCATGTCAGCTCCAGCAGCAAGCTGCTGCCCCCAACACACCCCTCCTGCTTCAGGAGTGATGGACAAGGCCAAATCAATACACCTCTGTACATTTGGGTACATTTAGAGGGTGCCCACGTTTCTACCTCAGAGAGCCCATTACTTGGTGTTCACCTCAAAGACACAGTTATTAGCCAAAAAGTAGCACGTTACCCTCCTCGCCTTCTCCTCATCTCGGAGCTCAAAGGTATCAGGAAGCGAGAGCCCAGCGGAGCCGGAGCGCGGGGTAACGAGCCCTCCCTGCTGCGAGCCCGGCCGCGCCCCTTCCTCCGACACCCAGTCCCGCGGCGGGACGGGTGTCAGAGCGGCGCGGGGCAGAGGGTTACTCAGAAAAAAAACCGAGTGCAAAGGTCTGTGGGCCAAGCACAAGCCCTTCGCACCCGCCCTGGCGCGGCCCGACGCGCCGGCTGGGAGGGGAGCGGGGTACCCCGAGTCCCGCCGGGGTACGGGCACCTTCCCCGCGAGGGGCGCTCGCAGAAAGCCAGGCTGCGGCTGGAGGCGCCGGGGTAACCGCGTACCCGGACCTCCCGAGGGCTCGCCGGCCGGGGGCGCGGCGCTCCATTCGGCAGCGGCACCGACGGAGCCCCGGGCGGCAGCTGGAGCGCCTTCGGTCCCGGCGAGCCCCACGGGCGCTGCTTCTCCCCCCCCTCGGTCGGGGGGAACCGCTCGGAGCTGCGGCAGCCGCGCTCCGCCGGCGCGGGCGGGGGATGCTCTGCCGGCATCGGCGGGCGGCGCGGAGTGCAGGAGAAACACCAAACCCCGCCGCAGAGCCAGGTGCGGGGCAGGCGGCGAACGGGAGCAGCTCCGCCGCGGGCACACGCCGCCTCCCGCCGGGCGCGGCGCAGCCCGGCGCCGGCCGCACCGGCGCGGAGCGCGTCCGGAGACCCGCGGCCCGGAGACCCGCGGCCCGGAGACCCGCCCGATTGCCCAAAGTTTCCGCCGCCCGCCCGCCCCGCGCTCCGGGCCGCGGGCGCTCCGCCGGGGCGGCCCTGCCCGCGGCGGCTCGGCGCGGCTCCCGGCCGCAGCGCCGCGCACCGCCCCGCGCAGGCGGCGGCCTCCGGCGCACGGCGCGGCCGCGCATCCAGCGAGGGCTCGCCCCGCGGCCGCGGAACGCCGGCGCCGAAGGCGGCGTGCCCGGGCGCCGCGAGCCCCCTGCCGCCGCGGCGCCCGCCCGCCGCGCGCACACCTGCCCCCGCGGCGCCCGCCCGCCCCCGGCCCCCGCGCCCCGCCGCCCGCCGCGGATCCCGGGGCGGCGGCGCCTCCGCCCGCAGGGCCCGCCGCGCGGCCACGGCCCCGCGCGATGGAGCGCGGGCGGGCAGCGGGGACGCGGTCTGCTCCAGGCGGCGGCCCCTCGGCCCCGCGCCCCCGGCGGGCTCCGCCGCCTCACCGCCCGCCTCGCGCCCGCCGCGCCCCCGGCCGGCCCGCGGCCTCCCCCGGCCCTCCCCACTCACCGCGCGGAGGGAGGCGGCGGCGGGGCGGCCAGGCCGGCCCCGCTCAGCGCGCCGGCGGGCCGCGGCGGGCCCTAGCCCGGGGTCTCCATGGTGGCGGCGGTGGCGCCGGCGCCGCCGAGCCCCGCCGCCCGCTCCGCCTGGCCGCTGCTCCGCCCCATGCGCAACGTCAGCGCGGCGCCCTGCCCCGCGCCGCATCCATTGGCCGGGCGCGGCGCGGGGCGGCACGCTATTGGCTACTGCCTCCCGTTAAACCCGCCAACGGCGGCGCGACTTGAGGTCGTCATGGTTACCGATGCTGCGTGCAGTCGAAGCGCCGCTGGCGCCTCAGCGCGGGGGTCGCGGCCGGGACGGGACGCGGTGCCGCCGGCAGTGCCGTGCCGAGGGGCGCGGAGAGTCCCTGGGCCGCACTCGGCAGCGCTCGCCCCGCGGGCCGCCGAGGCGGGAGGCTGCTCCGGCCCCGCCGCCGGGCTGGCCGCCTGCTCGCGGTGAGTGTCCGTGCGGGGGCAGGCGGGGCGCAGGTGGCTGGAGCGACCGGTTGCAAGATGGCGGCCGCGGCCGTGCCCGCCAGGCCGCTGCCGGCCGCGCTGTCCCGCCGGGCCGCCCCGTGGGGGTGGGAGCTGAGCCCGGCGCGGAGGGCAGCGGCACGGCGGGACCGGCGTCCCGCGGCCGGGCGTTGCGGCGGGCGGGGAGCGCCCCGCGCCCTCCCGCCTCGGCCCAACCGGCGGCTCGGCGCGGGGCGCGGGCCGCCCCCGGCCGCGGAGCGCTCTAGCGGCGGGCCAGGGGCGCCCTGCCCGCCCCAAACGCCCGCTGGCCGCCCCGGCAGGACGCCTCCTGCCGCCTTGGCTGACGCGAGGCCTCCGGCGCTGTGTCGCTGCCCTGGGCTTTGCCGTTTCCCCTCTCGCAGCACTTGCCTGGCGCGGTGCGAGGCTGCAGGTGCCGCTGGGTTGGGGGCGCAGTCGGGGAGCGGCTCTGGCTGCCTTAAGAGGCTGTCCCATTCGCCCCCTTCCCCTACTGCACTGACACAAGCCGTGTAGGAGTCCTGCTGAGAGAGAGCCGTGAAAGCAGTGCCTGTGTCTTTACCGGTGTCTCTGCCCCATCCCGATCAGCTCTCTAGCGTGCGGTGGGGTGCACCATGCTCTTATCCGGGCGTAAGGACATGGGACAAGGCTGAGGTGGCTTGATCAGCACCAGTGCTGCCAGTAGAACTGTGTCCTTACCCTCTGTTCGCAAAGGGACTGTGAGTAAAAGGTAGGGAGTAAATCAAATCACACAGCCCCTTCTCTTTATTTCCCAGGTGGAGTGTCATCTGCTGTGCTGGGAGCTACGTAGGCTGTTGGAATAGCTTTAATCTGTCGTGTTTCTTGCCATTTGTTTGGATGAATACAGAAGGAACTCCTGCGCTGTGATGAGATGTCAAATGGAGAACACTTGGCAGATGTAAACAGGGGTCTTGATTCTTCACTGCCCTGAAAATGTCGTGATTGGTGCTGTGTCAAGTGGGTTTAAGATCTTACCAAACCAGAGTGGTGACCTGCACCTCAGAAATCAGATGCCTGAGGAGTCACAGCAGAAACGTACTAAAACAAAGAGTAAGAAGGATGAAATATGATAAGCAGGGGGAAGGGTCAAATGAGTGCAGAGCAAGAGAAAAGGAGAAAATAAAACATGAAACTAGTAGATCTAGACTAGAGGGAGGGGAAGGCATGGAATGTGTGAGAGCAGGGACTTCATTAATTGCAAGGCAGCTCCTACCAAAGGTGTACGGGATTAATTAAATAAACTTCAGATCAGCCTCAGCTGGTTTTAACCTGCAGTTTGGATGTTATGTTGGCTTAGCTTCCACAGATAACAGCTTTTGGAAAACAAAGCAGCTTTTACTTGCCTCCCCTGGCAAATGGAACCAGTTCTGGATGCTGGGCCCTGAAAGGTACAGTCTGCTGGCAGGACATGGAGTAATAATGCCTGGATCTGGTCCTTCCAGATCCAAGGTGGTTCCAGGTGGATGGCTGTGACCTCCAGTGTTGGAACAGGCTGTTCTCAGCACCCTCTGTCCCTGCAGAGCCCTGCACTGCACGGGCTCTCTGTATTTTGGAGTTTATCACTGGCATGAGATGGGTAAGAAATAATGGTGAGAAGGTGATCTTGAGCCAGTTTGTTTTGGCACAGCAGAAGTGTAAAGAATTTTTAAAAAATATTTTGAGGTCTTGTCAGACTTACAAATATATTGAATGAGTATTGGAGAAGAACAGCTATTTTGTTCTGTGTCTGGTATTAGTCATACAATCACAGCAGTTTTATTTGTTTTGGCACCCAGAGCAGCCAATACATTATCTAATTTGACTGCTGCATATCACAGGCCATCAATTCCCACCCGTTTATCACAGTGCTGAGCCCAAGAGGGACAAAATATGCTGTGGAAAGGCACCCCGTTTTAGCTTCCCAATACAGAGAGCTGCACGGTGCAGTGACTCTTTTGATTTCTTATTCCATTAGCCAATAATAGCCTCTGTCAAATACATGTTTAAACTCTTACATCAATTTTAGAACCTGCAACAAACAAGTAATGTTTCTTTTTATTCACCCTCTTCAGGAGGCAGCCTGGAAGTAAGATTATCTCTTGCTTTCATTCTCAGTGTCATTTGGAAAGCATCGATTCCATTGTGTTTGTGAGTCTTACAAAAGCCAATGTTTTCCTTCTGAACCTTCCTGGCTTCTGAGGAGTCCTCAATCCCATCTCTTAGAATGAGCATGCTCCTTCTCCAGCTTTTTAGACCAGCAGTTTAGTTATTGGCCGTTTCCTGGTGCTTTTGTTGCTGTTGTGTTACTTTGGCATTTCAAGCCATTGATACGTTTTTCTGCTTCGTTTAGTCTGTTCTGAAACGAATCCAAATTGAAGCTTGTTTGCTCTTTCCTTCTTTCTGTGCCACCACATATGTTGGTGTTCCTTGCAGAACACTGGCATGCCTGTCCTGAAGGTGGGTTTTCTCACTGGATGTAAGCACACAGGCTGGAAGTGCTGGGTCCTTGGAAAGGCAGGGCTGTGGTGATAAATGTCAGTCACAGAAACAGTGTTACCTTGTTTCTAGTTTTTGTTTGTTGGTTGGGGTTTTTTTTCTGGAACAAAAACTTCTTACAGGTACTGAAATTGCAAAGGTTTGTAAAAAAAATAATAGCTGGAGAAGAGAGTGCTGCTCACGGTGGGCTAACTGAACAAACAGCAGCTGTTCAGCATCCACAGGGAAGTGCTTTAGATGAGTATGGGGTGAGGGTTTTTCCCCTCATTGAAACTACAGTTCTATTTGAAAAGTTGTGGCAAGCCTTTGTGGTGATGTCATAGCAACCCTGTCAATCGTGACACGATCGACTTTGGGTGATTTGGAAACTGTAATTTCATTTGGCTTAAAAAGTGCTGAATGTTCTCCTGGTTTTTTGTTGTTGAACTGTGGAGGTGTTGGCACCTAATAGAAGGTGTGCTTCTGAAGCAGTAGTGGGCTGACATTTGCCATTGTAGCAAGGGCTTTTACAGCAGCTTTAAGTTCCAGAGGTGGCATTCAAAATCACTGCTCTGCCATGAGTGTGGATGTTTCTTTCCCTGTGGGAACTGAAGTGTTGAGGAAGAGTGTTTGGGTGCTGCCAAGTTGGTTGTGTTTTCATGGGTTTTTTCTTCTATGGCTTTAAAGCATCAGGTACCAATATTTGATTCTAGGTCCTGTGAAGTGCTCCACAAGATTACCAAGTTTCTGATTACAGAACCACTTAATCTGGCTGCAGCCCTGCTGCAACGGAGAGGGACAATGCTACCCTGTCATGGTATCTCTCCAGCCTTCCTTGTGCCAGCAAAGACAATTGTGAAACTGTGCAGTGAACTGGATTAGAAAATTGATCCAGTTTCTCCAGAAACCTCCTCACCACATGTGCTCTTAGTTTTGTTTTTTTTAGCTGGGTCAGTGTCCTGATCTAGCTCCCTGTTCCTGCCTCTGATGCCTGTGCTGGGAGACGTGCAGTTAGACAGTGGGAACAGGGGACCTCCTGTTCTGCAGCCACGTCAAATGTCTTGCCCTGGGTACCTGCTTCAGCAGAAGGAAGGTGTGAGGAGCAGCACTTGCTGGGCTGCAGAGTCAGCTCAGCTGCTGAGTTGATGCAGGTTTAAGGAGAGTAAACTTTTCTTGAGAAAAGGCCTGTACTAATGTAGTGACTCGTGGTACCAGGAGTGGGTTTGTAGGCATTGGGTTTGGTAGGTACAATGGGCCTCCAGCAGAGCTGGAGAGAGGCTGGTGCCCAGGGCAGGGAGGGCCGGGCCCAGGGGAACGGCCTTCAGCTGCAGGAAGGGGATGGAGAGGGGCTGGGAGGCAGAAATCCTTCCTGGGGAGGGGGGAGACCCTGGCACAGGGTGCCCAGAGAAGCTGGGGCTGCCCCTGGATCCCTGGCAGGGTTCAAGGCTGGGTTGGATGGGGCTTGGCGCACCCTGGGCTGGGGGGTGTCCCTGGGGGGCACCGAGGGCCCTGCCCACCCAGGCTGGTCAGGGGTTCTGTGATTTTCCTTGGGATAGCACACCATGGTGGCAGGGTGGGAAGAAGTGCCCAGTGAAAGGAAGTCCTTCAGTAAGCTTGGCTGCTGAAGCCAGGCTTCAAACCACATGTGCCTGTGAGCCGGGGCTGCTCTTGCTCATCACTGTCTCTGGCAACAGCAAACGTGTGGTTTGGTGACAGGATGTGGGGAAAAGCCGAGTGGGATGTTCAATAAAGAAAAGCTGATTAACAGGCATTCTGCTCTGTGGGTTTTCAGGTCCTAAGCTTGTAAGTAATCTTTGTGTGGAGACTGTCGAGCTTTTCAAAAAACAAAACCCGAGCAACAAGCAGACACAACCAATAAGAAACACAGCAAAGCACAAAGCAAACCCTCCGTAAACCAAAAAGCCCAGCTCTGGAGAATGCAGGTACTTGTATCTGCTCAAGGACAGGTGAAGGTCTGCTAAAATCCTCTGCAGTTGCTCCTGAATGGCTGCAGTTCTCAAGCTGAACAAAATATTACCCATCGTCTGACTAGGCTGTGCTTGAGGCCTGGAGAAAATGTGCAGAGATTTACCAAACTGTAATCGTTCTGCCAGGCTGGGGCTATAGCATTTCAAGCTGAAATCTAGACATCCTCCTGAGTACGGAGGCAGCACAGAAAATTAAAGGCAAAAAGAAGATTGATTCCTGTTTATGGACTGTATGCTTCCAAGGGTTGTAAGTGAGAGGCTCCAGACAAGCTTGCTTTTCTTTGTAGTGCGGTGTCAGACAGTGTTATGCATCACTTTAAAGTGAAGGTGTGCCAAATGCTTCCCTGCACATAACTCTGCGAATCTGGCCGAGCAGAACTAGCAGAAGCTGTACGAAATGATACCTGTGCTCCTGACAAAACAGCCTGCACTGGCTTCTAAATCACATGAACTATCTCTCCCTCCTGCTCGCGCTCTCAGGTGCAGACAGCAGTGCCGCTGTCAGACCCACGCCAGCTCGGCTGGCTGAAGGTGCTGTGATGGAGCCTCTGGTGTCAGCAGGAACTCAGGAGGTCTTGCCTTCTCAAGCTAGCCCTGTCAGCCTGCTTGTGTGCCGCCTGCTTGTGTGCCTCCTGCTTGGGCTGGGTTTGGGAAGCGATCTGTTAAACGCAGGGCTGATGCAGAATGGCTTTTAAGTGTAACCATAGATGTGCAGATCGCTGCAACTCTGAAACACCCAATGAGAACCTAGGCTAACAGGAAAAAGTATCTCAGCTTAAGGAGAAATTTGGCTTACACACACTGGTGTGTTCTTGAAGCACTGACAGGGAAAAAGTGTACCCCCGTGCTGCCTGTATGGACAAAGCAGGCAGACTTCTGCTGGAAGTTCATTAAGAAATGCTTACATAAATTGGTCTGTCAGCAGAGCTGTGGGGAGGAGGCCTCCAGCAGAGCATCAGCAAACCTCACTGTGCAGGTTTGGGTTCTTTAAAGAAAAAAACATCAGTAACAAAGCTAGCATGAAAATGGCCTAGGTGGAAACCCTTTAAATTAAAATACTGTTTAGAAGGCAAGAGCAAAGACAGAAGCATGTGCTAAAGGTGAGGACAACTTAAAATCACCTGCCTCATTCTGTAAAATGAAGACTCAGACTTCTGTTTTGCTTCCTGCTTTGTGAAATACTTGCCTTTAGCTAGGCACAGAAAATAAAGCTTTCATGACCTGAAAACTGTGTATTTCTAATTGTGCCTTTTGCAGTGTGGGAAAGAAATTCCCCTCAGATGGTTTATCTGAAGGGAGGTGGGTCTGTCATTTAACAACAGCAATCCAGATAGTTTGTACAGAACTTCTAAGGCCACTCCTCAGTGGGTAATTTATTATTTTTTTAGTCTCTTCATGACTTCTGTATAATCTGAGCTTCTTCAGCTGTCTTCCACTGGACTTCTGCTGCTACTTAGTATTGATTATTTTGGTGTCGGATGGTTTAGTAGATGTGACAGTTCTTATAGGACACACTGTTCTGCTACAGCTCCTTTAAGATCTACATCCTTACCTATCCCTGCCTGTAAGATGACATCTTTATCACATTGGCCCTGCATGATTGTACAAGGAATCCACCTTGGAAACTTCTGTGGGACAGTGTGTATCCTGCCTCTTGGTAAGACATCGTTGCAGTTGCATCCTGGCCCAGTGCATAGGCATAACTTGTTTCCAGAATACAGGAGGCCTGTGCTTATTCTGTGTAAGACCAGCTTGCTTATGACGTTACACCTCACTGATGCCTTTTGCAGTTGGGGTCCTCTGTATGGGCGATGCCTCTTGGGCTCAGTGAGGTTCCAAGCCATCTAGCGCTGTGCGTTCAAGGGCAGACAGTTTCTATTTCCCCAGAAGAAATGTAGTCAGTCCTTCCCACCTCAGGGTGGTCATTGTTAATCAGGAGCACTGCAGTGTCCCCTTCCAAAGCGAGCCCCCTGAGAGCAGCCTGCCTGCATGGGCTTACCTTGTGCCCAGGCTGCAAGCTCTGCAGCCTCCCTCCTCTCCTTGTAGTCTCCCAAGAAGCCACTCTGAAGTGTTTTCTACTCTCTCCCCCCAGTCCTTTCCTCCTTGTGATTGTTAGGCTTCCAGCAACATGCTTTCTTGTCTAATTAGCCCTCCTATGCAAAGTGTAACAAGAAGAGGCTGCTTTTGTAAACCCTTACGGCCTGTAGGTTATCATCAGAAACTTGGACTTTAGCTGATGGCATCAGTCCTACGGAAGGTTCTGTCCTGGTTACCTGAACGGTGTTGGTGTTTGGGTGTTCTTAACATAAGCTGGTTCTCTCAGAAACGCAACCTCTTGTATATTTGTGAACTACCAAGAGTACTGACCCCAGCTTCACAGAACACTTGGGTGTGTTCCTGCTTACCCTCACAGCCATGTGCCGTGTGGGATCTAGACTGGAAGGGCTGTGTTACCTTGGAGAAAGGCTACGTGTGTGGAGAGGAGTGCCACCAAAACTTCTACATGTAAATAATCAGGCAGATACTGTTCTTAAACAATTTGGGGTTACCTGAACGGATAATATGGGTTTGTTCTGGGATGTATTTCAATGGTGACAGTCCTGTGCTTTAAACTTCCCTGCAGGTTCTGTGCATTTGAAGTGCCACCTGTCAGAGAAGGAATGCATTGGCACAAGTCACTGAGGTGATGGGTTGATTTAGGTTTGGTTTGGGGTTAAATATTCTAGCTATATATGAGTAAGAATAATTTATTTAATTCATTTTAGCAGTTAGAAGGCAGGTGAGACTTTGTGTTGGAGCATTACCTTCATTGGTGCTGTTAAGCAAGAAAAATCCTAAGCAAGAAAATTACTTAACCCAGTAGTTTTCTGCACTGTTGGGTCTGGTCTCCTTGTTGGTGTGAATCAGGTGTATTTTTGTTTGTTTAAAAAAGAAAAAAGAGACTATATTTGCTTTATAGGAATGGCTGGAATGCTGGGTACTGAAGCTGAAATTGCAATATTTTGTGATACTAACATCAGTCTCTTTACAGGGTCTCAAGCTACTGCTTTGGCTTTGTTTGCTATTAATAGAAAAATAAGGCAAATTAGAAAAGGTCAGTGCAAAGCCCAGACACTTTGTTGGAATGCAGGATTGTTGGTTCTATGGCAGTTTTCTGTTACAACATCTTTATTTCTGTTGTGCTAAATGAGTAATGTAGATTTAAGCCTTTTACCTGATGGGTGCCAGAGCAGCAGAGTGGTGAAGTTGCTCTCTGCACCATTACAGATACCCTGCTTTCCTCACAGGGCAGTGAGGAAGGAGACACTTCATGGGTCAGACACGTAAAGGTCGATTTAACTCTGCGTTTGTTATTCCTTCTGTAATGGAGATAATTGCAGGGCCCTAATGGATGACTCAGGCTCACAGCTGCCAATAAACCTTTACATCTGTTGCACTGTTTAATTTGTAACTCACTTTTGGTTACACATTGAGGTAATAAATAGGAGGCTAGATGGAACATTAATAATATTAAAAGGTATCGAATAAAAGTCTCCAAATTTCTTGTGTTCAGATCCAGAAGTGTGAGCATCTGCCTCCAGTGAGCAGAGCAGGGCTGGGACCAGCCCTGCCCAGCCACCTGCTGGGGCTGCCCCGGGATCCCTGGCAGGGCTCAGGGCTGGATGGGACAGGGCTTGGGGCACCCTGGGCTGCGGGGGTGTCCCTGCCTGTGGCGGGGGGCACTGGGGGGTGAGGGCCCTGCCCATCCAGGCCAGGCTGGGATGACTCACTGAAGGCATCAGAGCATCTTTGGGTTTCGTCTCCTCCATAGCTGAACTGGAACAGCCTGGTGCATGGCAGGCAGCTGCCCAGCCCTGCCCTGGGTGGTGTGGTCCCTGGCAGGGGTTGTGCAGGTCGGAACACAAGGTAGCAGATGCCAGCTGACTCTTGATTCCGGGCTGTGTGCTGACACGGTGACTTCATTTCCTGCTGGTTTATGGCCCTGGTCAATTTTTTTTAAGCTTCCTTCCTTCCTTTTCTTTGCTTGTTGCAATGTTTTTCCCCTGTATAAAGACTTTAAATTTATTTTGTCTTGGGTTTGCTACTTAGTATGTTCAAAGAACAGAGGAGGTACAGCAGTGCTCTTGTAAGGTGCAGCTGCTTGGCCAGGAGATGCACTGTCGTGTCGTGTGTTTCCCCCCCCCCCAGTGCTGTGACAGAGTGTTCCATGAAGCTGATTGTTTTAAGTGTTACTCAAATTGATCTTCCTACTTTGGATTAAGTTTTACTTAATGAGGGAGTAATGAGATTAGCATAGACAAAAAGGACTATGTCTCTTTTGGGAACACACAGTTTCTGATACCTGACTCTGTTTCCAGCAGATCCATAATTCTTTCTTTAGGGAACACAAATTTAAATGATAATCGAACTATGGGACCTCTCCAGCAACTGTTTTGACTGAAGTATTACACTACATTTTGTTCCTGGGGAGAGGATTGACTGCCCGGAGATTAAAGCATTCTGGATGGGTGCCATTTTCAGATAGTTAGTTCAACTAAAAGAAAATAGATCCGATTAAAGGATAAAGCTGGTTATTTGTTTGGTGTTTTTACAGGGTGCCTACAATGGGAGTGATTCTCTGCCCCTTTTCCCTAACAGTAATTAGGATTCCAATAACTGCACGTTAATATTATCTTCTTCGACTGGAAATCTGCAGTACCTAAGCATTCACATTTCCTTTGAACTCTTGAATCCAGTGGAAAAAACCTGCTTTCCACAAAATATCCAACAAACCTGTGGGCATTAGAAAGAGCACTGAAAAGAAGGGACTTCTGTGTTTGGGCTGCTTTCTTCTGGAGTGTGGATGTTGTAGGAAACATCTGTCAAAGTTCCTGTCGGTGTGTTGATAGGTTTCAGGGAAGCCCGTGGATGGTTTCTGGTTGGTGTCTGTGTGTAACTGAGTGGAAGCGCTGGCAGGCTTGGGACACCTGCTGCTGGGAGGTTCAGCAGCCTTCCTTCTCACGAAATATGAGTGGCTATTAACCTGCCATTGATTATGCTGTTAAATGGTATGTTGTGTGGAATTAACTGGCTTCGTATTATTGATTTGACGTTTAAAGATGTTACTGGCTTAGAGCATGCACCAGAAGCTTATCTTAGAGTGCTAACCCTGTGCCTCCCCTGCCGTGACCGTGCCCTCCTGTCCATGAGCAGCAGTTTGGCTGAGAGGAGAAAAATTACACTCGTGACCCAAATCTGTCAAGATTTATGTATGCAAATGACTTGCTGAATGGGGGCAGTGAAATCCATGCTCCTTTAAAGTTAATGTTTAAACTTACTGGGAGTGTGGAACTGGGGCCTTAACTGGGCAGGAACCACCCGTGGCAAGAGATGCCAGGGTGTGAGCGGCGGGCTGCAGGCTTTGCTTGCTCATAAATGCTGACTAACCCTTTAGAGGAGAGTTTAATTTCTATGTAAATGAAGGGGAGCTGGGTCTTGCCCTGGCGTTTGGTATCCCTGTGTTTAAGAACAGACTTGTCATACATCTCAGACACCAGCGTTTGCATTAAGGATGCGCTGAAGCGTCTGGAGGAACCGGAGGCACAGTCTGTTGAGAGGTCATATTTGTTATTCCCCAAGAGAGTTCTGAATTGTCGGGAAGTGCTAACTAACAAACAGGAGGAGGGACAGAGGGTTGGTAAATTTCATGCTCTTTACTGTCACTGGGAAGTGTAGTCGTGGCTGGCTGCAGGCAGAGCTAGGTGAGCATCCTTGGGGAACAGTTTGCTGTGTAGTAAGGGCTTTGGTTCAGTGTCCACCACCGCCTTTGTGCTTTCTCTGTGAGCTGCATCAGGACTTCCAGGCTGGGCTGAAGTCTGAACATAGCCTTGGAGCACGGTATCTGCACACAGGCGGGGATGAACTTTTATAGTATTGAAGAGGTTTTGACATATGTGTTCCAGAGAAATACATTTATCTTGCAGTGTTTTTATCATTTTGCTAGTTACTGAAGGTACAATACAGTTTTATACAGATCTTGCCCTTTCCAAAACTATGTTAGCGTTCATTTGTTTTCAGTGAAGTCATAATGTTGAATTTGTGATAAGAGAAAATGATGTCCATTAAAAGGCAGACATCAAATTCAAGTGTACTATATCACAGCAGAAGAGAGAAATGGGTAGGCTTGAAGGGAATAAGAACTTTTTTAATCAAACACAGTAGCACTAAAATTACAGAAAATGGCCAGTAAGTTGTTTTATTGTATCAGTTGTGTTCCTGCAGATGAACTCATCTGGTTCCTTTTCAAAAGCGATGAAGCTAAGGCGAGTATATGAAGTTTTGTTAAAATGCTGACATTACATTGCAAACATGTCAGTAGAAAGGGGAGATATTAACAAAGTGGCCAAGGGGTAAATCAATAACAAACGGGAGGGGTAGCTGTGCTGCTGCTAATCTTTCTAGTATCCACAGTTATTTTTTCAAAAAGGACAGTGTGTCTTGTGCTGGAAGAAGCCTGTCATTTAAAGCAGGCCAGATGGACCCAGATTAGGATGATGGCTCCCAAAACGTGTAATACAGGAGATTGACGCTAGCGTGCAGCTGGACAGGGAACATGAGTAAAAGGGGTTATAGAGAGAAGTGGGTGCAATGGATCCAGTCTTCTCAGAGCTTTCAAGCACTCACAGTTTTTGGTCAGCAAGTTATTTTTCTTTCATACAGCTCTAAACAAGAGTCATTGTGTAGTACTCTCTTCCCAAGTTCCTCTGTAGAAGTAGTGCTAGGATGGTCAGAATCCTGAACACAAAAAAGCAGGCAGGAGGAAGGCTGTCTAAGTGGAGGAACAAAATTGCTTTTTAGCTTGTGAGAGACAAGATTGCTAGCTCCTTGTACATTTATTTTTCTAAAGGCAGATGTTTTGTCCAGCCTTTATGTTACTCATAACTCTGAAATGTCTTTTCAGCCTGATTTGTTTTATTTAACCTAATAAAATCTTAACCGTCCTGAAGGTTCGATGCAGTAATGAAACCATCGGGTGGTATCTCCTTTCTTTTCATTTCCAGCTGAAATGCCTGACCTGTTTTTCTTTTAATTTATTTTTAAACCCAGGCTGTTGTGCTTTGACCATGTACAGCAGAGCCAGACTAATACTGTGAGCGGACGGGGAAGGCAGGAGAATAGCCAGAAGCCAGCTTGGAAATGGCACTGGGGATGGGTTTGTCTGTGCAAGACGCTGTTCATTCTGCCAGGCTTGGATACGGGTTGCTGATACTTACAAAAGGCACTTTGCATCCTCCTGTGCAGTTGCACAACACGTAATACTAATTGGCAGAGCTCCCTGGTGCGGCTTTTTTTTATATTTTTCTCCTTTTAGAGCTTTCCTCCAAATCTGCTGAGTTGGCTAGTTCTTAGTTCTCCAGCTAAACCCTCCTTCGCCCTTCCCCTGCTGCTTAGGTCTGCAGGCTGGGACTCCGGGGTGGTAGTGTCTTTAGTAAAAACGACAGCCTGTTTCTGGTGGTGTGGGTGGAGAGGGAAGCACGTCTCCATCCGTGAGAAGGTAACCTGGCTGTGCTGTTAGTTACAAGCCCTGACCATCGCTCAGCCCTGTCAGGTCTGTGCCCTCAGGTTCATGTGCCGCTCTGTTTCGGCCTGGCCTGCTGGGCCTTGAGAACAAGCCTGAGCTGGGACTTCATTGTGCCTCAGGTGTCTGGAGAGGGGCTTGTGCTGACCCATGTGCCTTGGCGTGCCTTGCAGGTTACAGAGTGAGCAGAGGGGAGACCTGGGCTCGTGCTGCCTGCTGGCCTGGGCTCGAGCTCCTGTCTGCCAGTGGGGTGGAGCACAGCCATGCTGGCCGGGCACATCGGGTCAGCAAAGCTGGCATACCCTAGCTGCTCTGTTCCAAAGCCTTGTGGTGGGATGTGATGGGCAGTGAGCGCCTCCTGAGCCCACGGGGCTTCTGGAGCTTTCCTGTTCACGCTCTGACCGTGCTGGGGCAGGGACAGGAAAGGGAACACGGGTGGATTTTTGATTTTTCATTTTGAGCTATGGGATGAAGTGCTTTAGGTTAAATGCTCGCATGATGTGATGTCTCATTTTGATTTAGGATGCTTGGATGTGAGGTGTATGTGGCATTCAAAAAACATCAGATTATCCCTTCACGAGTGTGGATAAGACAACCATCCGATACGTGGGAATCCTCTGGCTCTGATGCTTAGGAGACCCATCAGAAAGGGCATTGGGAACCCAGGTTCCCTCCCTCATGCCTCTGTCTCCCTAACCACTGAGATACAATGTTTTCAGGAAGGGAAGGGCCTTTTCTTTTTGAATGGTACCCAAATTTCCTTGTGGCTGTAAAAGTTTTAAAAGTTTAACTCCTAACATGTCAACCTTCCTGAATATTAATAAAAAATCTTCTGGTCACAAATATTAAGTGGATTGATGAAGCTCCTGGATACCATGTTTGGTACAATCTGCATCGTTTTATGGATGTTAATAAACTAATCGCTAAAAAAGCACAGGAAATAAACCCGTTCCCAGTGAAAATATACTGAGTACTGGAGCAAGAGAAGGTACTGATGTTCTAAGCAGTGCCACGTACTGAATAATCTTCCTTTTAAAAAGTATGTGAATTGAAGTTATTCTGATGTAATCTGTGAAGGTAAAAATATTTTTAAGGCAGTCAGCTCCTAGTGAAATTTATTTCTACACTTTACCTATTTCAGCTGCAAACCCGTAGAGGTATAAGGAAAAAAAAAATCATTAGCTGTAAGTTATTAGCTCTGTTCAAGCAGCTGCAAACCTTTAAAAATGAATAATTTTTCATCATGAAATGCAGTCTGGGTTGTAAGCTGTAGTATTCATTCCATGCAGAGTTTCAACTGAAGCTGACAGGAGGCTCGTAGGGGAGAGGTTGATCTAGCACGCCCAGAATCCAGTCATTGCTATCGATTAATTTTGTTGTCTTTAGACCTGCAAATAATTTGATCTTTGTAAAAGTGCTATTATGATGTAAATATACCAAGCCTCACCCTAAATTGATTTCTTTTCCCCTTTTAATTCAGACTCCACAACTAGGAGAAATAATAACATATCAGAATTTAATGAGAGTATTGACACAGTGGAAATTACTCTTTTTAACGTCATAAAATTTGAAACTTCCCATGGTCTCTTCAAGAGCCAAAGGATGAAGTGCTTACAGGCATTGCTGTCTGTATTGAGATGCGGCTCTTGTTAAAAGCTAAAGTACCCCCTGAAATATTTGCATTTCTTTCTGTGAACTAGAGCAGAAATACAAGAGGAAGTAGGAAAAAACTCCTGCTACATATGATTTTCCACAGGTTATGCTTGTAAGAATGAAACATGGAAGTAGATTTTATGCTCTTTGAAATCGCTGAATCACAGCTCTTTCACTGAGTCCAGGGAGACTGAGAGCAGCAGGGATTTCCTCGGATGCTGACGCAGACCCCAGGCTCTGAGGATACGGTCAGGTAGCAGCTTGCCCACCCCTGTTAAGAGTATCTCTGCTCCGATACTGGCACGACCAAAGACAGGCTGTAGAACCCATGATGGAGGCTTAAACGCCCTTTGTAAGGACTAACCTTGTGAAAGAGCAGTCAGAGCATCTTTCCAGGTAAATTGTACTCAAATAGACCAGTGAATTCTCTGTCTTCAGCATGGGGAAACCGGGTGCCAAGAACTGCGAGGGCTAGCAGGCCACACAAAGCCAGCTGTCATTGCTGCAGATCTCACTGTGACTTGGGGAGGAACTTCTGATGGCCTGTAGGTAGGACTATCCTCTGTTGTGTTTTCCTTTGAAAGTTTTTTCCCTATATGTTTAAATTGAGGATTTCTGGCAACTTGGTGAAAGCTGCTCCTGGCCCTGAGCTGTTGCAAAAGTCCAGATGGTGCCACAAAGCATGTGTGGGCAACCTGCTTCCAGTGTGATGCAGCTGTATTTCTTTGTGTTTGCAGAATCTCAGCATGAGGTAGCCTTGCTGATATCTCTGCTGAGGGAAATCAACCCACTGTGTAAACACTAACCATAGTAGTGAAAACACGCAGAGAGCTTGCTGAGTGAAAGTCCTGCTGCTGGTCTGTAGAGCTCCAGCAGCTGACTGGAGAATGGTCATACTCACCCAGCACCTGAGATGGTGCTTCCCCCTTCTTGCCTTGGCTGTATTGATGGTATAAGAGGAGACGTGGTGTGGTTACTCTTCACTTTTGTGTTAATATCAGTAGAGTTACAGAAATATCAAGCCACAGATGAATATTCACATCTTCCTGAATGAGGCTAGGAATTGTGATTACTTACAGTCTTCCTAAGAGAGCCTCTTCTAGGCTAGTCAATCAAAAAGCTTTAAAGTAAACATTTTCATTAGATTATCATGCTTTCCCTTTCTCTAAATTCAGGTATGTGGTTGATTTACTTGTCAAAGGGAAGAGTAAAATTCAGCAAAGAAAAAACCGCCTGGTTTTGTTTCTTTGCGATTCACTTTGAAAGCCTTGGGAAGAGATAATGGAAAAGTAGCACTAAGCAAACATTTTGGGCTTTCTTACAGATAACTTTTTCCTGCTTTTTGGTCTCTTATTCTTAATGATTTAAGTTTTCCTGTTCCACCTTAATGACTATAAATTCCGTGGAAGATTGTGTCACATCATCATTGTGGTGAAGTTTCCAGAAAATGCTGGATGTTACAGAATTCCATGGGGAATTAGGCCAGTTTGCAGGGTTTCACTGTTGGCGTAGTTACGGTTCTGCCCCATGCCCACCCCCTTTTTTAATTACAAAATTCATGATGTGTCTGCTTCTGCCTGCTGCTGGGAAGAAGATTTTTGGAGGCTAAAAATCTATGGGAATTAGGACACTAGGAATATTAAACTAAACCTAACATACAGATTTCGAAAACAACCTGAATAAAAAGGATTTATAAATAAAGTGAACATTTGAACTGTCTTTGTGCATCTTGAAGAAACAAGTAAGGAAATGTAAATCCCAACGGTAAGGATTTACATATATAATTAATTTGTTTTAAACCCCACAACTATTCTAACTGAATATAGGCAGTTAGAAAATTATCTGTAGATAAGTTGATGAATAGATAAATCTTTAGCGTGACAAGTAGGACAAAATCGCTTCTGATGCAGAGAATTACCTTTGTAACTTGTGTAGTTACCCTGCACAGAATTAACGTGGATCTGCCTTTGTGGCACTGGAACGGAGTGGGGAGGTGTATCTGTGTGATGTTGTGGCTGCAGTTCCAACTCCACTTACTGATTGTTTCCAGCACTAGTGGAAGCTCATCCATGACAGTGTTGCCCATCTAGGTCAGACTTTTACCCTGTAGCTGCTTGTGGTGATTCTGCAATGCAGAAACTTGTCATGAAGAAACATGGCTCTCAGGAAAGCACAGTGCTTAGTACCTCTGGTTGCAGTCTCATGTTACTAATTGAAATTAATAGCTCTCTGCCAGAGGAGTTCCCTCTAAATTGGTTCTGCTGCTCCTCCTTCCCTCCTAGCTGCATTGTGCCACAGTTGGAATTTGTATGGATAAAGTGGTTCAACTCAGTAGAAGAGCAGAAAAGGAACTTCTCAGTGCAGGACTGACCAGGTTTTGCTGGTCTGCTGCTTAGTGGTCCATGCTGTGGGACCACACAGATGTCAAAGGTGTGACAGAGTGGATGGCATTTTTTCATGGGGGAAATCTTAGTAAGGTAGAGCTGGGTTTGGGGAAGAGGGATGTGGGGGCACTGGGTGGCAATGACCTTCCCCTTCTGGCATTCCTCAGCTACTGACTGACTTCAAGGCACACCTTGTTTTGATTGCTTCTCTTTGTATGCAAGACCTGTGATGGAGCCCACACACACTTCATTAAGGGGAAAGTAAGGTGCATAAGACATCGAATTTTTTACAGTGTTGTACATCTAATTGCATCTTCAATGTCAGGTTTATTCCAGGATGCTGTGAGTACTTGATACGTGCTGCCTGTTGTAGTTCCTCATGGGGAGCTAAGCCACAGCTGCTGAAACAGTTGATTTGGGTTGACAAGTGTTAATACCAAGACTCTTACAGGGGGTGTATAGGGATCTCTACATAAACCACTGTCTCTCAATAGAAGAAAGTCATCTTGTCAGGCTAAATCTCTAAGAAACAAAGAACACCTACAAGAGCTACCTTACATTTGAGTCAATGGGATTGTTATATTTTCAAAGCACAAGCAAAGAAGAGGTGATCTGTGTGACGCTGTTGTACGTTCATCCAGGAAATAATACTTTGTCTTTTTTCTTAGCTGCTGAATGGTGTGAGACACAAAATCTCAAAGTGAGAGAGGAACTTGTGGAATTTCTTTACCATTACATTTTTAGTGAGATGTGCCCTCTCTCCTCAGGAAACAATACATATGTTTTTGAATGTGTTTTCAGATTGCATTCACAGTGTTTGTGTTCTCAAAACATCTGTTTGTTTCTCAACAGGTATAAAAAAAACATATAAAAATGAGTGCTTCAGACCATGGAACACACTCTGCAACTCGTAGGATCAGTGGTGCAGGTATGTATGCTGTCGTGTTCAAATGTAACTGTTTCATCACAATCTAGAGTAAAGCTATTTATGAAATACTCAGTGCCATTAGTGGCTGCATATGGAAGCATTCTGATCATAGGGTCATAGTGTGACCTGGGTGGGCAGAGTCCCCAGAGCCCCCCTGCCTGTGGCAGGGACATCCCCCCCCAGCCCAAGGTGCCCAAGACCCATACAACTCGGCCTTGAACCCTGCCAGGGATCCAGGGGCAGCCCCAGCTTCTCTGGACACCCTGCGCCAGGGCCTCCCCCCTCCCCAGGAAGGATTTCTGCCTCCCAGCCCCTCTCCATCCCCCTCCCGCAGCTGAAGACCGTTCCCCTGGGTCTGGCCCTCCCTGCCCTGGGCACCTGCCCCTCTCCAGCTGTCCTGGAGCCCCTTGAGAGATGGGAAGGGGCTCGGAGCTCTCCCCAGGAGCAGCCTTCTCTTTTCCAGGCTGAGCCAGCCCAACTCCTCTCTTCTCCTCTGGAAGATGTGTCCCATCTTTGTTCTGACACCTGCATCATAATACAGCATCCTGGAATTAATTGATGATCTCTGATGCTGAAACATCATGCTATCGTGGTTTTCAAAGAGTGTGAGGTTCACAAGCACCCTGCCAAGGAGCTGTACTTCATGACTTCCAGCAGCAGCTAACTGTTCAGCAGTACTATTAACAGCTACCAGTTGTTTTGTAATGACTGACAGGATCCACCTCTGACTTACCTCCCAGGTGCTGCCAGGCACTTGCCTTTGGGAGCCGAAGTTAGAGGTGTTGGGGAATTGCTGGGAAGCTCCTGCCATGTCCTGCTGCTCCTGTGTGTGGGCACTGCTACTGCCCCAGATGACTCCTAGCAGACTAGGAGTGATTGTAAGCCTTTGGGAGCAGTAATGAAAGAGTAACAGGCTTAGGAGGAAAATCTGGCTGAGTGGCTTTTCTGAGGGTTTGGCAGCTGAACTTTTCTTTCTTTGAGGGCTGGATGATTTCCCATGATCCCTGCTGGGTGATGTCAGCATCCTCACAATCTTCACCTAATCTTGCTGATTTAGGGGATGAGAACTTGAAATTTGGATTGATGGGAATAAAAGCCTAGAGATGAGCAAAGCTGCCTGCAGGGCTACAAACTGGGAGAAAGCAGATTATTCATGCTAAGCTCATAGGAGGGATAACATGGAAGAGACTGGTGGATCAAACTGCTGAGCGTTCTTTGTGTGAGCTATATAGAGAATAAAAAAGTCATAATACAAGATCTGGGCTGTAACCTGCTTAGCTTAACACTGATTTGGGGGAATAACTTGCATGTTGAGAAGGTGAGAGGGGAATAAAACAGGACTGACTAACAGGAGGAGAGAAGGAAGCTTTCCTGTGTGTAGGTGGTGTACCCTCTGGAGTTGAGAGAGTGGGAGCTGCAGAGGGATTGCCTGTGGGAGATGCAGGTGCTGATTAGAGGGTGAGGCAGAGTGGCTCTGTGTTAATGGGAGTCTGGCGTTGCCCAGTAAGCCAGCAGAGTCTTTTGACTGGTATTAGACAGCTCCATATCTGAGGTTACCTTGAGAGTGCTTCTCTTTCTGTTGATGAAACTTCTTGGGACAGGATTAGCATCCTTGGTTGTCTGGTTTTGTTCTG
Organism: Laterallus jamaicensis coturniculus; assembly: GCA_022605575.1. NCBI lineage: Eukaryota > Metazoa > Chordata > Aves > Gruiformes > Rallidae > Laterallus > Laterallus jamaicensis. Next base: position 557,254 of record JAKCOX010000004.1, read on the forward strand.
ATATTGCTGCTGGTGGTCTCAGTCCTTGGCTCACCCAATTTTGAGTGTATACATAATATGCTTTGGATTGAGGTGGCCAGGCAGTGGTGGCAGTTATCCTTCTCAGGAACTTAGTGAGGGGCCAGAGAAGTGTGTAGGCAGTGGATTTTTAGGAACATGAACTCAGGGGAGGGCTCCACAGTAAACCTCAAGTGACTCTTGTTAGAGTGCTATGGTAATTCCTCACCGAAACTCCTTAATAAAGGGCTCATTCTAAGTTATCTTCCTGGGGGTGAAAGACCAGCTGGGTGAAATCTTGATTGCCTTCAGATGCTTTTTGGGGAAAGCTACTTCTGGGGCATTTTGGACAAGAGTCTTTCAGTGCTGTCCCAGTCCTTCAAACACTGGTACTAGGACTGCAGGAAGCAGGCAGTATCATCAGTGACGTTTTCCTTGCATTTTAGTGTCTGTCTCTGTTAGGAAAGTACTTTATTTTCTTGGGGCCTACAAAAGTTTAATAGAGAAATTACAGTGTTCTTATGGCTGGAGATTCAATGGGAAATGTAACAGCAACGCACTCCACGTGTAGTTAGTAGTTTTTATACCTTTTACTCCTATTGCTCAGTCCCTGGATTACAATACAGGCTGAGGTTGTTTTCCAGGCTGCAAACTAAGAATGCATATATTGTATTCCTGTATTAGACCTTTCTAAAATGCCAGTAAACCCAGTTTAAAGGGAATTCTTGAGTTCACATATAAAAAAACCTTTAAAATAAACTCTTCATAAGTAGGTAATGTTTCTTTTGTAATTTCAACTGCCTTATGTCTGTTTCAAATTCTTATTTATCAAATAACAATCCCTTTGTTATGTAAACTTTTAATGTTTAAAATACATTGTTTCTAGTTTCTATCTGTGTTTGGTTTTATGACTCACACTTCAACTATTTCTCCAGAATTTGAAATGACTGTGTGTGTTTTATGTGGTAACTAGAAAATCCTCCAAGAACTGGGCTTTGCAAGCAGAAGTATAAACCTGTTGACTACAAACATCTGCAGGAACTTGCTGCAGCTGAGAAAATGGCATCTGCAGCAATTGAATTAAAGGTATGGGCTTTGTATTACTTGTGAATGATTTTAAAATTGAATGATCGTATGTGTTTCGATTGTCCCAGTAAGCATGAGAATGAATAGGGATGACAAGTTACTGTAACAGTGCCCAGCGAAAGGGGGCAAAAGACCAAGACTTTGTCACAGTTAATGTCACTGTGATTTAGGCATGTCCATGTCAAAATGAGGGATTCCTTTGAGTCAGAGGCACAAAATACACGTGGATTCTGCTTCCCAAACGACAGGAGCAGTTTGTATTCTGTGCTCTGAGGAGATTCACCCAGACTCACTACAGAAACTGCTCATTAGCCCCCGTTACTAGTGGTATGAAGAACTTGCAGGAATAAATGGGAAGGGGAGGTTGAGCAAGAAAGAAGCAGCCAAGAATACGAGAACTGAGGATTTCACAGAATCACAAGGTTGGAAAAGTCCTTTAAGATCATCAAGCCCAACCATTCCCATCCTATGCTAAACCATATCCCTAAATACCTCATCTCCCCTTTTTTTAAACCCACCCAGGGGTGGGGACTCAGCCCCCTCCCTGGGCAGCCTGTGCCACAGCCCCAACAACTCTTTCAGTAAAAAATTTTTTTCTAGTATCTAATCTGACCCTGATTTCCAAAAGTCAAGCTGAGGTAGATGGCAAAAAGGAAATGAAGGGGGTTTTATAGCCATAAAATGTAAATAGAGAGCTCGGCAGTTAGAAAGGTATGAATAGCTCAGTGTGGGCCAAATGGTAAATAAGATTAGAATAGTTGTTACTATTGAAGTTTAACAAAAACTTTAATCTTACTAAGAAGGATGGTTTATAATGTATGGACAAAGCAGGGTCACTAGCAGAACTGCAGAAGCAGCAAGAGTCAGGGCTGTCAAACTGGAAAGAAGGCTGGGTGCAGTTCCAAACTTCCCTTTACCTTTGTGTCTGAAGCACGTTTAGGAGCTCTGTGAGCAGAGGTTGTGAAGAGCAGTGTACTGGTTAGCAACATAGCCACAGGCTGCTTTATTTGTTCTGATGCTGTTTCTTAAGTCTTAGTAGATGGAACCAGCACAGTACCAACAAGCATAACTTACAAGTTCCCACGCCTGTCCTGAGGCCTTGCAGCAAGAGGGGGCTGCTCATGCAGCTCTTCATTTCAAATAGAAAAGGATGACAGCGAGTGAGAGAAAACAAACCGTGCATCCTTAGAGTACTGCTTCCTTCAGAGCACCTAAGGGTCATGTATCACAAGCTCTGGCAAGTATTTCTCTGTGGGTTGGTGGTACAAATTCTACTGAATTAATCCAAGCTTTAAACTAGCTTTTCATTGCCTGCCTTTTGGTATTGCACCTCTGCAAGTGTTTTCAAACGGAGTAGACAGTGAAATATATATGCTGAAAGCTCCACAGAGAATAGAATGTGTTTCCACCTACTACTCCCTTGGTGCTGATTCAGGCTACTCAAGTTTGGAAGTGCTGGGTTACTCCTCCAGTGAGGCAGAGCCACGCAAGCATGTAGCAGCCAGTTGCTGACTGTTTAAGAAACAAAAATACAGCACTTATAGAAAAAAGCTCATATTGCAGCAGTTACATGGGTCTCATTGCTGTTGCTATATTTTCAGGAGCGTGTTAGATTTCATGTACTTCAGCTTTTGTTCAGCTTTAGAGCTGAAGGTGTATGTATTTTCAGTTTACTTTAAATACAGTATTCTGTTTGATTACAGTAACATGCTTAAAAACAGACTTCAGCATAGGGAGCTATAAATAACTTTTTTAATGAGAAAGTAAATGCATAGCAGCAAATGAAAGCACTGCTTGATTCAGAAGCCCTGTAGCATGAGGGTTGGAGGCACAGCACAAGTGCTTTCAAACCCTTACAGTACAGACACATCTGCAGCTTCTCACTGGCAGTCAGAGCACCTCTCCTCAGCACCTACTGCGGCTTCTTACCCAGACCCACTGCTGAAGCAGCTTGCTGCAAACCCACAGTGTGTTACCCAGGTCCCAGTCAGGGCACCTCCTGACCCGACTGCCTAGAAACCCGGTGTCATCAGCCAGAGATACTAATCTCAGGCTCACTTGAGAGGTGTAAACATTTCTAGTTTCAATGCTGTAGGTATTTTGTCTTGAAGTAAGATTTTAGCTTTGGTGGAGGGTGGATGGGAGGCTGTGATCGGTGAGGTGAGGGGATCCTTGCTTACCTGGGCAGAGGGCTGCACAGAGTTCCCCAGGTGTCCTCTTTGAGGAGCCTGTGGGCTTCACCTGCCTGGCCGGTGGAGGGAATGGAGAACATGCCAAGAGGGGTTTGCCCTCTGTACTCCTGGTAGTGTGGGGGTTTGTCTGACTTCCCAGGCAGGACAGTTGACAGCAGCTTAATTCCGCCTGAGCCAAGTGGAAAACTAGCATAATTTCTTTCCTGAATTAGATGTGGAGTGAGATCTTTATTAGTCTCTCCCTGTTATGAACCAGGACATGAGTTTCCAGTGTCTGTCTTGTCTTGCTACTGCCCTGCAGTAGGATAACGTATCTGCACGAAGGGAGGGCTGGAGAGGAAGAGAAAGGGGGTTGTGTGTGAATTGTGTCAGCCCATGAATCGGAGGTGGCTTGCCCCTAGAAGTTGTCTGGGGCAGGGATGAGGTCTGGTGTGGTGGAGGAAGGTGGTGGCTAGGTGTCCAAACAAGGAGCAGGACAGGAGCCAGTTCTGAACCGAGACGCTGCGTTGCCCTGAGTATCCACAAAGTGGCCAGAAGACAGTCATGGTGGTGGGATGAGGGGAGGAGGCTGGCTTGTCTCAGGGGCTTCTGGCAGCCCAGACTTCTGATCCTTTCCCTTCGTTGCTGGTTGGCCGGAGTCATCTGGCCACTGCTTCCCAGCCTTTCACCAGCAGCTTTTCCTCTAGTTTCAGCAGTAACTCCGTCTCTCTCAAAAGCATGTCTCTCTGGTTTATCTGCAGGAGGAAGTGATGTTTTTGTGAAGCCCTCAGACAGCTTCAGAGCCTCTTTTATTGGATGGATTTTGAAAAAGCACTCCTTTAGTCATCAGTTTTTGAAATTCTTTTTCTTGACAGAACCGTTTTCACTCTTTCATCTTCACCCCTGTAAGAAAGTGCATTTCTCTTTCTCCTGCTCCTCTTCCCTCATGGGAAATAGGGATGGGAAAGAAAAGGAGAAAAAGGGAAGGAAGAAAATGGACCGTGCTTTTTTCCCCTTTCTCCTCTCATTCAATTGTGGTTTGAGATGGAATATTTTTTTCATTAAAATTGGTCACATTTGAACCTGTATTCTTTAAAAGAACACAGTTTTGGAAAAAAGCTTCTAGATTCACCATTCTGTAGTTCAGTTTCTGTATGAAGGCATTTGATACGAAGCTATTGAGCAGCTTCAGAATACTCACAGGCTTTAATTTTTCCTGCAGATTAAAAAAACAAAGCAAGTTTCAAAAACTAAAAAAGAGCAAATGCTGCTGAAACAGCATCAGCAAGTGTGGTGGCAAGAGCATAAAAGGCTGAAAGAGGACAGGTAAGAGCCAAGGAATCTTAATTAGCTATCGTTAAGGAAATACTTGGAGAGGCAGATTGTGGTGTGACCCACTTGATTCAAGGGCTGTGAAGAGGACCTGAAGTGAAGATAACTTCTGTGCAGCACAGGAGTCTGTGATACACACTGAAGGGGGTCTGCAGGCCTGAAGAGAACACGTAAAGAGAGAAGAGAATGGGGGGATGTTGTTCTGTAAATAAGCCTCCTGATGAGCTTATAGCTGTTTAGTTGACCTGTCATACTCCTCATACTCTTCAGATGTTGTATTGTAGGAGCATCCGAAGTTGGCAGATGCTTTTTAATTCCTTCAGAGTCTGTTATGTTATAAGCATGTTGAGTTCATGCTTATAACAGGGACCATTAATACTGTTCTTGCCTGTTAGTTTGTGTATTGTTCATAGAGCAGATCAATGACAGCATTTTTTGCTCAGAGGAGGGTGTCTTCAGTACCACCTCCATGTCAGTCCTGCACTTTATCCTTCCCAGGCAAAGAATCCTGCTTTTTACTTAATTATTGGAGTACTTGAGGTTTATTGTTCTTGAAAAGTTGATGAGTTAGAATTTAAAGCTTCTGTAAAACTTTATACCTTCCAGGCAAAAAGCAGAAGCAGAAATAAAGACTTTTCTTGAGGAAGAAAGCCATAAGCAAAACTTTTTTTCAGCTATGAGGGACTTGGGTAAGAATTTTTATTCATTTCTTGGGTTTTACAGACAAAATTATCTTGATGATTTAAGTCCCTGTCTTGGCAGGCTTAGATTTAGAAAGCACAGTGCTGTGTAATATTTTGTGTGTTTGAGAGAGCTTTCTGTTTCATTTGGATGTAGAGCACAGATTGTGGAAGGAGCGGGACACATACCAAGCAAACACTGTAGTTCCTCTCTGGCAACTCAGAGAGAGCTTGGAACTCAGGCTGGCTGACATGAAGCGTTACCCCTCGGAGGGATCTGGTTGGAAAGCTAAGACAAACCCAACTGAGCTGTTACAGCAGGTCGGTGTTGTAACTTTATTTTCACGTCCCATTATCACTGTATTTTTAGCATTTTCTTTTATTTTTATGTAATACTTTGAGAATAAAACTCCAGTTTGGAGTGCCCAGTAACCTCTGTGCTTGGTGTAGTGCGAATCTGCTTCGCTCAGATGTGTGACAGCATGGCAGTGTAAGCTGGCAATCAGCTCTAAACAAGATCTTCCATGCTAGCACAAGATGAAGAGGTAACAGTAACGTATGTCATGCAATAGATGAAATTGGTGAAGAAGCAACAGAAGGCAACTTTGGAACTGCTTACCCTCAAAAGCCTGGCTTTGGAAAGAGAGCTTGAAGCCTGTAAGAGAGAAGTAAGCTTTTCCTTAAAAGTTTAATTGGCATTTTTTCAGAGAGAAAATATAACGCAGAGTAGTCTGCTGAGTGGCATTGTTTCCTCTCAGGCACTTGTGCAGTCTTCTGAGGAGAAAAACAGACTTTTCCTTGAAGTCCCTCCAGCACTGCTGACTTTGGAATGCCCCTATCAGGATTTGAAGAGCTTTATTATTGATGAATACCGAAAGCTTGCAAGTGGGTACTGGTCTAAGCTTCAAGACATTGATCAACAGTTACAAGTTTTACATAGGTAATGACTTTGTGTCTGGCTTTCTTTTGTTTGGTATAAAATAAGTGTAAAGTATTCTGTTGAACACATTAGTTGTAGTCAACATAGTTGTCAGACTGCCCAGCTCTGGGGTTAAATAGTCAGTAGCTGTTTGCACAGCTGAGGGAATGGAGGCACTCCTTTCAGCAGCTCTCCTCTGAAACAATCAGCAAAGTGTTTTGTGGATTAAAGAACCAGCAATCTGGTGTGCATCAAATGTCCTCTTCATGTGCTTTTGTACAAATAGAAATTACTCTTTCTGTATGGCAATTACACTATCAAATTTATGCCTGAAAATACAGCCTTTGGGGGGGATCTAGAATGTATTTATCTAAACAGTGACAAATACATTCAGTCTTCTCACAAGTCTTAGTTGCTGCCCTAGCTCTTACCACAAAGAAATGTAAAAAAATGTGTGTGGCTCTGATTCAGAGCAACTGAAAGGAGGAGAGATCTTTCTATAAATGAAAAAACACATAGAAAGAACATAAATACTCATAATGGTCTAGAAATGTAACATACCTATCTACTAATAGTATAAAGCTAACTGGAGTCCTGGTGAGACTGACCTGCAGATACTGGGCCAGCCTTGACTTCTTGCCATCTGGTGATACTCCTCTGCCTTAGAATGGCATCAGGTTTTACAACTGTGATTAGGAGAGCCAGAGGAGCGGTTTGAAGCCTGAGCAGAAGAAACAGGGGAGAGCAGGAAGGTCCCTAAATTCCTTTGGTAAAACAAGCACATGCTGCTTCTAAATCTCCTTCTCTTTCTAGGTGTACCTACAGTGCAGCACTTCACTCTTCTGCTGGAAGAGTTTGGGGGTGCTGAAGCAGGTTTTGGATGTTGGATCTCATAGAAGCTGGTGCTATAGTCTGTGTGTAAATTACACAGATACTCTGCAGGTTCTGCTGTTACCCAAGACCTGTAGGTTATGACTGTAGTGCCCTAGCTATTCTAACATGATGCTTATTAAAAATTGCTCTCATCTTTTCTGTATTTCTGAAGTGGGAAGTGGCAGATTTCCAGCAGCTCCTCTGTTGCTGGCTCTGCTGCTGTGTTAGCTGCTCACGTGGAAGAAGTTTTCACAACCTCTGTAAGAAAATCTGTGACAAATACTAAGAGTTTTAATATGGGCAATGTCTTTCTAGTGGCTTTGATAAAAATTGTGTTGAGGCTTATGATCAACACAGGTTTGGTGAAAATTCCCAGATTCAAATCCCTTGCTCCACGCAGCACACGTGTGACAGAGTAACAGACAGACCTCGAGCTGGGCAACAGAACCTGAACATGGTTGAACAACCTGTACATGGTGTTTTCATCCATCATGGACCAGGTCTGAATTTAGGCCTCGAGCTAGCTAGTTTTGTGCTGATAATTAACTAGCATCGAGGCTTCAAAGGTAAAATACCTTATTTGTAAGGGGATGGAATTCAGCTGGAGGCAGTAGTACGTTAAAGGGACCGAGTTCGGATCTAGTTGGGACAAGAGAAACGGCTGCAGCTGTGGTGGCAGCAATCTGCTGGTGGGATGGCAGGGTGGCTGCGTAGGAAAATTTACCCAGTTTGGATCAGTGTGTGCCAGTACTGCTAGCTGGGAATGTGTGAAGCCGTAAATGAACCACCAGCAATTATCCCAGGCATTTTAGTTAAAGCTGGAATTCAGTCTCTCTCGTTTGCCTTCTGCTCTCCAGCTCTTTAATGTATTGCTCACTTGTGTTTCTGGGATTTTAACCACAACAACACTCAAAACATGTTTTCAGTTAAAAACCAAGACTTTGTTCTTGTAGAATTGCTTCCTTCTAAGGCTGCAGAAGATGCACCACTGCTGGTCACTTCCACAGGCAGGGACAGCCTGGTGACCTCAGTGTTCTGTCAGGCACCGGGCGAACGCTGGTCCCACTAACACAGGTAGTGCTGTCAAAAGTTCAGTGGCAGATTCTTCACCCTGGTATGTATTCTACTGATGAATATAGCCTTAATGAGGCCTTTGCAATTACTGTTGCTGCTGTATACCCAAAGATAGCAGACATTCTCCTGCAGTCCACTTTTTCTCAGTTTTGTAATCTGAGGAGTTGCTCCATGGAACAATGTGAGTGTGATAACACAACTCGGTCACTCCTGTCATTCTTCTCTCATCAAATGCTTGAATGAACAGTAAAGAAACCTGAAGTTAATAGCAGTCTTTTGGCATTGGACACCTCACTGTGTAACCATGCAGGCTGCCTGGGCAGAAAGGTTGGGAAATGTGCATAGAATTTCCAGAGAGAAAAATCAGAACAAGGCAATATTCTCGTCTGCTCTACTCTGTGTGCTTCGCAGTCCTACCAGAAAGCAAAGTGTTACTGCTTTTAGAAACTGAAGAATTTGGTTGTTTTCAAGCATAACAGATGATTATAATGTTTTTATAACTTTAATTCACTTTTACTGCTGCAAATCCACAAATTCTTGTATTTAGGAAGTACCCAAGTCCTGAGTTCTCCCACCAATTGTGGACTTGGAACTGATGTGTGTGTTATAGCTGATGATTCTCTAAGCACTATATATTTTTGCCACCATTCCCAAGAATGTCTGAATAATTCAAATGACTGAAGGGTGGTGTTGGACATTCAGCACCATCTCCTCTGCAGCATCCTTTCCAACAAATGGGGTATTATAACTAAGTCAGACTTAGTTCCTCTTTTCAGGCCCCTTACTGGGATGTAGTGGTACATCAATTGGCAGTGACATAACAGTCAGGGAGGTTCAGGTCTCACTTGATGGTATTGTTGCAGCCAGCAGTGCATCAAGTGTACACTGCGATTGCAAGGGCTGTGTGGGGATGAGAGGGTGGGGAGGGAGCTCCCCTTCCGAGCTGTTTGTATTCTTTGGAGTGTGTGAAGCCAGGGATTAATGCTGGGGAAATCGTTTCAAAGGAAGCAGCTGCCTCAGGGCTGTTGAATAGAAGGCAATCGCTGCGTTTCAGTTCTGAAACAAAATAAAGCTTGCACTGTTTTTAGTGCAGAGCCATGCACACAGGACAGGCAAACTCTGCAGTTAAAATTTGGGTCATGCCTTTGACCTCCTGAAAGTTTGTCACCATCTTGGCACTGAGCAAGTCTGATACTAGCATAAATATTACTGTGAAATGCATTGGCATTCTTCAGACTCCTTTCAGATGAGATCTTCCTTTCTGGGACTTTCCCAAAGTTGAAGTGAGGTGACATCATGAGTTCAGTCAGGCAGATTTTGTGATTCTCCCTGCATGTAGTGGTGAGGAATACACTGTGCTGGATGGTGCTGGAGGGCTTTTTTGGCTATTTGTCTGAGCAGCTGACAATCTCTGCACAGCTGACAAATGTTGGCACAGCTGACAAACCAGGGCACTGGCAGTCAGAGTGTCCCTATGACAATAAACTACTTGTAGTTGGAACTGTAGCTGGTGCTCCCTGGAGTGTCTTCCACGAACTTTCATTTCTTGTGTTGTTCAGGAGCAGTGTAGAACTCCATTGTTAGTGGCCTGGAGAGGAATGCACGAGTTGGGGGGAGCCCTGAGAGATGAGGTGCAGGTGGCAGAAACTGAGGCAGCAACTGGTGCATCTGCCCTGTGTGCAGAGCTCCCCAGGCTGGCACTCAGAGCACATGGCCTGTGCCTCCCCTGCTCTCAGGCTCTCTGTGTAATCAATCGCTCCTGGGCACGCTGCATCTCCCTCTGCCTTGCTCTTCTGGAGGCAAGTCCTGTGTTTTTTCCTAAACCTGAATCATCTGAAATGCATGAGGGAGATTGTTAGGAAAGAGTTTCAGCTCCTAGAACCTCCTCGTTACTGTCACCAAGATAATGTGTCCAAACAGGGCTGTGCTGAGGTACCTCAGGGCTTCCAGAAGAGCATGGCTGCTTCCTTTCAGAAATTAACAGAGGCAGTTCGAAATCCAACCCATAAACTAGCAAGCACTCTTAGGATGGCTGGTATTCCCTCTGAGTAAAGGCTGGCAAGGTTTCATGGTTCTTCTAATAAACTAGTAAATAAAATATCAGGGTGATAAGAATGCTAGGTGTTATCCTCAAGTGTTTTTGTGCTCAGTTCAGCATCCGTAGGAGCAGTTGAAGTGAGAGAGATTTAAATCATAGCAAAGAATAATTAATTTGTTCATTACTCTCCAGAAAGCCTATACCTCAGATAGCAAATTATGGCACAGAGATTCTAAAATTAATAAATGAACTGGTTTCACATAAAGCTCCCTCTAGAGAGGAGTGGAAAACATTAATTCCTGAGAATGGCTTACAAGGTGTTTTTCTTAGAGGCAGTGGGTCACTCTTAACATCTATCCACAGAAAACCAAAATGCAGAAAAAGCGTACCTAGAGTGTAAGAAACGAGGTGTTTATTGCTAGGGAATAGTAATTTAATGTTTCTTCATGCTGGATCATCATGGAGTTGCCACCACTCTGATCCTGGAGCGATGGCTCTGTGCTGGGAGTGTTGCAGTAAGCTGAGAACCGCTTAGGGCGAAGAATTGCAGCTGGGAGGAAACACCTCTGATCATTAGCTGTCTCCAGAAAGATGGTGAAGGTTAAATCCCTCTTAAGGCCATAAGGGTAAAAATAAAGTCCCTCTAGTCTGCCTGGAGGAAGCTGTAAAACAAATGCCTTGGGTGAAGGTAAGTGGACGTCTGTCTGTCTGTGTGCCCAGGCGTGGCAGAGCCTGCGAAGCCAGGCGCAGGGAGGAGTACCCTGCAGTGCTGCCAGCAGAGACTGGGTCCCCTCACTGGCAGGGTATGACTGCAAAACTGGTTTGTTGGAATAGGGTATCGTGTCTACTGCCTTGAGATGTGTCTGTGGGTGAAACTCTCTCTGTCTCAACACTAACAGGCCAGGGGATGCATTCCCCTTTCCTCCCCCAGTGTCCCAGAACGTTGTTTGATGGTAACAGTGCACTGTGGTTCTGTTGTACAGTGCTATTGGACGAAAAGTTGTGTTAAACTGCATTAGCTAGATTATTGTTTAATATTTGTGTTCACTGTTCTCTCCTTAGAGACGGTGCTAGATTGTATCAGAAAATCTACTTTAATATTAGTGACATGTCAGCATCTTGCAAAAAACCCCTCTTTTTTTAAATACCTGGTGTTTCTGCCTGTGTCAGGACAAAGTTGTGATGTTCATACCATGCCACTACTGCCAGCTCCAGCAGCCCGAGCTGCAAGCAGAGGGAGCCTGCAGGAATTTGGTGGGGGTAGAGCCATGGGACTGCTGCCTTTTAATCTTCACTAGGCTTAGTCACTCCTGAAAGCAGGTCACTGGGACAGAGACACCTCTTGCTCGAGTGTTGCTGCTCTTACACTATTGCTGACAATAAAAGCCTGGTGTTATTCCCATCCAGGCCAAGAGTTCAGATTCAGGGCAAAATCTTAATCTACTAAATCCAAGCCTGTGCTACTCTCCTGTGGTCTTATGTCACTTCTTGCTCCTCTAGTTTTACAAAATACACAAATGCACGCTGATTGCTACACCTCCTGCTTTACAGACTTTGATGCTTATGCCTTACTGGTGAGGTGCTGGCTGTCAGAAGTCTGGGTTTTAAACTAATTCCTTGTTTAGCTACATACAGGTGTTATAATTTCATTTCGCTGTGATGAGTATTTAGTGCTCAGCTGATCATTCTGTCATTTTCCCATTGTGTTTTCCACATGGTGTGACTGTTCCTTACACAGTGTGTTTGAGAAGCACAGCATCGCTGCCCAATAAAGGTGCCAGGTCAGAAGAGGAACGATTCACTTGGATGATGGCACAATAAAGCTCCCATGAGAAAGCACTATAAGTTTGCTTTGTTTCATGAATGTAAATCTAAATTTCTCGGTTCTGATCCAGGACCCAGTTCAGGGTTGTGAGCCCAGAGAAAGGCTAGGCCCTGAAGAATAAACTAGGACAGACTCCTCCTGCCATGGTAAGTCAAACTGAAGCTGATTGTTCTGCATTTCTGTAGGAACATCGAGTGGAAAGAAGATGATCAGTGGGTTTTCCAGACTGTTATCAATCAGTACCCAAGTGATCTTCAGAGGAGGAGGACTCTGTACCTCGACATGCTCCAGAAGTACCTCCCTCACAAATCCAGGCATGATCTGGTCAGTGTTGGTTTAAATACTAGATCGGTACATGCCTTCTGACATAAATAACATAGTGAGCATTTGTATTAAAGAATGTTTATCAAAGCTTTTTCTTTCAAGACTTCATTGTAAGCTTTACTGTTCACAGTGAAGGGCTGCCCCTATCTACAAAGGCATGAACCTGAAAACCCTGTACTGCTTCAAAATAAGCACTGTGGAGATTTTATTGTTCCGCAAGCTCTTACAGCCAAACTCACAGAATTAGTTTGTTAGCATTGCTTTTGCTGTGCTACAGGCATGCCATGCTAGTCTGCTTCTCTTGGTACTTCTATTTTTGATGAGGATGTATAGCATTGTCACACTGTCTAGGAATAGTTATTTTAATTGGTCTGTGGCACGTATATACCAGGAAGAGTGGAAAGTTATCTCCTGCTCTCAGGGAGAGGCTATTTTTATATGCATTATGCTTTTCAAATTGATTGCTGATTCCTTTTACACTCCACAGTGAATAAGCACATAGGTAATAGAGAAACCCAGTTCAAGGCCAGAACGCTTCAGGATGTCATAAGTAAAGTAGGAGTCTTTTTTTATCTCTGCATGTATTTTTAGACCATCTACTTCCTTGTGTTTGAGGAGTGCCTGGTGCAAAGGAGTGACAGTGAAGTGATACTGGTAATTAGTGTAGTTTCACCAGAAAGTTCTTGTGGATTTCAGAAGTTTTGCCTGTGAGAACTGGGCTTTGTATTATGTAGGTGTATTTTAAGCACAGCCATTATTAATGGGTCTCCATAATTCTTTGAAGGTTCATTTAAAATTTAAAAATGCCAAATTTAGAAGTCTTAATTCTGCATTGAATTGCTTGGAGTAAGTGGTCCCTAGAAGTCCCTTCCAACCGCTGCTGCTCCATCAGTCTGTGAACTGGTCTCTCTTAAGTACATCACTAGCATGACAAATGCAGAAATGTCAGAGGTATGAAGGACTTAAACATTTGTATTACGTTAGAATAGTAAACTTGGTGTCTTCTGTGCCACCTTCCCTCTAGAGAAGAGTGGGTCAGTGGCCAAGCTCTGAGTGCTTGATGCAGTAGCAGCTCATGAGAGGGGTCTGTTTTTAGAAGTGAACGCTCTCCATCCCATTTCTTGCTTAGCAGTTCCTCAGCTTTAGGCGCTTACCAGCAAGGCTCATCCATGTTGGTGGCAGTGGGAACTCCTGCTGCGCTGGTCTGTGTGCATTTGGCCAAAGAGAACCTTCAGAGATGATAGTGGTATCACTTTGTCTTCAGCCAGCTATGAGCTGTGCACCAGGTGAGCCGAGCCAGCATCCCCTGTCTCCTGCCAGAAGCCTGGAAGTTAGCGTCAGGAGTGGTCCCTTGACGCTTGTGAGCAGGTAGCTGTCTCTAGAGTCCCCTTCATCCCTGTAACTTGTATTTTGGGGATATGAGTCCAAGTCTGCTGCCTCAGTCTGTGCAGCCTTACCTGCTGCTGCTTCTGGCAAAGGCTTGCAGCTTGAACATCCTTGGGAACCGTGCTGAGTAAGGCCAAACAGGTGTATTTAAGAGTGAAGACTCACCAGCTTTGTTAGGGGTACGCTGCCTGGCAAGCTAAACATCCATTTCCAGGTCTCTTGCTAATTCTCATGGGTACGGTCTCTGTGCAGTCGCTCGAATCGCTGTCCTGTTTCTCTGCAAATCGTAACTCGCTACAAAGAGCCTCCTTTGCTGAGAGCACACAGGGTTTGGGAGATGTGCTGGAAGGACCCGCTGCATTTCCTGTCCTTGAGGGCAGGAGGGAACCACTGTGTTTAACTTACACTGAAAAGTGTGGCTTGGGAAAGAGCAGTGGGTCACCAGGTCACTGAAGTGCCACGTGGAACTGGCAGAAGGGAAGGGCTGGAGCGGCATCGCTGCCGCTCACACCGGGAGGCTGCAGCAGCCTGGCATCTCTGGGAACACTTTGGGGCCCCGAACTGTGGATTCCATAGGAATATCTCGTGATGGAGTAACTAGACCGATTACACTCAAGGCTTGCAAAAATGCCTTGAATCACTTGCTAACTGGTGTATTGTTTGTTTAGGTGGTGCATGAGGAAGTGTGGGCTCGTTCCCGCGCCCTGGGCACCCAGCGCAGAGCCCTGCTGCTCAGCTGGGCGCAGGCCAGGACAGCCTTTCTGCTCCGGGCAGCGACGGCAGCGGCCGAGGCCTCTGCTGCCCGTCGGGCAGAGGTGGAGTCGTCCCAGACCCGGCAGAGACAACAGGAGGTCTGTGCTCAGCTCAAGGCAAAGGTACGTCCAGTTATAAATCCACTAGATGCAAGCCTGGTTTTTGCTGGTAGTTTCAAAATGCAGTTGTAGTGTTTTGGTGAAGCAAACCTTCCTGGAGCCAGGTGCTGTCACCCTGCTTTCACCAGCCTGATGGGGTTGCTTTGGGGGGAAAGCAAACTAATCTCTTGGCAGGGATCAGTGTGTTTGTGAAGCTTGGCTTGCAAATAGTTGTGAAGGTGATATGTTTCCTTGCCAGTAAAGATCCTTGTTAGTGCTTCAACCTGCTCTTGTCTTTTTTTGATTAGCTAGCACGCTCCAGGCCTCACAGCGAGTTTCGTTTGGGCATTATCTCCTCATAGACTGCAATCATGTTTATTTTGATGGACTTTGAGCACCATCAGAGAGCTTGCACTGTAGTTTGGTGTTGTTCTGCTGTTTGCAGTGAGAGACTGTAAGCAGGCTGTGGGAGCAGAGGTCCGGCTGCACGTTCTTGGGTTCCTTTGTAACCTTGGCTAATCACAGAACGTTGGTGTTGCTTCCTCAGCACAGTGGAGTTGCTATCTGTACAGTCTGAGGTTCACCTCAGGATGGCTTTTAATGGAGGAATCCTCAGAAGTGGAGGCGAAATGTTACATCCACTTACACTTTGTAATGACTCCTTCACGCCGACTCCCATTCCCAGGGCCCATCTCCCTCTTGTGGGTTTTGTCTCTATCCAGTTCTCTCCCAAACTGCTTCTCTCCCTACTTCAAAGCGCCTTTTCCCTGCCCAGGTTGCATGAGGAGACAGTATATGCTCAGTCTCATTTTCCCCAGCCTGGATGCACCTTTTGCTAAGCTGCAGGTTAGGAGAGGAAGGACAGAAGCTTCCTTTGCTCACCTCTGCATCACTCCCCCTTGGGGGGCCATTTGGTGTACAGCTCTTCAGCACCCAATGTGCAAAGACCATCACTAGTGCTGGTTTTTTAGACTAGTGCTAGACTGTTCTCCGAGAAATAATATCCTGTTTATTTTAAAGAGTGCTTTCTAAAACCTGAAAAAACAGATCACATAACTGTTTTGCCCTTGTTATAGAGGGTTTGCAGTATTCTGAAAGGTGACTGACTGTGCTAAGAGGTGGATATAAAATATCTAGGGTGGGGTTTTGGCTTGGGTTTTTTCTAATTGTTGGGTTGTAATTGTTTTTTTAAGAGAATGGGAATAAAATGGGAGGAGCCAGGAGACATGAGGAGAGGGTTATGATGTTGATGCCTAAGGCAGTTGTAAGGGGAATCACATTTCTGGGCACGAAAGGCATGTTAGGATTTGTTTAGACAGGGCTCTGTGATTTTCCACTTGCAGGAGCTTAATATCTGGAAGCGAATGTGGTGCTACTCTCACTTTACCACCATGAGCTCTGCTGAACCTTTACTTCACTTCTCAGCAAAATACCCAACACTTGATGTCATTAAAAACTCACAGTAAAGCTGGTACTGTGATGAAGGGTTTTGATGGTGACGCTAGTGTAGCGCTGTAGTAACAGCACACAGGCTGCTGTCCCTGCCCCTGGAGCCATCTGTCATAGGAGGGTTTGAACCTAAACACTTCAGGGTTGGAAACTGCCTGGGCTTGACTGAAGTCCCCCATTTTAACTCCTGTGGCAGGTTTCCCTGAAGCCAGGTGGAGCTGGGGGGGGTTGCTTGGGTTTTTATAGCCAGGCCTCCTTTCTGGAATGGCTGTGTGTCTCTTTGCTGCACAATTGGTGGTGCAAGGGCCGTTTATTCCAGAGCAGTGAATCTGAGTCAGTCTCTTCTCCTTTTCCTCCCCCACAAAGAGTAACAAGGCAGTGCTGGGGTACTTACACAGGCTCCATGTACCTTAAGATCTCGCTGAGGCACTGAACGTTGTCTGAAAGGTTTCTGATTCTGACCTCCTGTTTCCAGTAACCAGGAACTGTTTGAAGCTTGCACCCATTAGGCCTGAGCTTTGCAAGGGCTGCTCTCCAAGGTGGCTTTGTTACAATTTTGAACATTTGATCAAAAACAAATCACCTGTTTCCCAGAAGAGGAATGGAAAAGGTACATTTTTGTTTCATCACAGAAGAGTATCGTTGTGACCTTGTTTTGATCAGCTCTGTAGCTGGAAGGGCTGGAGCACGGAAGGTGAAATTGGGCAAAGAGCTGGCTGTTTTCAGAGACATTATTCTGAGTGTATCCATGGGTTGTGTTTGGATTTGAGTGGTTATATGCATTTGAAAGCTCACACATTACCCAGTTAGAGTTCATTTTACAGATGTTTTTCTGCTCTTCTGAAGTGTGCAACTACAGATGTCATCCCGCAGGAAGCGGCTGGTGGCAGAGACCAGTCCAGTGAGTTAACACTGATTAAAAACCCATCCTCACGAGGATCCTTGGTAAGGGGTACAACGCCAGTCTGCCTCTAAGGAAATGGGTGTAGAGCTGGGAATCAGGGCTGAGGGCTGTTCTCCCACTTTTTGGCCACTGACTTAATGTTTTGCATTCTGATAAGTTCAGTATAAGGAAATTGTCCTCCTGTCGCTTTGCCTGGGAAAATGTGTAGCTGCTGTAACGATTTAGCTGTATAGTGAGCTCTGGGTTTGTGTCCTGAATGAGAGAGAGATAGAGAGAGACCATCTCCATGACACCTGTGGCTTCCAGAGGCAGTCAGAGCACCCACCTGCCTGTTGACACCCGCTGTGAAGTTACGGCGCGCTGTAGGATACGTAAGCAGCTCTGGGCATGCGGGGGATGCAGCTCTGGGCATGCAGGGGATGCAGCTCTGGGCATGCAGGGGATGGCTAGATGCATTCTGCAGGCAGAATATGCAGAAATACATTAAAATCCAACTGGATTGTTTCAGCAGCTGTTAATGACAGGGTGGGAGAAGACTAACTGTTTCAGCTCCAGTCAGCAAACCCTGTAGCCTGTTTCCCTTGGGTTAATAGGGAGA
This sequence comes from Laterallus jamaicensis coturniculus, assembly GCA_022605575.1. Lineage (NCBI taxonomy): Eukaryota > Metazoa > Chordata > Aves > Gruiformes > Rallidae > Laterallus > Laterallus jamaicensis. The sequence continues at coordinate 574,761 of JAKCOX010000004.1, forward strand.
TCTTTCTGTAAAATTCTGTGCTTTGTGAGTTTGTAGGGCTTCTCAGAAGAAATGTTATTTCTTTCTGTGTGCTGGTAGCAGTTTCTTCCTAATTGTGGTACAGATTGAGCAAAGCAAAAGAGAAAAAACCACTCACACATGACAAGCTGTTCAGGTTTTTTATTCCTACAATAACCATGTGATATCACCTAATATTGCTATAGTTCATCTGCCAACAGCAAACCAGTGGTATGGCATTGACTAAAGAATACATTATTTAAAGCTCTTTTAAATGTACTAGAAGCTGGAGCATGGGCAGCAGGTTGGGGGGCGGGGATTCTGCCCCTCTGCTCTCCTGAGACCCCACCTGGAGTGTTGTGTCCAGCTCTGGAGTCCCCAGGATAAGGAGAACATGGACCTGTTGGAATGAGGCCAGAGGAGGCCACAAAGATGGTCAGAGGGCTGGTGCACCAGAGGGCCTGTGAAGCCAGGCTGAGAGAGTTGGGGTTCAGCCTGGAGAAGAGAAGGCTCTGGGGAGATCTTACAGCACCTTCCAGTCCCTGAAGGGGCTACAGGAAAGCTGAGGAGGGACTTTTTAGAAGGGCAGGGAGTAATGGGAAGGGGGTAGATTTAGGTTGGCTTGAGGAAGAAATTCTTCACTCTGAGGGTGGGGAGGCTCTGACACAGGGTGCCCAGGGAGGTGGTGGCTGCCCCCTCCTTGGAGGTGCCCAAGGCTGGGTTGGATGGGGCCTTGAGCAGCCTGGGCTGGTGAGAGGTGTCCCTGTCCAGAGCAGGGGGTGGGATGTAGTGATCTTTGAGGACCCTTCCAGCACAAACCATCCTATGATTCCATGAGCCGTCCCATTGTGAGACTCTAGGTCTTCTGACTGACTGGAGGTGATAATTAAAAAGTAAAGCAGCAAAGCAGTTAAATTAATGTTTATAGCAGCTTTCACTTGGGGAAAGAACTTTCAGGTTCTTATTCCATGATCCATCTCACAGAAGATCAATGTGTGTCCTTAACAGAAATCAGAGTCTCTAAGGAGGAATTTTGAAACAACTGAAGAAGCTCAAATGAAATAAATCACAGGGCCCATGGTAGTCTGAATGAAATAAAGTGTGAAATGGATAATGCTGGTGAGGATGTGCTGCTCGTTCTTAAAGAGAAGTGTTTCTGGGACACCCATTAAACACCCCTGCTTGCTGGGGGAGAACAAACAAAAGGAGGAGGTGGGAGGTGAGTGAGAATGTCTTCTATTTGGTATGCTTTGTGCTGTCTGGACTTAACCACTTCTGGGGTTCTGCAGCAGGTGCTGTGAAAGATTTCCTCTTTCTGCACACCTTCCTCTTTCCAAAGAGCAGAGAGAAGCTGATGCTTCTGTGTCCCAGTCTAGTGCAGTGAAAGTGTCATTTCTCAGGGTGCTGCTGCACAGCCACCATTCGAAGGACTGAAGTGCTCACTGTAACACATGTACAAATGCTGTCAGGATATCTCTGTGTGTCCAAAACACTTTTCTATTGAATTTATCCTAAAACATTTATAATCCAGTTCTTTCCGTCTTCATGTAAAAGAACTTTCAAAGGACAGAGGGATGGCTGTATCCCCTGTGTACGATGCATTGGGTGGGCTCTTTTCCTTAGCATAAGGCTATGTGCCTGCCTTCCTGTAACTCTTTCTCAGGAGTAATCCCCACTCCAGGGCTAAAATCTCTTATAACACATTGTGAATATTTGGAGAGCAACTCTTGCCTTCCTTATCCTGGCAGAAACGAAAATAATTTCATTTCAAAAATAACATTGTTCTGTGGAATTAACTGGGACTCTGCACATGGTGTAAAGAATGTTGCAGATCTCCTTCCTTCTCCCTGCCTGTAAAATGAGAAGAAAGGATGTCAGAGGAAGAAGTCATGTCTCCCTAAGCAGCAGGTACTCATCTGCACAGGCAGTCAACACTGAAATATTACAGGGGAACGTTTTGGGGATTTCTAAAAAAAAAAGTTCCCTGGATAGGTATCAAATCCAGTACTTGGACTAGAATCTGATCATTTTGCAGGAAACCTTTTACAAAAATAAATGTTTAAATAGTGAGAGACTTTAAAGAAGAGATTTCTTTTTCAGAAGCATTGTCTGTTCACCGCTGAGGTGACCCATTCCTTTGATGGGTATGAGAAATACCAGGAAGCTTTAATAGCCTGAATTTTGAATGCAGACACTCCTTCAGGGAGCATGAGGTGAACTCGAGTGGTGGGATGCTATAATGTTTCTCCAAAGTGGGTGTGAGCAGATACCTGAGACTTTAAAACTCAGGGAAGATGAGCCAGCTCTGACTCAGTAGTATGCTTTCAATCCAAACCAGGACTTGTTAGCTTGAGGCCAGCACAGCACTGATGAATCACATGGCTTTTGGGTCAGATAAAGCTCATACGAGCAGGCTTGAAGCACGTGCAGAGATTGTGTCTGCAAATTTTCCTTGCTTTTCCCTTCTCCTCTGCTTTTTCCCATGCTGATTTCCTGTACCACGTGTGTCCTTTGACATAACATCACTATTTCTGAATTGTGGACCTCTCTGAAACCTCCTCACAATGTTATCACCTACTACTTTGTCTGAGGACGTGGGATTTGAAGGGGTCTCCATCCCTCATGTTTCTTCTTCCCTCCTGGAGCAGCTCAGGGCTCTGTTAGGGGCAGACAGGTCAGGCTGGAATGAACAGGCAGGAATGTTCTCACAAGGTCCTGCTGTCCCAGTGCACACACACCGGAGCAGCCCATGAAGGGGTTATGGAGGGTGTGAAAAGCAGGCCTTCTCTAAGGCTTAGCCACAAATGGAAAAACGATTGTCCTTTTTGCTAATTAAGAAGTAGGCCTTAGCAGAATGCAAAGATAAATAGGGAGATGCCCATTGTGTTAATTGGGTTCTGGTAAGTCCTGACCCTGCGGCTGGGCTGGGGAGCTGCTGGCTGAGCCACCGCAGCTGCCCCTGTGCTGAGCCAGCTGCCTGGGCAGGCCCTGAGTTCAGCCTGCCCCGGGGCCTGCTCCTGCACGACAGGGGGAATGCAGCTGTATCCAACAGCATCACCTCTGGATACGCTGTTCTTTGGCTGTAAGAGACCCAGGAAGGACGAGGGGCACGTGCAGTTTGTTAGACCCTGCTGACTCTGGTGTTGTCTGTCTGTCTTTTTAGTCTTACACTTGATCTTATGTCCTGGGCATAAATTTCAGGGACTTGGCAAGGGGGCTGTGAGGGTACCCTGCAGAGGGGAGACCATGGACTGACTTGTCAGCTCTGAGTCCCTTTAAACAACTCACTGCACCCAAAAACTCCAGCTGGAGGAGCACACAGTGCCTCAGCCTGAGGTACCTTGGTCATTTACCTGGATTTATCAAAGGTTGTGGTTTCCTCAGTGTGTTTGTGACATACACTTATCTGTCAAAATTAGCTGAAATTGTCCAGTGATCCCCGAAATGACTCGAGGATGGATAACTGCAGAAGCAGACAGATCATGTTAATCTTATTTTCTTAGGAGAATTATCTTCCTCCTTCAGGTGGGAAAGCGGCAGGTCAGGCAAGCAACATCATTTACATGATCACTTTGCAGCAGCAGTAAAGGTACCAGCGCCAAGAGATAGTGCTGTGTGTGGAAGGAGGGCAAATTCAGCTAAGTATTTGTAAGCAAAAGGACAGCTTACTTAAGGTCATGCACGTGTGAATATTTAAGCCTACATATACTTAAACATGCTAATAAAATGTTGACACTCCTGTTGCCAAGAACAGAAGGATGTTCTGAGTAAGGCTGCCTGACAAGAGAGAGCAAATGCCAGGGCAAGCTCTGCGAAGTAAACTGTGCTTGCAGCTCCAGGGAACTGCACCCCGTCCTGTCCAGGATCCCAGGTTCTGTCAGTGCCAGTCCTGACCCTCACTGTTTCCTCACTGGAAGCAGCGTTTCTTTGTAGCCCTCAGGTTGTGACTGAGGATTGCACTCAAATGCTTTTCTCTCACATCCTTGTTTCAAATTTAATCACTTCTGTAGCTGAAGAAAACTCCTGTTAATGATCAAAACAGCTTCTCTCAACAACTTTCTGACTTCCAAATTAAAATTTTTCTAGAGGTGGGTATGGATTAATTTTTTTATTGAACAACATCAGTCCTGGTGCCAGTAGCCTTGCTCTTCTGCCTCACTTCTTGCAGCTGTCTTAGAGGTAGCCTGTGGAGCACAAGCTGCCCAAGAGTACAGGTCAAAAATCTACCAGGGATGTGACCTTCCACTGTTGTGGTAATCGCAGCCAGAACAAGGTTATCTTGTTCAACAAACTAACCTGCAAGCGTATTATTTCTTCCTTTCCTACTGCCAAATGCCCTGGTACTGGGCTTCTCTGAGGTCCTGTGCAGTCAGAAGCAGGACACTGTTTGCTCATGTCACTTGCTGTTGTGTTGTGTTGCTCAGAAGGTTCCAGGGCAGAGGAATCCCCAGCCTAGAGAAGGAGGAGCAGGATTTTAGAGCTGAAAGCTCAGTGACTGGTGCCCCGTGACCCCTGTCGCAGGGGGCCTTGTGTTTCAGTATTTAGGATTAGGTGTATGAGGCGTTAGCATGGATTTTGAGCTCTTGGTGCTTGCCATGAAGCTGAGGGCCAGCTCAGACAGGAGGATGCCTGATGGTCAGCGTGCTGCTGACCTGACAGGAGCTCACTGCCACAGCTCCCCAGGCTGCTGCCACCAGCATGTGAACACACACGGCTCCCACAATGAGTCTTGCTGGATATTTCCTACTTGATCATGATATTTAATGTGTTGTAGATCTGAAGGTCCTTCCACAGTGCCCTAGTCCTTGGCACATTGGATGTCTCTGTGTTCCTGTCAGCTCCTAAGGTTACTGGCTCACAGGAAAACAGTACAGGTGATGCTTTTAGAAAGTCCTTTTCTATACTTAAAAAATGTTGGCTTTTTTACAATGTTATGACAAACTGTCCCCTCCCTGTAATATTTCAGACTCCAGGGAACTGTTCTTAATACACACTTTAATTTTTTTCCTTTTTATAAGCTCTAGTATTCACACCCTGAGGCATCAGCCTCATTATCTCTCCACTTTTGAATGTCCACATACGCTTTCTATTCTTATTTCCAGGAATACCACTGTTAGTATTTTATATCTCAGCGTGTGGTTGGTCTGATTACTGCAAGTTGTTTTTTTAATTTGATGCAATTACACATCAGTAGCAGGTCTACTGTTCATCCCAGTTTCTTCAGAGAGCTCAGCTTCGTTGGGGCAGTTTGCCTGTGACTCCCAGTGCCTTGGCAGACAAGTCATTAACTGTTAGCCAGAAACCCAGGGGTGCCCAGTGTCCAAGCGTAACTCCACTCTCCAGTGTCTGTGCTGTGAGCCCTGTGTGCTGACAGCTGTTAAAGCTCCTGCACTTGTTGCCAGTAGGTCCAGCAGTTCCTGAACTTCCTTCTCATGCATGCCCAAAACATCCATAAGGAGCATGCATGGGCAGTGCTTCCTGGGCAAGCTCTGTGGAGGCTGCGTTTGCCTGGGGAGAGTGCAGCAGCTCTGTGCTGGAGGTGCAGCTCTCGTACAGCATGCCCTCCTGCCCTCCTCCCTAGCAGGAAGTCTTACAAGTGTGAGTACTGGGGGGGGGATTGTAACAAGGAATGGTGGGTAAATGTGCCCAAGGTGGGAAATGCTTTCTTTTAATGGAAGGCACCACTAGAGAGGAGGCTAGATTGGGTGTTGGGGAGGTTAAATTTCTTCCCAGAGAGGGTTGTTAGGCCTTGGAATGGGCTGCCCAGGGAGGTGGTGGAGTCTCCATCCCTGGAGCTGTTCAAAAGACAGTAGACATGGTGCTCAGGCGCATGGTTTAGTGGTGGTTTTGGCAGGTTAGGGTGAGGGTTGGACCTAATCTGGAAGGTCCCTCCCAACCAAGACAGTTCCATGATTCTATACTTTTCAGTAGTCACTGAAGAGACATTTCTGTATAATTAGTGATTTAAACTGTTTTAGTTTTGTAACACAGACTTCTATTGTCCTCTTCCATTTATGAAATATTTAAGTCTAAGGGATTTATTATTCCATTAAGCCGAGTGGATTTTATGTGCTTAACTTCTATTAACCTTAATAGAAATTATCTGGGTGAATCCCCGTTCTTCTGTGGGAGACTAGATCTTTAATTTTTTTATTTTCCACTATGTTTCCTTCCCCCTTTTGGTAAAAATCTTTCTCTTCTTTCCCACCTTAGAGTGTGAGCTGCTCAGGCAAGAGACATAGATCAGCAGGCACTGCTTTTATCTGAATATTAATGACTAAGCTATTTTGCAAGTGAAGAGGCTACACTGCTGGTAATGAAAGTCACCTTTTAATGAGTTTTCCATGTTAATCTTCTAGTGATCTCAGTTTGACTGTGCTCTTTGGCCAGTTCTACAGTGGATAAAGCAATGACCTTCTCTTGTGCAGGGAAATAAGTTTGCCAAATTTATTAAATCATCTTTATTGATTGGGTGATGTGCCCATTAGGAACTGAACTGAGAATAATATCCTTACTGAAGACCTGATTTGCAATCCTGAAATTCCTTTAGCCCATAACTTTTTATCACTTCATCATTTTTTACATCTGTTTTGCTTGATTCTGTTCTTCAGGACACACTAGAGCTGCGTGGCTCTAAGCCAGTCTTCTGTCTGTGATGGAACTCCTGGGGTCACCAGCTCGTTCTGAGGCAGCAGCCCTTATCTTCAGAACGTGAAGGAACAGTGTCGTGGTTGGTGTGGCTTGAGTCCAAGCGTGCAGTTAAGAGGCACTTGTTTCCCTTCTGAGCCTTGTGGCTTCCATCTGGAAAAAAGAAGAGGTGTCTCTGACTGACCGTAAGTGGGATAACTCAATTCCCTGTTTGGCAAGGAGCAGGTCAGGGAACATGGTGACAGAACAAAGCTGGGAAGGAGAGTAGGAAAGGAGAGGAGCTAGTCCTGGGTATAGAAGCTCACTGTGGTTATTGGAGCTGTGGACACTCACGCTGTGCTTTTGGGCTCAGTTCATTCCAAGCTTCCTCTTTCCTTTGGGCTCCATGTGTCAGTAGCTGTAGGAAGCCTCTGGCCTGGAGGGCTCTAGGCTGAGTAATGCTGTGGAAGGGGAGCAGGTGTAGGTTCCTGTGCAATTTGGTGCCCATCCTTTCCAGAACTTATTCCATAGCTCTGAATGACTGCTTGGGCTCTAGCTGGATGAGTGAAAAGCTGTGGAGCTTGTCCTGTTTCCTAAGGCACCTCTAGTAGCTTAATGTTTAAGGAGAAACTTTGTCCCTGTGAGGGTGACAGAGCCCTTGGACAGGCTGCCCAGAGAGGCTGGGGAGTCTCCTCTGGAGACATCCAAACCCGCCTAGATGGGTTCCTGTGTGATTTAGTCTGGGTGATCCTGCTCTGGCAGGGGGTTGGGCTGGATGAGCTTTCAAGGTCCCTTCCAACTCCTAACGCTCTGTGTGAAAGAGAAACTCTACTGCCTCTTCGACCTGGTTTTGGCCCAGGCAGAACCTGACATGCAGAACATAACACTAAGCTCAGGTAGTCTGTGCTGTGCCAGTGTGAAACATGAAATAACACAGCTGATCCTTGTTGAGATCTCCCAGCCACTCCACAGGACAGCCCCTGAGAACGTGGGACAGATGCATGTAGGTGCATTCTGTGATCCCTTCTTGTATGTTCAGGATTATTGTTTTCACACTGGCTTCTTTAAATGGCATTTCAATCTCCAGTCTAACCCCATTTCAGCATTTCTGACTGAGTGCCCTGACTGCTGCTCTTGCTTTTGGCTGTGTGGTGATGGCACCATGGCAGTGCCGGTTCTCTCACTGGTGCTGGGATGGCATTCTGTCTGTCCTGGGCTTCCTCAGCTTGCCTGTTCAGGGTTTTGCTGGCCATTTTGCTATGTAGCATCTGTGTTTGTGAAGTTAGTTTACTTGAAGAAATCCTGTAAATGTTTTTCCGGGCATTCTTGGAATCAGTTGTGAACTCCATGAAGGAGTAAAAAACCCACACAGCACAAAGTAATAAAGCTAAGGCAAGGTGTGCAGGAGTGTTTCAGAGGTGTTAGAGCTGTGGGAGGTTCCAAAAATGTTTTGGGATTGGGTCACTTCATGCAGTTCAGGGAGTGAGCTGGAGAGAGTCAGGTGGGGATATCTGAGGGCTTTCTTGCTGAGCCTTTAGCACAGCACTGACTTTATTGGGATTGCTGGGAATTCCTGCTTAGAACCTGAGCTCTAACAGCCTGCTAGGTCTGTGTGGCACAGGGCAGCCGGCAGGTATACAGATGTGGAGCTCTGAGGTTGTTCTGTGACCTGCTCCTCACGGCCGGTTTATGTCCATCGGGTGGGTCTGCCTCAGCTTGCCTCCGTGTGGGCCCCTCGCCCCACAGGGCCTCTGCTCTGGGCACTGGTCCTCTGCTCCTGTTCACCATGCTGTGCAGCTCAGCTGCCAGGAGGGGTTCTGTGCCAGCTCTCGTGTCACCCCAGGCAGCTTCAAGACCTGTTTAGAACATAAGCCAGCGTTGCTTGAACAGGAGCACCTTACATGGTGCTGTGTCACCATGTCCTGATTTAATGGGGATTCCCAAGGAGAGTATCTCAGGAATTGTTCTGGCATTGAGAGAGATGTATCTGCAGCATTAGGTGCATGGTAAATACGTTATTACTATTCAGATGTTAGAGTGAAAGAACTAATTTATTACTTTAATTAGTTTGTAATGTACTTTACATTATTGTAATATGCAATATTGAAATGCTGAACTGAAAATAGGTATGTACACATTCTGTTCTGCATGGCAGTTTAATAACTCACTTGGCAAAAGCTCCTCTAATAATACATGAACTGTGAAATGGGCTTGAAATTCTGGTTGTAATTAAAAACTTGCAGAACTTAATCCTGGCAGTGCTTATACTGCTAAAAGGCAGGGGGTTGGTGAAACAGGCAATAGGGGATCCCATTTTCAGTGTAGCTTCAGTATTAGTGTAACTACTGAGCTTTTTTTAGATAAACAGAACATTAGCTGTTGCCCCAGTAAAACTCTACTGTTCTCACTGATTCTGTGCTCACAGGAATGACAGTCCACCGGTTTAGTGGCTCCCCAGGCTGGCTTGTGGCCACAGCCAAACAGCTAAGAGAGACCCCTGGTCAATAGGTAGATTAATATCCTGAGAAGACCAGTAAAGGCTCAAGAGGGCTCTCAGAGGTGAAGGAAACTGAAGCTGCATCATGCCATGAGCCTGCTTCCATTGGCACATGCCTCATTACTGGGGAGGCTCTCAAAGGAGTGTGACCAGGGTGTAGGGAAATACATGCTGGAAAAAAGCTGATTTTTTTGTTACATAGTTTGACTGTTTCCTCATTTCAGTGCAGAAAATCTCAGTGATGTTAGTACTGAAGCTTACATTTCCTTTAAGTGCTGCTGCAGTTTATTCCAGCTCCAATCTGAATTGACTTCTGGCAGGTTTCCTTGATTTTTTGTGTGTTAGATTTTAAAGCTTCATGTGTATGTTTTTGCTTCAGTGTGTTTCAGAAGCCAGGTAGGAATCAGTGCGTGTTCTCCCACATTCATTTTCAAGATGTTCCTCTCCAGGTTTATTGTTGCAGCAAGTGCAGGGTAACAGAAACAATCCAGCATTTTGTTTTGCATTCTTAAGCTGCTAAAATGCATGAGCAGAGTGCTGTCAACACTGCTAAATAGAAGCGCCTGTTTTGACAAAGACGATGTGTTAGGAGTTTCAGGGTGTGTGGGAGGCTCCCTGTGGGAAGGCTGAGCTCCAGGCACACAGGGTCTGGGGAAAAGGGACACCTTGCCTCCACGAGTCTCCTAGCTGCCAGTAAGGTCGTCTCACGTAAAGCAAACCCCATCTAGTGCTGAGTTTATGGTCAGAACTATAGAAAACCCTGAAATAAATGGATACATCTTGCTCCTTATGCTTGGCTGTTCCTCACCTTCAGTGGCTCGCTTCAGAACTTGGGAGAGCTCAGGCAGCTGGAACCTGGTACCTGCTTCCTTCTGCCCCTCTGGCAGTGCCTGTGCTAAACCACAGCGCAAGAGCCCTGGCTTTGTGTGTTCCCCAAGAACATGCATTTCTGGGATGCCTAAAATCATAAATAAATGCCAGATTCCTTTTCTGGGTACTTGCTTACTTCTTGGAGCATCTGCTTGCTGCCTTGATGTTTTTAACTTGTGAACAAACTGACAGAGCTAAGATCTCACATGGTAGGAGAGAGACACTCAACTCCCAGAACTGGTGTGGGAGAATGGAGTGAGGGCTGAACTATAGAGAAAATGAGTTCCTTCACACCAGAATAATTGGTTGGCATCAAGGGAAAGGCAGTGGCCATCAGAGAAGTCATTCCCAAGTGAATGTCTGGATGCTGGAAGAAGCTCTTCTGCTTCTTGCTGGTTTTTTAGTGGAACAGCTCCAGAGTCAGGAATGAGATGACCCTGGTTCAAGCTACTCTGGAAATGAGGGTGTTCTTTTTACTTCTGGGGACAGCTGGACTTCCAGGTCCCTGCTTCAAACAGTGTTAGTTACTTCACCTGCAACTCCACTTCATCCATCACTTTCCAGAGAGGGTGATGAACCCTGCACTGCCTTGGCCAGGGAGGTTGTGGAGCCTGTGCTCTTTGGGGATACTGAACCTCGATTGGACACAGTCCCAGGTCACCAGCTGGCCCTGCATGGGCTGGGGGTGGCCTAGGGGGCTTGAGAGGTCCTTCTGACCCCAGCTGTCTGACCCCTCCTTTCTCCAAGCTGGAAGGACTTCAGCTGTAAGCCCAGGATAACGAATGGGATGTGGGTCCCTTGCAGCCTGCGGGAAAGGGCTCCGGGCACTCACTGTGCTGCGGCACTCCTGATGGAGCAAGTCATTAAATGAGAATTAGGGGCTGATTCGGAACGTCCTGCTTGACTTCATTCATGTATTTGGATGACTGAAAGCAGGGTATTACCGGGGAGGCAGTGGGGGAACATTCTGCTTTAGTAACAGTTGTGCCTGATGCTCCTTTCACTGGGCTGTTCTGAGGAGGTGATGGAATCGATTGACATGCAGGGTATGTTTAGTGCTACCCGTCATCTGCAGGGCTCACTCCTGAAAAACTGATTGAAGGCAGATGCTTAGAGCTATTTATATTACTGTACTTATGTCTAAGGGTTATTTATGTTAATACATCGCCTCTGATTAAGGAAAACTGAGAGGGGAGCAGGTGCTGTGTCCCCCACGAGTGCTCAGTGTGCTCTGTAGTTCTGGTAGAAACCTCACGTACCGGTGGCTGGCTGGCGAAGGGACTGGCATGATGGGGGGTGCTTCTTCCAGGAATGAAGGGACCACTTACCCTTGCCAAAGCAGCTTTACCAAACACGTCTGTCTTTATCTACCGCTGCTGTTGTCTTGATACACCTGAGATCCTGCTCAGGGAGTGCTTTCAAAATCCTGAGGAGAAAGATTGCATGTGAAGAGTCATCTCTGCACTAAGGACACCTTGGGGGCACTTTCCTTTTCCTTCGGCGTGGTACAAGTGGGAATTCCAGTCTGAAATACTTTAGTAAGAATGGCTAAAAGAATGGCTGTTTCTGTGCTGTCTGCCATACCTCACTGCACACCCACATACCTGTGGGCAGGTGCCATGTCCATGCACGGGTCCCCCTTGATGCCTCTTGTGTGTTTTGAAGCCCCCATGCCCAGCCGCAGTGTTCACACGCACGTGTCCGGGTTCACTCCTAGCAGACCATCCCGCTACCTGCTTCAGGGTTCCTTCAGTGCCAAGGATATGTGTTGGCACAGACAGACCTGTCCTGTTCCCACCTCACTGCCCACTGGTTAGCTGATGAAGTTTTCCTGGTCTCAAGAAAAATTATTGGGTCAGGTCCTTGCTCTCTTCCTGTAAAACATCTCAGTAAAGGTGGCTGTTTTCCTGGCTTTTGGTTGGATCCTTTGTGAGAAAGGAGGGAGAGGAGACTTCAGAAGGTGAAATGTATTTCTGAACAGGACTGTGCTGATAATTAGTTATCAAAAATGGAAGAAGAGAGCATTAAATGAGTTTAATGCTTAGTTAAATCATCGTTCTTAACTTTGGGGATGGAGTTGAGGTTGTATGTACTCTGGGAGAATAAGTGTCAGTTAAAGATGCTTAAAGAACCCCGAAGCTCCATAGATTTATTACAACATAAACCCACACCCATTAATGCTTATGTTGGGTATGGGAGCATACCACATTGAACTCTTAAAGGCAAACTCCAGTCACAGGAGGCAAAAGTAGCTGCTGTTAGTCCATGTGTGCATGGCATTCATTACAGGTGGAGTATCCCTTTAACAAGCTCTCTTTATATCTTCTAATGAAGGAAAGGTTTAATTTCACCGCCACTGTAATGGTTCATGTTATTCTCTTGTGGCTGCTCTGCCTGTTCTATGTTAAACACCAGTACGAGTGTCCATCTTCTGGAACACTCTGCCAAGAACCAAACACAACTGCTGTTAGAGCATGGGGGCATCGCTTGGGGTGCAGCTGGTGTGCAGCATCGCTCGGGGCGCAGCTCAGGCACGGCATCGCTTGGGGCACGGCATCACTCGGGGCGCAGCTCAGGCACGGCATTGTCTAGGGGTGCAGCTCAGGCATGACATCGCTTGGGACACAGCTCAGGCGTGGCATCGCTCAGAGATGCGACTCCCTGGGAGCCTCGGACTACAGGCAATGCTGGGTTTCCCAACAAAAACCTTCCACAAGCACAGAACTGAGGAATAACAGAGCCTGTGTGTGCACAGCTGGTGGCACCCAGGAAAGGTGGGAAGAATGTCACGTGTTCTGGGACCTGAGCACAAAAGTGCTTCCCACAGTAGGGGAAGCAGGTGCAGCTGGCCGGAAGGTGTGTTCTGCTGTGGAGCCACAGTTGTGCTTCCACTTGTGATCCAAAGCACGAAGGGCTGCCCAGCCCACAGAGAGGAGGCATGGCAAAGCTGTTGTGAAATAGATGAGCCTACAGCTGCTCTGGGCAGCTCCAGGGTCAGTCGGGGATCCACACTGGCTGCCAACAGTGTGCTAGGGTATGTTGGATACACATCACTGGTGTTACCAGTTACTGAGGCCAATGCAGGCTGTCAGGAGTACATCCAGAATGGATTGTTGCCGTGTTGAGACAGGTGATCCATCCCATCCCTAGCACATTCCACTCAAAAGCAGGGTGAGAGGTGCCGGTGACTGGTCCCTGCCGTGCTTCTACTCATGTCTAGCCTGTGGTCTGGGCGGCTGCAGGTGCTGAGCTGCAGCCCATGTCTCGCTCCCAGAGAGCCAGGTCACAACCCATGGTGGGCTGTCAGTCTGCGCAGTCTGAAAGCCGACACAATGCGAATTCCCTGTCCCTGGGTTCTGTTGATTTCTGCAGCGCCCTGGCTGGGAGCAAAGTGCTGTTAGAGACACGCCGGGTTGGAGGATGTGAGCAGGCTCTGCTCTCATCCACAGCTTTGTTCAACGTCTCCGTGTTACCGACAGTCTAAGCACTGAGGGGGAATTTAGGATCTGGTGTTAATGAGATGGATATTGGTACTTTTACCTAAAATCTTTCCACGTAATGACACTCAGCTGCGAACTGCATGTTAACATGTGGAAGGGTGGTGCTTACTGCATGGTTAGCTATTGCTGGTAAGAGTATAAATCTCAGCTTGCGAAGGGATGAGGTGGGTTTCCCTCCAGTCTCGGATGGAAGCATTGTAGTGTTACAAGCTCTGATGCAGGGCTGTCTGTCCAACCCTTTCTTCCAGGTCCTGCAGTGGAAAGCACAGCAGGAGGAGGCTGCAAAGCTGGAAGCTGCTGAGGCTGCCAGAAGAAAAGAGAAGAAAGATGAGAAAGAAAGGCTGCAGAAAGAGCAGGAGGTGATCCGCAGAGCTCGGGAGAAGGAGGAAGTATGGGAAACTTTTGTATGTTTTTGTGTATGTTAATGTGCACATCTGCCTTTAAAATCTTTACCTGACCCCACTCCTTGTACCCCCATAGAGTGTTTAGTACAGGGCTCGTTGTCTTGCTGCTGCCCCTTGTAGCTTTAAAGCTGCCCACTCTTAGACCCGTTGCGCTTCATTCTGCTTCTAGAATAAAGGGTGTACACAGAGAGGCTGTGTGGCTGTCTGTGTGTCACACACAGTCGGCGCAGAGGCACTGCAGGGCTTCTGACTTGGGGATTTGTGCTCTCAGTGCTGTGGCAGAGCCTGCGAAAGCCTCCAAGGCTGCAGTTCATGTGCTGCAATGCAGCAAACGAGCCGTTGGGTATATTGTCTGCAAGGCAGCACTGCACTTTGCCGCACAAGCACCTTAAAGTGGGCCTGAAGCACAGTGCTCCCCACTTTGGGGTACATTGTTCTGAGCATGGATATGGTGACTGCTCAGGAAACACCTTCAGTGCCAAAGTCCAAACTGCAACTAATAGAAAATCAGAAACCCACTATAGGGAATGTAGTGCCTTTAGAAAATCAGCTCTGCCACGTGTGTTAGTGCTGTCCTCCTTGTTTTAAGGACATGGCAGGAGTGGGTTTTTTTAATTAAATCTTCACCTCTTTTTCTGGTAATTTTTTACACTGAGATCTCTCTTGCTGAGAGTCCACCTCACCTGTCCTGTATGGGGTAAGACTGCATCATTATTTCTGGGAAAAACAAGTTGGAGAACATCATAGATTCCTACTGCTTTGTCTCCCAAACACTGATGAGCACGTAGTCTCTCTTCCTCCTGTGGTCCTACTCGTGGTAACACATTTGCAAGAAGGGTGGTGAAGGGCTCTGCTCTTACGGTGTGCCGGTTAGGAGCAGAGGTAAGAAAACAAGGCTGAGCTGCTCCTGATACTTTTGTGATGCCTACTGAAGGCTTTACTGACATTAAATTTAGTGATATTAAAATTCTGCGTAGATTTGTGCATCTTTTCCTAAAGCTTCCCTTCTCCTTCCAGCTGTGTTTGAAAGTTTAGGAGCTCAGTGCTGTTTGTCTGTGAGTTGCAGGCAGCAGCGTTGCCACGTGCTGCCATCCACAGTCTTTTCCAAAACCCAGGCTGGACTCTCAAGGCCAACACTGTCTTTGTTTGCTGGAAGCAATTTCTTTTAGTGAGTTGTATAGCTTTTCTCTTTCAGTTTGTCATAGCAATTGTCAAGAAATGTGTTTGGCCTAAGGAATGAGGGGTTTCTGAGCAGCCCTGAGGTGGTAGGAAGCACCATGCCATTCTCTGGCTGCTCTTTTGGTCTCTGATTTGGAATTGTATCAGGTATGTCATTATTTCTCTGTCCCAGCTTGTCATTCTCTTCTGGTACCTATGTGTGGAATGGGAAGGAAAAAAAAAAGGTGAGAAAAAGGGGAATTGAAAGACTGAGAAGTACAAGAAAGAAAGGAGTGCTACTACCCCTTGGAGATTTACCTAACTCTTCTTGCTGGGGTAGCAGTGTGTAGTACAGGACAGAAAGGAGAGTGTGCAGTACCTGTTGGAGATGACATGGCATGGGGCTGTGTTACTGTGTTGGTGTCACTACATGCTACGCCTCATTGACACCTTTCACAGGCTGAGTTGAGGAATTCTGTCGCATCCTGTCACCTGACGTAGGTTGAACTGGTTTCTTTCCCTCACATAGTAAGGAGTGTAGTGTCCTGAGTGTGCTCCTCAGTTTGTGAACTTCCATTCATACACAGGACCCAAGCTATAGATGTCTGAATCCTTCCTGAAAATCAGTGGCTAAATTAGATAAACTGGAGGGCTTTTTTTCCTTAATTGTATATAGATCTTTTGATATTTTTTTCCCTCAGGAATGCAGTGTTGGAGTGGTTCTGCTGAATACCAGTATGATTCAGATGGTCTTGAAAATTATATTAAAAAATTCTGAAGTTAGTGCTTCAGAGATGAGAGGTGGTGGTTGTTCTTGGGTTTAAATAAACCTGCTCTGCCAGGCTGGGAGCTGGCTGTGAGGTTAGCTCAGGTCACCCTTAGGAACTTTGGGAACTACCAAACCAGCAGTTTTCTTTCGAGGTGCATTTGTACAGCAGGTGGGATTTACAGCTTGTGAATCCCACCCCTGGGCTCTGGGGAACTGCCCTGGCCTTAGGAGCAGGGTCTGGTAGAATTATTGCCAGTGAAGGATCCAGAGTTCCATTTCAGTGACACATCCAAAGCCCTCATCTTTCCTGTAAGCTTCTGTCCTGGTTTCAGACAGGGCAGAGTTAATTCCTTTCTAGCAGCCAGTGGATACCTGTTTGGGAGTTGGGATGGGAGCAGTGCTGATAGCACAGGGATGGTTTAGGTGTTGCCCAGCAGTCAGGGGCTTTTCAGTTGTTCATCCTGCCCTGCTAACAAGAAAGGGAGGTGCCCGGGGAGCTGGGAGAGGACACAGCCAGGACAGGTGACCCGAACTAGCCAAAGGGGTTATTCCATGCTGATCACATCCTGCTCAGCATAAAGGGGGCTGGTGGGGCGAGGAGCACTCAGCTCCAGGACGTGGGGGGTTGGGGACGGTCCGGTTTCGGGACGGCTCTGAGCTGTATGGGCTGAGCTGTGCAGTTTGATGGAACCCTGCATTGTGCATCACCAGTTCCATGTATTTTTTGCTGTACAGTCCTGTTATTGCTATTTCTCTCTCTATTTACAGTTGTTCCAGTGAACTCTCCCCATCCCAACTCACGAGGTCTGGGGTTTGGTTTTCTTTTCCCTCCCTTCCTCCCTCTTAGAGCGAGTGGCCGCGTGGTGCTCAGCTCCCAGTGAGGGCGAAACCACGGTAGCTTCCCTGCTAGGTTCCAGTCTAGCTCTGGAAGAGCCCCTTGCTTACATGGGGACCACCCCTGAGCCACCTCCTGCTCCTGGCCAGGCTCTCCCCAGCAGCCAGGATGGGCCAGGCTGCTGTGGTCCCAGCCCTGTGAGGATCCGAGGGCACTTTTGATCATAGGACAGAGTGGTGGTGAAGGATTGATGCCAGAGCAGGAAAGGGCTGTCTTGCAGCCTGCAAAGCTGAAAATGGTGTTCCCAACAAACTGCCCGCACTCTGGATTCCTGTTAGTGGGGGCTCCTCACCCCCTGTGCTCCCTGTAATCTTCTCTTGGCACCTGCTGCTCTAAAATGTCAATTTCTTTCTAAACAGGTCACATTTGGATACTGCAACTTAATGCTTTTCTAACTTTATTTGTTCTCCCTGTCTCTGAATGGTCGTTACTTTGTGTACTGTACTTGTGCCAACTCAAGGTGAAAAAGTACCGGGCTGAGAGAGCGCTGGAGTGGCGAGAGCAGGAGGAGAAGGAGCTACAGCGTCTGGAGGAGCTCAGGAAATTAATGGCTGAGCAAGCAGTTAAAGACAGAGAAAGGTAAAACAAATTAAACATGAATATCTACAGTGTCAATAGGAACTTATTAAAATCTAATTTGTTTTGATCTCCCAGCTTTTGAAATTAGAAGAAAATAAGTTTTTACTCTCTGCTTGGCAGTTCCCCCAGTCTGTGCACCAGGGTTGCATCGTGACTGTGTCCTGTGTGCAACTGATTTGTTAGTCTGAGCTAATTCACATCCCTTGAAGCTTCAGACCTTCGTGAGTGCTAGATTGTTCATGATAGGGTCTGCATATTACAACCAGCTCCCTTCCTGATTTGTAGTTGGGGAATAAATCCTTCTATGTTCCCACCTTGCACAGTTAGTTACAGTCAGGGTTGTTTGATTTGAGAGGCAAGTGAGAAGATCACATTATGCACTTAACAGCCTCAAAGATCTTTTAGAGGGTCTTAAACTGTGTGTCTAGCTGTAGATGCTTGCCACCTGCTTGATGTAATTCAGGACTTCAGCCTGTTGAGTGAGGCTTTGTCTAGGCTTTGTCATGGAATACGGCCTTGAATGACCTGTGGAAGGAACACTTCATTTCAGAGAGGAATTCCTCTGTCAGAGGAGCCCAGTGTAGTCCGGTCAGTTGCTCCCAAATCACAGGTGAACCTTTTTTGCACTAACCAAATTGCGTGGAGCAGAAATGAAATTAAAATGTAACTAAAAGAGGGCTGAAGTACCACTGGCATTGGAATACTGAACTTTACCTTTCCCACATTCTGGGAAACACTACTTCAGTCTTGTTTTGTTAGGATACCTTGCTGACAGCTAAACTCTAATGCCTGCATTCTCATGCCACAGATGTATCGGTACCTTTCCCTAAACATACCTGCAGTGGTTTAGCCCATAGTGAGAGACACACGCACCTGAATCACTGAGTGTTCAGCAGGACTGCTCAGGGAAACATGGCTTTATCCTGTGTGCTCCCTTGTGCCTTCTGGCTGGGGAACATCCTGCCCTTGTGCATGGAAACGTTGGGAATGAACTGTAGGGAAAGGGCACAGCTCACCAGGGAAGTGGGGAGGAAATCACATCTTTGGGCCACATGAATCAAAAGTCAGTAAGTGCTTAGTGCTGTGCTTCCCAGAACTGACTCCTGTACAGAATGAAACAGCTTAAAGAAAAATGCTTACTGTTTGTGGAGGTTAATAATGCTCTGGAATTACTCAGTGCTGTTCATCTTCAAAGCCTTCACAGACATTAATCATACACAGGCAGGGGGATGCTTCTGTCGTTGGATCCTGTAGTGCTTGCAGCATGGTGTGAGGCATTTTAAACATGCACTGTGCTGAGCTATGGTAGCATGCTGGTGTAGAGACTCCTGGGTGCAGAGCTGCAGTCCTGTGGACACTCACAGTGTTCTCACCCGTTTCACCTGCTGCAGCACGTTAACTGGGGTTGGGTCTTTGCAGAGCTGACCATGGAAGATGGCACAGGCCAGTACATGAGGTGTCTACAGGCTTCTGGGGAAAGGTTTTTTGAGTGTGAGCTGACTACTCCAAGTGCAAGATACAGCCTGGATACTGCATAGAGTTTCTGATAGTTTCTAATTATTTATTCAGGTCTCATTGATGGTGAATAGCCAGAGCTATGACCAGCCACCCGTAGAGCTGGCGAGTCAGCGGGCTGCAGGAGGGTTGATGCTTGTAGCAGCTCTGCTTCCAGCTTGGGCTGTGATGCTTGGGAATGTCTGTAGGGCTGAGGGCTGGTGTGGGCTGTGCACAGCGATGTGGCCACAGCACCTCTGTCACAGGGGGTGCCAGTGGCTACCCCCAAAGTGTTCACACCACTGTGCCAGCCCCTCTCTACACTACACCAGCTGCCTCACGCCTCAGTGACAGCATGGGCACTGATCCCCCCCATCCTGTCACTGGTGGGAGCGAGCAGGCTGTGACAGCAGCAGGCTGTGACAGCAGCTGGCTGCCACCATCCTGGCTGCTGCTTCAGGGAGCCTTGGTCATCTGATGCCAGTAAAGGGAGAGGCTGGGGCACAGGACAAAAAGCATCTCTATTCTATAACCCATTTTCCAAAAAGTGTGGCTAAAGATTTCCTAAGAAACATAGTAGTCATTTTTCCTATTGAATATTTATGAGGCAATGTCTGAAAGCAGGTTTTAATGAAATTGTGCTTATCACAAATGACACAAGTGTGTACCCACAGTGCTCCAGACAGGCAGCGTGATGGCGACTAACCAGCTAAGCTCACTGTCAGCTGGGGAGTGATTAAAATCGTTACTTACTGTGGTGCTGAAAGTCAGAATGGAGTATTAAGACATTTTAATTTCAAGCTTTTCTAAAAAATTAGGTTTACTTCAACAAAATAGTAGGAAAAATGTTCCTGAGGATAATAGAGTGAAAGAGAATTAACAGCTCCATTTGGTGTGGACACTGTGAGCCTTTCCAGGCACGTTCTGGGAGCGTGTGCCAGACCAGGAGCCCCCTGTGCGGCTGGGCACGTGCTGGCACGGCACTCTGCCCACCTGCCACCCCCAGCATCGCTCTCCGTGCTGGCCTTGGCCTCTCCAGCATGAGCAGGAGATCGAGTCCCTCAGGTAACAGCCGTGGAAGCCTGAGCCACCTTCTCAGGGGCTACCGTGCGGCATCAGGGCCTGGCCCTGCTCTGCGTGTCACCCCTCTGGCAGTGCATCCCGCCACCTCCGCCTGTGGGTGGAAATGCCAGGCAGGGTTTGCATTCAGCTGTGCTGTACCTGTGTGGGAAAGCTCCTGCAGCAGGGACACAGCGGTGGGGACTGGGCCTGGGCAAACCTGGGGTTCCTTCTCTGCAGAGGCTTCCAGGGAACCGGGTTCCATCCTTGGTATCTCCGGAGTGTTTCAGAACACACATCACAGCAGTCAGCTCAAGTGAAAGGTTGTCACTATGATCTCATGGTGTCAGTTGTCAGAAAGATATTCATACCTGCTTGATTAAATTGTCCTTGTGTAAAAAGCAGTTTAGGCTTTCTCCTGGAACAAAATTACCTCTGAAGATTATTACTGTAAGCATTCGTCTGCCTAAACTAGAGCGGCTCCAGGGAGAAACTGGAAGTGTCTCTGGGGCATCCTCAGGCAGCTTCATACTATTCTGGGGACAGGTTTGTTTGTCCCAGTAACTGTTGGCTCAGGGCTCCTCTGGAGCTGCCAGTGCACCCGTACACTTAGCTCTGGTTCCTGCAGCCTGTCGCACAAGTCAGAGACTCCTCTGAGATACAGCTGGAAAGAGAGAAAATAAAAAGTCCATGCTTAGCTGTAACTGGAGCAGCTGCTCTTCTTTCTCTGAAGGAAAGTTGTGTTTCAAAGGGCAGGAGGAGGCTGGTTGTCTGAACGCCTGGCACGGCGATGCCGGCTCCTCTGTAAGGGCCAGCAGTGGCCTGGGAAGGGTTCTCTGCAGCTGCCTGGGGCATTTGGCAGCGGGCTAGGGGCCTGGGGAAGCACAGTCACTGTGGCACAGTCAGGGACCGGCTAAGCTGCTGCGAGGGTAGAGTCTCAGGGTCACTTTGCTCACCCCCAGTTTTCTCCTTTCGATGCAGGACATAATTCTCAGGCTTCCTTGCTCCTTCCAGTAACAAGACTGGGAGAGATGTGTTTCTTTTAAGGGAAAGGGTGATGGGAAAGAGCTCTTCTGCCATACACAGATGTCAGAACATTTCTTCTTGGCAAAGAACATGGGGGGAAAGAGTAACAGCGCTATATAAAGCAGGCTAGAGAGGAATCTGCATTCCTGGGATGAAATCTGAAAGGTTAGCCAAGCTGCTTAAAAAAATAATCAAGTAACACTTCTCCAACCTCCCTCCCCAAAAACTCTACCCCCAGTAGCTCATCCGAATGAAGAGGCATTCCTTGCATGTCCTGGTGTTCCAGTGAGCCGCTGTAGGATTGACAGGCGGACACAGAGAACACCAGACCTGTTTTCAGAGGGAAATACTGGAGCAGCAGCTCAGAGGTACACCTGACCAAGGGGTTTCCCTTTGTGTGGCTGCTGTGTTGCAGGGTGAAGTTCAGGCGAGCGCTGCTGGAGGAGCGGCTGCTGCAGAGGAAGGAGCTGGCCCGTCAGGAGGCTCGGGAAGCGGAGGAGAAGGCGAAATGCCTCGAAGCTCTCAGGCAGCAGGTGGTTTGTCCTGCAGTGGGTCTGGGCCTGGTGGCGATGCACACACACACTGTTGTGTTGCAGAGAGATAAAAAGAGCAATCTATCTAAAGCAAACCAGTGACCAAGTGAGCAGGAGCTGTGGGTCTGAACTCTGTCAGGGTACGGATCCCCTGTGCTTGGTCACTCAGGCAGCGGGGGAGCGAGGATGTCAGATTGCACTCTAGAAGCTGTTGATACCTGAAAATAGATGGATACTATCTTTTCTGGGTTTGATTATCTTATTTTGGGTTTTTTGGTAATGTTACTTCTGCCTTGAGCCTTAGGCAATATTTATGTCTAATGTAAAATCTTTTCAAATTCTGAAGGCTTAGAGCCCTGGGGCAGCTTCTCACCCAAGGCAGATTTAACTCTGAAACCTCTGCGTTGTTTGGAGAAGGACATCCCAAGAAATGCTTGCTACTGTTTGTCATAGTGAATGTAGTGGTTTGGTGTGGTTGGTTTTGGGTTATTTTTCCCTACTGCTGACTTTTGAAGGAGTAATTTTAACTTCATTTATATTTTGTATCTAATCTCTTTGGTTTTCCCCCACAAAGATTAAAAGGAGAACCTGGGGTTTATGTTCCTTACACTCCAGGAACCACAGCATAATCGTGCAGCCAAAGGAGAGTCAGGGAGAGAGAGAATCTCTCCAAACACTTTAGGTGTTGGATAACTGAAGCGGCACTGATGCAGCAGCTTCCTCCCCAGAACTACCTCAGGTTACGGATCCAGTACCTGATGCAGCTCAGACTCACCCTCAGCATGTCCTTGACTTCAGGGTTATGCACCCCAGCATGCTGTGCATGCCAGTGGGATTCTCTGTGCTCCCTCACGGGCTTTTTTTGGCTTATAAGTGCTTTTACTCCAGCGTTTGGGGGCACGAAGTCAAGGAGAAAGAAAAACATGTACTCCCAGGCTTCAGATACTCCGGTCGGGCCGTGGGAGAGCTGAGCGTGGCAGCAGGGAGCAGACTGAAGGGATCACTGACCTGTTGTTTCAGTTGGGTTTTTTAAGCTGTTGAACTCAGGCTCATTTCCATTCCATAATGCTTTGTTTTTAAGCATCTGACTCAATTAACTGTTTTTCAGTATTAGCAGTGGTTGTTTAGGTTATGGGGCATTTTTAATAACAACTGGCTGAATTGCATCCTCTTGTGTGTCAGGTTTTCTGAGCCTGGTCAAGAGTCACGAGATGTTGGTCTCTTCTGCCTGAGCCTGTTCTCTTATTTTCAGTAGAGAATGCCTCCAGAACAGCTCTGACCAGGGTTGTAGCAACCACTTCACTGGTTTTCTAACCAGTATTTATTCTCTGTGTTACACCCCTTGAAAGCTCTTCAGTAGAGTCACCCGGTCTGTGTGTTTTGACAGCCTGTAAAGGCAGAGGTGTCACTAATAGAGAGATGGAGGAGAACAAATGATCATATGCAGCTTCAAATAACCTGTCTGGGTTGAGCCATTCCCATTGTGTCCTGGCTTTTATTGTTTTGCTCCTGCATCTTTCTGTCTTGTCCAAAGTCACATTAGCCTATATCTGAATATTTTTAAAAAGAAGATAAGCCATGAAAAAAGGATCTGAAATCTGTAGACTCTGAACTGATTCTTGCACAATCTAGTGTCTGAGAGAATCCTTGATACTGATCTAGTCACAGGAAATTAAACAGTTCAAACAGATGGCCCTAAGGAAAACCCAAAGATTTAGGTTATTTGGGAGGTATCACTCACCCTGGCTGTGTGTGACTCAGTACAGACTGTGAATGACCCATCAAAACACCCTTGTTTCCAACAGAAGGAGAAGAAAGTTTGGGCTCTGGGAGTGTGGGCATTGCTGGGTTATGAGTGTGCCAGTTCCTCCTGGTCACTGGTGTGAATGCCAGAGCTCGTGTCAGTCTGTGCTGGAGAGCTGAGGGTGCTGCTGTGTGTCCCTTACAGCACGCTGGCAGAGTGAGGCCGCTGCCCCAGGACTGCACACTGCTGCGGTGTGAAGATCAGTGTGTGTGTTGGGACGGGCCGCTTTCCTTAGCCCAGAGCTCAGCCCAAGCCTGTTCCCTGGGGGCTGTGGGGAGGCAGCCACATGGAATTCAGCCAGTGAGTTCCTGTGTCCAGGTGACAGCCGGTGCTCAGAGCACTCAGATGTTGCTGTGTTGCTGTGTTCAGCGTGGGGCAGCTGCCCCCCACAGCAGCTCTGGCACACACATCACTCTGTTAGCCCCCCAGTCCCAGTGTCTCCAGTGGGAAACAGGGAGGAAATTCCCCTCACTGATACCCCTGTCAGAGGGGTCTTACTGTGGGTCCAATTGAAGCTTTGCAACTTTGATGTACAGCAGCAGGGTGGTACAAGGCAGCCTTTGACACTGTTGAGCCAGGGAGATGACTGTCTTCTCAAAGCACGTGTGCTGTCAACAGCAACCATCTATCATATCACCTCTGGCCTACGCAGAGACCAACTGTTGTCATACTGTGTGTTTTAGGTCGCCGTTGCTGCAAGGTTAGATCCAGCTAGAGTCGTGGCTGACACGGTGGCATCTAAAGCTCGGATGGGCATTGGAGCCAAAGAAGAGTTTGAACTTCAGAAGCCGCTGTTTCAATTGCAGACGTACAGTGAGCAGCAGGTAACTGTAGTCCTGTGATGCAGTGTATTGTCTGTGTGTATCCTGATAGCAATATCCAACAGCAATGTTAGTTACACGTCCCAGCTAGCAATACTAGCAGTAGGACACAGGATCTAAGCTGTGTTAAAAGATAATAGAACCCCAAACCAATTAACCAAAACCCAACCCCAAACCAAACCACATTGGGAGAAATGTGTGGAGTCATCTCTGTGACCCAGGGCAGCTGCTGGCAGAGCAAAGGGTGGACCACAAAGGTCCACCCAGGTCCAGCACTGAGCTCTTGGGCTCTCTCTGAACAGTGGCTGGGCAGAGCAAACAGGCTGCTGGGCAGTGCTTGTGCTGCCTGGGTGCTTTGTCTGCTCTGTTTCATCTTTTTTCATTTCAAACCCACCCCTTTTTTGCTTCTGTGCACTTACTGGAGCATCTCCTTTTCACCTGCATGGGTTAGCGTGGTGCTCAGTATTGAGGGGAATGGCCTCAGCAGGAGGGTTCTCCTGGCTGGGTGCTGGGGAGCTGTGACACAGGTCACAGAAGGATGGGGCATTCTTTATCCTGGAAGGTTGTGCACAGCACAGGTCTCTTCCAAAGCAGGAAAATAGTCTCTTGACTGTCTTACTGCCAGGCTGAGAATCAGTTGGGATGTGATATGCAGGTGCTAAAGGAGAAGAAACCAGCTAGGGGGAAATGCAGCAGAAAACTGAAGTAACAGCTCTGGTTCTCAGGCCATGGGGTCAGTGCTAGCTCAGTTTCCAACGGAATGCAGCAACATGAGGGAGGGGTTTCTGATTCCCTTACTGTTCCCATCTGCTCTGTCTGTGCGTTTGAAATTGTTCCCCCTCTGGAATCTGAAAATTAGGCTTGCAGAAAGAGAAGTGCTGTGATGTAACTCTGACAGAAAGCTTGCCTTGAGCTCTGAACAAACTGCAATGAAACAGCACCTATAAGCTATGTGTGTCCAGCACTTCCTATTTGAGGCATTCCAGTTCCTCAGCTTGGAAAAGGGGAGATGAGGTGAGGGACAGGAGATGTGGTTTGTGTTTGGCTGTTAACGTTGACCCAAATCTGCTGCTGTATGATGTTCTGAAAAGCCATAGCTCAAAGATGCTCTGAACTTGTGTACTTAGGTTTGGTACCCAAATTCTCTGCGTCCTCCTCCTGCTTCTGCTCCCCCTGGGTTTTGGCATTGCTTGAACTGCTTGGCTGG